>OX276492.1:8327500-9527500 GCA_946251955.1 Acronicta psi
GTAGCGGCAGGCGCTGCTCGCGTAGTGACACGTCATCGCCTTGCGGTACACCTGATACATCCGTTTCACAATTAATAACTAAGCTCATCAACCATCTTGAAGGTTAAACTGCGGTTGTCCTCGTCAGTCTGTGGATGGGTGTCAATTTTTTGGTGAGATCGGGACCCCTGAGGCGTCGAATTTCCTGAAAAGCATCCAGTATGAGGTACTTAATGAGGACCACTATTAGGATACAAGTGCAGCGACATCTATTGCACTACATGGGAACTTAGACGAGAATCCATCATCGAGTAAAGAACCTACATAACATTTCCAATGATGTCATGTGAATGAGTCGCGTTTATAATAGGCGCCCATCACAAAGACAATAATATCACACAATTTATATCAGCACATTTGACACAATAACTAGCTCTGCTTACGAACGATGTTTTGTCGTAGTACCTCAGAGACGTTAGGCCTGGAGGCATGCACGAGGGTAGAGCTGAAGAACACCGTGTCTCCTGGGTCCATCTCCAGGTAGACGCGCTTATGTTCGGGAGCCACGTCTTCAGCATTCACTATGCTAAAGAAAAACTGCTTACTTTCCTGTCAAAAAATATGAATTTAATGGTGGATTCCCCAACAATATTGTAAATTCGGTATCTGGGCAACAGCTTTGTTTAGGAATGATGTAAAAAGCTTAAGGTAGAAGAACATGTTTCCGACAGAATCCCAATACTTGGTAATTAGAAAGTTGTTTTTGATTTTCCACCTTTTTAGTTTTTACCAATAACAAATTAACATACAATACAACTCAGCCCAAATTTGTACGGAGGTACACAAAACAAAATAGATCGGTTTACAGGGCACACCAACGTAGATGTTGGTGTGCGTAAACTCAATGCGTTCATTACTTCGCCTATTTACTAGTGTTAGCACGCACACATTTGCAATTTCTTGTCATTTTAAAGTTGCAGGGAATTTGATGCATAAATTTAGCTAAGGAATCAGACGCCACTGTGGCGCATTAGTTTAGCGTGCACTTCTTGTCGCCGGCACCGTAAGATCGAATGTTACTATCAACGGTTCAACTTTTTGTATGTTTTAAAAAATATTTTACATTTGTTTGTTCAATTCATTGTATAGTATTAGCAAGTCTTCTTTATATTTGGTTTGGATTATATTAATGGTCTACCCTCTAAAAATGACAAATCATAATATGTTAGTAGTTTAATTTCATCGTCATAATGCTATTGACTATCGAGCTTCTGTTACGTTTTTAGACATTATACCCTGCGTATTTTGAGAAGTGCTATTATATGTGAATTAATTATGAATCACTTAACTACACTTTTAAGAGCTGAGATAATTATTTTGCATGAGCAAAACGTTTCAATTAGTGAAATTGCGAGGCGTTTAAAGATATCGGTGAGTAACAAAATATTATTATTACGTTTAGAAGTTTATTATGTTTCAATAATACACATCTTGTTTATTGATGTTTTATGTAACAATATTTAATTATTGTTCACAGAGAAGAACTGTGCAATTGTGGGTCCATCGTTATGCAGATTCGGGAAGCATTGATCCTTGCCGACCGGGATCAAAGGCTGGATTTGCATATACAGATACCAATGCACGGCACCGTGATATAGTTGCTACGCATTTGGCTGAGCCCTTCCTCACTACTCGTTCCACGGCGACTAAACATGACGTGACGTTACAAACTGTGCGGAACCACTTGCGTGCAGCTGGTGTGAAATGTCGTAGGCCAGTCAAGAAAATATTACTGTCTGATATTCACATGCAAAACCGGGTTCGCTTCGCAAGAGAATATTTGGATTTTGATTGGTGCAATAATATAGTTATATTTAGCGATGAAAAATGTTTTAAGTCGGACAAGGACGGTCGTAAAATATTATGGCGAAAAGATGGTGAACGCTATAACAAAAAAAATACTATTCCATGCAGGTCTAGTGGCCGCATTACGTTGGGTTATTGGGGATGGATGTCATCAATGGGTCCCGGTGAATTAGTGCAGATTTTTTGCTGGAATATGGTTGCTAGCATGAGGAAACGTTTGCAACAAGTAATAGTCGCAACACCAGTCAAGGTTACTTGGATGTTTTACAAAATAAATAGTGATGGCGCACCAATCGGCTATTAACAATATCAGGGGGTAATTTGTATTACATGATTGATGTTATTGTTAGTGAGATTACAATTTACAATTAAGGATCGCCAGTATCTTATTATCTAACTTACTAACATGTTTATTCATATCATTAATAAATAAATTACCCTCTTGAATATGAAAAACAAAGTGAATTCTTGTCCCACTTAGAATATTTGTCATGAACCATACTTTATAATTTAAAAAAACCATGGCAATAAATATTGTTGTTATCATATTACACATTGTTTAATATTTTCTTCCATATATCATTTTTTCTGGAATAATGTTCTTATTATCAGGTTAAATAACAAAAATAAAAATTCAACAAAACGAAAAAAAATAATGATAATAATGCAAAAAGTTAGCGTCGGGCCGGCGTGATTTGATCCCAAGACTAATGTCACACCAGCCGCTTGCATATACACCTATGCCACGGTATCGGTTGATAATACTTTTGAATTTATGCTTCATATTCTTTGTTTCATATATAATGTGAAGCAACAAGAAATTGCAAGTGTGTGAGTGGACAACGGGTTATTGTAAAGCTAACACTAGTAAATAGGCGAAGTAATAACGCGTTGAGTTTACGCACACCAACATCTACGTTGGTGTGCCCTGTAAACTGATCCTTTTTGTTTTGTGTACATGACAGCTGTCAAGTTGATAGTTTTAACCATGAAATCATCATGAAACTGATATTAATCTGTCGGATTCTGCCGTAATGGCGTGCGTTTGACATTCCGAAAATGACACTGACAGTACATACTTGCAAAATGTTTTTTATGCCAACCCTAAGCTATTTTCAGTGTATAGACGATTGTCGGCATTGAGCGTCCGCACAAAGAAGAGGGCTCACTATTAGAAATTATTACACTATGGTGTTAGTGTCAGAACTGAAAAATGTTGTTCATGTCACCAATGGATTTAAAAAGAACTTTATCTATACATATTATAAACCTTTGTATGAGTAAGGATTAAAGGACAATGTATCCACGCCCGTAAAAATAATAGTTGAATGGCGGCAAAACTGTGCAACAACAAATAAGTAAGTAATCAAAACAAAAATGTGCTCTGAGAAAGTATTATGAGTATTCTAAGTTCGGTCTGTGAACTACGAGATCACTCCGGTCCGGTATTTATTACTGTTATTATCTCATACGTTACACATCCAAACAATCATAATATCTCCCGGATAATTAGGACGTACCTTTGAATTCATAAATATTATTTGTATATACTTATTTACTTTTTTTTATACCACAAGGGTGTCAAACAACCATGCGGCCTATGGACTTCGCTTCATGGTAGCCGGAGCCTATGGACGTTACAGAATTCCGTTTGGGTGACCTTAACTTTAAACTTTATTTGCCTATATCTTGGAAACAACACATTACAACATTTTGACCCTTACTTTCTTGTTGGTATAGATATGCCTACTATCGATTTATGAAGTTTTTATGGGTGCGTGTCACCAACGTTTTTTTTCAAAATAGCGTTGTTGTAACCAGTTGGAATGCAACGCTTAATAGAAAATGTCAAATCTAAAAAAATCATAGAAATCTTAGGAGCACACGATTTATTGGTGTATAGGATAAATTCGAAATGCATTATAAAGTGATATTTGACTCACATTGTCGCGGTCACCGTGTTCGTACAAGATGCCAGGCTTGTGAGTGCCGGGCACCACGTAGAGGCAGCCGTTCTTCTTGCGCACTGGGTCGATGGCCGTCCACGTGGCAAGGATCTTGTCTGCTGGCCGGATCGGGAGGTAGATCAGGTCCTGGTGATTTTATTTAAAAACTAAGATTATTTATTTATTTTTTGCAACAACTTAAACTATCATTATAGAATATTTAGATATTAAGATAAATAGAGAAGATGTTAAGAATTATAACACTGCTTCATGATTTCAAAAAGTAGAAGATTCTCAATTCATTTGGTTTTTTACGAATGATTACGCTGAGATTTATGATCTGATTTACGTGAGTTTGATGATACCTGATGCGGCGCGTGTTCGTTGGTGCCGGGCGGCTTGTTGATGAGCGTACAGTTGACGGCGGTGATGTCCTCACCGATCAGCTGCGCCACGACGTGCAGCAGCCGCGGGTCCTCGGAGTACGTGCTGTACACCTCGTCATACAGTAGCTCCTGGATCTAAACATAAAAATACATATATTGAAGAAGTACTTATCAGTTTATTTTAAGTTTTTTTATTACATATCTTTAGGCTACCATTCTTAATAGTACCATTTACGTTAAGGGCGAATGTGATTGATGTAGTACATCGAGATCAAACGTTCGAAATTCAGTATTTCGGAATAGCAAGCTTTCGAAGTTCCGTACATCGAGATTGTGAATATCTATACTAATATTATAAAGAGGAAAGATTTGTTTGTTTGTTTGTTTGTTTGTAATGAATAGGCTCCGAAACTACTGGACCGCTTTCAAAAATTCTTTCACCTTTGGAAAGCTACATTATCCCCGAGTAACATAGGCTATATATCATCACGCTACGACTAATAGGAGCGGAGTAGTAATGAAAAATGTAGCAAAAACGGGGAAAAAATTATAGGACCACGCGGGCGAAGTCGCTGGCGGGAAGCTAGTTCTCAATAAAGTAATTCGGCATAACGTACGTTCTAACTCACATAATTGGCACTTATGAACTTTATGAATACCGTACATCGACATTTTGAACTTCGAAGTTCAGAAATACAGTCTGCGTCGGGGGTTAAAAACTTCACTGATATTGATTACTCAATTTCACAACAGTTTTTCACGAGGAGCTCACACTCCCACCGCTCACACGTCAACTATAATTTCTCAACTACCCACAGATTTTAGCCAAAGAAAATTATGATTTATTGTAAGATGATTTGAGGTAGTGTGGAAAATAATTTCGTGCAGAAATCAGAATTGATATAGAAAAAATTATATAATCCTACCTTGTTGATATAGTCCTCCGGCTTGGCCTCCTTCCTATACAGTGAGCGATCTTTGACGACGGTCACGATACCTTTGTCCACTCTGCCTTCACAAACGTCGACGAAACGCTGTCTACAAATAAAATTATAACATCAGGGGCCGTATTATGAAGTGCTAGAGCCATCATTGTTACGTTGCAAAACAGAGATTGTGTTCCCCAACTTATTCTTCTTCTTCGTGTCGATGGTACGATCAAAAAAAAAAACTTCCACAGCATCGTCAGTGGCAGCGCAGAGGTCGCTTTTTTAGCTTCGCTTTTTATGCTGGTGAAGTGGGGATATCTCGATAAAACGGCTGCAGGGTGTGGTTGTGGAACTGTGCCGCAAACAATGTTGCACCTCCAATCGTGTCCTTTGTGCCCCGCAACCCCAACTTGTATAGCAGCATCTCTCTCTCGCACTGGAACGACGATGGCTCTAAAGCTTCATAATACAGCAATTGAAATAGCCTGACTGTGCGGAAATGGAACGATTTGTTGTTTTAGGAGTAAGAATACAGAACCAACAAATCCATACCTAACAAAAATCTGTACTAATAGTCATGTAAGGCAATGTATACAACTCTGTACCTTATTTCGTGCCAGTAAATTTATTATTATTATTATTAACTGCATCAGTTGTTTAAGTTTTGAAACAAATCCGTCATCTGTGGGAATTTTAATGATAATATAGTATAAGTAGGTACCTATAACCACGCCATTTATAGAAGTTAGTGACTGAATTTTGAGTTTGTATTGTATGGAGCGCATGCATTACGGATAAACTCCTTATAAATCATATAAATGGGAGATATCTACGTCCAAGATTATATTATATTTATAGTAAGTGCGTAGTTTCACCTGTAGGCATTCAAAGCTGGCAAGCTGATGAGCTTCCTGATGAGGAGGAAGCCGTTGTCGCGGTAGAACTGCAGCTGTTCCGCAGACAGCGGGTACGCAGCTGAAGATGTTGCGTTGACGCTGCAGACAAACACGTTAGATGATGCATGACGAGGGGCTACCGTGATAACATTTTGACGTCACATTATCTCGTTTATCCGGTACCCACAGTACGCGTGGCACAGCTTGGCCGGGCTGAAGTTGGCCGTTAGAATGCGCATTGTCGTGTTATAAATAGTGTACTGCGCAACTAAACGGCTAATTTCACTGATACCTATGCGGCGCGTACTGTGACTCTACTAACCTACCTACTTATACAATTTTCATTCAAGAACCGATATTTCTAGATTTTTTGATGTACCTAAATGCAGTGGTGGTTCTTATATTTTTCGCTTTTTGTTAACTTTTAAGAGAATATGACTAGATTTTTCTTAACAAACATAGGTACAGTTCTCGCCAAACTTATTGTCCGGCTTGAAGTTGGCACGAGCTAACCCTGCCGTAAAAATCGAAGAAAGAAAAATATTGGATTAAATTGATTAAATTTAAAACGATAGCCTACGACTTGAGCTTTCGTTTTTAGTCCAATATTTTTGTCTCCGATTTTTACGGCCGCCCGGGTTGAAGTTAGCCCGTGCCATGTTCAAGCCGGACAATAAGTTCGGCGAGAACTGTACTTACTTAGGTACCTATCAAAATCAAAAATGGAAAAGTAAATGGAAAACAACGTTAAAAAAATTAAGACAGTTTTTAAGATTACTTACCTCTTCGGAATAATTTTAAAATTCGTGGTAGACATCATGACGGTCGTCTTAAGTACCTATGTCCAAATGAATTTTACGTTACACATTACCGAAACGCTTGCAGCAAATACTTAATTATTGTTGATGCGGTCAAAATATACTTATATAGACACTAGACACTAAGACGGATGTCTAAGTAGGTACATACTTAGATAATATTAACATAGTATTCTTTAATGAAATCAGAGTTCCACAGGCGAGACGCAAATTCAAAAAGTGCGCGTGCTAGGTAAGTATTATTATCCCGTTTAATTCTTTGCAAACTTGGTTATTTTAATTTTACAAAAGTGTCTACTGAATATTAAAATATTTAGAACAACAAAACAAAAAAGTAAGTCTTTGCGTCTTTACAAATTTGTGGATTGCGGCTATGTGGAACGCAACCTGCGCATTACATACCTACCTACTACAACCTACAATACATAAAAAACTATGTCATTCCCTCTTCTCGGAAAGAGTATTTTTGCTCTGATAATATATATTATCTAGTTATTTTTTCTTCTTCTTCATTTTGCATACTCTATTCCCTCTGGCGCCTAATCTATAACTGAGTGCAAAAGCCGTTTTTATCCTCTAGATAACAACGAAAAGGAAAAAGAAAAAAGTAAATGGAATTTTGAACATCGTGTGCACAAGTTTGTGCTATGAAAACATCATTAAACCTATTTACTTTTACCTCCATGGTGCCGAATTTATCATACAACCTTTTTTAATTTGTTAAAAACTAGGACTCAGGACTTTTTAAGTCACTAACACCAACATTACAGTACTTACCTAACAAAAATAACTATTATATTACACTCAACATAAGTAACTGTAGCAGCGTTACTTTCAATTTCTCTTAATTGTACTTAAGTAAGTATTATTTGTTATAATTTAAAGAATATTCTGGAATACTAAAGATTTTTCATACCTAAACTTAAATAGAAGTATCTTGTGATTGTAAATGTTTTTTTTGCATTTAGGCATTTCTGCTGCGGTGGGATGAAAAGTTACGTGTTGCACTCGAGTGCAAAGATTTTTCACCTCGTGCGCTTTTAATTCCCTCGCTAACGTACAGGATTCTAATTTTAGAATCATCAAAATTGAGCACGCAACTTTGCACTCTTGTATAACAAATAACTATTAATACATCAATATGTAGGTAGGTAATATTAAGTACTTATCTAATTTGATGAAGCGGAATTACTTATGCCGAAGAGTTTGGACAACGACAGGAGCAACACCTGATATCCATCGTTTTATGAACACTGCTATCCATCGGCCTATCATATTCATATTATCACCACCGCCTTTTTCTCAGGAACGCGTGGAGGTATCAAATTGAAATTAATATCAAATAAGTACCTAGGTCTACGGTGCCTTCATCTTCATCAAATACGATCAATAAACCAATTTATGGCGCTTATTTTATTTTGAAACTCGTCTAAGTTAACACTTTTATTGTACTTCCCGTTGACCTAGAATCATGTTATTGGCTAGAGGCTAGAAGTATAAGGACTTGGACAGAAGTCACAGAAAATCCTAAGATCGTTCTGTAGAACAAATGAATAAAAAACGGGTTGCACCCGCTTTGCTTGGCAGTTGGCTCCTAAGGGTCGTAGCTTGATAAATTCTTGCTTCTTGAGCATATAAATTCTTCAAGGAATTGATTACCTAGCACATGTAGAATTTTTAAAATGCGTTTGGTAGTTCCAGAGATTAGGGCATTCTAACTTGACTGAATCGGGCTAGACAAACAAGCATGCAATTATGCAAGCAAAGTTCTGTTTGTCTAGCATTATAGTAGTTTTTATTTTTGTTGATTTTAGAAACTATAGTAGGTAATACAAACAATACGTGGGAGAATTTTACTACCTAAATATTGCATAATGACCTTGTAAACAGGCACTGTAGTTATTCATTAAGTATATAATTATCTTCTAGACTTAACAAACCAAATAGACTTTCGGTATAATTATCCGGCTCCGGAACTTATAGCCTGTAACTATTTCCACTGACATTCGTCAGTGCTAGAACAGTCGCCAATTCGCCATCGACTCTATTTGCCACAGCAATTGCGAAAAAAATATTATTCGCGTTATGAGATTACCTACAGCGTTTTGATATGTGCATCTGGATTGAAGGCCCATTTTTTAAATTCTCGCAAAACGATACTTATGAGATTTTTAGGGAATTTAGTTAAAAATAGTAAATGGGCTCTCAATCCAGACGCTTGCATAAAGTGGCATATCCTAAATCTCAGAAAGTACCTACTTACTCGGGGTTAATGATTTTTATTTTAGGATTTAGTTAAACATTTCTTAAGTATTTTAAGAAATTCCCAAATCTGTAGAATATGATATTACAGGTTTTAAGGCGGTGTAGGGCCCTCAGTTCAGACATTGCTTTAAGTTTTTTTCTAAATTTCCTAAAAATGTCATATCGTTTTGCGAGAATCTAAAAAATGGACCCTCAATCCAGATTCCAGATGCACATCGTTTTATTTTATTTTATTAGGGAAAAAACACGATATTACATTACATATAACAGTTATTAGTAAAGTAGGTATACAAGACAAAATCAATGTAATAACTACAATATTTTCCACTAAAATTAAAAGATATGCTGTGGTGAAGAATCGAAGGAATGACTTAATAATTTACATTACTTACATCACAAACTAGTTAGTTACCACTAGATACATTCAAGTTGTTCAGTACGTTAATAACTTTAGCACGAAAAGAATTTTTATTTAGCATGAATATATCTACATCTATGAACTGTTCATTATATATTTGCATGAGGCGTTGAATGGGTGCACGTTTACCAGCGTTTGTCCGGCATGATGACTGATCAAACAATCGATAATCGCGCACTCCACGACGATGAATTGATCTAGGGACCACAATTTTAATTGCATTACTAAAGTCTACATAATTTAGTTTGTTATGATAAAGGTCGTGTAGTGTCATTACTTGCAGAAGCATTCGTCTCTTCTCGAGTGAGAGTAAATTATACTTTGATAAAAGGTCTTCGTAAGGTAAGCGTGGAAGTCGGCATCTGAATTGCATAGTTCGTAAAGATTTTCGTTGAACTTTTTCAATGGCTATTTTATATTTGCTATATAAGGGATCCCAGATCAGGCAGGCATATTCAAGTTGAGAACGAATAAGTGAACGATACAAGTGTAAAAATGTGCAAGGGCGTTTAAATTCGGTGGCTGTTCGGATAACAAAGCCGTACATTTTAAATGCTCTGTTTATGATGTTTTCTATATGTAGATCCAAATGTAATTTACAGTCTAGTAGTATTCCCAGGTCTCTAATATTCGTCACTCGGTTTAGTTTATCATCGCTTAAGGTATAATCATATCTTATGGTAGTTTTAGTTTTTGTAAAACTGATGATGTTGCATTTGGGTATACTTAAATTTAATTTATAAATTTCACAGTATTCAGAGAGTCGATTAAGATCGCTCTGAAGTTCTGAGCAATCTTTAATATTTTTTATGGTTTTATATAATTTCAAATCGTCAGCATATAAAAGAAAATGTGTGTATTTAAAACATGTATTTATGTCATTTATAAACATTATAAACAGTAGAGGCTCTAATATAGAGCCCTGCGGTATACCGGAAGACATCCCAGCTCTTCCCGACTTGTACCCATTAATAACAACTATCAGGCTGCGGTTAGTGATAATTATGACCAAAACCATCGCAGAAGATTGCCCAAGATTGTTTTGATGCGTAAGAATCCTATCGAAAGCAATTCTATAGTTGAGGCAGTTTCTCCACACAATAGACTTTTTAGGGCCCAAAAGGGACGTATTAGAGCCATGTTTACAGGAAAAAGAAAGGATTTTTGCATAGGTACTCTATTTTATAGTTGTTTAGAAGCCCTAATAGATGAATAAAAAATAGTTCTTTTTTTCACAACAATCATTTTATTAGGTACCAAAATCATCAATTCATCATACTTAGGTACAGTTCTCGCTAAACTTATTGTCCGGGTCGAAGTAGTCACGAGCTAACTTTAACCCGGCCGTAAAGATCGGAGAAAGAAAAAAAAATGAATTTGAATTATTTAAAACGACAGTCTATGATTTGAGTTTTCGTTTTTATTTATTGCAGTCTGATACATTTCTTCGCTACTTTATTTCATCAGGAGTTAGAGTGTGCTTCCCTAGATGAGCACTGCGCTTGTGCATTAGCGATCCACATTCTCCTAGAAGGTGAAGTGGCGTTTCATCAGCCTCCTCACAGCGTCGACAGGTAGGTACGCGTATCGCTCAGCATTAGATTGAACATGTGCTTGTTAATTACAGCGTCACAATGCGCAAGTTGTTTCTGCTTAGCGCTAAAATTTGGCTCGTGTGCCTTTTATTTTTAGGCTTTGATTAGTCCTTTGGAGTGGACCATGCCTGGCGATTCCATCCATAGCTTGATGGCGGTTTCAAAGCATAAGTATAGGTACTTATTCGTGAGGGTTCTTTGAGCTAGGCTTTTTGGTATCCCACAGAAGGGTTCAGGTCCCTACTGCGTTCCACTAGCTTCGGCTCTAGCGAGTTCATTGACACGTTCGTTGCCAACAATACCCGCGTGACCTGGTACCCATCTTAGAACTACTTTGTTACTAATTCCTAGAGATTTTAACCGAATCATACATACAGTCTTCCACTAGTTTCGAAGTAATTACGATCGAATGCAAGTGCTAATAGAGCTGCTTGGCTATCCGAATTTATGTAAATAGTGTGGTTGATGTAGTGCTTTTCTAGATTAGCCTTTGCGCATCTATGATGGCGTATACTTCTGCTTGAAAGAAAGAGAGGAAAGAAAAAAAAGGAAAAGACTGTCCCAGGTTTACACTCTTGCTCAACGTGGGCCGCTCTCCATGTATTCCACAGCCTACATCCTGTCCCATTTTGGACCTATCGGTGTACCAGATTAGGCATCCAGCATCATAAGGTAGCTGGCCTTTAGACCGTGGTTTTTATAAACATGCCGCAGAAGCATGGCATCAGTTGCCATACCAAGTATCGCTGTTTCCACTATTGAGTCGAGTCCTGGAGTGTCCAAATTTTTTTGGATATACAAGTTTTGCCCAGGATGCTTGCCCTGTACATGGTGACTTTTGCCTCTCTTTGAATGAATACATGTAGAGGCTCAGCCCCACCAGGGCATTTAGTGCCATTGTCGGACACATGGACATAGCTCCTGAGGCAATGAGACAGGCAGTTCTCTGCAGACTGTCAAGTTTTTGTACATTGGTCACTTGGTAAGCCTTGTCATACCATACCACTGACGCGTACGTTATAATTAAGGCATAGACCCGGTTTCTCCCTCGGAAATTAATAACCTAACCTAAATTAAAAATTTAGAAAACCCCCGACACGAAATGTTATTTGACATTTTGTGGTGGCGGCCATCTTTGATTTGAAATTTATCATAGTATTCTACTAGTCAAGCCCTTTCATTTGATACCCATATTGAGGGAGTTGTGAAAAAATATGTAATTCGCTGGTTTGTGGCGGCGGCCATCTTGGACCGATTTTCATCAAACATAGCTAAGAACACTCCCGACTAATTAACCTTTCAAATAAAAAAATCAAAATCAAAATCGGTCCATCCGTTCGGGAGCTACGATGCCACAGACAGACACACACACACACACAGACACGTCAAACTTATAACACCCCGTCGTTTTTGCGTCGGGGGTTAAAAAACATTTTAATTGACATTTTACTCATAGACCCGGTTTTTCCCTCGGAAATTAAAAAAACATTTTAATTGACATTTTACTTATTAACCCATTCACCAGCAGTGAGGTTGACAGGTCCAAAAAAGCGTATAGTGCTATTTCTTTGTCCTCCACAGCATTCTCTACTTTGTCTTTATATCGAGGAAGGCTATATGCTTACGAAAAATTCATAGTTAGATAGCCCATTTATATCGAGGAAGGCTACATGCTTTAGACCATCACGCTATGACCAATAGAAGTGGAGTATCAAGGAAAAAAATGGTTTTTTTTTAAGTAACTATGCGAAGTTACCCCGGCTACGCGATACCGAGACGGGGCACTAGTATTGAAATAAAATAACAACACAGATTTATTTTTTTAATAAGTAAGTAGATAAGTACATGTACAAGCATTTTTTATAAATGAAACCAAACTTATAAATGGAGATCCACAGCTGCTTCCCCTGTGGGAAACAGGATACATGTGTACCCCACACATTTTTGTATTACTTATTTATTAGGTATTCTGCAAAGATATTTAATACTAGTGTATTAAATGCCTTTTCTTATTCTATTACGTTACATTTCTATACTAATGTTATAAAGCTGAAGTGTTTTAATGGGTTTTATCATCACGGTACGGCCAATAGGAGCTGAGTATAAATTAAAAATGTTTGCAAAAACGGGGAAAAAAATCAATTCTACAGAAACAAAGTCGCGGGCAAAGGCTAGTAATATTATGCGTAAATAACTCTGTCTGTTTGTATGTGTGTTACGTAATCACGCCTAAACTTAGCTACTTAACCTATTTAAGTGAAATTCTGGAGATAGTCTGGAGCCTGCGAAAGGACATAGGCTACTTTTTAATGAGAAAAAAGACTAGGGGTTGAAATAGGGGATGAAATGTTGTATAGAAATTACGTCATTTTTCAAGCTAGAAATTAGAAACTTATTTTTTAAGCTTTTGATTAGATGTAAATAAATAGGTACGGCCGTGCCACTTTTTTGCTCGTCTTGGCGGGGGCACTGCCGTGCCCCCAGATGACATTCAAAGTTTGGAAAATTGCCACACACACTATTATTGTGTAAGTTTTTGTGTTGTGTGTGGCAAAATAAATAGTTTAAATCTTTTTACATTGTTTAAACATTTTACACTAAAGGGGGTAAAAATAGTTTTTGAAAAAGTTTTTGCATGATGATAGGCTATCACTACATATTTTTTTTTTAATAGATAGAGTGATTCTTAAGGAAGGTTTATATGTATGATAACATACCACGCGGGCGAAGCCGCTGGCGGGAAGCTAGTCTATAAAGTCATATATATATATTATAAAAAGGAAATATTTGTTTGTTTGTTTGTATTGAATAGGCTCCGAAACTGCTAGACCGATTTGTCAAATTCTTTCAGTGTTAGATAGCCCATTTATCAGGGAAGGTTATAGGCTATATACCATCACGATACGACTAATAGGAGCGGAGTAGTAATGAAAAATGTTAGAAATACGGGAGAAAAAATTATGGACCACGCGGGTGAAGCCGCTGGCGGGAAGCTAGTAATTTATAAGTTGCTCCTTACACCTCTTACTGGCTTCATGTTTACTCGCCACACATCCTGAAACAATTTAATAAATGTGAATTAATAAAGTATTTTTCTATAGCTACAGTACCACTTCTGGAGTAATACGAGTAACCGTATTGAAGTTTCGATTTTATTTTACAAAATTTGAATAATAGTCACCCAAGGAAATGAAATAATGTACTTTTTGTGCTCATATGTAACGTCTTAGGTTTTCAGGGTTCCGTACCCGAAAGATGCCAACGAGACCCTATTACTAAGCCTCCACTGTCCGTCCGTCTGTGTGTCAGCGGGCTGGCTCTCTAGAGATTTATGTGCTGGTCCGACTCGCACTTCACCGGTTTTATTATTATGTTAAAGTTTTTAAAAAGTTTTAAGACAATAGCATGTTTAAGAAACGCCCATAGCGTTATCCTATCAGTCCAGCGGGCCTAGCCAAGTTAGCCAAGTTAACCAAGTGCAATCTATAGTTCGCATCGATAAACGAAAGAAAATGTATGGAAATGACATTAGTGACAGCTAAAAACAGCCCGATTTGTCGAAAGCTTACGTCAAACTATACATTGGCTAGGCTCACTGGTTTGAAAGTGTTACCTGGTTTCTCTATAAAATTTTCAGAAATTTGTGTCCAGTTTGTGGCAATACGCTCGCTAGGTCTGGCTCGGGTGTAATGTAGTACGCCTCTGTCCCCCCACTCGATTGCTTTGTGGTAGGGATTTTAAGTATGGACACCGCATTAGCAAAGCCTCTGGTGTTGCAATTTCCATTGGCGGTGATAACTACTTACCATCAGGGGGCACGTATGCTCGTTGGCTAACATAACTTATAAAACTAAATTAAAATAAAAAAGTAAAGAATAAAGTCTCCATTTTGTGGTGGCGGCCATCTTGGATTTGAAATTTATCAGTGTATAGTATTCTTCTGTCAAGCTCTTTCATTTGATGACCCATATTGAGAGATTTGTGAAATTATAATTATGTAATCCGCCATTTTGTGGCGGCGGCCATCTTGGACTGACTTTCATCAAACATAGCTTAGAACACTCCCGACTAATTCACTTTTCAAACAAAAAAAAATCAATATCAAAATCGATTCATGCGGTCGGGAGATACGATGGTCGATGCCCCCACACATGACACACATTTTTATACGTCGGGTGATAAAAAACGCTTGTTTACGTGTAAGTATGTGTTCAAAATTTGTTGAAGCGTGTAGTGGGTTACATACAATATAACTGATGTCGCTGCCTCTCCTGCGCAGCTCTGCCTCCACTTGTTTGGCGACGCGCTCTTGCTGCGTGCCGGCCACGTCTATGTAGCGGCAGGCGCTGCTCGCGTAGTGACATGATATCGCCTTGCGGTACACCTGATACAACCGTTTCACTATTAAGGCTCGCGCACATTAGGGCGGGCCGCACCACATCGCATAACAAAAATCATCCTACATCACTTTCGTACATTTTATACGAACTATCGCACACTAGAGGCGGGCCGCACCGGGGCTCATCGCAATGCACTGGCGGATCGCTTGCTAGGTGTATTAGGGTTGTTCCCAGAGGTCCACGATTGTATTGTTCTCTTTTTCCCACCGAGTCCATAAAATGATAATACCTTTTTAAATGTTTTACAACGGGTCCACGAGATTTATTCAAAGTAGAGTCAGTAAAAACGTTTTCGCATAGGTACATTTTTCGTATGGCACCCCATTTTTGATATCGAGGGCATGACAGGTGATGACAAACTTCGGCAATCCGATAGATAGGGTAGGATAAGGGTTGTAACAAACTCTACTTTGTTTTAATACAGACATATGACATTATACGTATGTTTTTTTTTATTTTTTGAGGACAATGGAATCGTGGACGTCTGGTAATAACCCGAAGTTTTTATGCGTTGCGATGCGGCCCGCCTGTGTGTGTTGAACTCTTCGTCAGAACCAGAACTATCCACCGATTTGGTCTTCCAACGGCTAACTGATGCAGTTAATGCGCTGCGGCGTGACCCGACGCGACTCCTGTGTGCTTTGCCGCAATTTTGCAGTGCGATGCGCTGCGGCCCGTGCGGTTGTAGTATGCGCGAGCCTTAACACCACTATTTAATTGTTATTTGTTATACAATTGCTTTATAACCGCGTGCTTTATTTGATGACATAGCAAGCAAAGAAGTAAAAAAAAATAATCCTGAGCGTTAGCGAGGGAATCAAAAGAGCACGAAGTGAAAAATCTATGCACTCGAGTGCAACACGTAACTTTTTATCCCACCTCAGCGAGGAAATGACTAAATGCAAAAAAAGGTTCAATATAACGTGAAAAAAAAATGGCGCGCACAAAGCAAATAAAAAAAATACACCAAGAAGGTTCCGAGTTCCGATTTTAATAAATTAAAAAAGTTGTATGATAAATTCGGCATCATGGAGGTAGAAGTTAATAGGTTTTAATGATGTTTTGAATTCACAAACTTGGTGCACACGATGTTTTAAATTCAATTTACTTTATCTCTCTGGAGGATAATAACCTAACCTAAATTAAAAATTTAGAAAACCCCCGACACGAAATGTAATTTTGTGGTGGCGGCCACTTGGATTTGAAATTTATCATAGTGTATAGTATTCTGACTCCTAGTTAAGTCCTTTCATATTATTTGATGATATTGAGGGAGGTGTGAAAAAATTTCTAATCCGCTATTTGTGGCAGCGGCCATCTTGGACTGATTTTTATCAAACATAGCTAAGAACACTCCCGACTTCACCTTTCAATTAAAAAAAACAAAATCAAAATCGTTTCATCCGTTGGGGAGCTACGATGCCACAGACACACACACACACACACACAGACACGTCAAACTTATAACACCCGTCGTTTTGCGTCGGGGGTTAAAAATGGCTTTTGCACTCAGGTGCAAGTGCAAAAGTAGCTAGTTAGCTTTCCGCCAGCGGCTTCGCCTGCGTTTTCTTATGATTTTTTCACCGTTTTTGCTACATTTTTCATTACTACTCCGCTCCTATTAGTCGTAACGTGATGATATATTGCCTTCCCCGATAAATGTGCTATTTAACATGAAAGAATTTTTCAAATCGGTCCAGTAGTTTCGGAGCCTATTCAATACAAACAAACGATCAAATCTTTCCTCTTTATAATATTAGTATAGATAGATTATTATAATTATGCCTGCCAAACGCATGACATGAACTAAAATTTTACAGTTAGTACCTGTATGCATACAACCTATTTCGTTGGACTATTACCTATTCTGTGCCACAATAAAGAGATTTGATTTGACTAATAATAGGGGCTCGGAGCTACTGATCAGCAAGGTTAAGCTGCGCTTGTCTTGGTCAGTCTGTGAAGGACAGAAGTATCATCGTCTTTGATTCAATTCATGTCGTTATCCAACCACGTACCTTAGAGACGTTAGGCCTGGAGCCATGCACGAGGGTGGAGCTGATGACCACCGTGTCTCCTGGGTCCATCTCCAGGTAGACGCGCTTATGTTCCGGAGCGGCTTCATTACGGTTTGCTATCGTGAACAAAAACTGCTTGCTTTCCTGTAGTATGAAGTTGAACAAATGCTTTCAAATTAAATTAAAATTTAATAAAATTGACACAAGCCGATTTCTGTACTGTCATACTACGTACTGTCTGAAAATAAGTAGATTGTGGGTCTTTATTAGAGCAACAGAAGCAAAAACAACACTATTCATAGGCAAGACTTTATTTCACCCAAATAAAGCCGCCAGCAAAATCTAATTGGGTATGTAATTGCACAATCTAATTAAATGTAATCTGTCGCAGCCATCGGGTTCAAATGATGTACCGAAGGTACACTTATTGGAAAAAATACCCTGTATTACGCTGGTTAAAACCCTAGCCGTACTGTTTTTTAATGTTGGCTGGGGGATGAAATAAATATTTTTTTATTTAAGAAAAATCACGCATTTTGGCACACTATTATCTGTTTCATAGTAATTTTATAAAAAAAAACTGTCAACTTGACAGCTGTCTGCTGTCAGTGTCAACGAGCGGAATGACATTTATCCTTGTCTTTTGCGTTTTGATACATGTACATTTGATTAGTAGAGTTTTATATTTTAGACTAGCTTCCCGCCAGCGGCTTCGCCCGCGTGGTCTTATAATTTTTTCCCCCGTTTTTGCAACATTTTTCATTACTACTCCGCTCCTATTAGTCGTAGCGTGATGATATATATAGCCTATAGCCTTCCCCGATAAATGGGCTATCTAACATGGAAAGAATTTTTCGAATCGGTCCAGTACTTTTTGAGTTTGTTCGTTACATACAAAAATACAAATCTTTCCTCTTTATAATAGAAAAAAAGAAGAAGAGAGAAGAAGTTTTATATTTATATTAGATTCGACGAACCGTAGTGTCCTAAACGACACTATGCTTATCTAATTTTATATTTGTTTTTACAATCTTAATTTATCATAACGTTATGTTGTTTGATATAATAATTATTTTTAATTAAATATTTGAAAATAAAAACATTACTTAAATGAAACTAAACGCAATTGCACACTCAATGTTGCTACGTAATTTAATTGTACTACGGGTTAGTATAACTTTAAACTGTTTTTCATATAAGTTCTTAAGTATCAAAACACTATTTTTTCGAATTCCTCTGATTTTTCTCTACAATTTGGTATATATATGTACCTCAGGCTTTCGTATGAGACTTTGGATGATCTCCTTTGAATCACTTGGCTGAGACTTGGTCAGTGATTTCAAATTCAAATTCAAATTCAAATATTTTATTTCAATTAGACCATATAAATAGGTACTTTCGAAAAGTCAAACTAGTTGCACGGTTCCAAAAAGTTGGACTTATGGAGAAGAGCCGGCAAGAAACTCCATAGTCACTCTTTTTAAAAAAAATATATATATAAATGGTTACAGTAATCATTTAGTTTTGAGGATAGTGCAGTTCGATACGTAAAATTAAGACACGAAACGTAAAATTAAGTACTTACCTATTTAAAAAAAAAAAAGGATAGCTATAAGCAGTAAGAGCTGACCAGTCCCGACAGACAGCACCCGTTCACGAGCATGACGTGTGTATCGGCGCCGTTTGACTCAACCATGTTGCAGGGAATAAAACGACCCGACACACAACGCCACCATCAGCAGGACATTTGAGTGAGCATGACATACTCAGACCGCCGAGCTATTTAATACAACGACTAACGTTAAATTAACTATCGGACTACGCATTTAATTGGATGCCGGGGTTTAATGAACAGCCTAGGTGTCCAATTGGCTGGCTAGTTTAACCAGATTGTTTTTTGTTATTTATATAAGTATTGTATTTGTGTGCTTCTATTGTTAAAATTGTGTATCTTTTGCAGGCTGTATTCAATTTTTTTTTTCTTTTTAACCCCCGACGCAAAAACGACGGGGTGTTATAAGTTTGACGTGTCTGTGTGTGTGTGTGTGTGTCTGTCTGTGGCATCGTAGCTCCCGAACGGATGAACCGATTTTGATTTTGTTTTTTTTATTTAAAAGGTGAATTAGTCGGGAGTTTTCTTAGCTTTGTTTGATGAAAATCGTAGCGAATTATATATTTTTTCACGACTCCCTCAATATGGGTATCAAATGAAAGGGCTTAACTAGGAGAAAACACAAATCCAAGATGGCCGCCACAAAAGGCCAATTACTTACATTTCGTGTCGGGGGTTTTCTACATTTTTAATTTATCTTTATTTTCTTTCTTCTTTCAGATGGCTGCGACATAACTAAATAAAAAAAATCTTGTTGGTTGACTCACATTGCCGCGATCGCTGTGTTCGTACAACACTTCAGGCTTGTGAGAGCCGGGCAGCATGTAGAGGCAGCCGTTCTCCTTGCGCACTGGGTCAATGGCCGTCCACGTGGCAAGGATCTTGTCCGCTGGTTCAAACGGAAGGTGCATCAAGTCCTGGTGACAAAGTTATTAAGATGACGGTATAGGTATGGCCTGTCTGATGGTAAGCGGTAACCGCAGCCTATTGACACCAGTAATAGTCCACTAGGAGATCCGTAGAAGAACCAAAGTGACTGACATAGCCTAAAGGATTAGCAAACTAAGTGGCAGTAGGCGGGGCACATAGCTCGTAGAACTGGCCGCTGGGGCAGAAAGGTTCTCGAGCGGAGACCACGCACCGGACAGCGCAGCGTGGGACGGCCTCCAACGAGATGGACCGACGACCTGGTAAAGGTGGCTGAGAGTCGTTGGATGCAGGCGGCATACAACTGGTCTCGGTAGAAGTCAATGGAGGAGGCCTTTGTTCAGTAGTCGAGCTCTTTTGGCTGATAGGATGATGATGATGACGCCTATGGGTGTGTGCCTTGCTGCAGTGGCGGCGTAAGACCTAAATTTTATGTGGGCAAAATTCATTTTGCGGGGCCCTCTGCCCTCTCTTAAGTAATGCATAATTTTTCGGGGCGCGAGGCCCCCTGGGTGGCGAGGCCGTAGGCGGTGGCCCACGTCGCCCACGCCGTACGCCGCCACTGCCTTGCTGTATGTGATTTACCTGATGCGCCGCGTGTTCGTCGGTGCCGGGCGGCTTGTTGATGAGCATGCAGTGGAGGGCAGTGAGGCCCTCCGCGCCGATCAGCTGCTCCACAATGTGCAGCAGCCGCGGGTCCTCGAAGTACGTGCTGTACACCTTGTCGTACATCAGTGCTTGGATCTAACAATTACAATTATAACTAAACGATCATTTAAAATGAAAAATTGATACAACTAAAGATAATTTTCAAAATTAGCTCGCATATTATCGCGTATAAATTCCGCCTATTGATTTTTAATTTCATGTACCCAGTGACACGCCTGCCATCAAGAAGAATCTAATAAGGTATCATTTATCTAAATCGGTTGAGCCGTTGAGTAGTTACGAGCGGACATAGGAACGGACATACATACATACATTTCATCCCGAAAATGCGATTATAACGCTCCGCGGTGAATGTTATCGCGCGCGCGATCCGAAATAAATAAAATAATAATTTTTTCGGGCGATTTAAGCAAGTTGCACGGTAAACTTCACTTGCGCGATTCAGGATTTGTGTCACGAAACTACTTTCATGCGACTAGTTTCGCAATGTAAATTCGGCTCTAATATTGTTGTTTGAGCTTACCTTATTGATGTAGTCCTCTGGCTTGGCCCCCTTCCTGCACAGTGAGTGATCCTTGACAACAGCGACGATACTACTGTCCACTCTGCCTTCACATATGTCTACGAAACGCTGTCTGTACATAAAATAATAACATCAGAACCTTGTTATATTATAACGATTATTTGACTCAAAATTATGTTCTTTTTAATATACGAGTACATCGCCATTTACAGTGCTCCAAATATTTTTTGTGGATCAAGGACATTCTAATAGTTAATCTAAACGCAACTTATGTTCCACAAAACACTAATTTAGGAGTTATGATTTTTTAAATTTATTTTCTTAAAATCACTACTTTAGTCATGAAAACATATCCCAATTAAAAGTGATTGCACTAAATCGAATCTTGGTGTACAAGTACCATAGACATGTAGCCAGCAAGGAATGAGCTATTTTTGAGATAACTCCTAAATCGTTTTATGATATTTAAGACTTTTTATTAAACTATTTGTTATTCTCGAATGACAATGCATTTTAAAAAAAATCTGATGGAAAAAATATCATCTACAAGTTTGCTTATGGTTGTAAAAACTACCTTGAAGTGTGAGAAAATATTGTGGTCAAGCAAGTTCTTCAGAAATTAACATTATAAGTATGCACTAGGTCAGTGATGGTGAACCAATGGCACGCGTGCCATTGCTGGCACGTGTCAAAATATTTTGGACACTAAACTTTGGGCTTTAGGCGCCTCATCGATATTCTTTCCCCCATTAATTACTGAATTAAGATTGTATATCGGCACGTCACGGTCTCTTCAATTTTTTTTAAATAAAAATTAGAACACAGATGAGTAAAGGTTCGCCACCCCTGCACTAGGTAATTAAAAACTACCCATTTTGGTCGTGGTGAATATTCCTGAACACATGGCTATCATGGCCATGGCGCAAAGGTAAGTGATATCGAGTCAGTATGAGTCCGATATAAGGATTATCGGAACACTAAAAAGGTTATTAAAAACGTCGGTTTATATTTAATTTTTAAATAACGCAACTCTCCTTAGGCGCACTTTGAGATATGTCTACGTTCAACAATGTTTTTACAGAAGAGTAAGTATGTAAATTCACCTGTAGGCATTCAACGCTGGCAAGCTGATGAGCTTCCTGATGAGGAGGAAGCCGTTGTCGCGGTAGAACTGCAGCTGTTCCGCAGACAGCGGGTACGTAGCTGAAGACCCTGCGTTGACGCTGCAGATAGTATCAAATGTAACAATAATTTAATGCTATAATATCCTGGGACATTTTATATAGGTATATCACCACCTAGTCCCAAACTAAGCATCTAGCTTGTAGGTACTATGGATACTAGACAATGGATATAATACTTATATACTTTTTTTGTAAAAACATACTTATAGTAAATTTACAGGATAGGTACATGATAGGGACATCAATATGTACCTATCATGTACCTATCCTGTAATCCTGTTTATTTACAGGTGTTTCCATAAACACCTGTAAATAAACACACGTAAGATGTTGCACGCTGAGTTGCTAACATTCGTACCTATACCTATAATTACATACAGTGTCAAATTTATTAAAACGGATCTCGTGTAGCCTTTGGGTTATCAAAAATCAAGGGTTGAAATAGGGGATGACAATTTAAGAATACCAAGACCACGCGGGCGAAGCCGCTGGCAGAAAGCTAGTTTTTAATAAAACGATAAAAATTTACTTGTTCCTGGTTCATTCCTTTGTATTCACCCAACTATCTATATGGATACCAAATTTTTAACTTTCTAGGTCATCTGGAACTGGGTTAGAATGTTGATCTACAGGTCAGCCAGTGATAAAAATGTAGATTTTTGGACGTTATTCTAAATACCTAACCGTTTGAAGTGTGTTTATGAAAGGAGCACATAATTATGTAGCTTTCTCGCAAGTATCAATATGTGAGTCAAGACATGTTTATGTGAAATATTTTTTGAGTTATGAGGAGGTCAAAAGTGGCTCCAAATGGTTCGTGTAATATTACACACGGTGCTGCTTCCCAGTTCTGTTAGCTTGAACTTGGCTTGACACTACCCGCGTGTCTAGATTATAATAAGTAAGAAACACAAACAAACACTTATAAATATGAATTCACTTGTCGTTAACGACCTTGGAATCAGCTGTCTGGTACTCGAACCTCAAGAACAGTCGTCGTCAAATCAATCCTGTAAAACTTTCCCAAAATCCTTTCTTAGCACACACGCTAAGCCAAATCCGTTTATTTAGTGGCTTGAGTGTATTGATGAATCATTCAGTTTTGTTCAATTAATTAGGAAGAAGAAACAGATCTTTTTAAGCAAGTAGGTAGTTGAGTGATTGATCTTTTATCTTTACGGCATAGATATGACTGTAAATCTTTATAGACATTAAGTAGGTAAGTAAATAGCTGTTACTACGATATTAGTGTTTCTGCATTGTTAAAGTTTTTAAGTACTTAGGTGACTTTTTTAATTTTGTGAATTAACTTTTTGTGAACGTTTGAGAAGATATTAACTATGTGATATTTTCTAGACAAACACCAATTTTTAAAATGTATGAAAATACGGGAACCGAGTTTAAAACTTTTAAATGTCTCGAGTTTAAGTCTCTTGATACATTTTTTAGGCGATAATTAAATCTATTTTTTTTGTGTTTGTCTGGGTGTTTCTTGTGTAGGTAATACAAGTATGTATTTACAAAACAAGTATTTATGTATTATATCCATTGTCTAGTAGGACTATAGTAACTACTAACTAAACGGTGCTGTGTAAAAACGTTCAAAAATATTTATTAAGTAGGTACCTATTTATTTATTATTATTAAAAGTAGGTAGGGCTTACCTTTTCGGCAATATTTTAAAATCGCTTGTCGTCATCTTGAACGTCGTTTTTAAAAAAAAATACACTAAGTTTAAGTAAGAATGTCCAAATGAATCTGCACGAAATAAAAAAAACAATTGATTCAATTTTAAATTTTACGTTTCACATCACTGAAATGCTTTGAGCAAATAAATTCTGATGCGCTTAATATATACTTATATAGACAAATTTTTAGGTAGGTATTGTCACATGTTTATTATGAAATCAGAGTTCCACAGGCGACGCGCAAATTTACAATCTGTCTTGTATCTTACATTTTATACAGTTCACGCGAATCTTATTGCTCGGCTTGAAGTTGGCACGAGCTAACTTCAACCCAGCCGTAAAAATCGGAGAGATTTGTTTGTTTGTATTGAATAGGCTGCAAAACTACTAGCTTTCCGCCAGCGACTTCGCTCGCGAGGTCTTAAAAATTTATCCCTCGTTTTTGCAACATTGCTACTCCGCTTCTATTAGTCGTAGCGTGATGGTATAAGCCTATAGCCTTCCCCGATAAATGGGCTACCTAACTGAATTCTATTTTTTTCCAAACTATGAGAGCACTAAATTTCGGCTTATGGCACTTTACGAGCACTAATTAGTGCGCTAAGTTCCAATCACTAGATCGCGTAAATAACGGATTTTGGGGGAATACTGCTAGCTTTATATAAAGCTAGCAGTATTCTAATTTTTTCCAAACTATTAGAGCACAAAAATTCGGCCTATGGCACTTTACGAGCACTAAATGAGCACTAATTAGTGCGCTAAGTCGTCAATATGCGGCATGGCTATTTAAAAGTCAATGTATTTAATTTTAACCTGATACCTTCACGTATTCGTGAGAAAAATAGTGCTGACAGACAGACGGTCAACGAAGTACGCCGTGTCTTTTGACGTGCGGAACGCTAAAAACCAAGTAAAGTTTATTTTATTTTTCACTCTTCAGTGATTCTAACAACCAATTTAATTTTTGCTAAAAAGTTTATTAAATTAAAACTGACTAATTATATTTAAAAAAACGATGTATTGTACTTACTTACTTAAACCTTGGTTGTGTACAAAAATACGTGGGAGAATTTTTATTATACATTCTGTCGACTTCGTAAACAAAAAACTTACCTATTTGTTATTATAATTTGAATGAAGGAAAAAATCGACTGGCGGGCAGGATTAGAATCTGCGTCTTCTTGTGACCACCCCGAGCCACCCCGAGTCCTACCCGCCAAGTCGCCTCGTCGCTAAAATCACTCATTTTAGGTTTTTCACTTGTTTTCAAGTTTCTTGTTTTTATCCTACGGTTACTTTTAACAATATGACGTGATAAGAAAATGGCGCGCGCAAAGAAATAAAAAAAACTACACCAAGAAGGTTCCGAGTATGAGTTTTAACAAATTAAAAAAGGTTGTATGATAAATTTGGCACCATGGAGGTACTTAGAAGTAAATAGGTTTAAATGTTTTGAATTCACAAACTTAGTGCACACGATGTTCTAAATTCAATTTACTTTATCCTTGAGCGGATAAAAACGGCTTTTGCACTCAGATATCGAAGAGAAAAAATACTCTTTCCGAGATGGGCGATGAAAATAAAATTTTTAGATACTACATAATTAAAAATGATACTTCAGGTCCGACACGCACTTGACCGGTTTTTTAGTCTTAATAACTAATTTTGAGTTAGTGGCAAACAAATTAAACATTTAAAGATGATCAATCTATTCGACTACAGGTATGTCAAAACAAGTGATTAGATTACCTACGCAAAAAAAACATGTTTTACATAATGATAATACCGTTTTCTAGTCCCATATTTAGTCCTAGTACCTCTACATATATAGTCCTCTGGGTATAAAAAAAACTCCATAGAGAAAAGAAACTCGTCTACGGGACGTCTTGTTTTTCTGCAATGTTTCTGCCAAGTATACATGGCGAGTACGAATGGAAGAGTTGGAAGGGGCCGACCTCGGCGAACGTATCACAACCAGATTGCGGACGTTCTCAAAAAAGGCAAGGTTAAGAGCACCCTAAACCGACGAGCATGCATGGAGAGGTTAATGAACATAGACGAAGCGAAAGTGGTGTGCCAGGATCGTAGCAAGTGGAAATCTATAGTCTCTGCCTACCCCTATGGGAAACAGGCGTGAAGCTATGTATGTATGTATGTATGTTTCTGCCAAATCTCATAAGTACTCCCATCTCATACAGTTCTCGCCAAACTTATTGTCCGGGTTGAAGTTGGCACGAGCTAACTTTAACCCGGCCGAAAAAACCGCAGATAGAAAAATATCGGATTAGAATGATTTAAAACGACAGCCTACGACTTGAGCTTTCGTTTCTATTTATTAAAATCTAATATTTTTCTTTCTTTGATTTTTACGGCTGAGTTAAAGTTAGCACGTGCCAACTTCAACCCGGACAATAAGTTTGGCGAGAACTGTACCTTCATTCTTTATTACTATTAACAAAAGATGTTTGTGCCAAACGCATGGTTACACTTTGCTATCTACGAGTGAAACCCCCGTTAATTGATCCAGCCGTTTCAGAGATTAGCCGAAATAAACAGACAAAGACCGACAGACAAAATTATTAAAACTGTTGCCATATATTTTTTTTATTACTTGCCGTTTTTTTTTATTACTTCTAGTTTCTTGCCGGTTCTTCTCCATGAGTCCCACTTTTTGGAAACGTGTAACTAGTTTTCTTTTCAAAAGGTGTTGTTACAAACGCGTTCATTTATCCCAATCCTGTGGGAAGCTCCCAAAATCCTTTCTTAGGGGATGCCTACGTCATAATATCTATCTGTGTGCCAAACAGCCCAATCCATCCGTAGTTCACCTTTTCCTTTAATATGTATCTATAGACTAGGCTCCGCCCGCAACTTCGTTTCCGTAGAACATCTTCTACGAAACTGTCAACCGTTTTTGCATCATTTTTAATTGATGCTCCGCTCCTGTTGGTCATAGCATGATGATATATAGCCTATTGCCTTCCTTGATAAACGGGCTATCTTACACTAAAATAATTTTGCAAATCGGACCAGTAGTTCCCGAGATTAGCGCGTTCAACCAAACAGACTCTTCAGCTTATATTAGTATAGATAACTAGCTTTCCGCCAGCGGCTTCGCCCGCGTGGTCTTGATAACCTTTTTAACCCGCTTTTCTGTTGGATTTTTTCCTGAATTTTCTTTGCTATAAACCTCACGGAGCCCGAGACCTTTCCAACGAATGCAAAACCGTGGAAATCGGTTCGTGCGTTCTGGAGTTATAGCGTCAGGAAGGAAAACCAAACCAAAATAATAATAATTGTGTACACATTATTATAAGCTAACACCAAAAATATAGTCATTTAGTAAATATAATATTTATTTATATATACTTCTACGTACAAAATTTTGGTACATAAGGCGAACTTAAGGCCATTATGGCATAATATATACACTTAGTATTTACATACTATCACCATTTTGAGCACCATAGTTTAATTATATACTTAAAATTAATGAATATATTAATGTATATCTTATTGATACTTCGTCTTTATATTTATTGTCACAATAATAATCCGTTATAAACCCAACCATTAACAAACCAATAAAACCATTATAATATTTACTAATAAAGTTAATAATTTCAATTTATCACACTTTTTCTGTATTAGCTCGAATACATTTTTTCTGATTTTTTTTTACTTAGTGTACCTACTACCTATTTAGGACTGGAATGATTGAAGGGTTCTTATAAATCCCTCATCATTCCGTTCGTAAATAGGTCTGGTCTGTTTCAGAACCAGAACATTTCCTTTTTACCCGACGACACGGCAAAAAGCCAAAGGAAGGGTTTTATATTAGGGAGTCTATGTATCTTCTTATTTACGTATGTTCGACTACAGCGCCTAAAGTACTCATCTGATTTTGATAAACGAGGTGTCATTAACAATATTAATTTGTCATTGTTTGTGAATTGTCATTAAAATTAATTAAATCTGCAGTAAAGGCCACATATTCATTACAAGTAATTTAGACTAGAGATTTAAAAAAGATTTAGGAAGGAATTGAACCCAAGAGAGTTCGAAGAGTTACTCTGTAGCAAATATACTGTCGTCAAGCAATAATGTGTTGACTATGATTTAGTACTGGTTGTCCCGGCAGACCTTGTTGACGCAGAGCGTCAAGAGGGCAAGAGGGTTCAATTCCCAGGTGCTGCCCTACCTATTACGGGTCTTTTTTATAAATATTTTAAGTTTTTCTATATTTACGGCACTATAGGTCTATTGTAAGGAACCAATTTTCTTAAGAATTATATTTTATGTTCGACTGTTCCATGCCAAATTAAATGAAAAAAAAAACTCAGTCGTAACCTGCCAGGCTAACATGCGCGCCACGACAAAATTTTGTCAACTCTTTTGTCTCGCTCTTTCTTGTGCGAAAACGAAACAAAAGCACGACATAAGCGTAGACAAAATGTTCTCGCGGCGTGCATGTTAGCCCGGCTGGAGTTTGTTGGGCCCACTTCCTTACTACATGGGGCCTAAACACACCGGCGGACTGTGTGCGTCCATTAGTACATCCCCTCCCGTACATCCCTTCAGGGAATACAGGCGTGATGGTATAATTAATATTAATATATATTTAAAAGGTAATAAAATCAGCCATTAGGTACATGGAATGTTCTGAAAACATATTTTATAAAACTGTCCCACACCAATTAGTTAATTACATAATCTTATCATAGATTAGATCGCACACCTTTCACTTGCTTGCTCTTTAACCGCCAAGCATCCTGAAACAGAAAAGATAAAGTTATTCAAATAGGTACTTCTCAGAAAAAGATATCAGACCCATTGGAGGACAATTAATTGACCTTATTTTGGTAAGTGTGTTTAATGGGGAGGGCAAGGCAAAGCTAATAATTGTAGAGGGCACCACTACCACTGGTACCCTGATTTGTTTTATTTAAAAGCTAAATAAGTATTCCTTTATGAGTGTAGCTCAATTAAAAGGTGAACTAAGGAACTAACCTAACCTAACCCTAAATAAAATTTTAGAAAACCCCGACACGAAATGTAATTTGCCATTTTGTGGGGGCGGTCATCTTGGATTTGAAATTTATCATAGTGTATAGTATTCTCCTAGGTAAGCCCTTTCATTTGATACCCATATTGCCCGCCGCCACAAAATAGCGAATTATATATAAAATATATAATTCGCTATTTTGTGGCGGCGGCCATCTTGGACCAACATAGCTAAGAACACTCCCGACTAATTCACCTTTCAAATAAAAAAACAACTAGTTCCGCGCAGACTATAATAGAGACCCGATATCTTATCACACTAACAACAAACTCAAACATGGAAAAATAGGCCAAGATATAGTAGCTATAGCTACTGTTTGTTAACGATTCATTTACGTTAACTGACGTTTCTGAATGCGGCAGATAGATACATACCTCATACCAAGCGTTATAATAAACTTCCTTTCCGGCTACCTTGTAACCTACCTAGGGCATCAGATCTGAATATCTATTGTTACTAATTTAAATTTGAACTACTCTAACTTGTTTATCTTAATTTGTAACAGACTGTACCATTAATTTGTGAATTATAAATAAATAAATAAATATTACCTTTCCGCTAGCGGCTTAGCCCCCGTGGTATGGGTATTTCTTATAACTTTCATCCCCTATTTCAACCCCTTACTGCCCTTTTTTCGCATAAAAAATAGCCTATGTCCTTTCTCAGGGTCCAGACTATCTGTGTACCAAAGGAGGTCATCAAAAGCTCATATAACTCAGCCCAAATTTGTACCGGAGGTCCATGACAGCTGTCAAGTTGATACTTTTTACCATGAAATCACTATGAAACTGGAATTAATCTGCCGTAATGGCGTGTGTTTGACATTCCGAAACTGTCACTGACAGTTTTTAGTAGAAACAGAAACAGCTAATAATGTGCCAAAATGGCGTAAGTGTACCTTCAGTACCTCATTTCGATGACCTCCTTTCATTTAAATCAATTCAGTAGTTTTGGCGTGAAAGCGCGACATACAGACAGAGTTACTTTCGCATTTATAATAATAGTAAGGATAATACTAACAGAGTAAGTGAGGTGGTAGCCGAACTTCTCGCTTTGTGCCTCCACCTCCTTCGCCAAGTGCTCCTGCACGGTGCCCCTCAAGTCTATGTAGTGACAGGAACTGTTCGCGAAGTGGAAAGTAATCGCCTTGCGGTAGTTCTGAAAACAAACGAAGAGTTACACTTTAGCAAATATACTATTTTTTTTAATAAATATCTTGGGACATTTTTACACATCACCATCTAGTCCCAAACTAAGCAGAGCTTGTACTATGGGTACTAGACAATGGATATAATACTTATATACTTTTTTTTTTAAATACATACTTATAATATCTAAGAAATACTACTGTCGTCAAGCAATAATGTGTTGACTATTATTTAGTACTGTTTGTCCCGGCAGACCTTGTTCTGCCCCGTTAGGATTATCTTTGGTATGCCTTGTAATAAAAAAATAAAATATATATGTGTATTTGTATGTTGTATGTTACACAACACGAGAACCAAACATGTGTGTGCTTCAAAATAATGAAATATAAAAGAAACTCGGGCGCCAGAAGCTCACACTCCAAAAATGCTACCGGATGCTTACCTTCGGTTCGCTTGGGCTTTTAATCTGCCGGTGGGAGTAGACAAATAAAAGGCTTTAGATCTTTTGTCTGTCTTTAATGCACTGTAGGTTATAATATAGTAGATTATAATATTAAAATTTAGAGCTTATATTGTCACAATTAAACTAAAGGTTGTGAAATAAGGTTTTACATTTAAATTAATAATTATTGGTCATTATTGGTCACTATTGCATCCTGATTATATGTATAAAATAACGTACCTGGGAGGCACTTAATTTAAAATATAGTTTTATATCACCATCCCAGTAGAGCGCGATGAGGTGGTCAGAACTCCCGTCGTTACGTGGGGATTCCAAAACCCATGAAATGTTGGATTCCAATTATTAAGAATGAATTAAAGAAAAACTAAGGGTATAAAAAAAACGCCGAGGCTGTAACAAAATAAGCCTGGATTAGACAAAAATACGATGACAAAGTACTAGTCGACAACGTGGTCATGATCAACGTAATCTTACCGTTTTTATAACAAACAAGGATTCGTCACCACATTGAGTGAGAACACAGCTAGGCCATTGCCTGTAAAAAAATCATAAGCCGAATAAACAAACCAGAACAATTTGGAAAACGAAGTTTAACAATGTGTTTCAAAGAAAACTTTACTCACCAATAAAATATGTATCACTCACATGAGAACAATGCCAATAGGCTTTAATAATAAAAAAATTAATACATTATATAAAAATTGTTACTAAATGTAACAGGATTAAAAAATAATTTCGAAACTTTAAAAAATGATCACGCCATGATCGTTACGGGTCGTAGAGTGTTGGAAGACGTAAAAATTGACAACTCGTTGACACCTGTCAAAATCAAGCACTGCGTACTTGCCATCACAAAAAATATTAAATTAATTTAATAAATCGACTACCATGTAACGAGTATAAAAAAACACGTTACATTACATCCCTCCCCGAAAAAATAAAAGAAAGGAACTTTCTTTTATGCACTAAGGCAACGACAAACAAAAGACAAAAGAGGACAAAATCTCTTTTAAAATGTTAAATATAAGATTAAAATATTAAAACAAAAATAAACTCCTAAACCAACATCAAATAGTTCAGTTAAGCACTAACGCAACTGACTATAAACAAACAAAATCTTCGTAAAAACTAACAAAATCTCCATTGAGTACAGTTAGGCACCATCGCCACCGACTAACATCACCAAGTCCTATGAGTACAGTTAGGCACCATCGCCACTGACTAACAACAACTTCACTACGAATTCAGTTAGGCACCATCGCCGCTGACTATCATCACACCTACAACGTGAATCGAATTGCAGACAAACACAATACGATTCGTAAGCCTTCAAAACTTCTAATTGCGAAGTGAAAACTCCTGAAAAAAGAGAATGTTGTGATTGGCTCAACACCACCAACTTTCCAAGCACAAACAATCTAAAAAGCATTCGAACAAACAAAGCAGCTACAGTAAAGTAACTGTAAAAGAATATTCATATTGTGATCGGCACAACACCACCGAACTCCCGAACACAATAGAAAAGAACAACAAACAAAATGTTCATATTGTGATCGGCACAACACCACCGAACTCCCGAACACAATAGAAAAGAATAACAAACAAAATACTTGCATATTGTGATCGGCACAACTCCACCGAACTTCCGAACACAACATCAAAAGTAACAAACAAAATATTCATATTGTGATCGGCACAACACCACCGAACTCCCGAACACAATAGAAAAAGGACGAAATCGAGGAAAAATAATACCAAGATCCGTATAAAAGTTCAAGGATCTCCACAACAAGGCGGCAGAACATCCTGAAATAATAACAAAGAGATAAGAACATCTCAGAAAAAAGTCAAATTCCAAGTTGAATTATTCCTATACAAAAGTCACATCAGAGGAACTATAAAAAACTTAAACTTAAGTTTTATAAAGTATAAAGTTGTTAATTAAAAAATCTATACTTATTCAATCTAAGGAAACAGTATGATTTTATTAACTTAGAGATGGAAGATTATTAAATCTTAATCAAGATATATTAGAATTTAATCTGAAACAGACTAAAAACAATATCAATAAAATTAGAAGAAGATAATATTAAAAGATAATTATCTCTTATTAAACAAACAAAAAAAGAAAATAAATAAGATCTTTTGATGTAGAAGATACAAATAGGTATTGTGTGTGTGGAAGAAGTACTTTAAATTATTTACCAAAATTTCCTAAGTTATTTTTTAGAAAGTTTAGACTTGAATTCAATAAATTGATATGAAGTTACCTCACATACTATCATCTTTCATAATGGCCATAAATCTTTCATTCATTATGCATTCGTCACACAAACAAAGGCCAGCTTCAACAACATTATCAAAAACAAAACTTAAACTTGAGAACCGAATAAAAATTAAAATTTAATGATATCTTTAACATGATAACGTCCTACAGAACCTTTATTTAAATCTTTCAATACATAAACATTATTAGAAACTTTCTCTATAATTTCACATTTAATAAACTTAGGAGCAAGTTTTGCCGAAAAATAAGCAGGAGCACTAGATTGTACAAAACTTCTCCTCCACACTACATCACCCACATCAAAAGAAATGACCCTACGACCTTTATTATAATAAGTGGCATTACGCTTATAAGCTTTTAATAAAGAAGCTTGTATTTTCACGAAAATGTCACTAAGTGAATTAAGAGAAGTAGCAAAAATACTTCTATCGCCAACTTCAAGTTGATTTAAGTTGTCAATAGAATTACTAAAATGATGTAATGAAGCATCAAAAACAAGTTCTCTACCAAACATGAGAAAATTAGGTGTAAAATCTGTAGCAAGATTCACACTATTATTTAAAGCTAGTTGAACATGGGGTAAAAATGTTGACCAGGTTCTATGATCATCCTTCACAAAACAAGAAATGCAAGTTTCAACCGTTTTATTATAACGTTCCACAGGATTGTTTTGAGGCGTGTATAAAGTATTATAAAATATTTTAGTGATATTAAAACCTTTCATAAAATCTACAAAATGTTTTGATGTAAATTGTGTTCCATTATCACAAACTATTATTTTGGGACAACCAAACTTAAGAAATATTTCTTTTTCAAAATGTTTACAAATTATTTTAGTAGTAGCATTAATCATGGGAAATAACCAGCAAAATTTTGTAAAAACATCAACTACTGAGAGTATATATTTATGTCCAGAATAAGTTTTAGGTAAAATTCCTATAATATCTACTGAAAGCATTAACATAGGGCGATCAACTTTTTTAGGATTAACCATGATACCAAAAGGAGGGGAATTAGTATGTCTATAAGCTTTACAAACATCACAAGATAAAATATGTTTTTGAACATCATTAAACATCCCTTTCCAAAAATAGTGTTGTTTTAATTTCCTTAAAGTTTTATGGATACCTAGATGACCAGAATTAATATCATCATGATTTGATTTAATTGTATCTAAAATATGTTCTTTAGGAATAACAATTTTCCAGTTCAAACGACTGTTAGGATCAAATTTATTTTTACAAAATTTATATTAAGTATTATTTTCAACTCAAGTTTTTATATCTACAAGGAGATTTCTGACAATTAACAAATATTTTTCTATACCATGGATCATGAATATCATCATCAGGTGAAACTAAATTATTCTGTGAAACAATTTCAGCAACTTCAATACGAGATAAAGCGTCTGGAACTAAATGTAAGGAACCCTTTTTATGTATAATATCAAAAGTAAATTGAGAAATTCTAGCTGCCCAACGTGCTAAACGTCCACTAGGATTACTAAGACCCAAAAGCCATTTTAAACTAGCGTGATCAGTAATAACAGTAAACTTCATTCCTTCAATATAAGGTCTAAAATGTTCTATAGAATCTAAAATTGCTAATAATTCACGTTCTGTGGTACTATAATTACGTTCACATTTATTAAGGGATCTTGAATAAAATGCAATAGGATGTTGTTCATTGTTTTCATCCTCTTGACTCAACACACTACCAATGCCAACAGAACTAGCATCACAATGTAAAAAGAAAGGTTTTTCAAAATTAGGACACTGTAAAACAGGAGCAGTTATTAAAACTTCTTTTAAATTTGTAAACGCATCTTCAGCATCATCATTCCAAGCAAGGGGTTTTTTAGAGTTTTTACTACCAGCTGTCAATTTAGTTAAAGGGGAAGCAATATCAGCAAATTTATTAATGAATCTACGATAATAAGAGCATAAACCAAGAAAACTTCTAAGATTTTTAACGGTATCTGGGCGAGGAAAATGTTTAATAATTTCTAATTTAGAAGGGTCAGTGTGCAAACCATCACTGTCTACAATATAACCAAGATAACGCAATCTATCCTTACAAAAATTACACTTTTTTAAATTAACTGTTAATCCAGCATCTTTTAGAATGTTATAAATTTTATTTAAGTACTCAATATGTAAATTAAAGTCTGAATTTACGCAGATAAGATCATCTAAATAACAGAATACAAAATTATCAAATTCAGGGCCAAACAATTTATCTACTAGTCTCTGCAACTCAGCTGGTGCATTTGTGAGACCAAATGGCATGCGAACAAATTCGTAAAGTCCTTTACCAGGTACAACAAAAGCAGTTTTCTCTCTAGAAGATTTTTCCAAAGGAATTTGCAAGAAAGCTTTAGAAAGGTCAATTGAACTAATATATTTAGCTCCTCTAAGGTTATCTAAAATTCTAGAAGTATAAGGAAGTGGATAAGAATCTTTAATAGTTACTGAATTTAATCGTCTTGAATCTAAACATAATCTGGTACTACCATCTTTCTTTTCTACAGCTAAAACAGGTGAACACCAAGGAGATTTAGAGGGTTGAATAATACCTTCCTTCAATAAAACCTCAACTTCATCAAAAAGTTCTTTTTGTTTAGCAGGACTCAAAGGCCAATATCTTTGTTTAAATGGTTCACTAGTAACATTAATTTTATGTTCTACAAGATGAGTAAGCCCTAAACCTTTCTTTTCATAAGAAATGTTTTCAAAAAGAGCAATAGTTTCATTTAATTTATGTTTCTCAGAAGGAGAAAGTTCATTAGCAGAAGTAACTGTACAAACTTGAGTTTCATTACAACGAACAAAGTTAATATTTTTCCATAAATCTTTAGCTAGATCAAATTGTAACCAAAAATCAAAACCTAAAATGATTCGAGATTGAAAATTAGGAATAATTAGAAATTTTATGTATTTTGTTAAATTATCACAAGTAATTGGCAACTCCATAGTTCCAATAACCCGCTGAGAAGAACCATCAGCTGTAAAAGCAGAACCAGAATCAGGTTTAAGTTTATAACCTAAAAGTAAAAATTGTTTATGAATATTTGAACCTAAAATACTACTATTAGAACCACTGTCTAATAATCCTGAAAATTTATTGTTATTTACTGTAAATTCCAAAAAAGGTCTAGTATCATTATGTTTTACAAACAAAATAGGAGCAGATCTATACATGTTAAAAAATGTTTTCAAATAATTTATCCAATCTGTAAATTCTTTATTACGAGAAACATCATCAGGTTTGTGACTATATGTAGATTTTTTCAACATCGAGACACTAGAAGTTTTGTCAAAAACTGGTGCTCGATGGGGCCTAATCAGTTTTTTGACTCATTAGAGTTTTTAACCAAATTACAAACGTCACAGTTCTTGGATGTAACTCCAACCTTTTGACATTTAAAACAAACTACACCCAGCATAGATGGGCAATTTTTAAAATGATGTCCAGACTTATTACATTTTAAACAAACAAAACTACTTGAAACTGCATTCGATTTAAAATATGATTTTTCAAGTTTAATAGAATCTTTAGAAGGTTTTCTATTGACAACAACTTCAAGTTCTTTTGAAAGATCAAGAAACTGTTCAACAGAATCAATATTTTTACCAAAAATAAAAGGTGTATATAACGGCAACATGTTATGTTTAATAATATTTACTAAAACTGCGTCAAATAATGGAGAAGAAAGACGACTAGCCATGTCCATAATCTCTGTAATGAAATCTGGAAGAGATTCAGAAAGTTTCTGTTTCCTGGTGCGAAGGTCATATTCCAAAAAGTAATCAAAATGCGGTTTATCAAAACGCTTTAACAATGCAAGCTTAAGCTCGTGCCAAGAAGCAATACGAATTCGAACAGTGCGAAACCATTTAAGAGCAATATCACTAAGCAAGTCCGAAAAAGATCCTACTAACAAAAGTTCATTAAAATTCTTATATAAAAAATACTCCTCTACTTGAGTTATAAATTCCCTAACACAAGACTTTCCATTAAAATTAATCTTACTTTTCTTCAAATCTGGTAATTTTGTAAAACAAGGCAAATTTTTCTTAATATGTTCATTCACGAAGGCATTCATAGAATTAAATGAAGGCAAGGCGTTAATAGCAAAAGCTGACGAAGAATGTGCAATGCGGTCATTATGATCAAAAGGATTATGCACCTCGGTCAAATTTATCATATCCTGAACAGCATTAGCATTAGCAACCATGCTAGTATCAATAGAAACCTGTTTATCCTCAGCCACAGAAAGCGGAGGACACTGTACTTCCTTATCCATGATGAAAAGCTAAAAGTTTCAAATAAGCAAAGCAGAAAAACTCAAACTCAAAAGTTAATTAATATTTAAGGTTATAAAAAATAAGTTATGTTGAAGTTAAATTATTCAAAAGAATAATTAAAAGTTGATTTTAAATTGTAAAGATGCAATAATAACTCACAAGATTAAAGCTTAAAAGATAATATAACAATGTAGACTTATTGTATTCTAATTGTTTTATATAAAGTTACACCTCAAAATTATACTTATTTGTTCAAAGATTGATAACAAACACGGTCTATACCATACATTTATGTTGTTGCTAAAGAGAAAAACAAAAACATATACTGTAATAGCACACAGTTATAAACAAAGTACAACAAAGTTCAATACCTATATTGTTTACAAGATAATAATTAAAGTTGTAAATTAAAGTTATTTACTATAAAAGTTTCCAACTAACAAACAATATAATAACAAAGTATTAGATGCAATAATGTAAAACAAGTGACAATATAAGGCAAACCTACTTCATGTCCCTGAACGCAAGCGCCAAATGTAATAAAAAAATAAAATATATATGTGTATTTGTATGTTGTATGTTACACAACACGAGAACCAAACATGTGTGTGCTTCAAAATAATGAAATATAAAAGAAACTCGGGCGCCAGAAGCTCACACTCCAAAAATGCTACCGGATGCTTACCTTCGGTTCGCTTGGGCTTTTAATCTGCCGGTGGGAGTAGACAAATAAAAGGCTTTAGATCTTTTGTCTGTCTTTAATGCACTGTAGGTTATAATATAGTAGATTATAATATTAAAATTTAGAGCTTATATTGTCACAATTAAACTAAAGGTTGTGAAATAAGGTTTTACATTTAAATTAATAATTATTGGTCATTATTGGTCACTATTGCATCCTGATTATATGTATAAAATAACGTACCTGGGAGGCACTTAATTTAAAATATAGTTTTATATCACCATCCCAGTAGAGCGCGATGAGGTGGTCAGAACTCCCGTCGTTACGTGGGGATTCCAAAACCCATGAAATGTTGGATTCCAATTATTAAGAATGAATTAAAGAAAAACTAAGGGTATAAAAAAAACGCCGAGGCTGTAACAAAATAAGCCTGGATTAGACAAAAATACGATGACAAAGTACTAGTCGACAACGTGGTCATGATCAACGTAATCTTACCGTTTTTATAACAAACAAGGATTCGTCACCACATTGAGTGAGAACACAGCTAGGCCATTGCCTGTAAAAAAATCATAAGCCGAATAAACAAACCAGAACAATTTGGAAAACGAAGTTTAACAATGTGTTTCAAAGAAAACTTTACTCACCAATAAAATATGTATCACTCACATGAGAACAATGCCAATAGGCTTTAATAATAAAAAAATTAATACATTATATAAAAATTGTTACTAAATGTAACAGGATTAAAAAATAATTTCGAAACTTTAAAAAATGATCACGCCATGATCGTTACGGGTCGTAGAGTGTTGGAAGACGTAAAAATTGACAACTCGTTGACACCTGTCAAAATCAAGCACTGCGTACTTGCCATCACAAAAAATATTAAATTAATTTAATAAATCGACTACCATGTAACGAGTATAAAAAAACACGTTACAGCCTTCAAGTTGAATAGAGGTTGAATGAATAGTCGTTGTTTTGTTTTGATTGACGTCAAATTTTTGACAGCTGGGGACAGAGTGGTTTCTATGGGAAAAAAAAATGTAGTTTTTACTGTTTTGAACCGACTTCAAAAAAGGAGGAGGTTCTCAATTCGACTGTATTTTTTTTATATGTTTGTTTGTTACCTCAGAACTTTCGACTGGGTGAACCGATTTTGATGATTCTTTTTTATTCGAAAGCCGGTGCTTACAGATTGGTCCCCTATAAATTTTATCGAAATCCGGTGGGCGGTTGTAAAAATATCATTCTTCCAGCTGTAAGCAGTAAATAACAGTTCAAAAATCCTCCAGAATGGCGCAAGCGTAGATAAAGGGTATGATTTGAATGTAGCAGTTGATTTACGGATTGAATTGTGCAGTTAGAAACATTATATTTGGTTACGAAATAGTTAGTAACAGTACAGTATACAAACAATATAACCTATAATAACTGCCTAAAAATTTACCCTGATGCTATTGTGGCGCCACCCTAATTTAAGGCATTTCGACGGACACTTTTTATATACAGATATCGACCGTCAATTATTATGTAAAAGCCCGATATAATATGTCGTTTACCTTGGACACGTTGGGCCCGGAGCCATGTAACAGATAGGGGTGTAAGAACACCGTGTCTCCTGGACTCATCTCCAGGTGAACTCTCTTGTCCAACGGAGCGATGTCCTCTTCATCAACGCCGTGGTACAACTTCAGGGCGTCCTGAAATAATTCAATTATATTTGTATTTAAGACTGCCTTTTGGTCTAGTGTTCCCAAGCTCGATTGCTATGCTAGAGATCCTGGGTTCGATTCCCGGGTCGAGCAGTGTTGTTGGGTTTTATATGAAATTCCTAGTAGCAGCTCCAAGTCTGGATTTGTGCCCGGTTGATGGCAATAGTTTCACCCCCTATTACATGGGACCTAACCATACCGGCGATTAAGTACAGCTCTGCCGAATAATAATAATTCGGGGAATACAGGCGTGATGGTGTGTATGTATGTATCACGGAAACGCTCGTAACGAAGGCCGAAACTACGGACTCCGTGCTTCGTTAGTAGACCCCCTGACGCGATAATTTGGGCAAATCTTGGTATACTAGTACTATTTAATTGTCATGTCGTGGATAGTCGGCCTCGGTCTCGTTGGTCTCGTGATCTCAAGCGCGACTGCTAAGCTAGAGGTCCTGGATTGGATTCCCGGGTCGAGCAGTGTTGTTGGGTTTTGTGAAATTGTACATTAGTACGCCTCTGCCTACCCCTTCGGGGAATACAGGCGTGATGGTATGTAGATAGTCGTCACTGTTAAAATGTAATTAGCGTAATCATAAGAACATTCGCACCTTCTTGCCGGCGTGTTCGTACAACGTCTTGGCTTTATGCGAGCCTGGTACTGCGTACAGGCAGCCGTTCTCTGTGGTCACGTGGTCCACGGCCGTCCACGCGCCGATGATCTTCTCAGCCGGACGGAACGGGAAGTAGAATAGATCCTGGAAACGTTCCACATTAATTTTAAAAAAGAACCGCACAAGTGCGATCATGACTCGCGCACCGAGGGTTCCGTATCAACTTGTACAGTTGTATAGGGCAGAACAAGGTCTGCCGGGACAGCTAGTTATAAATACATTTAGATAGACGAACTATCAACTTAGGTACAGTTCTCGCCAAACTTATTGTCCGGGTTGAAATTGACACGAGATAACTTTAACCCGGCCGTAAAAATTGGAGAAAGAAAAATATTGTCTGGCTATCTAGCACGGCAAAAAATTTTCAAATCGGTCCAGTAGTTTCGGAGCCGATTCAATACAAGTAATCATTTTTTTTCTCTTTATAATATTAGTATAGATAGTACAGATAGTAGAGATAGTACATATAGTATAGATAGTATAGATAGTACACTGGTCATATTGGTTACCTGATGCGGCGGGTGGCGCGAGGAGCCGGGCGGCTTGTTGATGAACATGCTGTTGACGGCGGTGATGTCGTCACCTATGAACTGCGACAACACCGACAACATGCGCGGGTGCTCGCCGTACGTGATGAACACGTCATCGTACAACAACTCTTGGATCTGACATAATGGTAAATAAAACGCTTTTAGACTAAGAAACCGCTAAGCAGACAGGCGCGGATCCAGCCCCAAATTTAGGTGATGGGCACGGCCACCAGAAAATCGGTCAAGTGCGAGTCGCTCACAATCGATATACATAAGTAGGTATTTTGAGGGAAAGGAGACCTCTATAATGTTAGTCCATTTGCTTCACGAAATTTAAAAAGTGTATTTGTTTAGATAAAAATACTTTTTACAAATATTGTGTTATATTTATGAATATTTTATATTTCAACTAGCTTCCCGCCAGCGGCTTCGCCCGCGTGGTCTTATAATTTTTTCCCCGTTTTTGCTACATTTTTCATTACTACTCCGCTCCTATTAGTCGTAGCATGATGATATATAGCCTATGTTACTCGGGGATAATGTAGCTTTCCAAAGGTGAAAGAATTTTTGAAATCGGTCCAGTAGTTTCGGAGCCTATTCATTACAAACAAACAAACAAACAAATCTTTCCTCTTTATAATATTAGTATAGATGTCTAATATTCGTAAGAGCAGAGAGAGAGAGTAATAATAGTAAAGTAGATATTATATTATGCGTTTGTTTGCACAACATAAATAGGCTTCCATATTATAAGCATCGACATTAAAGTCGTCGATATTATAGGCGTTGGTATTTAATAATTCCGGCCACCCACCCCGGTCAGGCTGGGTTAGAGGAGTATAATTAGAATTAGTTTGTTTACTACCAGTCATTGTAAGAGCGAGCGAAGCGAGCTCGAAAATTGGAACCTTTTGTTGGAAAATTGGATTGTCCGAGGTGGGTTACTTCGGACAGGTTAGGTTAGAAGGGTAAATACAATTAGTTTGTAACTAGACCTCCAGTTATCTCACACAGTAAGAGCGAGCGTAGCGAGCTCGAAAATTCGGGCCACGCACCTCGGTCAGGCTGGGTTAGAAGAGTAGCTACATTCTCGAAAATTTGGCCACCCACCTCGGACAGGCTGGGTTAGAAAATTAACTACAATTAGTTTCTTTACTGCCTCTAGGTACCTCATGTAAGAGCGAGCGAAGTGAGCTTGGAAAATCAGGCCACCAACCCCGGACAGGGTGGGTTAGAAGAGTATAACTACAATTAGTTTGTTTACTACCTCCACGCATCTCACCTAAAAGCGAGCGAAGCGAGCTCGAAAATTCGGGCCACCCACCCCGCTCAGGCTGGGTTGAGGAATAACTACAATTAGTTTGTTACTAGACCTCCAGTTATCTCATACAGTAAGAGCGAGGAAAGCGAGCTCGAAAACTCGGGCTCCCACCCCGGTCAGGTCGGGTTAGAAGAGTATAACTAAGTAAGTATAGTAAGTTTGTTTACCACCAGTTATTTCATGTAACAGCGAGCGAAGCGAGCCCGAAATTTTTTGCCTTTTTGTTGGAAAATTTGATTGTCAGATGTGGGTTACCTCGGGCAGGTTAGGTTAGAAGGGTAATTACAATTAGTTTGTAACTAGACTAATTTGTGCCTTTTTTTATACCACTAAGGTGGCAAACAAGCATACGGCCCGCTGGATGGTAAGCGGTTACCGTAGCCTATGACCGCTTGCAACACCAGAGGTATCACTCTCGCGTTGCCTACCCTAAAAACCTATTAGAGGTTTATGGAGGATTCACTGCGCTGACAGTTTTAGGGAATATTCCTCCTGCTGCCAGTGTAGCACATCCTTAGGAGCTCTGGCAACTTTATTCACTGCAGGAACACAACACACAATAATGTGTGTTATTTGGCTGGTGTTTTCTGTAAGGTGGAGGTACTTCCCCAGATGGGCTGCTCCAGATTTGATCCAAAAATGGCCGTGCCCTACCTCTCTTGTAAGAGTGAGCGTAGCGCCTAAAATTTGGTAAGTTTGGTTTTCAATTGTAGGATGGTTCTGATAGTAAGATTGAAGCTCATGAAATTATAATTATTTAAGAAGCAATTTGTACGCCAGCCGTAAAACAGTTTTTAGAGTACAAAATTACTCCAAAAACTGTTTGATGTACGTAGGACAAGTTAATATCATAAAAACCCACATCAAAATCGGTCTATTCGCTCAGGATAGCTTCAAACCCGATGGCACTGAAAGGTATACAGACAGACAGACACGAGTGACAGTTATAACAACACCCTTTTTTAACCCCCGACCAAAAAAGGGTGTTGTTTTACTGACTGACAACTTCTGAAATAAAAGTATTTTGGTCTTAATAATTTTTAAATGATAACGTTTCTAGGCTTCCTTCTTGAAAAGTATCAGTTAAGTGTACAGACGCGTAGTTTTTTTGAAATCATTATTTTTTTTTCTTTTGGCTTCGATTTAGGTGATGGGCATGCCCATCATGCCCATAACGGTGGATCCGCGCTTGTAAGCAGACATTGAATAACATAGATAATAAAAAATACATAGATAATACTATACAATCATAGTATTGTTTGTGTATTGTGATTATTTTATTTTAGTTCATGTAACTTTTATGTTTTCTGCATCCGTGTGTCACTGCAGGGGTGCCAACTGAAAACCAGCGCTGGCCACTTGATACCCAGGACATGCTGAGTTGGTAACCCATTCGGTACGGACATGACAACGTTCTTTCTTTTATTTTTCCCTTGTTACACGTTGGGTACATTTGCCTAATTTTACTTTAAATGTATCAGAATTTGTTGAATATGTATTTGTGTCTGTCTGTTCGTCTGAATAAATGCTTTCTTATTCTTATTCAATTGTGACAATGTGCACGGGATTGGTTTAAACATGATATTGACATACCATGCCTGTATTCCTCGAAGGGGTAGGAAGAGGTGTACTGACGTACACCCACATTTCGCCGGTATGTTTAGGTCCCATCCCATGTATATAATATGGGGCGAGCCTATTGCCTTCATCCGGGCACAAATCCAGACTCCGAGCTGCTACTGGGAATTTCACAGAAAAACCCAACAACACTGCTCGACCCGGGATTCAAACCCAGAACCTCTAGCGTAGCAGTCGCGCTTGGGACCACTAGACCAACGAGGCAGTCAGAATAGTAGTCCTTGTTTTTGCCAATCCCAGCAACAGGTAAAAGGTCATATTGAAATTTCATAAGTCAAGTAAAATTAAACTACCTATATTGAATTTTTGATATTTACAACCTAACCTAAGCGTGATATAATTGACATAAGCAATATTATGTCAAAGAGGTTTTAGCCAATAGGATTGCAGTGGGTCGAGCGTAAGTGGCGCCATTACTTTTCACTTGCCATCAACATTTGACTCAAAATAATTTGTCAGTCGGGTCCAACATAATATCCTTTAAGTACCTACATAAAATGCCGCGAATAATTCTCGCGATAAATGACTGCTACTGTTCGACAACATACCTTATTGATATAATCTTCAGGTTTCAAATTCATTTTGGCTAGCGACGGCTCTCTTACCACCCTGATATTTCCGGCCGGAACGATACCTTTGCATATTTGTATGAAGCGTTGTCTGTAAACAAAGACGACCAAATATTTTACATAACATAACATTCCATTATATTCCCCAAAGGGGTAGGCAGAGGCGTACTAATGTACACCTTTTTTCCTTCCATTTGATACCACATATTGAGGGAGGTATGAAAAAATATGTAATCCGCTATTTTGTGGCGGCCATGTTAGACCAATTTCATCAAACTTAGCTAAGAACAAAATCAAAATCGGTTCATCCTTTCGGGAGCTACGATAGAGACACACAAACATACACACACAGACACGTCAAACTTATAGCACCCCGTCGTTTTTGCGTCGGGGGTTAAAGACTATTATTGAAAGTAACTTATTTGTTAATAGACTAAACATAGAACAGTTAGTTTGCTCAAACCGTGTCATATTTCTTACTTTGAGATTTTTTATACCGTTTATAAGTATGGAAAGTCCGATCCGATTTACGTAAATAATCAATCAATCTTAATTATCAAACCATTTAAATTGAAATGGATTAATATCGTGATACCAATATTTGAACTTAATAATTTAAACAAAAACTGTTATTGTGGTTTTACTATTGTAAAACCACAATAACAGTTTTTGTTTAAATTATTTATATAATAATAATAATTATTATATATATTATTGCGGACTTTTTTGTGAACAATCATGAGTAGTTGAGTACTATTAATATATTTTATAGAACGCTAGTTTCTATATTGTCATAGCATATTATGTTACTTGGGGAAGATGAAGTTATATAATGGTGAAGAAATGTTTGAAAAGTACCAGTAGTTTTTGAGTTTAATTGTTACAAAAATCCAAATCTTTTCTCTTAGTTATCATCCTAGCTGATATCAATCTTAATTGTTATTGTAAAAGATGAGAACTAAGATCAATCTTAAATAATTTATGTAAGTACCTAAACTTAATTAAAATAAATTGTCCATTACAACAAACAATTTAAGTTAACATCTTAATAGTTATCGCTAAACTAAAACTATCCCACAATAAAATAAACTGGCCAATAAAATGTAGGCATATAATTATTATGCATTGTTACCTGTAGGCTGCTAGTTAAAATAAATTTAAAGTTTTTTTATTCCTAAAGTTGTATTGATTTCTGACACTTACGCGAATACTAGACATTGAAATAAAACTACTTTCCGAGTAATCGAGTCCAGTATACACATCCGCGAGGGTAGGTTTAGAAGTAAACATAATTAATATCAAATCACAAATCGTTGTTATGAAGAGTCACGAAGATAGACGTCTGTGTATATATTTTTTGAGAATAGCTTAAGTACCGAAGTGGTTAATTCGATAGATGTTTGGGGGGTGATATATTTTTTCTCCGGCAGTTTACAGTGTTCTGCCAATAATAAAAATTGGAGCTTATGATATAAGGTTTCATTTTATATCATAATTATTTTTATTGGATATACCGGCCAAGTTGACCCATCATTCTTTAGACATACATTTAGATCTGTGGATTTAATCGTTTCATTTGCAGGAAAATAATTGCTTCTATATGATATGATAAAAAATTAAAATAAGAAAAACTCCTTCATATACAAAGGATTTATTTTTATCTCAAAACTGCTGTGGTCATATGAAACCAGATGTTTCAGAGCAAATTTACATAGTTAAATATTAATTTTGTAGCCTAACTAGGAGTTTACTTGCCATCAAATCATTTTGTGTGGAAAACATAGTTCCTTAAGTGACCATAGGGGGCATTGTCCAAGTTTTTTTAAACAAAATATTTGACAGATTGTTGCAATCTCTCTGACAAACCGGGCAGTAACAGATTTTTAATTTAGCATCCTTGACCTAACAACCTAGAGAACTTGGGAATATCCCCAAATAGGAACTAACATAATACTTCATATAAATAAATAAATATCCTGGGACATTTTTACACAGCACCATCTAGTCCCAAACTAAGCAGAGCTTGTACTATGGGTACTAGACAATGGATATAATACTTATATACTTTTTTTTGTAAATACATACTTATAATATATAAGAAACACCCAGACAAACACAAACACTTAAGTTCATCACAATAAATGTTTGTGTCCTGTGGGAATCTAACCCACGACCTCGTGATCAGCAGTCCGGTACTCGAACCACTAGACCACAGACGTCGTCAAATATACTTGTGTGAATCAAAGACATTCAATACACTACTTTTAAATTTCTTTATGGTGAATAAAATTGTTTGGGACAAGCTTTCACTTTCACTTTTACTAACCATTACTGTAACAGTGGAACCAAATAAACAATTTTTTTTTTTTTCAACAAATCAAGCATTCCCAGCAGTGCATGATTTAGGGTTCAGACCGCCCTTGGCTCACAGTAAATATGTCTATCCTATTATACATTACAGGTGCAATAAGTTACTATGCAAGATTTTTTTTTACTGTATTGTAAAAAGTAGTAAGTAGGTAAGTAAAAAGTGCAAATGCCGCGCCGTGGGTGTATTAGTTGGTGTATTGGTAATGTGGGGTTTCTTTATAATTATGTCACTTATGGAGGCTGATTGTTTGCGGAGAAATAAATGTGAGACTCATCAGATACTATTACTTTACAGGTACCAGTTATAAAATACATATAAGCTACATAACTAAGAACGACCTAACCGGGTAAATGCGGGGAGACGACTGCCACGCTGCGCAAGTCGCTAAGCTAGTACAATGCAAATCTAACGCGTCAGCAGTGTCCCTACAGTAATCTTACTGTATTAGTAATTTAACTATTACTATATTATTATGTTAGTAGTTAAGTCTCAATTCAGCACAGCACCCGCTGCCCCCTTGGTCCTTGCGCCCTAGGCTTAAGCCTTAATAGCTTGTGGGTCAATCAGGCCCTGATTCACAGACTTTATTTTAATACACTAGCAATTCATGATAGCATTCAAAATGTCATTCCCATACAATTTGTTTGTCGATTCAAATGTCTAGGCCAACTTCTCTCCACAGAGGCTCTCTAGACTTTTTAGTATTTTAGAAAGTAATAATAAATAAATAATAAATATCTTGGGACATATTTACACAGCACCATCTAGTCCCAAACTAAGCAGAGCTTGTACTATGGGTACTAGACAATTGATATAATACTTATATACGTTTTTTTGTTGTAAATACATACTTATCTATACTATTATAAAACTGTAAAAAAGTCGTTTCTGTACATTGAAAATATTAAAAAAAAAACAAGTGGGTTAGAGTATATAAACGATCGGGAACCCAAAAAAGTGATTTTTAGAATTCTTGTCTGTTTGTCTGTTTGTTAGGGGTTGGCGCTAAACCTACTGAATAGATTTGAATTTTGTGTTAACTGTTATAATGCATAATTTCCAACTTAAAAACTGATATAAAGCTTTTTTCAATTATTTGAATAGATCCTTGGATACAGCTTGACCTCTCTGTTGTATGCAAACCCATAGAAAGAAGAGATTATCATTGATGGTTTTTGATTTTTTATTTTCTATTTAAAAGTCCATCATTAAAATAAAAAAATGAGGTATATCTCATTCCTCTTGGTTGCGTAGATGCTGAGATAGAGCTTGACCTCTCTGTAGTATGCATTCCTATTGATATAAGGGATCATTATTGTTGGTTCTTTAATTAAGTTGTCATATGCGCAGATATCATGATTGTTGATTAGTTATAAACGTTTAAAGTGGTATAGACTTAAATTAAACAATAGTTGTAAAGTTTGGTTAGAATTACGAGTTATTACGACTAATTGAAGCTTCCGTTTTCTTTTGGACATATTTTCACAAACAACATCACCTCAGTACCTCATAAAGTACCTCAGTACCGAGATTAATTGTCGACCGGAATCGAACCCACAATATTCATTGAGGTTAGCGCCGTTATAACTTAGTCACGAGACCCTTTTTACAAACCTCTAAAACACTACTTCAAAATAAATAAATAAATAATCAACCCATATACTGTCCCACTGCTGGGCACGGGTCTCCTCTCAATATGAGAGGGATTAGGCTATAGTCCACCACGCTAGCCTAATGCGGGTTGGCAGACTTCACATGCCGTCGAGAAATTCTCTCAGGCATGCAGGTTTCCTCACGATGTTTTCCTTCACCGTTAAAGCGAGTGATAATTACGCACATGATTTCGAAAAGTCGGAGGTCAAGGTCAAAGGCCTTGGATTCGAACTCGAGACCTTTGACTTGGCAGTCCACTGGTCATACCCCTAGGCTATCACTGCTTTTTAACTTCAAAATACAAGTTTTTTATCAATGGGATCAATTTCCAATCCTAATTTTGTTTCTACATCCACGTAAGCTAGTAATATATAAGAAACACCCAGACAAACAAAAACACCTAAGTTCATGACATAAATGTTTGTGTCTTGTGGGAATCGAACCCACGACCTCATGATCAGCAGTCCAGTACTCGAACCACTAGACCACAGACATTGTCAAAGTAATGCTGATATCAGCAAATAAATTTTATATTATAGTTGAAGATATTCTTGTCATAAGCATTCTATGACTGTCAAATTGTAATAAAAATTTGATTTATGGAAGTATTACTTTATGCTTGCATTGTCTTTGATTATTAACCTTAAATAGAATCAGTGATACTAAAGATTAGAAATGTAATTTTTTTTTTAATAAAGCCTCAATGAGAGAGTGAGCACTTACTTGTAACTATACAGAGATGTAAAATCAATTAACTCCTTGATTACCAGAAAGCCATTGTCTTCATAAAACTTGATCTGCTCTGGTGAAAGTATGTAGTTATCAGACTGTTCAGTGAATATGCTGGAATAAAGAATACCTATAAGCAAGTAATTTTTTTGAAAAAAAAAAGAAATACTTAGATCCCTGGCGCCTTTATAAAAGGATCCCTTCTACATCGTTTATAATTTTACAATACGGCTAGTCTATAACAAAAATCACCAAGACGCTTTAAGCCTTAGATTTATTGATAAAAACTATAGACTCGATAAAATATACGATTTGCGAATAAAGAATATTTTTTTTTGCCTAAGAATTTCCCTTTTTTCCTCAGTGCCCCGTTACGAACACTCCAAACAATAAATTTACTTACGGTTTAGGTAGAACTTTAACACCAACTAATGAGTTTACTAGCACCATTTTTGTTAATATAATCACAGATTACTTTAGTGTAGCAAGCTAAATACCTATAATAAATAAAATAACAATTGACGTTGCGGACTGCGGTTGTTAAAGTCGAATGCAGGGTTGGATTCAGACTAGGGATGTTCGATCCGATCCGATACTTGTGTGGATCGATACAAAGCAATACGATCCAACCGATTTTTGTATCGATACAATGGCATGCGATCCGTTGGTGGATCGATACAAATACCATGAGGATCGGATCGTATAATTTGTTGTATTAAATTCTAAAATAATAAATAATCTGTAACCTTAATAATTATTCGTAATATTAATACCGCATTCCTTAGCTCCAACGTATGGTTTATAACAACAAACAGGTTCATATTACACTAATATAAATATTTCTCTGGCGGTGGACTGTTAAATCAGTAATTATTACATCTTATATTTTTCAATATACCTTCAATTTTGACATGATTACTTGAGATTATTTCATAAAAATATCAACCAACCCCTACGTTTTGTCAGTAGTAGAAACAAGTACTATTGTTCTGTGGGTAGGAACGTGTGTTCCCCTTCGAATGTTTTTTCTCGTTGGCGACCCACTATACATACACATAAAATCTACAATCGCCTAGATCCAGAGTGGTTATCAAGATTATAATTTTTACGACCCTACCATTCAACGATTGTCCAATGTAAAAAAAAAATTATTTCTCTACTATATATCAACTTTAAAGTTTTAAAGTGAAACATATTTAAATTTAAAAAAAAATTGATTCGATACTGGATCGATCCAAAAAATCGTATCAAATCAATCGGATCGATACTTGGATCGATACAATGTATTACGATCCATTACGATCCGAAATATCGATACAAAGCCCCTGGATCGAACATCCCTAATTCAGACCCTCAAAAAATTATGCTACATGGACAATAATATAATACTATTTGTCCAAAATTATACTACGTTTGACTTTTCACGTTTTTTATCGTAGGTATTTTTGATGTTTAATTTTTTGCCGTTTTCCTTTTTCCCCACAAGGTTAAAAATGCATTTGTAAATCGTATTTTTTTTTTATTCAGTTGAGGCGTAAGGCGTATTAATTACATAAATGGAAGTACCAATAATTTTTATTTTATTTTATTAATTCTCAGAAATACTACAGATTTGCATTTTTCAGTATATTTGTAGAAAAACAGGATTTCTAATTAGCTAAAAGATATTATAGTAACTAAACTAAAAAGACTCTTATTAATTAGCACGTCTTTTTATAGAAAATCTTTTTAAAAACGAGCGCTTAAAGTATTTTGATGGTATTCCAAAAGTTACCAAATAAATGTGTAATACAAATAATAATTTTTGGCGACAATTTTTTTTTCTGACGCTAACACTCAGGCAAAAGCCGCCACTTCTAGCAACGAAGTCGCTAAATTGGCAACACTACGCTTGTATTTGGTAATCCTGATTAGGTGTTGCCGTACATACAGAAATTCCCGACATTTTAGGGTAAATGTTAATAAGTAAAAGGGCTCACTTAATACAAATCGGTCGACATCAAAATTATGGTATTTTCGCGTAGTATAGTGGCATTACGATACTACATACTACACACTATCAAATAATGGTACAAATAGTATTATAATACTACGGAATCCAACACTGGTCGAATGGATTGGCAATACTAGTGATGGATGAATGCGAATGAAACATTCGAATGATGATCATTCGGATGATCAATCGAATGTGTAGTCATTCGTATTACTCAATTGTAGAATAGAGCTATTCGAATAATTTGAATAAAAAAAAATAAAATAAAACAATTTTTTATTAATATTGAAAAATGCCCAAGTTGTGTGTGAGTGCGTGTGTAAGTATGTATGTGTGTGATGTAAATGCTTATTACAACTTTATTGCAATCAATAATTTTAAAGTTTTAAAATATATACAAGGTGGAAGGGACATCGACGCACAAATGTCGTGACAAGGTTTCACTCAAGGTCAAAAATAAAATGACCTAAGTCATTCATGTAAAAAATGATCGGTTATCGCAGATATTGACATTTATGAGCGCGCAGTGTGTTGCTAAATTCGCGATTTTAACGCTCCACGGTGAATGTTATCGCACGCGCGATCCAAAATAAATGAAATAATTATTTTTTAATTATAAATCTAATTTGGGTAGATAGAAATAATGTGTTTTACACGTTTAAGTAAAAAAAACTGCAGAAAGAGTCGAAAAAGTTATGGAAAATTTCAACGCAAGGGGGTCAAGAATCATGTACTGAACTCATGGTATTCGGATGTGCTTCAATGTCCCTTCCACCTTAGGTGTATTGCACTTTTTTTTATTTTGTCACTAGCACACTAGCTGGTTCCAACACTATTTCAAAAACCAATGAATCATTATTATATCGTTATTTTAAACAGACAGTAAAATATCTAAAAAAGAATGTGAATCATTGATGCAAAAAAATCATGTTTTGTGTGGTTATGTTTCTAAGAAATATTTCGTTATTTACTAAGATTCCTGTTGTGGGCAGGGTGCACAGCAACAGGGGAAATTAAAGTATTAGTCTTTATCACTGTTTTGGTCGTTTATTTGGCACAAAAATTAGATGGATTTACATTTCTACACACAAAGCAATGTTGGCGGCGTTACAAGAGAGAGCGTCACTACAGTGTTACCATACGTATATGAATTTGACTATAAAGCCTTTCAGCCCTTTTTAACATTGCAACTTAACACCCTCCCTCAATGTTAAATCTCTACAAAAGTTAACACACATGCAAACTATTCTTAAACTTATCAAATTTTATTCTGCCCAGAGGTTTTGTGAAGAAATCAGCTACCTGATCATTTGTACTTATGTACTCAACACTTACAATATTATTATTTACTTTGTCTCTTACAAAATGAGCTTTAATATCAACATGCTTTAGCTTATGATGGAATTGCGGATTTTTGCAAAGTTTAATTACAGACTGGTTATCTTCAAACAATTTTACACAAACTAATTTACCTTCTAAGCTTTTATAAAAATCTCTCAACCAACACGCTTCACTGACCGCGCAACCTAAAGCAATATACTCTGCTTCAGCTGATGACAGGGCAACTGTAGTCTGTTTACGAGATGTCCAAGATACTATGCAGCCATAAACTTGAAAGACATAACCACCAGTTGACCGTCTGTCACTCTTATCGCCAGCCCAATCAGAGTCAACGAAACCAATAATATCTTCACCTTTACCTCTCTTAAAAACTAAACCTATGTTTAAGCTACCTTTTATATAACGCAACACTCTCTTAAGCGCTATCCATAAATCATTACTGGCACAAGATTGATACCTACTTAAGATACTTATTGAGAGACATAAGTCAGGTCTAGAACACAACATAGCATACATAAGTGAACCAATAACAGATCTACATCTATTTTCAATTTCTGGACTCTCAGACTTATCTCTCTTTAACACACTGTGGTCAAAATTTTCATCCATTGGAGATACAGCAGCTTTACAATCAAGCATATTACAAGAAATCAACAATTTTTTAAGGTAAGTACTCTGATTTATTAATATAGTTCCCTCCCTTAAGTTTTGAGTTATATGCATTCTCAAATAATGACTTATTGGACCTAAGTCCTTCATTTTAAAATGTTCATTTAACATTAACTTTATTTTTCCTATTTCTCTGACAACATTTGAAGTTAGCAACAAATCATCTATATATAGCAGTAAGTATACTTTACATTCACCTTTAGTTTTCACATACAAGCAATACTCATAATCACACCTTACAAATCCCATCTTAGTAATTACAGCATGAAACTTCTTATTCCAATTCTTTGGTGAATCTTTCAACCCATACAATGACCTTTTTAATTTATACACATTATTTCCATTATCATTACTATAACAGCCTTTTGGCAAAGATACATATACATCGCCATCAATATCTCCGTACAGAAAAGCACTACAAACATCCAATTGATGTAGGGTAAGTTTTGTTCATTACAAAAAGCTAAAAACATTCTTACAGAGGTCAACCTAGCTACTGGGCTATATATATCCGACAAACACATGTCTTGCTTGAAACCTCTAGCGACTAATCTAGCCTTATGTGATATGATATCCCCCTTTTCATTTTTTTTACTCTTGAAAACCCATTTACAATCAATTATATTACAATTTATAGGTTTGACTACCTTGGTCCATGTGTCATTTTCTGTAAGAGCATCCATTTCTTTTTTCATCGCTTCTTTCCATTTGCTACTGTTTTCACTTGATACAGCGTCTTCATATGTTACAGGATCTTCATCGCAGCATGTCATCAACCCCACATGAAAATCAAGAAGCCTGGGAGGTAAGTTCAACTGCGTTCTTTGTCTTAAATTATATCTGTTTTCCTCATTATCTTCTGTGCTTTCACTTATTATTTCTTCTATGTTCTCATCTTCACATCCTGATTCCCTTCTGTCCTCATACTCTCCTTCCTGTCTATTTTCACTTCTATCTCCTCTCTATTTTCACTCTCTATTTCCTGTGTATTCTCATTAGCTGTACTTAAGTATTCCTCCTGTCTTTGTTCCTGGTACAACTGTTGCTGTTGCTGTTGTTGAGGTAAGAATATTACATCTCTATGTATTTCTACTTTATTATCACCTAAGAAAACTCTAAAGCCTTTTGTGTTCTCACCATATCCAACAAAGATACCTACTTTATTCTTAGCATCCCATTTTAATCTCTTTTGCTTAGGTACATGTATAGAAACTCTTGATCCGAATAATTTAAAATTATCTATATTCACAGATTTATTGAAAAAAGCTTCATAGGGTGTTTTCCCTTCTACTGGACTTTGACTACTCCGATTGATAATATATGTAGCTGTGTTGATGGCTTCAGCCCAAAACTTCTTATGCATGTCATTTTCTTTCAACATAACACGAGCCGCTTCAACTAATGTGCGCATTTCTCTTTCAGCTCTGCCATTTTGTTCGGGAGTATACACTACACTGCGCTGGTGAGTAATACCTTGAGAAGTTAGCATGAGTCTCAGATCTTCATTAATAAATTCTAAGCCATTGTCACTACGCAACGTCTTCATTTTACAGCCTGTTTCTCTTTCCGATTGCACAATATACCTTTTAATGCATGCTTATACTTCAGCCTTATGTTTCAGGAAGAACAATGTGCGATATGCAGAGAAATTATCTTTTAACAGCAAAAAATACCTGGCTCCTCCTATGGATGTCTGCTCCATGGGTCCACAGACGTCGGCATGAACCAACTGCAATCTCTCAGTTGCTCGTGAACTACTTGGTTGAAAGGGAAGTCGATGTTGTTTACCTGCTAAACAACTCTCACAAATATAATCACTTGCATCATTAATAAAGTCTATATTGTTACAATTCAAAATCTTTATTATTGTGTTAAAATTTTGATGTGCTAATATTTTATGCCAATCTGACAATTTTACCACCTTTTTCGACAACCAACAACTTGAACTGTCAATGTCAATAGTTTGGGTGCGTTCGGAGTCATGCAAATTATCCTTTTGTTTTATGTGTGATTCTGATGGGTTAGTAAACACCATCTGATAGAGCTTATTTTGAACACGTTTTGCTATAGCTCGGGTATAACCAGTTTCATCAACAAATTTACATTCTTCACTGTTGGATGATAAATGAAATCCTTTGTCCAGCACATAACCCACTGAGAACAAGTTAAATTTTAAATCAGGAACAAACAGAACATTAGATAATACTGACTTGAGATAATGTTTTCCATTCCATGCACTTAGTTCAATGGTTCCTATTCCCATAACACTCAGTAGTTTGCCATTTCCCACTCTCACTCTTGCAGAATGTGGATTTTCTTCTAAGGTTTTAAATAATTGTTTATCTCCACACATGTGCTCACTGGCTCCTGTATCCATGTACCAACAGTTTTCAAGTATATCTTCACCACTTGACATCATAAAAGCATTTGATTCCGGTTTACCATATTTACTTTGATCTCTTCCTTTTAATTGTCTACAATTCTCAATAACATGACCTTTCTTTTTGCAATAACGGCAGCTTCTACTTTCCTTTCTTTTATTTCTATAACAGTCCCTTGACAGATGGCCTTCTTTTCCACAGGTAAAACATTTTCTACTAATATTGCTTACACTGGCCGTTAATGCTACTACATTTTCCTTTGCACCTGACCTTTCTTCTTCTAACAATAGGCGTGAGGTTAACTCTCCAAAGTTTTGTTTTTCTGTGGGCACTGATTCCCATGCAGAACGAAAGTGTTTGTACTGCTCGGGTAAACTCATCAATATTTTTGTGATCAACATATTCTCAGAAACAGCCTCACCTGCTTGTTTTAATTTATTTGTTAGCTCTTCTAGCTTAGAGAAAAATACTGACATGGAACTATCCTCAAATTGCAACGCGAAGAATTTTTGTTGCAATAGGTGCACACTGACCACGGATTCTTTGTCATAAACTGATCTCAACTTGTTCCACATGTCTTTGGCTGTGCTACAAGACAACAAGTGCGTCAGCGGCCCTGGTTCCATCCTCATAACGATAATTTCCTGTGCTTTTGCATCATTGCTGATCGATTCCTTTTGGGCTTTCACATCTTCGGGCTTAACTCGCTCTCCAGTTATAATCTCATATAAACCTTTGCCCTTCAAGACGACTTCTGTTTGGAAACGCCATACTGCCCAATTTTCTCCGCCTTTCAGTTTTAAACTGTGATATAAACTATTGCTGTCCATCTTGATTTCTTAACCTCGAAAATTTTCGTAGCCACACTCCTTGGAACAGTGATAAGTGCCTGGGCCCATAACCTGTTGTGGGCAGGGTGCACAGCAACAGGGGAAATTAAAGTATTAGTCTTTATCACTGTTTTGGTCGTTTATTTGGCACAAAAATTAGATGGATTTACATTTCTACACACAAAGCAATGTTGGCGGGATTACCGGCGTTACAAGAGAGAGCGTCACTACAGTGTTACCATACGTATATGAATTTGACTATAAAGCCTTTCAGCCCTTTTTAACATTGCAACTTAACAATTCCCCTCATATACACTTATTGCTGAAATACAAAAAAATAGTATGGTTAATTTAAAAAACAAACATGGATAATGGTGTGTAACTCAGCTCTGAGTCAGCTCAATGAATCAGATCGCACGGGTCTGAGCCGTTGAGCTACAGCTCAGCAACGAAATGACTAGCTCGCGCGGCTCAATTCAGCTCCCTTGAATCCTTGAATCCCTCCACAGACAGATGAGTCAAATGAGTCAAATGAGTCAAATGAGTCAAATGAGTCAAATGAGTCAAATGAGTCAAATGAGTCAATTAATTCAATTGAGTTGATCTGTGATTCTGATCTACTTGAGGCTTGTTCAGTGACAGTCAATGAGTCCAGAAAGTAAGTTTTTGAACGAGTCATTCGTTCTGAAACGTTTTATTGATTTGTTACTCAAAAAGCTCTGGTTTCTTTTTGTCTATTAAATTAAAGTATTAAAATCTCTATATATTATCATAAATAAATATATCGTATCATAAATATCATCAGTAGTGTTAAATTTTAATTTCATTTTCATTATAATTATTAATCAGACCAAGTTTTTTTTAATAGATCCGATAAAAAATAAAACATCAAAGATTCGATGTTTCTATAACTAAATACATCGATATATTGTCAAATAAATATTTTATTTTTTCCTTTATTAAAAATAACTTGTAATCTTAGCATGGAAAATGCTTAAAAAAATACAAAAAGATAAATAAATATTTGTCAAAACATCGATTAAACCGATGTATCGGAATACATCGAGTAGTCAGAGTTAAACGAATTGTCAACTGCCGCAGCTCAGTCGGCTCGATTCGGCTCAATTCGGCTCTCAGCTCAATTCAGCTCGCGGCTCGTAGTAGAATCATATACCTGTACAGGTACAAACTGAGCTGATCTGCGACCTGATTCATTGAATCAGCTCACTCGCCTGAGTCACGAGCTGATCTGCAGCTCGCGTATTTTTGATGAGTTACCCACCTCTAAAAATGGAATAAAAGCAGTGACGCACTTGCTTAATGAACATAATATCACTCGAATTATTTATTCCTTTTTTTTTCATTCGAATGAATTATTTCGTTCAAAATGATGAATGATTATTCAAATATATAAACTCACACATTCGGATAATTCGATTGTAGATTTTTGTTACGATCGCCCATCACTAGGCAATAGGCTTAGCAAATGGCAACTCACTAGTCAGTGTTGCCGCACTTGCCGTTGCCACCTTGGTTTATGAAAGCGTAGCCTAGCGTACTGCGTAGCGGGCACTCGAAAGTCGAAAAGGGCCTTATATATACAAATTCTGTCTTGAATAAATTGGGCTAGTAAATAGCCAAAAAATAAAATCAATGTTTGAAGTTAAATTTTAATAATTAGTTAATAACATGGAATTGAATCCGCAATTATTACATCCGGATACGTTTTGAAAAATCATACTGACAATCAAACATAATAAATAGAAAAAAATTAAATATTTTTATCCAATAGGTACTGCAGGCTTATAAATAAATACTAGTTTGCTTAATATACACGGAAGAACCCATAACCTGTGAGGGATGCGGTGATTGTCCTCAGTTGTTGCTTAGACAATCGCAGTAATTGCTTAGTTGTTTTATTTAAGTATTTATTTATTAGTTGTTTCTTGGTGTACAATAAAGTATATTCTATTCTATTCTAAGGTTTAAGCTCGTGCCAACTTCAACCCGGACAATAAGTTTGGCGAGAACTGTCCGATAATACGTCGTAATCGACGATTATCTCATAATGGCTCCTCTACATAAGTAATCGGCGATTACAGACGATTACAGGCGAGTAAGGTCGTGTCGTTCGGCCACAGAGTACGAAACAGACAAGCCTTTCAGAAACTGGGTGTCTCTCCCACGATTAGGCGCAATGTTTTATGAATTTCCATGATAAAAAAAATCGCCAATATTTTTGCACACTTGGTGCGCAAACTACATTTACCATACAGCCTCGCTGCGCTAGGTAGGTACAATACTACAAACGTGAGGCGCGTGTCTGTCACGTAAGAAGCGAAACTGGCTAAGAACAATGAACAAACATAAAAAAAAAAACAAAAAAAAATACAGACGAATTGAGAACCTCTTGCTTTTTTTGAAGTCGGTTGAAAACGTTTTATAATAAGCTTTATATAGAATACTAGCTTTTGCCCGCGGCTTCGCTTACGTGGATGTAGAAACAAAATTAGGATTAGAAATTGATCCCATTGATAAAAAACTTGTATTTTGAAGTAGTGTTTTAGAGGTTTGTAAAAAGGGCCTCATGACTAAGTTATAACGGCGCTAAGCTCAATGAATATTGTGGGTTCGATTCCGGTCGACAATTAGTCTCGGTACTGAGTTACTTTATGAGGTACTGAGGTGATACAGTTTGTGAAAATATGTCCAAAAGAAAACGGAAGCTTCAGTTAGTCGTAATAACTACTATTGTTTCATTTAAGTCTATACCACTTTAAACGTTTATAATATAACTAATCAACAATCACGATATCTGCGCATATTATGACAACTTAATTAAAGAACCAACAATAATGATCCCTTATATCAATAGGAATGCATACTACAGAGAGGTCAAGCTCTATCTCAGCATCTACGCAACCAAGTGGAATGAGATATACCTCATTTTTTTATTTGAATGATGGACTTTTAAATAGAAAATAAAAAATCAATAACCATCAGTGATGATCACTTCTTTCTATGGGTTTGCGTACAACAGAGAGGTCAAGCTGTATCCAAGGATCTATTCAAATAATTGAAAAAAGCTTTACATCAGTTTTTAAGTTGGAAATTATGCACTACAACAGTTAACACAAAATTCAAATCTATTCAGTAGGTTTAGCGCCAACCCCTAACAAACAGACAAGAATTCTAAAAATCTCTTTTTTGGGTTCGCGGTCGTTTATATACTCTAACCCACTTGTTTTTTTTTAAATATCTTCAATGTACAGACACGACTTTTTTACAATTTTATAATAGTATAGATAAATTCTATGAAAAGCTTATTATAAAATGTTTTGTTTATTTAATAAAAAGCAGATTGTAAAATGGTTTGTTTATTTAATTTAATGCTACTGTGCCAACCCTACCAGAATAGGTATAAATTTTGCCCGCTTCTTAGAAGCTTATACTCTGTTTCTTCCCTGCTCTTGTGAAAGTACTGCAGACGATTGTGTGGATGCTTGCACGATGATCGTGGCGATTACGATTATAATCGCCACGATCATCGCCGATTGTGTAGTTCTAGCATACGGTTTGTATTATGAATGAGCTGAATATCAATTTCTTCCCGCATTACACGTGCTGCGCGTACGCTAAACAGTTGTTTCGTGCGTGCTCGACAACAACGCGAACGCAATTCGCGAATCGAAAATGGAGATAAAACTATTATTAATATTGGGGTATTTGTGCGCAGACGTGTTGGCTTACGATTATACTTGTCAAGAGAATTATGATTTGGCTACGGGACCATTCTACGATTTTTCAGTGAATATGTTGCAAAGAATCAACGAATATACTGATTCTCATTTTGTCTATTCACCAATGTCTACCTGGCTGGAGTTATCCGCTCTAGCCGATGGAGCTACCGGCACCAATTTGGAAGAAAATTTGAATGTGACGAACAACTGCTCCAGAGAAAAACTAGGAGATATCCTTAACAAACTATGGAAACTGTGTATGTATGAAATCAAAAGGCAGCCTGTTATTGCAATTGACAGACTGATAAAAGTGAAGAAGAGTTACATTCAGGAGATTCAGAGACTGTACGGGATCAAAGTTATGTTGCTTAATTTCAATGATAACATTAACTCAGCTAACGCGGTAAACAACGTCATCGAACGTGGAACTGGCGGTGTGATCGACAATATTGTGTACTACGATGACTTCAAATCCTCAGTGCTTGTGATATGTGACGCTAATTATTTTAGAAGCCAGTGGAAAACAAGTTTTAACATTGCGTCCACTACGTTACAATCCTTTTTTTCTTCTCGTGGAGATGAAATAGGTAAAGTGAGTATGATGAACCAAGTAGGTAACTTCCATCTAACATATTTTCCATTTTTAAGATCTAGGGTATTAGAAATTCCATTTGCAACCCGTAGGATAGTGATGCTAATAATCTCGCCGACAGGACAACTCTGGTTTGACGAGCTATTTTACAGACTTCGGGGAACAAAAATATCATCAATTTTTAATATGTACAAACGAGCTGGCACAGCGTTGGTTAATGTTACAATGCCTAGATTTAACCAAAGAACAGATGTCGACAACTTGCCAGAGCTACTTTATGATATGGGTATCAAAAAGATTTTTGAGGCCAAAAGTAAAATGGCGCAAATTACTCGGATAGAAATTAATGAGAGAGGTATAAAGGCAGCCCCTAATTTCTTAGTGAAGAATAAATTTACTGCTGTAGAGTTTCTTGTCAATAAACCATTTGTGTACATGATAGTTGATAGGGAAACAGATGCTATTATACTTGCCGGTGTTTATTCAAGACCAGATGTTTCGACGTTACCCGAATTTGGAACCTCTTCTTCGAAAATAGTTCGATCGAAATTGTTGGTAGTACTAATACTATTTTTATTTAGTACTATTTATAAATAGATCATCCGTATTGTCAAGAATTTTGCTTTCTAGTTACCCACCTTTCGTAGATAATGTTTAATTATTCATCACTACATATTATAAAACAAAGTCCTCCGTCGTGTCTGTCTATCCCTATATATGCTTAGATCTTTAAAACTACGCAATGAATTTTGATGCGGTTTTTTTTAATAGATAAAGTGATTCAAGAGGAAGGTTTATGTGCATAATACATGACCACGCGGGCGAAGCCGCTGACGGAAAGCTAGTTATTTATGTATATAATTGGGCGAGAAAAGTATTCGAATATTACTAATCATTCCACACTGCACCCCACATTCCCACTGCATGTGCACACTCTCGGGATAATATTACTACTAACTAACCTTTAACCGGAACGAAGTCGCGCGTTCCGGTAGAAGTTGAATTTTTTCCCCAGTTTTTGAAACATTTTTAATTTATCTAACTCAGCTCCTATTGGTCGTAGCATGATGATATATATAGTCTATAGCCTTCCTCGTTAAACAGGCTATTCGAATAAGAAGTTTTCATAGTTTCAAGTTTCAAGTTTTTAGGCAGCTTGAAAGCATTATACTTAGCTGTGTAATTTCAATGTTACTGATACTGAAATCGAGTCTCGACTACAAGGTAGTTGTTATTTTGCTACTGCGCAGTATAAGGATATTCAGAGACGAAACTAAGCATAAACTTAGGCTTCCGTATGTCAAATTGTTATAGAAATTTGACATACGGAAGCATTACTTCTGCAAAAACTTTCGTCAAAAATATGTTTTAGGCACCATGAAATTATTAGATATAGTTCTTTAGTTTAACATTTACAGATTCCAGTAATCACATTCCTAGACTCTTTGCACGGTTATTAAGTATAGAAAGACTGCCCCGAAGTTGTAAAAAATATGCGTAAAAAATATGTTTTAGGGACGCTGAAATTTTTATAGCAAACTAGCTTTCCGCCAGCGGCTTCGCCCGCGTGGTCTTGATAACCTTTTTAACTCGCTTTTCTGTTGAAATTTTTCCTTATTTTTATACCGAATAACCCGACTTATTTTTATACTAGCTTTTGCCCGCGGCTTCGCTTACGTGGATGTAGAAACAAAATTAGGATTAGAAATTGATCCCATTGATAAAAAACTTGTATTTTGAAGTAGTGTTTTAGAGGTTGTAAAAAGGGTCTCGTGACTAAGTTATAACGGCGCTAAGCTCAATGAATATTGTGGGTTTGATTCCGGTCGACAATTAGTCTCGGTACTGAGGTACTCTATGAGGTACTGAGGTGATGCTGTTCTCGTTGTTCTCCTTGTTCTCTGCGGAAGCTTCAGTTAGTCGTAATAACTCGTAATTCTAACCAAACTTTACAACTATTGTTTAATTTAAGTCTATACCACTTTAAACGTTTATAACTAATCAACAATCACGATATCTGCGCATATGACAACTTAATTAAAGAACCAACAATAATGATCCCTTATATCAATCGGAATGCATACTACAGAGAGGTCAAGCTCTATCTCAGCATCTACGCAACCGAGTGGAATGAGATATACCTATTTTTTTTAGTTGAACGATGGACTTTTAAATAGAAAATAAAAAACAAAAAACCAACAATGATGATCTCTTCTTTCTATGGGCTTGCATACAACAGAGAGGTCAAGCTGTATCCAAGGATCTATTCAAATAATTGAAAAAAGCTTTACATCAGTTTTTAAGTTGGAAATTATGCTTTACAGCAGTTCATACAAAATTCAAATCTATACTATTATAAAATTGTAAAAAAGTCGTTTCTGTACATTGAAGATATTTAAAAAAAAACAATTGGGTTAGAGTATATAAACGATCGCGAACCCAAAAATGTGATTTTTAGAATTCTTGTCTGTTTGTCTGTTTGTCTGTTTGTTAGGGGTTGGCGCTAAACCTACTGAATAGATTTGAATTTTGTGTTAACTGTTGTAAAGCATAATTTCCAACTTAAAAACTGATGTAAAGCTTTTTTCAATTATTTGTATAGATCCTTAGATTGAGCTTGACCTCTGTGCTGTATGCAACCCCATAGAAAGAAGAGATCATCATTGTTGGTTTTTATTTTTTATTTTCTATTTAGAAGTCCATCGTTCAACTAAAAAAATGAGGTATATCTCATTCCACTCGGTTGCGTAGATGCTGAGATAGAGCTTGACCTCTCTGTAGTATGTATTCCTACTGATATAAGGGATCATTATTGTTGGTTCTTTAATTAAGTTGTCATATGCGCAGAAATCGTGATTGTTGATTAGTTATAAACGTTTAAAGTGGTATAGACTTAAATTAAACAATAGTTGTAAAGTTTGGTTAGAATTACGAGTTATTACGACTAACTGAAGTTTCAATTTTCCTTTGGAGTGATTTTGAACAACACAGTTTCACAAACAGTATCACCTCAGTACCTCATAGAGTACCCCAGTACCAGTAACAGTTGCTCAAACCGAGCTAAAAACTTTGGCGAAGTAATAACTACGCTGAGCGATAGGTTAAGCACCGGTTTCTGCGGTTAGACTATGGATGGGTGACCATTCTTAAGACATCGAGACCCTCTGTATCTTATATAGCACGTAAATAAATGGTAATTGACCCCATACGAAAACCTATGAAAATCGTTAATCGTAGTCAGAAGGCCAAAAAACCAGACGATCAATTTAAAGTTAGGATACCTATCGGTTTTAACCAGTCTGAACGCTATTGCTTTGTGTAAGATATTTATATTTAACCACATCTGTTTCGATTGGAACCGGAGCTTAACATATTTTCGGCATAGGCTAGGAGCCTAGGAGGATGATGAAACTGTTATAGTGAGCTGCTTTTTATCTTATTCGGGATCGATTTCTTTCAATTTTGTTTCTTCATCCACGGAGAGCGAAGCCGCGGGCAAAAGCTAGTCTATCTATACTATTATAAAATTGTAAAAAAGTCATTTCTGTACATTGAAGATATTTAAAAAAAAACATTTGGGTTAGAGTATATAAACGATCGCGAACCCAAAAATGTGATTTTTAGAATTCTTGTCTGTTTGTCTGTTTGTCTGTTTGTCTGTTTGTCTGTTTGTTAGGGGTTGGCGCTAAACCTACTGAATAGATTTGAATTTTGTATTAACTGTTGTAAAGCATAATTTCCAACTTAAAAACTGATGTAAAGCTTTTTTCAATTATTAGTATAGATCCTTAGATAGAGCTTGACCTCTCTGTTGTATGCAAGCCCATAGAAAGAAGAGATCATCATTGCTGGTTTTCGATTTTTAATTTTCTATTTAAAAGTCCATCGTTCAACTAGAAAAATGAGGTATATCTCATTCCACTCGGTTGCGTAGATGCTGAGATAGAGCTTGACCTCTCTGTAGTATGTATTCCTATTGATATAAGGGATCATTATTGTTGGTTCTTTAATTAAGTTGTCATATGCGCAGAAATCGTGATTGTTGATTAGTTATAAACGTTTTAAGTGGTATAGACTTAAATTAAACAATAGTTGTAAAGTTTGGTTAGAATTACGAGGTTTTAAGACTAACCGAAGCTTCCGTTTTCTTTTGGACATATTTTCACAAACAGAATCACCTCAGTACCTCATAAAGTACCTCTAAAACATTACTTCAAAATACAAGTTTTTTATCAATGGGATCAATTTCGTTTCTACATCCACGTAAGCGAAGCCGCGGGCAAAATCTAGTTGTTAATAAATTTAATAAATCTGGGTGCTGAACTGATAGTTTTTAGAGAGTTAATATGATCGTTAAGTTTTTTAATTTTTTAATGTTTCTGCCATACCGCATTTTCTAATTTATAATGTTTCTGCCATAGCGCATTTTCATATTTTTTTTGTTTCTGCCATAGCGCAGTTTTCTTACTTTTTTATGTTACTGCCATAGCGCAGTTTAAACAAACCTAAGTACGAAATCAGTATTAGAAAACATTTAAAAAAAAGATGAATTAAATCGGTAAAGCCGTAAAATGGCCAAATATCTAATATAAGCTGGACCTGACTTTTATTTTCAGTGTCGCAAAACAAATTATAGGGAGATTGGATTATTTTTATGAAGTAAACACAATCCCGTTTGAAAACTATGTCTAAAAAGCTAAGATATTTTAATAATGCAAAAATTGCTTTTAAAGTTAGAATCAATAGACAACTCAATTCATCACATAAAAAGCGCAGAGAATAATAGTCATAAGCGGTAGTTATCAGTGCAACAGTGCCAAGGCCAAAACGTGTTATGTATACTTACAAGTAATGTGTAATACCTATCATTTAAATTTAATTTGGCATGCTGCATTGTCGGCGAAACATGATGTACTTTACTTTCACGATATTGACAATACCTTGTGACGATGTTTCCCACGTAAATAAATATTTATATTTCTAAGAATAAAATATATGGCGGGTTCTTCGGGCTTTTGAATACCTGTAGTTCATGTGATGACCAGGACTCACTCACTGTGAACTGAACTCAAGCTCTGCATACCTTAGCCATGAGCCCCTGAGTATTTTAAATGTAGGTATATTTTTCTGTATTTATAAAAGGAAAAGCCACTTATTTATAATTAGCGACCTGCCCCGGCTTCTTACGGGTTTTAATTTCTCGTCTTTTCTCTTGTATAATATGCATGTATACTATATTATAAACCTTCCTCTTGAATCACTATCTATTGTTAAAAACTGCATTAAAATCCGTTGCGTAGATTAAAAGATCTAAGCGAACAAACAGCGGGAGTGACTTTGTTTTATACTATGTTGTAAAGTTACCGAAAAGAATTATTGTCGATCTCTGCTTAGCTTTAAAAAAGTTTATAATGGATGGACACTATCTATTATATAATCGTGTTTGTAATATATTATTATTAGATTTAAGTAAATTTAGTTTGGCTTAAGGTTGTTTTTTGTTGCATTTGTTTGCATGCACTATGTACCTATAGAATGTACCGTAGATACTGTATGTGACTGTGACATGCCAAACGCACTCAATAATTTAAAAAAACATACTATCAACTGTAACACATTTTCCTAGAAAGGATTTTGGAAAATTTCCTAGGGATTGGGAAAAACATTGTGGCCTAAGACCACTATGAATTTCCTATAGGTGTCCCACTAATATTATAAAATATGGTTCCCGTGGGATAGATTTGTTTGATAATTTATAAGAAATATTTAGACCACGCGGGCGAAGCCGCTGGCGGAAAGCTAGTATTATATAAATTAGATATCCTAAATAAAAAAAATAAAAAAATGTTAATTTGAGAAGGTACTATGTACCTCTATGTGGAAATGTAAAATAACCATGTATTATATTTAATAAATGATTATAACTATTCCATTTATTTATTATTTTTTAACATAAGTAACTAAGCACATATTTTATTACAAGAAAACTTGAAATTATGCACTTATTTACCATCTAATTGACCTATATTGGCAATTAACGATTGAATTGAATTGAAACAAATTATGTTGTGGGAAACGTTTCTTCGCATTTTATATGAAAAAGTTTTTTTTTTAAGTTTATTTGTTCGATGACTTGTAGGTAATGACATGATCTCGTTGTTGTACAAATTCCCTGTACAAAGTTGACAGTGGCGGCAACTGGGAATAACCCAAAATTCCCGGATTGAAACGCTTACGCGATATAACTTTTTCCCCGACCTAATATAATATATTATCCGGTCTTTTCGAAGGGGTCCAACAACAATAACAAAACACAACAGGTCCAACGCGTAGAGGAGCCTTTAAAGAGCTTTAATTCAAATGGGGCACCGACCTGAGCTAATCCATAACTACACTAGACCACTAAGTGCACTATGGGAATCCAACTATGGACTGTCCAAGGTGAGTGCAGGTGCTATTGTCAATTATAGAAATTAGAACTACTTGGTCTATTGTTTAGTGTACTGGATAAACTTCATATGCCGGAAGAATACGGCGTCTGCCTTCAACCTCGAATAAACATCCTTAGGTACGAAAGACGGTGACCCGCCACCTCACTACAAGCAGATGGCGGCAACAGCGGTGTGTGTGTGAGAGGTGCTGGCCCCGTTCCGCCATCGCGAGTTTTGAAAAGACCCGAATTGATTGGGTTTCCCCGCTATTACGCCAATAGACACTTCAACCCCCGAGCGTATAGCTCTGGCGGTCCTGCTCTGGCCGGCCAATTAAGGCCAGACAGAGATGAGAGTCCTGCTGTCCAATAAGGATAAACTCAGGACAACGCCCTAACCGCGTTGCTGGAGATTGCTCCAGCAACGCGATTAGGGCGTTGTCCTGTCCTCAGTGTTTGTCGAGAAAAGCGCACAGACCATTGGTGCGCTTTTCTTGACCTTATGAGTTATGACACATTTTTTGTTTTAGTATCACAGGTTTGTAAAATCTACCCTCCAGTTTTGCGTTAGTCACTTAGTCTCGATGATTTAACGCTTGTCCCACAGGGGGTTTATTATTAGTATGTATAGTCGAGCATAAAATTGCTTTATCACTTTTGACAAAAACTTCCGTCAAAATTAAATTTTGTTAAGGCTCATTATCAATCTGTCACTTGGTCTGGTAAGCAAAAATAGACCTTGTTGTTTTGTGATGTGCAAACGACATTCACTGTAAGGGTGGTAAAGCAATTTTATGGTCGACTATACATTGTATTCTTCTAGATTATTACGGATGTTTTCATCATAACTGGTATAAGTACCTATAGAGCAGGTTTCTGTGACCTTCAGAAACTAATGCGCCGTGGAAAATGAGATCACTAATGGATCAATATCAAACAATATTACAGACATTAACACTGTTTCTTATTCAAGGCAATTAATATAAAGGACAATCAAATTTAAATAATAAACGCAATAAAATAACAATAAAGAAGTACCTATGCAAGCATAGTTCTGTAGTTTCTGTTACCCCTGGAGCAGTTCAGAGTTTATCATGTTTTCTGTGAAATTCCCAGTAGCAACTTGGAGTCTGGATTTTAGCCCCGTTGATGGCAATAGGCCTCCCTCCCTCTATTACATGGGACCTAAACATACCGTTTTAGGTCGCAGTACTATGCTGTTGTGAGTTCTTCTTTTTAACCCCCGACGCAAAAACGACGGGTGTATGTGTGTCTGTCTGTGGCATCGTAGCCCCCGAACGGATGAACCGATTTTGATTTTATTTTTTTATTTGAAAGTTGAATTAGTCGGGAGTGGTCTTAGCTATGTTTGATGAAAATCGGTCCAAGATGGCCGCCGCTACAAAATAGCGAATAACATATTATTTTTTCACAACTCCCTCAATATGGGTATCAAATGAAAGGGCTTAACTAGGAGAATACTATACACTATGATAAATTTCAAATCCAAGATGGCCGCCACCACAAAATGGCAAATTACATTTCATGTCGGGTGTTTTCTAAATTTAATCACGTGAGGTTAGAAAGGGGGGGGGGGGGAGGGGTTCGGCAAAAATCACGAAATATAACAAGGGGGGAGGGGTGGTATAGTAAATTATCGCGTGTACTTCTTTTTCGTCAAATGGACGATTAACGCGTGATTTCTAAACCGAAAAGCGGCGTGTAGTTGTAACCTTGATGACTCGCCGATGCCAGGCATCGAACGAAGTCCTCGCTCGTCGCGACGACTCGGGTGACTCGGGGCTCGGCTTGCCGGTCGTCAGACATTCTGATTTCTGTTGTTTTGGCGTCGAATACACGCGTAAACCGTTACCTCGTATGCTTCGCATAAACAATGTCTAAACTAGGTGATCTGTATAAGACCTATTTGCAGAGTATAAGAAAGGAAAAAAACCTAGTGTGGCTCAGAAATAATTTAATGAGTTGTGGGCTAATTCGAAACAAAAATTTACTACAAAAGAATTTATGAAGTAGGCAAATGATCTTTTACAAGATTACCGCGGAAAGCACCAAGCAAAGAAGTCTTCCAATATTTTCTGTTATTGTTCTAATTCTAAAAAGGTAAGTTAAAAGTAATAGTTATCTATCTATTAGATATGGATATCTATTAGATAGATAACTATTAGTTTTTTAACTTTAACAATTAGTTTAGTTAGTTTTAACTTACCAACCTTTCTGTCTAGACATTTTTATCATGGTCCTTAATTTTTAGAATAGGATTAGATTATTCTTTACCTATACCGGTACTTAAAAATAATATTACTAAAAAATACACGTGATTTTTGGTGGGGGGGGGGGGAGTAGTCGTGGTGTAGTCGACTAGTAGTGGGGTAGTAGTAAACCTCACCACGTATCACCATGGAGGAGGGAGGGGTTAAAAAATGTTAAAAAAACATCACGTTATTAATGGACAACCCCTTTTTATATTACAGCAATCAAATGGTAAGACTATTTCAATTACAACTTAGCCTGAGCCCAGTGATGGCCTACTTACTCAATCTGTACTAATATTATAAAGAGGAAAGATTTGTATTTTTGTATGTAAACAATAAACTCAAAAAGTACTGGACCGATTTGAAAAATTCTTTCCATGTTAGATAGCCCATTTATCGGGGAAGGCTATAGGCTATATATCATCACGCTACGACTAATAGGAGCGGTGTAGTAATGAAAAATGTTGCAAAAACGGGGGATAAAATTATAAGACCACGCGGGCGAAGCCGCTGGCGGGAAGCTAGTACTCAATATATTGATTGCACTCCACTTGCTTAGGTGGCGGTCGCTAGTTTCTGCCTACCCTTGTGGGGAAAAAGCGTGGGTGTATGTGTGAAACGAAAATGTAACTTTTATTAAGCTGCCGTCTTCGAGCTTAAATGTCGTTATGTACCAAAACTACTTTTTGAGTTATGCACAAAAAAGTGGGCAGTTTTAAAAAATGTACGCTACTTAATACCTAACTAGAAGTCATATTTGAGACTTAGAAGTACTGACTAACAGATCTCACGAGGAGATCTCATGACTTCTGATTGTGTTGGCATTAAAGAGTCAAAATCGGCCAGATGTCAGATAACGGCATTTTAGCTTGAGGACGGCAGTAAGTATGTCCCCCCGGCAAAAAATGAAAAAAAAAAAATATTGTATTCTACAAGTCATACCCATATTGACGGAGTTGTAAAAAAATATGTATTCCGCCATTTTGTAGCGGGTGGCCATTTTTGACCGATTTTCATCAAACATAGCTAAGAACACTCCCGACTAATTCACCTTATAAACAAAAAGTAACAAAATCAAAATCGGTTCATCCATTAGGGAGCTACGATGCCACAGACAGACACAGAAACGTCGAACTTATAACACCCCGTCATTTTTGCGTCGGGGGTTACAAAACCGCACCGGCCATCACTTGCCATAAAATGACGGCCATGGGAGTGCTGACATCACCCGCACCGCTACCATGTGTGATCTAAAGTTAGGTGTAAGGAAATATATACTTGACTAAAAACAGAAAATTCAGTGTTCTATAATAATACAACTGAATAAATAACGTAAATCAATAAATATAACAATACGTACTGTATTTTCATAAAAGGAGTGATAGACCGGTGAGTAAACTCGTACTTAGGCAGAACGAGCATTAATTATCGCCCGTGTGTTACGCCATCGCCGCCGCCGCGCCGCGGCCAATTGGGCGAGTGATGAATATGATCAAACCGGTTTGAAGCTCAAGTGTAGTCTACAGTGCAGGTGTTCCCCGTGCCCGCCGACCGCTGCCAACTTCGATCAATATTAAATATTCAATACAACATATTAATCTATGCAATAATAGCTGCCAACCTGCAGTGCTGACTGCTGACACGCCTACGGCCCGCCAGCCGCGCTGCCCCTGCGTTTTACTTCTCATCATATGCTGTAAAGGGCAATTTTGATCTACAATAAATGAAACAAAAAAACCCGACTGCGTAAAAAGTATTGGAAAATGTATTGCAGGCGGGACAAGCCAAGAGCCCAAGAAACAATTTTGTTTATGAACAAACAGCTTGTCCCGCCTGCAATACATTTTCCAATACTTTTTACGCAGGCGGGTTTTTTTGTTTCATTTAATAATTGATTTTATTTCCTTCTTTTTAGTTTATAAATCATCATAGAATGACTAGATAGATCCTAAATGATAATTTAAAATGTAAATTGATACAACATAGATCATTTTCAAAATCAGGTCGCACATTAAAGCGTATAAAATCCGCCATATATATATATATATATATATATATATATATATATATTTTATTTCATGTACCCAGTGACACTTCTGCCATCAAGACGAATCTAATGAGGTTTCATTTATCTAAATCGGTTGAGCCGTTGAGTAGTTACGACCGGACATAGGAACGGACATACATACATACATACATACGCGTCAAACACATAACCCTCCTCCTTCGGCAGTCGGGTAAAAAAGGCACAAGATATGTGTGATGCATTTAATTGGATAAGGAATAATACTGTATTGTTTAAAATACTTTAGCGTAGGTATTTTATCTGTTGGTACTAGCCTCCGCCAGCGGCTTCACCCGCGTGGTCTTATAAATTTTTCCCCCGTTTTGGCAACATTTTTCATTGTTACTCCGCTCCCATTAGTCGTAGCTCGTAGCGTGATGGCCTATTTATAGGCACGCGCCGCCAGCCGCGGGCCGGTACCGCCGCCGCCGATTATGGACAATGTATTTAAGGTACTTAATTGGATAAGGATTAATGCTGTATTGCTGAAAATCACTTCGTAAATAAGCATTTTTTCCGTAAAATGTAAAGGATAAACAATGGTTATTGTATACCATCGCGGACTTTTCTGTTGACCTTTTTAAGGTGTACAATACTGACATATACACACACACACACAGACACAACAAACTTATAATACCCGTCGTTTGCGTCGGGGGTTAAAAATAAGTTTAGTTATGACATCACATTAGAAACCTCTCCGCACGGAGATTTCCTAGTCGCCGTTAGATTGCCATCTTTGTGCGGTCCGCAGTAGGTGGATATTGTAATGCCGCCTGTATGCCGCATATGGCCTTGACCTGTAACGGCACCGGGGCTGTGACCGAGGGCGGTGTCGATGACGTAGCAGCAGCGAGAGTTGAAGTGTTGTACGGGTTCAAGGTTGTCGTAGGTCAGTTTCCAAGGCCCCAATTCTGCTATAGTTAAGATTACTCACCGAGACACTAATGAGATGTTATCGAGATTTTGACAGATTCGGTACCTATTCTGCTAACAGTTAAATAAGTATTTATTATCCTGCCAAAAGTTGTCTTATGGACTTAGTGTTAATCCATCTAAGACACAAGTTATCGTTATTGGTAGCTCACGGATGGTTTCAAAGATTGATTGGTTTCACCTCCCCCAGTTTATCTTTGAAGGTATTCAAATTCCTATAAGCGATAAAGTTAAAAACCTGGGGTTAGTAATGGACTAGACCTTATCCTGGGGTCCACAGCTTCAGGAAACCAGCCGTCGAATGTTTGCGTCAGCCGGATCCTTAAGGTGGATGCTCCAGGGTAGCCCGCGAAATTCAAATTTCCGTACGTTTTTTGCAATTTGCAGCTGAGTATCGGATATTTTATTAATAGAAACTAAATTCGCGGTACTGGCATGTATGTATTTATATCATTATATTAGTTAAATTTATCAATGTAACCCACTAAGTTAAAATTTATATTAAACGTAAAGTTATTATTAAAATGGCACATTTTCTCTTTTCTCTAAGTTAGACAATTATATTGAAGGTTTTAATAAGTATAATTGTGTAAATACATACATGCCAGTACCGCGAATTTAGTTTCTATTAATAAAATATCCGATACTCAGCTGCAAATTGCAAAAAACGTACGGAAATTTGAATTTCGCGGGCTACCCTGGAGCATTCACCTTAAGGCGATTACGCAACTTTCTTCCAATTGCCACTAAGATTGCGTTTGCACAATCTCTTCTCCTGCCTGTCCTTGACTATGCCGATGCCAGCTATCTTGATCTCACCGAGGACCAATTTAATAAGCTTGAGCGTCTCCAAAACTTTTGAAACTTATTGTCCGGGTTGAAGTTGGCACGAGATAACTTTAACCCAGCCGTAAAAATCAGAGAAAGATCGGATTAAAATAATTTATAACGACAGTGTACGACTTGAGTTTTCGTTTTTATTTATTATAATCAAATCAAAAATTTCTTCGATTTTTACGGCCGAGTTAAAGTTAGCTAGTGTCAACTTCAACCCGGACAATAAATTTGGCGAGAACAGCTGTACAATGCGATTTCATGGCGTGTGTTTACATCGCGCTGATCGTACTGCCGCAAACTGGTTCGTTATTCAGCGTTGCTGCGACATACCTAGGTAGGTACGTACTACGTACGACTAACTAGATACAACGGAGACATCTTTTGTTACACCATAAAAAGTATTATTATTATTATTTATTTGTTTTCGTATTTAGTATTTGACTTATAATAATAATTATTATAGCGCCTTATTCACGGTCCATCGCGGCTGTACGTCTCGCCAATGCCGCGGTGCTAAACAAAGCTTGCGTACACGTCCAAACCATTCACGCTTAGATTAATAATAATAACACATTCACGGTTGTTTTACGTCGTGCGTCGTGCCGCGTGCGTGACCTTGGCGGGACGTAAGGCGCTTATCATTCTAGTTTATCCACATACTTATTGTTGTATTGTATTTTTTGAGTTATTTGTTTTGAGTGACGTCGCACGTCTTCCGAATGACTCACACTATTAGTTAACCATGTCTCCGTTGTCCGTTGTCCGTCCATGCGCATTGTGACGAGAGCCCTAACAGGACACTGCTGCCTTAACAAGCACATGTTCAATCTAAGGCTGAGCGATACGGTTACCTGTCGACGCTGTGAGGAGGCTGATGAAACGCCACTTCACCTGCTAGGGGAATGTGGATCGCTAATACACAAGCGCAGTGCTCATCTAGGGAAACACACTCTAAGCCCTGATGAAATAAAGGAGCTTACCCCTAAGCAAATCCTGCAGTTTGTGTCAGCCGCAGGATTTAGCGGTGAACTCTAAATTTTTCATCGAGCGGCGATCACAATAGACCCATTAGGGTCGATGTGATACTATAGCCGCGAACAAAATAATAAAAAAAAAGAAAATGTCTCCGTTAAAACCACCAAATCGTACGAGCCAAGACACATTTTTTTTTTAAACTAGTGTTTTGGAACGAGGTCCCCGGACGTTCTGGTAATAAATACCTGGGACATTCTTTGATCGGAATATATTTTGGCCGGTTTTTGACGGAAGCTAATAAACCTTTTGGCAAAGCAGTTATTTTGTGCTAACATCATTACTTGATTCATAATAAGGAAATCTATGTAAGAAGCACCATTGTAATGCTATTATTTTGGGAATATATTAAGGTTTTTCAAAAATGCCTGTTGCGAATAATGACCATGTGTTGATGATAATGACAATACAATGAGGAAAAATGACTTATGTTATGAACAATGACTTCTAATGTTAATGTGGGTAAAAAACGTCCAAATAAATAAATCAAACACAAAATTAACAATCAACATAATTTTAATAGTAAAATCACAGTTTGTTCAATTATATCCAATGTTTGATTCACATAATTTTTTGACTTTTTATACATAAACCTATATTTAATACTTGACTTATTGCACAAGATTGAACAATGATCGTTTGATATATGTCAGCCTATATGTCAAAATTTAGATAGTTTGATATAAATTGTACGTAGATCATACATATGTCAAAAGACCATTATTAATATTTATTATTCTCACCCACTAGTAATACAAAAATATACTGTCTTTTTATAAATTGTAAATAAAACAAAACAGTTATTGGGTAGTTATTAAATCAGGTATCTTCCTAAAAAAAATTAATTAAAGTAGCGTTTCTTATTATTTATTCATAAACATAATATCTTTTCTATCAGTCATAATATTTTCGGTTACAAACGCGCTCACATGAGCCCACCCCAATCTGTCTTTACCTAACAAACATGAATTACTTGTTTTTTAAGTTATTTATAATGAGGGAAAAAATCGGCTGGCGAGCAGGATTCGAACCTGCGTCTTCTGTGTCGGTTGTGAAGCATTTTTCACAATAGATGTCGCTACGTCACCTTAAAGACGTAAGTTTAGAATGTCAAGGAAGATTTCGACAGCAGCAATTTTATCAGCATTACAATCGAAGCAACTTAGTGTTCTTAAAACTGTTTGTGGGACTGTTACATCCCAAAGGATCTGATACACAGAAAGGGTGCCCTTAAATGGTTTCAAGTGTGGAATCAAGCTTTCTTTTTTTATGATTTCACTTTCATCCACTTTTTTAATAGTAATATTTTCAACTGTGTTTATTATCAAGTCATAAAGAACCATGCGATCGGCAGTCCTCTTAAGGACTGCTCCCACGCCATCCAGAGCAACCTTTCCATGTCCAGCTTCGGAATAGTTCCATGTTATTTTAACGATTTGAGGAAAATCCTTACGTATTTGACTTACTATAAAAAAACATGTATTTGTTCTTGTATTGGGACGACGGAGAATCGGATAAGAAGTGTAACGTGTCTATAAAGGGATTTACTTTAAGAACGTGCTGTATTATGGGCACCAAATGAGCCCAAATAGCTGGTGCGTCATGACGCAAACAATCACTGATTGTACATGCTGATATAGGAGTTACAAAGCCTGAACTAAAATTGTGGGTATACACATAACCGAAGTGTGTAGGGAAACTTGCTGGCGACTGCCCCCGAAATGGAACGACTGCACTTAAGCAGCAAATTTCAAGGAGTAATTTTCCGAAAAATCTACATGAAGACAAGCTGAAGCGTAAGGTTCTGTTTAAGCGTTTTAATGTAACTATATTGTGAAACAATTTAAAAAAGTTATTATAAAAAGGTATCAAATCTGCTTCAAGTTTCTTTATAACTGCTGAAATACTAATCATATCTTTAAATTTTTGTGTTAGCTGTTGTTGTTTTTTGCTTCCGTTTTTAAGTATAACTTCTTTTACGGATTTTTTCCATTCGTAAAAGGTAACATTGCCATCAGAAATGTTAAAATACTCGAGTTTATTTAATGCGCAAATATTACAGGTTCTATTTAAACAAGCCGAACGCCTAGGGTCACAGCATAGCTTGGATAGTACCTCATCACAAGATTTTACATTTACTATGCCAGCTTTACGAAGAGCTTTTATTAACAAATCTATATTACAATGACGAGAACATAAACGAATATCACTATTTATAGGTTTTGGAAACACTGTCCAAAAAGGCCACAATTTGCAGAAATAGGAGTAACTTATTCTTTTGTTGCTCTCTTAACTTATTCTTATCTTTGTATAGTTTTCCTTTGGTTTTTAATTTTCTTTTTATATTTATTAATAATTCTTATCAGTTGACTTTTCTTTTTACGTTCTTTGTTCCTAATTTTTCTTACCGCCTCCTTCAGGGCTGAAGAATATGCATGTAAAGGATCTTCTTTCTGTTCTGTAACATCAACACTAGACTCTTCTGCTGCTATTGGTTCTATAGCTACAGCATCAAATGTAGATTCCTTCTCTTTTTCTCCCTTTTTACGTAGTCTGTATCTAAGATATCAAGAACATATTTGATGTCAAGAACATAATCTATACATATAATAAAATGGTAGGAAAGTCAAAACTGTACATTGAATATTTTTTTTAAAGAATACTTGGGGTGTGATCTGCAATCGATACCGAAGCCAAAAATATAGTTTTTAGAATTTTTGTCTGTTTGTCTGTGTGTATGTCTGAGATTTCCATGCTAAGATTACAAGTTATTTTTAATGAATCCTAATAATCGAATATCCTGCCCGCCCGCCGATTTTTTCCTTCATTAAAAATATAAATGTAATTTAAAAAAAAACTATATTTGTTTTTTGTCAATGGATAGTTGCACTAGTAGTTAAAGTGTCGGAAATCATTTGGTTTTCTCCTATTGCAGTTTTATTAGTCAGGATACTAAGGCCAGAATCGTTTTATCCTCAACATTGGAGAATGTCCCGGCCGCATCCTGCGCCTTGAGGCACCCCGCACCTCACCTCCCTTGCGTCACCATATGACTCGCCCACTTTTACACGATAACGCCGCGCGGTGAGATAATCGCTGAACCATTTGTTTAGCGGTTCTCCCACCCCGCACTCCTCCATCGCATTCAATAAAGTCTTTGTTTCTAAGGTATCAAATGCCCTTTTAAAGTCAAAAAACACAGCTACTAGGTATACATTTTTTCTCGTGAAGATAGTTGTTAATTTCGTTACCGAACTTCGATAAAAGGGTTGTTGTGCTTTTACTTTTCTGAAATCCATGTTGACAGTCGTTAATTATTTTATTATTTTGGAGATAACTTCCCAATTGGTTAACTATGCATTTTTCTATTACTTTTTCTACGCTTGACAGTATTGAAATTGGTCTATAATTGGATAATATTGAGCGGTCACCTTTTTTATGAATTGGGCGCACTATTGCCTCTTTCAACTTATCTGGACATATATAATTTTTAACACACAGGTTTACTAGACGCGCAAGTACTGGGCTAACTTTATTAACAATACATTTAAGATCGGACATGCGTACAAGATCGCTACCAGGTGATTTATTTGTTTTCATTCCCATAATAACTCTCTTGACATATAGACTAGTCACTGGTTGCCATCTCATACACACTCTATTTTCCTTTACATATGTTATTCTATTTATCCATTTTTCATCACAGTTATGCTTTATACAGTCAATTTCTTCAGAAAAACTTTTTGAAAAATTATTACATAATATATGTCTTTTTCACTCCCAGATACCTATATTATATTGTCTAAAGACTGTTTCTTGCTACCCATCATAACATGTATCCTATCCCACAATTTCTTAATATTATTTTTACAATCTATTATCGATTGCCTATCATACTCATTTCTAGATTTCCTTATTATTTTATAACATTTATTTCTATATTTTGTATAATCTAACCGTTTTATCATATTCTTAGGGTCGTTCCTCCACACAGAAAACAGTCTATCTCTCTCTAATAACATTAACTTATGATTATCAGTAATCCACTTTTTGGTGTTTCTTATCTATACCTATAAAATACTTTGTCCTGAATGACTGACTGACTGACTGACTTACTCACTGACGGATCAACGCACAGCCTAAACCGCTGATCGTTGAGACCTGAAACTTGGAGGGTGTGTTCTTTGTATGACGTAGGCATCCGATAAGGAAGGATTTTCCGAAATTCTACCCCTAAGGGGGTGAAAAAGGGGGGCAAAGTTTGAATGGGACAACGTGATTCCTTGGTCCAATCTACTTCAAATTTTGCATAAACATTCTATAACAGAATTGAAGGAAGACGTGTTTCGTATTTTATTGAAAGTCATCCCCTAACTGGGTTAAAAAGGGGGTAGAAATGCCACCCTCATCATGGCTCACAAATGCTATTACAACAATAAACCTTAATCTTATTTATTATACTTAATACCTAATTTGACAATTTCAATTAATTCTTTGGCCTGTTGGGAATCAGGAACGGCCAAGATACTATTAACTATACCGACCTGGTAGCTTCTATTAAAAAGTAGTTGCCGACGTGCTGCATTCCGGCCACATTCCATTGTGATGTGATAAACATCTTCCGGTACCCCACAGTCATCACAATTAGGAGAATTTATTTTACCCATCATATATCCAAACTTGTTCAATGGAATGTGCCCCGAACGCAGACGTAGCGCTAAAGTTATGTTTTGTCGACACATTTTGCATGAAGCGAACCAAGGGGAAAGAGGAAGCATCGGCTGGATGGTTTTATACCAAATACCTTTTGTACGTGACCTTTCGTCAAAATATTCGGACCACATCTCAAAGCACCTATTTTTAATTTTATACAAAACATCACTAAACCAAGGAACATAGTTAAATGAAAGACCATCCATAGTCGCCTCCCTCGCCAGACGATCGGCTTCCTCGTTCCCGACGATACCAATATGAGAAGGTATCCACTGGATCATTACCCTTTTCTCAAATGTATTCAGTTTGCGTAGTAAAGAAATAATTTTGTAGGCCAATGGAATACCTCTGAATACGTGAGTGCATCTTATCAAATGCATTAGAGCACTTTTTGAATCAGTGAAAATGACGAAGTGGTCCCATTGAATTGTTTGAATAAACGACAAGGCTTCTAATATTGCAATCATTTCAGTTGCCATTATTGATATTTTGTAGTCGATATTTATCTTTATATAATCCCGGGTTTGCCAATCAAGAAATGCTGCACCGTTTCGTTCATTAGTTTTAGATCCGTCAGTGAAAATTTTATAAGATTTAGAATACTTTCCATTTATAAAGTCAGTACAGACTAATTGCATTTGATTTCGATTGTACTCCCGTTTCGATTTATCTAACCCATCTATGTTCGTTTTTACAAAACACAATAAATCTATATTTGTTACCCATGTGTCGAGTGAGTACATATTTAGTATATCGCTTGAGTATACCTGGGTAGAACCCAAGAAATCGTAGGTGATTAAGAGTAAAGGCATTTTTCTATTTTTCCAGTAAGGAGTGTTACGTAATGATGACAGGTCATTTAAAACTAATTTTAAGCCATTGTTACTAAGAGACATTGATTTGAGCCAAAACTTTCCTGCTAGGTATTGTCTCCGTACATATAGCGGTGGAATAACCAGTTCCGCTTCTATGACATGCACCGGTGTGCTCTTAATAAATCCTCCGATAGTGCGTAAACAAATGTTTTGTAACTTGTCTAGCTTCGATAGGTGACTCACGGCACTGTTGTCGTATAAGAAACATGCATAATCCATACGACTACGTACAATAGCTATATATAAGCGCCGCAAATAACTAGTGTGAATACCCCAACCAGAACCCGCTAGTACTTTAAAGATGTTGATATATTTAACAGTTTTTTCTCTTAATTCGTTGATGTGTTAACCCCACCGTAGTCCACGATCAAGCCAAAGCCCTAAGTATTTAACATTATCAGCAACTTGTAACAATTGACCATTAAGTTTAATAATTACATCATCCCTTTTGTAACCCCTTTTAAAGACACATATTTTACTTTTAATTGGAGAAATCTCTAAACCTATATTTATAAAAAGATCATTTATTGCAGTTAAACTTCTCTGTATTTTTACTACCCCTTTATTAACAGTATCATAATAACAATAAAATACGTAGTCATCGGCATATTGAGATATAAATATCTCTTTTTCCAATTGTTTACAAATATGCATTGTCACAATATTGAAGAGGAGTGGAGACAGTGGATCACCTTGTGCCAAACCGAGACAAGTAGATCTAGTTATGGAGAAATTATCTAATTTAATTTCGAGGTTTCGTTCTTTTAAAAAGTTCCAAAGGTAATTACAAACCTTTTGACTTATTTTAAGTTCATTTAAAGTTGATATGAGTATTGAATTATTTACTTTGTTATAAGCACTGTCTAAATCTAGAAAGCAACCCATAGTTGATAATCCTTTCGAAAATCCAGTTTGAATTCTTGTCACCAAAGTGCTTAAATTATCTACACATGACATATTTTTTCTAAACCCTATAGTATTGTCAGAAAATGATTTATCCTTTTCAAGAAACCACTCGATCCGATTATTTAAGATAGAATGTAGAATTTTGCATAAACATGAAATAAGTGATTATAGGTCGCAAAGACGATGCCTGATTGGGGTCTCGGCCCGGTTTCGGAATGGGTACAATCCTTATATCCCGCCACTGTACTGGGACAAATCCGTGGGTAATAAAGTTATTATAAAGATAAATAAGCACACTCTTACCACTAGTGGGTAGGTGTTTTACCATCGTATACGAGATACCATCACATCCAGGAGATGTATCCTTTGACTTGATACATTTAACTAGCTCCTGCAGAGAGATATCAATGTCAATAGATGACACGACAGCACGGGGGATGGTGGTACGGTGTAATCAGGTGTTAATGAACATAATAGTTTTTCAGCGTTACTTCGATCTATGTATAAGTTAGGGGCTCTATAGCCCTTTATCCAGCGCATCTTAGCCCACATTTCACTTGCGGTAATATTTTGATCAATTGAACAGCAAAATTCATGCCAACTATTCCTTATCGCTGTAGTAAGTTGATTTTGGGCACTGTTTGTTTTTTCATATAAATAATCTAAATTCTGGGGGGTGGGGTTTCTTCTAAACCGTGCTAATGCTTGCCTACGTTCAGCAACAGATTTTGAAAGATCCATATTCCAGTATGATTTCGGTTTAAATACCGTCGTGAGATTTTTATTGACAACATAAAATGGAATAAATTTATCTGCGGCCAAATTAAGATACTTAACAAATAAATCATAATCAACTTGTAGTTCGCCCGAAAAATTGAATTCTTTAAAACAATCATTAAGGTACTCCGAATATTTATTCCAATTTGCCTTTTTAAAATTTCGCCTCTTAGTTTTATTGCTACGATCGTATTGACAGGCAACAGAGAGTTTTATCAAATAGTGGTCACTACCTAAATTCTCATTCAGTACTGCCCAATCGAAACCCAAAGCAATATCAGCACTAGCGAAACTAATATCAGGGGAAGATTGTTGTAACCGACCGTCAGTTAGTCTCATCCAAGTAACGTCTCCTTTATTTAAAGCCATAAAATTACTATCTAACATACCTTGAAATAACTGATTACCCCTACTGTCAGTTTTAAATGACCAGCTAGGATGATGCCCATTAAAATCTCCAAGAATCAAAGTTTTTTTGGAGCAAGAGAATATTTCATCCCAATCTCGCTGGCGTGTACTTACTCTGCTTGGGCAGTAGACAGCTATGACATTTTCTATTGAACGACAATTAAATACCTTTACTGATAATACCTCGATCCCAGGGTTAGTTATATTGATGGTTGATATTTGCGTCTGAATTGAGTTATGAATTAAAATCATTACCCCGCCATATCCGTCATCTCTATCTTTCCTATACAAATTATACCCTCTCACCTTTAAAATTTTTTCTTCTACTAACCATGTTTCACTTATTACCGCCACATGAATTTTTTCGATCCTTAGCAATTCTTCAAACGATTTCAACTTACCTAATAAACTCAAAAGCATTGACTTTAACCCAATTTCAAAGCGCAATAAAAAAAGAGTTTGTCCTGTAACACCCCACAAAACTACACTCGCTAGTCACCAATACTAAGAAGTAACATTCTCATAACGGACCAAACCGCATATTTATGCGGTTTGGTTCGTTATAGAACTAGTACTGTAGTAATTTGTGGTAATACAAACCATTTTTTTTTTTTTTTGTTTCTTTAATTTTACAAATTGGTCTACTGCTAGTTTGACAATGAATTGTTATAAATAAATCTGGGTGGAAGACGCTGACGACTGTGACACAGTTTATACTAGTACAGTCGTCAATGTTATCTCTTAAAAATGTACCTATTCATTGATTTAGTCAAATTTAGATTAGGAGAAAATTGTAAAACGAAGAGCAAATAAAGAATTATTATTATTATATTAAAAATACATTAGAATTGCTGGAAAAAGAGTTTATTGGATATTTTCGTCTAAATAAAGCTGGATTCCAACAACCTTCATCTCAATATGAGAGGGCAAGTTTCTCATGTGTTTAGGTTATAAATAATTGTATTATATTAAAATAAAAATATTTTATCTTGACCCATTACTATTTTCAGGTTCATGGAAAAATTTAGATTCAGGGGCATTATTGGGTGTATTGATGGTACACATGTGGGATTAATCCGCCCTAAAAGCCATGAAGAGGCATATTTTAATCGAAAAAATTATAATAGTAAGTTTGCCTATATTATTGTAGAAAGTTTAAATAATACTAAAGGATCACTAAGAAATCTCACTACTAAATTAATAATAAAAAAATAAGATTGACAAATGAATAAGAATGAGAATAAAATAAGATTGAGTAAAATAAAATAAAAATTGTTGCAGGTCTTTCTAAATGTACTACATGTTGATGCACCATTTTTATACTCTCATCGATATTTCAGGGGCTGGTTAGAATAGGGAACGATTGAAAGACACGTACAATGGCCCAATTATGAGGCTAAGTGCGGAAAACGCCCAGCTAAACTAACTAACTAACTAAGGGATCTTGGTACATAATCAAATGGCGAAGGAGACCAATTTTCCGTGCGATCGCCCACTTAACCCACGGGACGCCTCTACATTAGACGTAAATAAATTGCATACATAACAAAATTTATTTTGCGGAAAATACTTACAACTTGTAATATTATGTATTTAGATTATCGTAGTATTGGTAGTATTAGTTGTCCAAAATTATGTTATTTCCAAATATGTACCGGAATATTAGCCAAATCTTAGTACTTAGCTTCGTATCCACTGACCAAGTGTGTGGTTTGAACATTAGACAGAGGAAATTCAAACTGCTGCTGAACAACGTCAATTGCTCTTGAAAAAGCTCTTCAGATGGTGTTAAATTTGTTGCTGTCGATGTAGATGGAGGATGGTTGAGAAGGTCATAAGGCCATAACTTTGATTTATCATCTGGTATAGTAAGTTAATATTGTACTAAACACAAACTTGGTTCTTTATACTTTTTTAATAATAATAATAATAATATCTTTATTTGCGTAAAAACATGATATATAAAGGTGTTACAAAGAAAATACAGGTACATACATGTTTTGCTTAAAAATAAAGCATGCAAAAGTTTTTGACGAAATCAATTTAAGTACATTTATATTCAAAAAAGTCTTTAATACAATAGAAGTTATTTTTATTAAGCCATTCGTACAGTTTTATTTTAAATAGTTTGGAATTAAGTGCTTTTAAAGTATTCGGTAATTTATTATAAATTCGTATACACATGGCTAGACAGCTTTTATTATATTTTGATAACCTAGGAGTTTCCTCTAATACAAGTCTGAAATTTGGTCACGGCGACTTCGAGAACTCACATCCTCTGCTGTTTTGAAGAGTTCTTTATATTTACGTACAAACATACATGCTTCATACAAATATAACGAAGGTAATGGTAGCAAACCAAGCTTTTTGAATATTGGTTGACATGATTCGTCCGATGGAATCCCGTATATAGCACGTATGGATTTTTTTTGTGCAATAAATGCTCTATCGCCGTCGGTACTATTTGCCCACATGATTAATCCGTATCGTAACGAAGATTCGACATAGGCGCGGTATGACATCACAGCAGTTTTGATGTTTGTGACATTCCTAATCTGTTTGATATATTACAAATGCCTATATACAAATTTATTTATTTTCTTGCATACATTGTCCACCTGCGCTTTCCAGGCTAAGTGTTCGTCTATTATCACTCCTAAGAACTTAGTTTGTGTTGCTTGTGTAATTAGTGGTATGTCTATTTTGAAATTAAATTTATTATTGTACGACTGATTAAATTGTATGTATACAGATTTATTAAGATTAATAGATAAATTATTATTTTTTAGCCAATTAATTGAATTATTTATTGTATTATTAATATCGGTTTCATGGTGAGAGATAGATTGACATTTTTTGTCAGTAGTCACAATTATGGATATGTCATCAGCAAAAAGAAAACATTTATGATTGGTCACCTCAACAATATCATTTATATAGAGCAAAAATAAGATGGGACCCAAGATGCTGCCCTGAGGCACGCCGTACTTTACAATATTGTATTCAGACCAATATGGCATCATAGTTCTGTTTTCATCAAGTTTATTGACAGTAACGCACTGTTGCCTCTCATTTAAGTACGATGATAGCCACTGAAGAGGCAGTCCTCTGATCCCGAAGGCTTCCAACTTTTGTAACAACACTTCGTGTGAAACTAGATCGAAGGCCTTCGATAAATCAAAGAACAACCCTGTGGTTATCATATTATTGCTAAGGTTAGACAAAATTGTTTTCAGAAGTGAAAACATAGCCAAGGTTGTGGATTTCTGTTTTTGAAAGCCGAATTGCTCTTTTCTTAATATTAAATTTCTCGCAGTAGTTAGTTAGTCTTAGGTACATGCATTTTTCATATATTTTTGATATGATGGGTATTAATGTTATAGGGCGATAATTGTTCATATCATATTTCTCACCTTTTTTAAATATAGGTTTTACAATTGTCAGTTTCAAGGCATTAGGAAAGACTCCTTGTGAAAAGGACAGGTTAATTAGATATGTTAATATCCCACACAATTGATCAATACATGTTTTAATCACTTTGGTGTTAAGTTCATCGTAGCCTTCAGCGTTAGTGTTATTCAAAGATTGTATCTGTTCTCTTACCTCCTTTTCAGTCATAGGTGCAAGAAACATTGAGTGAGCAATACGCTTTACACTGGAGCAGTTATTGGTGCAACTTTGTGTAGGGATAGAATTTGTATAGTGGTTGTTAAATGCAGAGGCTATTTCTGCTGGTTTTGTGAGTAAGATTTGGTTAATTTTTATAAGGTCAATGTGGTCTTTGGGGTTAGTATTGTGAATTTCATTTTTTATAACTGTCCATGTCGCTTTACATTTGTTGTTATTGTTATTCATATACTTGATGTTAGCAATTCGTTTAGCACTGTGAATACATTTCTGTAAAAGATGAGAATATGTGGTATATCTAGTCTTATTAATTATACTTTTATTTTTGTAATAGTGGTATCGTAAGAAACGCTTAGTTTTAGAGCACTTTCTGAGGCCTTGAGTTATCCATCTTGGTTTAATTTTATTATTTAAGTTTATTTTTATCCTTATTTTTGGGAAACAGAGATTGTGAAAGAGACATAACAATTCATGGAAACAGCTGAAAGCCGTATTTGCATCGTTTTCTATGTACATGTCCGACCAAGATAAGCTTTGTAAACATTCTTTAAACTTTTGGGTATTATCTAAACTGTAATCTCTTTTGTAAATATAATGTATTGTTGTGTTTGCCGATTGATACCTTAAAGGAAAACTTAGCATTTGTGCAGTGTCGTGGTCAGAGAGGTGAAGTGGCAGTATTGTTGCGATAGCGTCGGAAATGTTGCTTAATATATGGTCTATACAAGAAAGTTTACGAGTAGCTACATTTATGTGAATGTTCATGTTATGATTGTGTGCTACGTCTTGAAATTCTTGAGTGATTTTGCCTTTTTTTAAGGTGTTTATATTGAAGTCCCCTGTTAGGACTATGTGTGTTTTTGATTTGTATTTTTTAAATAAATCGTGTAAGATAATATCCAACTTAGTTAAGAATTCTTTAGGATCTGACTGAGGTGTTCTGTATATACAAATAATTATTAATTTGCTATTTTCTAGCTCTATGCCACATGCCTCGAATGTATTTATCGAAGCGTAGGTTTTTATGAAAGTTATTTCTTTGAAATACAGACCCCTTTTGACTAGGATACAAGTGCCACCTCGTTGCTTTTCCCTGCAGAAGTTCTCCCAAACGGATGAACCCATTTTGATTTTGTTTTTTTTATTTGAAAGGTGAATTAGTCGGGAGTGTTCTTAGCTATGTTTAATGAAAATCGGTCCAAGATGGCCGCCGCCACAAAATAGCGAATTACATATTTTTTCACAACACCCCCAATATGGGTATCAAATGAAAGGGCTTAACCAGGAGAATACTATACCCTATGATAAATTTAAAATCCAAGATGGCCGCTACCACAAAATGGCAAATTCCAATTAGTGCCGGGGGTTTTCTAAATTTTTAATTTAGGTTATAATTTAATAAATGTTTCAGAGAGGCAAATTACGTGTGGGTCATTCTGTACCTCTTGCATGTCCTGTAATGTTAATTCTAAAAGTTCTTGTTTAGATAATACACTTGCAATGTTTTGATGGAGTATCCTAAAATTGTGTGATGTAGGTGTTAATTCTTTATGTACGAAAAAATTTATCCTTATCAGTAATTGTAGAGAAATAATAAGGTATGCTGCCTTTTTTATGTTCCCCAGTAGAAATAATAATATTTTTATTTTGTTCAGGTCCTGTACTACTGTTTATGTTTATGTTGTGCAGTACCTATATAAATGTGTTGCTTTTTATTTCCAGGCCTGCATTATTGGCAAAGAAATAAAAAATGTCTGTTTCTTGGTGTTCGAAACAAATATTGTTAAACATGATGTCAATATTATGAGAGAAGAAACCTGGATATAAAAGCACATAATTGCTACAAATTTTTAATGGACCGTCTATGGCAATGGCAATGGAATCACAATTGTCTGAAAATGGCTTTCAAATGAGTGTAGAAATGCATCAAGTTCACTATTTGAGTTTTATAAGAGACGGAAACTTGTGTGTTTGCAAACTTGAAAGAGAAAGTGTCATACAGGAACATGATAATAGTTATTTGTTATACAAGAGTGCAAAGTTGCTTTTTAACCGCGTGCTCAATTTTGATGACCGAGCAAGCGAAGGATTCTAAAATTGAATCACGAGCGGAGCGAGTGATTCAAAAATTAGAATCCTGAGCGTCAGCGAGGGAATTAAAAGAGCACAAGGTGAAAAATCTTTGCACTCGAGTGCAACACGTAACTTTTCATCCCACCTCAGCGAGGAAATGACTACAGCGAGGAAATGAGGTGTTTTACAGAATACCTATTCTTTAAATTATAACAAATAATACTCAATACTCAATATTCAATACTCAATACTCAATACTCAATACTCAATACTCAATACTCAATACTCAATACTCAATACTCAATACTCAATACTCAATACTCAATACTCAATACTCAATACTCAATACTCAATACTCAATACTCAATACTCAATACTCAATACTCAATACTCAATACTCAATACTCAATACTCAATACTCAATACTCAATACTCAATACTCAATACTCAATACTCAATACTCAATACTCAATACTCAATACTCAATACTCAATACTCAATACTCAATACTCAATACTCAATACTCAATACTCAATACTCAATACTCAATACTCAATACTCAATACTCAATACTCAATACTCAATACTCAATACTCAATACTCAATACTCAATACTTTATTGCATTCCATAATGTGTACATTAGTTGGTAGGTATGTAATACTAGAGAAATTGAAAGTAACGTTGCTACAATTACTTAAGTGTAATATTTTTGTTAGGTATTGTAATGTTGGTGTTAGTGACTTAAAAAAGTACACCAAGAAAGTTCCGGTAGGCTTGTTGAAAAAATATCGATACATCGATATATCGATATTATTTTTTTAATGTATCGATATTTTTGAGCGATATTTAATATTTCGATATAAAATTCTAAGTATCGAAAAGGTATAAAAATCTATATTTTTTACAGACCAATAAACATTTATAAGTTTTAAGATTATAAAATCCCAAAAAGGAATACTTTTTTTATACTAACATCTTTTTAACAAATTATATTTAATGTATTTTTTGTTTTTGGTCGACTTGATTTGTTTTATAATTTGGTTTTTAATATATATCGCCCATATATCGATATTTTTAAATAAAAATATCAGTATCGATGCTGATATTTTCAAAAAATATCGATTCGCCATATATCGATACTTTGTTGCGTTTAGACTCGGAACCTAGGGAAGGCTCCAAGTCTGAGGTTTTAACAAATTAAAAAAAAGTTGTATGATAAATTCGGCGCCAGGGGGTAAAAGCACGATGTTCTAAATTCAATTTACTTTGTCTCTCTAGAGGATAAAAACGACTTTTGCACTCAGATATCGAAGAGTAAAAATAGTCTTTCCGAGATGGTGGGATGAAAAAAAAATTTAATACACTCTACAAGTTATTTTTTAAGGAAGGAAAAAGTCGGCTGGCGGGCAGGATTCGAACCTGCGTCTTCTGGTTCGGTACACCAGACGCTTTGACCACTAAGCTACCGCGAGCCCCATTAAAATAACTACAATGGAAAATGCTTAAAAAATACTACTAAAAGATATACTCTACAAGATAAATAAATAAATCAAATTTGTACAGTCATTTCAAGATCAGTAAAGCATATTCTGTATTTATGTTTGTCCTTTTTTAGATCTTGACCAACACTACCTCTTTATGGACGAAATATTTAGCAGCCAAAGATGATGAAGCTTATCCCAATGGCATGGAAAATTATAATGTGTAGCAGTGAGAATGCTGCTATGGCTGCAGATTTGAGAATTGGACAGCTTCATGATTGTACTTGGAGTACATGAAAACTGCAAGGATTAGGATTAGTTGTATCTCTTGTTTACTTATCTAAAGTTTCCTACATCTGTAATAATTGGTTATCATGTGTCACTTCTAATAATTATGTTTTGATAGTAAATAAATTAATGTAAGGTAATAAAATGAAACTATATTTCATTGTACACATTGTAGAAAAATGACCTAATAATAATAAAATCGGGTTATTCCCAGTTTCTAGACGGTGGTGACAACTGGGAATAACTCATAAAATCTTGTAACTTTTTCTATGTGAGAGAACAATAATAAAGTTATTTGTATTTGTATTGTATTTGTTGACATTAATTATTTCCCAAAATTATTAATTAAGTTTTCGCCTATAAATATAACTTTTATTTTCCCAAGATAGTCCTAGATATTTATAACGCACACACGCCGCTAGGCCTCTAATGAGCACGCACGCTTGTTTGTTGCATATAATAGTAAAACAGTGATACTCTAACTTTTCCGCACCATGTTTATCTGCGCTGGCTGTGGCTCAGAACACACCGATGGTCCTGTTTGTAGTGTCTGCAAGCAACATTATGACTACCAATGTTCCGGGGTCTCTGAAGCTGGATACCGAAAACTCGGCGACACCAGGAAGAACGCTTGGCGCTGCCTGAAATGTAAGTCCAGCTCATCTCTTTCTCCCCTGATATTGTCACCTCAGCCTAGTCAACTGGACAAAATGCAGGAGCAGTTCAATAAGATCACTTCTGATCTAGCGCCCCTCGCGATGTTGGTTGCTGACATTAAGTCCATCAAGACGGAGCTGTCTGGCCGCTTCTGCGGAAAGGTGGATGCTCTTGAGACCAGAGCCACTAAACTGAAAAACGTGGCTTGTCAAATCCCCTCTCTTCAGAACGAAATAGATAAGCTGAACAGCGAGCTTCGAGACCGAGACCAATGGCAAGGGCTAACAACGTCGAGATCAAAGGTATCCCTCAAAAGAAAAATGAAAATCTTTACAACATTGCCCCGAAAATAGGTAACCTATGTAACATTGTGGTTAAATTAAAAATTTAGAAAACCCCTGACACGAAATGTAATTTGCCATTTTGTGGTGGCGGCCATCTTGGATTTGAAATTTATCGTAGTGTATAGTATGCCCCTAGTTAAGCCCTTTCATTTGATACCCATATTGAGGGAGTTGTGAAAAAATATATTATTCGCTATTTTGTGGCGGCGGCCATCTTGGACCGATTTTCATCAAACCTAGCTAAGAACACTCCCGACTAATTCACCTTTCCAATAAAAATAACAAAATCAAAATCGGTTCATCCGTTCGGGAGCTATGATGCCACAGACAGACAGACACACACACACACACAGACACGTCAAACTTATAACACCCCGTCGTTTTTGCGTCGGGGGTTAAAAAGAGGAGATAAACTATATTGCTCGGATACCCACCCGTATCCCCAACGCGGAGAAACCAATTATAGTGGCGTTCAATAGTCGCTATACGAAGGAGGAGTTCGTGGCTTCCCTGCGCAAAATGAAACAGCTTAATATTTCCAGCTTGGACTTTTCATCGTCTGGACCCTTCTACGTGAACGACCACTTGACTCCGACCAACAAGTCACTTTTAAGCAAAGCAAGGGCTCTTGCTAGGGAGAGGAACTTTAAATACATTTGGGTTAAACACTGCAAAATAATGGCTAAAAAATCGGATACAGAACCAACATTTTTTATAAAGAGCGAAAAAGATCTCCAAAAAAAATTAACAAACTAACATCAATATTATTATCTAATCTCATAACATTAAAAACATATGTGCACAGTTTGAGAACCAATTTCATGTTAAAATTCTTTTGTATTCGTCTAGTGAATCACATGGGTCATACGTTGTCGAACGACAACGTGAGCCTTGGAACTTGTGGCAACGCACACAATCTTTATTATTAGCCTGCGCGTACAATTACTGCTACATACAGGTCACTTCTGCTTGCGCTTGCGGAATCTCGGGCCTTTTGCCTACCGAACGTTTTTTGCTTCCTACCTTTCTCTTGAAAATGTACTACATGTTTTTACTCAAAGATTCCTTATTACTACTTACAACATTGTGTTTATCATTTTTTGTTGTCATAATTGGTCATTACATTTATACTGAACACTTTGGCTCCAAATATTTTTCTAAATCAATGTATTATTGCAATATTATAGCAGATGTTACCAAGCTATTTATTTCTTACTAGCTTCCCGCCAGCGGCTTCGCCCGCGTGGTCTTATAATTTTTTCCCCGTTTTTGCTACATTTTTCATTACTACTCCGCTCCTATTAGTCGTCGCGTGATGATATATAGCCTATGTTACTCGGGGATAATGTAGCTTTCCAAAGGTGAAAGAATTTTTGAAATCGGTCCAGTAGTTTCGGAGCCTATTCATTACAAACAAACAAACAAATCTTTCCTCTTTATAATATTAGTATAGATAGATAATATGTTAGGTATAATGGCGGTAATCTATTCTGGTTATTGTAATCTTGGTATTACAAATGGCTTCTTTTAATATATATTACCAGGAACACGCGGGGGTTACGAATGACACATGTTTTTAAACGCAATGTATTTTTGAATAATTACGACATTGTCTCGATAACAGAAACTTGGTTGGTAGACAGCATAAGCGACAATGAACTGTTCGACAATGGGTACTCAGTCTGGCGTCGTGACGGGGAATACAGTAAAACTAAGCAGGCGAAGGGGGGTGGCGTGTTGTTGGCTGTACGCCGTGAGTTATCTGCAGAAGTTCGTTCTGACTGGTTGTCATCGGCGGAAGATCTGTGGGTCACTGTTTGCCACAGAAAAATAGACAGAACGTTACATAAGTTTCACTTTTGTACCCTTTATCTCTGCCGCGAACATCTAGGAAATTCATACGATATGCAATTGCGCAACTTCACCACCAGTCTAATATAATTAATTCTAACCCACATGACACCTTTACAATATTGGGAGATTTTAACTTGTCCAACATTGACTGGTTACACGACGGCATGTACCTTCAACCCTGTGGTGCAACAGGTGAATCTCAGTTATATTTCTGTGATACTATCGCTGAGTGTAACATAAACCAGTATAATACATGTCGTAACTCATCGAAGGGAAGAATTTTAGACTTAGTGTTATCTAATATTGATTTATCTATCACAGAGTGTGAATATCCTTTAGTCCCAGAGGATGAACATCACAAATCCCTTGATATCAAGCTGACCAATTATAGCGACGTACCTTTAAAATCCACTCCAAGAAAAAAGCGATTTTTTGAGTCTGGAGACTATGAAAAAATTAACTGGTCTTTGAACGAATACATATGGGAGGATCTTTTGATCAACAATAGCTGCCTGAATGATTTAGTAGATAAATATATCTATACTTACTATTATAAAATTGTAAAAAAGTCATTTCTGTACATTGAAGATATTTAAAAAAAAACAATTGGGTTAGAGTATATAAACGATCGCGAACCCAAAAATGTGATTTTTAGAATTCTTGTCTGTTTGTCTGTTTGTTAGGGGTTGGCGCTAAACTTACTGAATAGATTTGAATTTTGGGTTAACTGTTGTGTAAAGCATAATTTCCAACTTAAAAACTGATGTAAAGCTTTTTTCAATTATTTGTATAGATCCTAAGATAGAGCTTGACCTCTCTGTTGTATGCAAGCCCATAGAAAGAAGAGATCATGATTGCTGGTTTTTTATTTTTTATTTTCTATTTAAAAGTCCATCGTTCAACAAAAAAAATGAGGTATATCTCATTCCACTCGATTGCGTAGATGCTGAGATAGAGCTTGACCTCTCTATAGTATGTATTCCTATTGATATTAGGGATCATTATTGTTGGTTTGTTAATTAAGTTGTCATATGCGCAGAAATCGTGATTGTTGATTAGTTATAAACGTTTAAAGTGGTATAGACTTAAATTAAACAATAGTTGTAAAGTTTGGTTAGAATTCCGAGTTATTACGACTAACTGAAGTTTCAATTTTCCTTTGGAGTGATTTTGAATAACACAGTTTCACAAACAGTATCACCTCAGTACCTCATAGAGTACCCCAGCACCAGTAACAGTTGCTCAAACAGAGCTAAAAACTTTGGCGAAGTAATAACTACGCTGAGCGATAGGTTAAGCAGCGGTTTCTGCGGTTAGACTATGGATGGGTGACCATTCTTAAGACATCGAGACCCTCTGTACCTTATATAGCACGTTAAGAAATGACAATTGATTCGGCATAGTAGTCCCCATACGAAAACCTATGAAAATCGTTAATCGTAGTCAGAAGGCCAAAAAACCACACGATCAATCGATCATCTGTTTCGATTGGAACCGGAGCTTAACATATTTTCGGCATAGGCTAGGCGCCTAGGAGGATAATAAAACTGTTATAGTGAGCTGCTTTTTATCTTATTCGGGATCGATTTCTTTCAACTTTGTTTCTTCATCCACGGAGAGCGAAGCCGCGGGCAAAAGCTATAAAATTATAAAATTGTAAAAAAGTCGTGTCTGTACATTGAAGATATTAAAAAAAAACAGTGGGTTAGAGTATATAAACGATCGCGAATCCAAAAAAGTGATTATTAGAATTCTTGTCTGTTTGTCTGTTTGTTAGGGGTTGGCGCTAAACCTACTGAATAGATTAGAATAAAGTATTAAATGTTGTAAAACATAATTTCCAACTTAAAAACTGATGTAACGCTTTTTTTTATTATTTAAATAGATCCTTAGATATAGCTTGACCTCTCTGTTGTATGCAAACCCATATAAAGAAGAGATCATCATTGTTGGTTTTTGATTGTTTATGCTTTATTTAAAAGTTCAGGGTTCAACTAAAAAAATGAGGTACATCCCATTTAATTCGGTTGCGTAGATGATGAGATAGAGCTTGACCTCTCTATAGTATGCATTCCGATATAAAGTAGGGATCATTATTGTTGGTTCTTTCATTAAAATGTCAAATGCGCAGAAATCGTAATTGGTGATAAGTTATAGTCGTTTAAGGTGGAAGCTCCGACAGGCCGTCCATACATTTTTCGATCAGTCTTTTCGCTAAACATAGACACTCTTTGTTCAAACCGAATCATTTTATCCCTTTTCTACAATTAATTGTGTCCGCAATAAATATTTTTAGAAAATAACTACATTTATTTACTGAGAAAAACAGTCGAGAAATTCAGGCAAAATTTACAACTTTCTTACATGTGTGCGTGAGTTTAGATAAGCAAACTAGCGCCAAAAAAGCGTCATCTGTACTATATTGTAGTCTTTGAGCGCCATGATTGCGATAGTTTAGAGATTAAATGCTAGATGGCGTGCTGGCGTTACTATTATTTTGTTAAATCAATATAATACGTATTATAATTGATTTTTATTTCCTTTCCTACCTTTCACAAACAGGTTTCAACGAAAAAAACATTATAATAACATATTATAACATGTAAACAATTTTTTATGAACTTTATTCGTAAATTGTATACCTATATGATTTTTGCTACGTTGCCGTTCTTCGCAACCGTGACCTACCGCAGAAGAAAACGTTGCCGTTCTTACTTCTTCGTTCGCTCGATTGAAATGTAACAAAATACAATTTTCAAGCTTGCTTGTATGCTATAGTATTGTCACGCGGATTTTCTCGCGTGTTATTTTGCGATTGAAATTCAATATCTCTAGTAGGTATGTATTTGATTCCAATTTAATATAATTTCATATAGGTAGGTATACTACGTGTTTTGAATAAATTAATATTAATATACCCACAAGTAGTAATGATTCAAAATCCGTAAAATAAAAGGTAGGTATACTATCTTTCAGCGATAATATTAGTAACAGCAAGGTGGCCCGTGAGTTGGATTTTAGGCGCTGAAATCTCGTCACAATAGGTACTTATTACTTACATACGTCTCAAATAGGTTATTATATGATTATATTATTATCAATTATTGTATTATTATTATTATAATACCTATTAATAATTAACCCACCGAAGTAGTAGCAAAATTAAGTTTGCAAATATTTGCAAAATCGAAGTACTTATAAAACACCTAGAATACCTTTTACGCATTTTGTGGTTTCAGACAGACAAACATTATTTTTAGTTTGTTTATACAATGTCGTGTAGGTACTCGCCGCGTGTGGTTCAGTGCAGCGTCACAGTATACATAGAGGGAACAGTAGCGAAACTAAGCCTAGTTGAAGAAATAAATACAAGACGCTACATTGAAGCAGTAGGGTTGTAACTCTTAATGTTTTTGATATTGTTTTTTTTATTGAATCTTTTTTGTTCTGTACTGATCAATCTATCGAATTGAAATAACTAGCTTACAAATACAATATAAATAGGTAATCTAATGGCGTCTGTTAATCTCAGGCATGGCAAAGGGAATGGCAGTAATTTCAAAATTCTAATACTTACCTACTCTTTAATCTCTGCATCTACACATCAAGCTGCATCATCCTCATTACATTACTATTCACAACAATTGTTACTGTTACCACATTCGATCAATAATAGTATTAGATTTCCGATGTGCGCTTCAAAAATGGCCCGAAAAATAATAAATTTAATAAAAAAAAAAAATTTTAAATTAGTATCGTCCAATCATAGCCATCGTTAGGACGTCGAAATGCCGCAGTCTGCCTTCAAAAAATGTTCAAAATAGCTTGTCAGGCCAATGTTTGCTATACGCAGCGCACCAACAATTGTAACAAATATCGACTATTTCAAATATGATTCTATTTTTTTATTACTGCGTCTAGTTTCAAAATAGAGTAAGCAGGAAATTGTCAACAATATTATTATCCTTGTTACTTAGACTTAATATAATAATAAGTTTAATTCTAGAATTTTTTTTTTGTTATTATCTGGGGGCACGGCAGTGCCCCCGCCAATACGAGCAAAAAAGTGGCACGCCGGCCGTACCATACTTTTCTCGAAGCAATTCAGGCCCCAGGGTTTTCGACCCCCTATAACTTCGTTGTTGATAAAACTTTAAGCCTGAATTTTCAGTAACCAAGCAGGCATTGTATAAATACAGCATATTTCAAATTTCAGTCAATTTGAATCAGTTGTTTAAAAATTATAACTAGTCAAAGTTTCGTAATTTTGTCACTCACTCACTGACTGACCGATCATCAAAACTCTAAGGCACTTCTAGCAGACATAGAAGCTTCAAATTTAGAATACAATTAGTGTTTAGTGTATAAATCAAGGGAAAACTCAAATATTTTAGAATTTCGTTCTAGTTTTCTAGATACATTAACTGCATAAATAACTTTGTAATCCTATTTAAATGTATAGGATTACAAAGTTACATTTATAGTAAATGAATCAGTGTACCTGTATCTATCTATACTATTATAAAATCGTAAAAAAGTCGTGTCTGTGCATTTCGGTTAGAGTATATAAACGATCGCGAACCCATAAAAGAACCCATAAAATCCACAAAATTAATGAGCTTAAAGTAATCGCTCAGCTGTTGCGCCAAAAGTTAAAGACAAAACATCTAAAGAAGAGTCATAACCAGTGATCGGCGTAGGTAGTGCTATTTTCGGTCAATGACCCTGAATGATTATGTTAATATGGACATGTCCCGGGATTTTCGGGGTTCACGGGAATATTTTTCGGAATGTTGATGTAAATGAAGTTATACTGTTAAAGATACCATGAATATGCACTGCGTCATATCAGACTACTTAGTTCTGGTTTAACTTGTCCTGCACAGTGCTGTTTGCCATATTACTTACTGGTCAATAGGTAGGTCTGATTATACCCGAAACAGGTGGCATGATATGTCGTCATGTGTACAACTACAATTACTTTACAATTGCTCGTCAATGTGATATAAATTAGTATGTAAGATGTATGCCGGGATTTAGACGGCATATCCATGTTAAGTTAACGGTCACTAATTCCCGTGAATGGCACTACCTACGCCGATCTCTGGTCATAACAGAACATACCATCACGCCTGTATTCCCCGAAGGGTTTAAAGAGTGTAAAAAGTGCGAATGAGGATAAGCCTCATTCGCACTTTTTCAACTTAAAACCTTGCCATGGTGGATATCCATTCTCTGTTACGAAATTGTTAGTATTTTTAACATAATTTTCCTTCCAATCTATTGAATAAGTTAAACATTATGCTATCAACATAACTTATTTAGAGTTTGAGTTTGTATCACACGCTTGATCGAATTATCTAAACTTATGTACTCAGCGTACTGAGACCAGAGTTCACTTCCAGGCTAGGCCGCAAGGTGTCTATGTCTAAATATATAAATTGTATTAGAATAAAAAAAACATTCCTCAACCCCCTAAATTAGGGGATAAAAGTGTACATGGGGCTTTCGTCAGGTTTCAGAATATTTAAGGTTCTAATAATTTTAATAATTTTACTATTACGAATAATAATATCACGCCTGTACTCCCCGAAGGATTAGGCAGAGGTGTACATTATATACACGCACATTTCGCCGGTATGTTAAGGTCCTATGTAATAGGGAAGCAGCCTATTGCCATCAACCTGGCACAACTTCAGACTCCGAGTTGCCATTGGGAATCGCGTATGCTATCACCATACTACCATACTCTCTAGAGTGACTATTTGTAAGGTGTTTACCTTATAAATTTTGACTTTAGTAGTCGAATATAATTGCCTAAGAGGCATATATCGCCCTGATCTACTTATACATACATACATAATCTCGAAAAACATAACCCTCCTTCTGGCGCAGTCGGGTAAAAAATATTGTCATGAGCAACTTACAAAAAGAAGTGAAATCCCACCAAAAACATTTTCATGTAAAATGTTGCCAAGACTATCAAAAAGTCATCAGATCTCATGTGCCAAACTTCTAACTCTACAGGCCCAAACTCTACAAGCCCTAATTTTACAAACTCTACACCTCAGCCAAAATTTGTGGCTTGGCCGTTTTCGTTGCTACAAGAACGTATAACAGAAAAATAATGAACATTTTTCACATAACGCCCATGATGTGACGGGATGTGACAAACAAGATCTATTTCAATCTTCTTTATACTTTAGATCCTTACACAACCGGCATTAGATTACCGTATACTAAAAATGTGAAGGAACTTGATGAAGACACCTTAGATCTTTTGAAAGTGAACGAATTATTTTTAGATCCCGAAGTTCATCAAGTATAAATAACGTAACATTTAGTAAACATTACAATTAATTAATCTGTGTTCGATTCTAATCACATATTTTTTTAAATATGTTTTTATTATTTAAATTGATTGGTATTTTGATGTACTATTTTTTTCGATATTTGGTTTTTGTAAACATTAAAATAATAGTATTCATTGCTAAAAAAGAAACATTGAACATTTTTGATAATTTTGAATTTGTTTTTTTTTTTCATGAATGGTTTTAAATTTAATCATAATAAATTACATTCCATTTGCCATACAAGCCATATACACTATTCTATATTTGTGCAAAATTTTAAAATATAATATTCAGAAATAAAAAAGTTATTGATTTTTAATCAGAAACAGACCTTTATTTTTCATAGTGGGTCGGTGCGGTTGTTTATTTCGAGCGTTTGTACCTACAAACGTACTAAAGTCCTAGTTTCCGGACTGTTTCTTTTATTATAGACTGTGGCAGCGTGCAGCAGACCTTGACATAGGTCAAATATGTGGGTGCGTTCAGAAAATTGATTTACGGAATCATTGCATTTGTTCAGAAACAAACAAATCATTGAGTTACTTACAAAAAATTAATAGACGTGATTTATTGTTTGTAATTAAATTACTTTTATTAATTATGTAATATTTTTTCTTATTCGTCGATCAAGGAATATAAAGATAAGTAAAATGTTACTTTAATTTTTATTGTTTTTTTTTCTGTTATGACTGTTATGAGTTTAGAACGTACCCCTGCAAATAATCTTTATAATCTGTAATAATAATATCATATTCTGCCTATTCTAACGGATTCTAGTTAGAATACGACTGCGAATTCTGCGATCTCATTACATGGTTGTGAAATTCGATATCATTCAATTTTATTCAAATACCGAGTGTGTAAAAGTAACATCTTCTGTTGTATTTAATTTGTGTGGGCAACTGTGACGGCTGGCAGCTACTACACTCAAGCAGCTCACATAACAAGTCTCATGGATATTCCGACAATGTCGGCTAATAAATTTCGTCGTGTTGAAAAAAAATTAGGCAGTGTGTGGTTTGAACATTTGACAGAGGAAATTAAAACTGCTGGTGAACAAGAAAAGTCAATTGCTATTGAGAAAGGTCATGTGTCTTCAGACGGTGTTCCATATATTACTGTTTATGTAGACGGAGGATGGTTGAAACGGTCATATGGCCATAACTTTGATTCACCTTCTGGTATGGTAAGTATTTTACTAAATACAAATTTGGTTCTGTAAGACTTTTTTAGTTTGTGCAATATTAACACATGTTCCTTTTCAATAGGCCTGCATTATTGGTAAAGAAACTAAGAAATGTCTATTTCTTGGTGTTCGAAACAAATATTGTTATACATGTCAATATTATGAAACAAGAAACATGGATATGAAAGCACATAATTGCTGCAAAAACTTTACTGGACCATCTACAGCAATGGAATCACAAATTATTGTGGAAGGCTTTCAAAAGAGTGAAGAAATACATAAACTTCGCTATTTGAGTTTTATTGGTGACGGAGACTCCTCTGTATTTTCAAACTTGAAAGAGAAAGTGTCATATGGAAACAAAATAAAAAAAATCGAATGCAAGAATCATGTAATAAAAAACTATACCAGCGCACTCTACAAGGTAAATAAATATATCAAATATGTTTAGATATCTCAAAATTTGTGAATAATAATCTGTATTCATATTTGTATGTTCTTTATTAGATCTTGGCCAACACTAAGCTTCCACTTTATGGGCGAAATATTTTGAAGCCAAAGGTGATGAGGCTTACACAAGTGGCACGGAAAATTATAATGTGTAGCAGTGAGAGTGCTGCTATGGCAACTGATTTGAGAAATGGCCCGCTCCATGTATTTGGAGTACATGAAAACTGCAAGGATTATTATTGCAATGTCAATAAAACGGATGCAAACGGAAGTGAAAAGAAACAAGAAAACCTTGTTGAAAGTCTGAAAAATACTGCTCCAGAGGGGCTCTGATTTATGCAGCCAATGAAAAAATCGCATTGAAAGCAGGTCGTTTGTCAAATGAGACAACAAATGTGGCTGAAAACTTTATGAGCATAATAAATAAATTCAACTGTGGAAAACGAATTAGTTTAGGAAGAGGGGGTTCTTACCAGCGACGCGTTCATGTGGCAGGTAAATATAAACACTCATAAATTGTTAGTAGGTACTAGTGATAGATGCTTTGATTATCATGGTACAGTGTTGTTTCTTTGTATGTTACATAATCATCTATTTATATTTTATTAATATTTTATATAAAACAATATTCTGTCTTTCAGGATTATCGCTTGCTACTGGACACAAATGGCAGGAAACAGCCTGGAAAAAGCAGACCACACAGAGCCCAGGGACACATTTCAAAAAATACATAAAGCGGAAGGAACAAAGCAGAATACGACAGAAATCTTCGATGCGTAAACGATTGTTTGCTCCAAGAGAAAAAACCCAACCGGACAAGCACTATGGACCTGAAGCTTGTGATCCAATTGATATTGACGAAGCACAATTGAGAATACAGTGTGAAGAACGGTTAGCAGAATTCCAAAAGTCACCAGAAAACATATCTCTGATTGAAATGTCTACTGTAGGGCAGCATGAGAATGATTTATATACTACTCATAGAAGTGACCGTTTGACTGCTAGTCAATTTGGAATGGTAAGTTTATGGTATAATTTTGTTATTAAAAATGGTTACTTACACGCATTTCATAATTATCCATTTCTGGTAACATTGTGATATTTTATTGAATATGTAGGCATTGATGCTGAATTAATTTTACTACCCACATTTATTTATCTGGACTTTTATGTTTACAGATTTGCAAACGCCGTACTACCACTCCATGTCACAATCATGTGAAAGATATTCTATATAAAAAGAATATTTGTACAAAAGACATGTTATATGGGCAGCAAAATGAGAATGTAGTAAAAAGTATGTTCATGCAACAACATAATAAAATTGTTAGGCCTTCAGGTCTTTTTATTGATGAAGAATTTGGATGTTTAGCCGGCAGTCCAGATGGTAATTTTTTCTCTATCAAGCTTCAATTTTATTTATGTATTTGGCAAATATGGAAAATTATAATGCTAATTATAAACGCTACAGACCAAGTATTACAAGCACTATGGGCGATCGCATGTCTTGTATCCTTCCAACTTATAGCTCCATTTCAGTGTATTATATTTTATGACAATTTATTACAGGTATAATTGAAAATGAGAGAGCTGTTGTTGAGATCAAGTGCTTTCCATCATTGGCGAGGAAAAATCAAAGTCTAGAGGCAGCTGCACTATAAAAGAAAAACTTTGCCCTAAAATTAGACAACAGCATTTTAGTTATGAATAAAAATCATGATTATTACTATCAAGTAAGTAAATTGATAATTGTATTGCATGTCCAGTTTATAATTTCTTTCAATGTCTGTTTTTCTTTTATTATAATTAAAATATACTATTTCAGGTCCAAGGGCAAATGCGTGTTAGCAAAATGGAAAAATGCTACTTTATATGTTTCATTTCAGTCACTGAACCTTTGACTGTTATAGAAGTTTGCAGAGATGATGAATTTATCAACAATATGATACCAAAGCTATTAGACTTTTTTTTAAACTGTATTCTGTCCGAAATCATCTTGAGACGTGTTCAAAAAAATGCTAAATGATTGATTTGAATGGTATGGCTACAATCATGCTATACATTTTCAGTATAAGCTGACCTGTATTGTACGGAATTCTTATACAATGCGGGATCAAATTACACTGGATGTGTATAGATGGTGTAATTATGTAGCCGTGTACGAAAAACTTTCGTAGTTATGCGTGCTTGGACATTATAAATTATTATTTCACCTACCTGGTTATAATCACATAAAAAAATGTATTTTTGGTTAGTTATCTCATGTATATGTATTAGTTTCTTACGTCTGTTATGTATAATTTCTGTATTATTGTTATAATATTTGATGCAATTATAATATTGTATCAGGCATCATGTGTCACTTCAAATTCTTTTGTTTTGGTGATTAAATAGTGTAAGGCGATAAATAAAACAATATCTATAAACTGGACAGTCAAGTTTTTATATCATGAACAGACAGCTGTGCTGCTGGGGGAGTTTGTTGCGCCATTGTTTCTTCCCAGCGAAAGCATTAGGAAGTGGTGAAGGGTTTTGGGGGACTGATTCTCAGCCTAATTTGAATAAAAGACTTGATTTTATATGAGAATACGTTTTATTTTCCTATCATACATACATATAACTCATGCCTTCTTCCCATTGAGGTAGGCAGTAACTACAGAACACCACCTGCTTCGATCATTACAAATACTCCTCTTTTACGTTCATACAGATTAATCAATGATAATACACGCATGCCGGTCGCGAGTACTACGTACAGTATTCACACCACATATGCTTCGCAAGGAACATTTCATTTGTTTCCTATCCTAATCGTTTTAAATATAATTATTGTAGCCGGCGGCGAATTTTTGAAATACACGCCATAAATTAAACAATAGTTGCTGTACGGTTTGGTTAGAATTACGAGTTATTACGACTAACTGTAGCTTCCGTTTTCTTTTGGACATATTTTCACAAACAGCATCACTTCAGTACCTCATAAAGTACCTCAGTACCGAGACTAATTGTCGACCGGAATCGAACCCACAATATTCATTGAGCTTAGCGCCGTTATAACTTAGTCACGAGGCCCTTTTTACAAACCACTACTTCAAAATACAAGTTTTTTATCAATGGGATCAATTTCTAATCCTAATTTTGTTTCTACATCCACGGAAGCGAAGCCGCGGGCAAAAGCTAGTGTAATAATAAAAATCTTTATTGGTACATAAAACACATAATTATACAGTATTAAAAAAAAACTCTGACCCTTGCGCTAGTAATAGAAACGAGTTGCGAAGGCCACTGTTTTTTCGTTTTATTTCAGTAATAATATCTTTTTAGTTTCAATAATAGTAACAAAATTGTTGGAGCACTCCCATAGCAGGCAAAATATTGCTTGATAGGAGGAAAATGCTCTTCCACGTTTAGGTTACCAAAATCAAAATATATCTATCTATCTTTTACTCGTATAAATCCGCTATCGTAGATCATTTACGCAAGATCGCGTAGCAACGTGCTACATCGCTACGCTTTTAGCCTGCTACGGTTATTAGGCGATAAATGTCGTTTCGTAGCACTGCTACGGTTCGGTTCCTCTAGCCTATTAACCCGGGTTCACAGTAACAAGACAAACGGTCGACTTTATTGACTAGAAAGACTTGATAATATCGTAAATTATCTAGCGGAATAAACTTATAAATTGGTTGGTTTTCGAGTGGTAATTTGCCCTGTATCCTTCGACCTCGTTGCTGTTTTTTTTTGGATTTGTTACATGTATGTAGCTAATGGTTTTGGAATCTGTTTTTAATAAGTGTGAACAAGTTTTCTTTTTTTTTTATATTATTGTGTAAAGTACAGTTAAATAGTTCATTTCATTATCCGAAATAAATACTTAAAATGGTAAGTAATAAAATTTAAATATCTCTCTCGTAAGATTGAAATCATTGTATTGGATCAAAAACTTATTGCTGGAATTTAACTCGACGCCGTCTAGTTCTCATAAATATCGCAATCAACAGAATTGTAGGTAATAATAATTAGCTTTGTGTGTCAATACAAATGAATTGATATATTTTTGCTATAATTAATACATGTACCTTATATCAAAGGTAAATACGTCAAGCATAAAATTACAGAACTATTGAAAATGTATAAATAGATCTTAATTAATGAGTATTCGTATTCTGAATAAATTCCTATTTATGCAGAATAGGAATTTATTCAGAATATTTTGTTGGTATTTTAATTGGATTTTTCTGCATTTAAGAAAAAGTTAAGGCATACATTTCTTGTCTTACATTTGGAAACTTTAATAAAGTTTTTTTAATGCCGTCCCTATTAGGGTAATTAGATCATAATTATTTTAATACTCGTGTCTTACGTATGAATGTGATACAGAAAATATTTTAACTTACATTCAAGGCGAGAGTGAATAGATATTATTTGAGTTTGCGTGCTACATCCTCGGCAACATCGTCACTTACCATCAGGTAAGGTGCTGCCGAACGCAATAATTATAAAAAAAGAACTTGCAAGAAAAAGGGCAAATAGATGGAATCGCTCTCCTGTAATTTTTTTAAAGGTAAGATACTCAATACTTCAAGATACCTGACTACTTGCTTACCCGAGACCTTTACAAAACTATATGGTAAAAAACGACTTCATTAAAATTATGTGTATTTATAAGAACAGAATAGTTATATGACAGTTATTACGTATTCTAATAGTTCTTCAATCAAAATGTAATTTACAAATTGTATAGCAATAGACAGTAAGGAATTCGATATGTCACTAACAACAATCGAACTTGTACCGCCAAACCGCGCTCAAAGCGAATAGTTGGGACAACTTTGATTACTTCTGCGCCCTTTGATTGGGTATATCGACGCGTGAAATCGCGAATCACTACAATATCCTATATTGCAAAACTATTTGCTACGAGTACAAAACTAATGTTTTCGTGGTTTTTGGTACAACCGGTATAAACGAAAGTTTGTCTTATATAAATAGTTGAGCTAGAATATTGGATGGATTTATTTTGCATTGCAGTCAACTTATATTTATATCATCATTATATCATTATCATCATCATCATCTTACCCTAATTTATTTGGGGACGGCCCAGCCTATCCTTTTCTTCCATTCATCCCTGTTAGCCGTCGGGAGTGAATGAGCTCACTCCCTTTTCCATCATATCGACCTTAACACAATCCATTCATCTTTTCTTTGGCCTTCCTCCCTCCATCATCTACAACACCAGATATTCATATCTAAGACACACTGGGTTTGTTACAAATTTATAACTCGAGAACTGCTGGACCGATTTTCACGGTTTTTGATTTGTTGGATTTGTCACCACCTCGAATAACATAATAACTAAAAAAAATTGGTGTAACGGGGATCAAACGCGAGCGAAGTTGCGGGAATCAGCTAGTATCATATAAATTAATTTACCCATCAAACTTTCCTCCTTGGTACAACTCCAGTCTTAAGAAAAAAATAAAAAAAAAATATAAATTTCTTCGAAAATACCACACTTACGGCAACACGTCGGACTATACCTCTTTCACAACTTTTCGTACCATGAATACAAGCTTATTGTAAGAGTGTAACAATATTATATTCTTTGCGGTTTTGGTGACGTCATGTAATCAGGGCCGGATCTACCGATGGGCTTTTTGGGCTGCAGCCCAGGGCCCCCCGAACATAGGGGGCCCACCAGCGCCCATTGATGACCATGTACGATAGTACAAATAACAAAAAAAACTACATTTTTAAAACCCCAGTCAAAATGTGGATGACCCCGAGGTCTAATAACCGAACAGGAGAATCCGTGTTGAATGTTTTCACTGATGTATTTTCTCGCAAATGCAGTCAAGTAGGCTTGTGTCTTTGTGCTTGTGAATTTTAAATATTTTTAGACGTCTGTTTTTTGGCCGAAACTGGCCGAAGTAGTAGCTATTACAATAACTAATAAAAAAACGAAGGAATAAAAGTATAAAAAATAACCAACTTAAAGAACCGATAGTAAAAACAATTACTATCTGTACGGCTATTATTTAAGTGGTGATTTTTAACAAAGTTTATTTACAAGAGTTTATATTTGAGTGAGTAAGGCCGAGCATATCTCGATATACAGACTCCTATAGAATAAAAACCGCGTTTTTTATTTTGTCCATCACCTGTGTGTGCTGTGGAAAATGGCAATTAGATTGCTTATTTAGGTGGGCCCCAGTGGCGTATTTACCCTAGGGCCAAAAGGGCCATTGCCCGGGGCGCCAGGCTGCGAGAAGCGGCGCTAGCCACACCTGGCTCAGCTGTGTGCACCTATCTTTCTCAAAATTAAAGTCAAAAAGAAAGGTGAACAAAGGTTAGCCAACTGGCTGTCTGGAGAAATAAAAATAGCCTACCTACATAACTTACAAAATCTAAAACTCATTTGGTTGTAAGTTTGATAGTCATCACGACGACGGAGGGCGGGCGGCGGCGAGTCTGTCGGACTCTGTCGCGTTGAGACTCAGGACTAGTCGGGGTCGTTTTTTTCTTACTTTCAACGTTCGTTAGAGGTTTAGTTTTCTTTCATATCCATATGAGACAGACGCCAAGGCGCAAGGCGGCGCAGGCGACGGCGGGGGTGATGTCGTAGACCTGCTAAGCTCCTATTTCTGTGTAAAGAGTTTTAACTTAAAACCCTTTACCCCAGGATAACGGGGGCTTCGTTCGATCGCTTTGCTCGCGCTCTAGCCTATCCCATCAGCAGTCATACCCTTCTAACCTAACATAACCAAGGTGGATTGCTCCAATTTTCGAGCTCGCTTCGCTCGCTCCTAATACAACTGGAGGTAGTAACAAGCTAATTGTAATTACCCTTTTCACTAACGTCACCTGTACGAGATGGGTTTCCTCAAATTACGAGCTCACTCTTACATGTAACACCTGGAGGTAGTGAACAAACTAATTGCAGTTACTCTTCTAACTCAGCCTGTTCGAGGCGGAAGGCCCAAATTTTCGAGCTCGCTGCGCTCGCTTGTACATAACCCACCTGAAGGTAGTAGACAAACTAATTGTAGTTACTCTTCTAACCCAGCCTGTCCGAGGTGGGTGGCCCAAATTTTTCTAGCTCGCTTCGCTCGCTCTTACATGAGACCCCTGGAGGTAATAAACAAACTAATTGTAGTTGCTCTTCTAACCCAGCCTGTTCCAGGTTGGTTGGCGCAATTTTTCGAGCTCGCTTCGCTCGCTCTTACATAAGATACCTGGTGGTAGTAAACAAACTAGTTGTATTTACTCTTCTAACCCAGCCTGTCCGAGGTGGGTGGCCGAAATTTTCGAGCTCGCTTCGCTCGCTCTTGCATGAAACACTTGATGATAGTAAAAATTTACTCTTCTAACCTAACCTGTCCGAGGTGGGTGGCTCCAGTTAACGAGCTCGCTTCGCTCGCTCTTAAATGCGCCAACTGGAGGTAGTAACAAACTAATTGTAATTACCCTTCTAATAACTTACTATTGTAGTAGTAAGAAAGGAAATCACATTAAAAGTTAATACTACGGGTAAGTAATGTGTCCATTCGAAAAAATCTAAAAATCGCTTTCCAATTTATGGAGCGGCACACCCTACAGGCCTGGGGCGCTGAATCTTAAAATACGCCACTGGTGGGCCCCCCAAGAGGTGTTAGCCCAGGGCCCCATAAAGTCACGGTCCGCCCCTGTGTGTATTGCTAGCATACGGTTTGTATTATGAATGAGTTGTTTCTCTATTTTTTTCCGCATTACAGTGCTGCGCGTACCCTAAACAGTGCTGTGTTTCGTGCGTGCTCGACAACAACGCGAACGCAATTCGCGAATCGAAAATGGAGATAAAACTATTATTAATATTGGGGTATCTTTTGTGCGCAGACGTGTTGGCTTACGATTATACTTGTCAAGAGAATTATGATTTGGCTACGGGACCATTCTACGATTTTTCAGTGAATATGTTGCAAAGAATCAACGAATATACTGATTCTCATTTTGTCTATTCACCAATGTCTACCTGGCTGGAGTTATCCGCTCTAGCCGATGGACCTACCGGCACCAATTTGGAAAACAATTTGAATGTGACGAACAACTGCTCCAGAGAAAAACTAGGAGATATCCTTAACAAACTATGGAAACTGTGTATGTATGAAATCAAAAGGCAGCCTGTTATTGCAATTGACAGACTGATAAAAGTGAAGAAGAGTTACATTCAAGAGATTCAGAGACTGTACGGGATCAAAGTTATGTTGCTTAATTTCAATGATAACATTAACTCAGCTAACGCGGTAAACAACGTCATCGAACGTGGAACTGGCGGTGTGATCGACAATATTGTGTACTACGATGACTTCAAATCCTCAGTGCTTGTGATATGTGACGCTAATTATTTTAGAAGCCAGTGGAAAACAAGTTTTAACATTGCGTCCACTACGTTACAATCCTTTTTTTCTTCTCGTGGAGATGAAATAGGTAAAGTGAGTATGATGAACCAAGTAGGTAACTTCCATCTAACATATTTTCCATTTTTAAGATCTAGGGTATTAGAAATTCCATTTGCAACCCGTAGGATAGTGATGCTAATAATCTCGCCGACAGGACAACTCTGGTTTGACGAGCTATTTTACAGACTTCGGGGAACAAAAATATCATCAATTTTTAATATGTACAAACGAGCTGGCACAGCGTTGGTTAATGTTACAATGCCTAGATTTAACCAAAGAACAGATGTCGACAACTTGCCAGAGCTACTTTATGATATGGGTATCAAAAAGATTTTTGAGGCCAAAAGTAAAATGGCGCAAATTACTCGGATAGAAATTAATGAGAGAGGCATAAAGGCAGCCCCTAATTTCTTAGTGAAGAATAATACTGCTGTAGAGTTTCTTGTCAATAAACCATTTGTGTACATGATAGTTGATAGGGAAACAGATGCTATTATACTTGCCGGTGTTTATTCAAGACCAGATGTTTCGACGTTACCCGAATTTGGAACCTCTTCTTCGAAAATAGTTCGATCGAAATTTTTTGTAGTACTAATACTATTTTTATTTAGTACTATTTATAAGTAGATGATAAAACTTAATTCACTTTCACTTCATAAAACTTAAAATACTCACCCTCCCCTGTATATACATCTTCGAAATTTGCAAATTCGTTAGAAAATACATATCATTCTTTACAAGGCGTGAGGATAAACATTCTGATCGATCACTAAGATATAAGAATATGCTAATGCTTCCAACTTCCCGCATAACGCTACACTCCAACAGCACCTACGTAATGTGCATAAAAATATATAATAAATTACCAGAATCAATAAAAAATGAAACTAGTGATACAATATTTACAAACAAAATAAAGCAAATACTTATTATGAAAGCTTACTACACAATTAATGAATATATGAATGATAAAGAAATAGTACAAAAACCAACCAACCCTGAAACACAGGATTACCTAGTTCAGGCACATGTTATATTAATGTTAACAGCCTATGCGGAGTGATACGACATTGTTCGGCGTACATGTACGCAGACGACTTATGCGTGCTGCGTGCTGGCAATGACATCTATGAAACTTTCCAACTAGTCCAGCAAGATATAGATGCAATCGTTAAATGGTCGCATGATAATGGAATAATTCTTAATTCAGAAAAAACTAAACAGCTGATTATTCGCTCACCATATTCAAATATTTCTGTCTCCTGTCTGGACCTAAAATTGTATACGCACGGTTATTCATGCTTACATAATAATTTAATAGCCTGTAGATGTAAATCTATAGAAATTGTTAAAACTGTAACTTATCTCGGTGTCAAAATAGATGAAAGCTTTTCTTGGTCTCATCACATAGATTATATATTTTATGTAGTAAATTAAGAATATTACTTGGTAAATTTTATCACTTAAGTTATAAGGTACCCATTCATATATTATGATGTTTGTATTTAACAATAGTTGAGTCAGTTATAAATTATGCTCTCGATAGCTATGGGTTAACATTTAAATCGTATATTGATAAATTAGAAACTCTTCAAATAAGATTCCTTAAACTGCTAGTTACAAAAAAGACGAAAACAAGTTGCCAGGGTGACTACAGAAAACTATTTAAAATATGTAATATCTCACCAGTTAGCTTGAGACATAAATATCTTCTGGTTTTAAACCAACACGGCAGAACAGAGCATAGTTTATCTCTTGTGACTAATAGTCATAACACACGGTCGATGGCTGCCGGTAAATTTAATGTTCCTAAAGTTATCAACTATTTTGGTGACAGAACCCTAAAGAAGCGTATACCGTATGTGCTGAATAGTCTACCGGCAGACATTAGACATGAAAAGGATAAATTGAAATTTAAAAAGAAACTAAAGAGGCACCTCTTGAGTCTGTAAAGAAGTCGTGTTTGCAGGCGTAGGGGTTGTTCCTATAGTTTATTTGCATTAACATATAGTACATAGTACAGTTTTATTAATAAGTAGCTCAACACCCACAGTCAAACCGTTAAACCGGTTTTGTGGGGAATTATAAGTAAATAAGTTTGTATTACGTAATAAATAAGTAAATAAAAAAAAAAAAAACCTAATGTATACTTTGTATTATCTACTTGCTATTTTAAGACAAAAGTTTTTTGAATAAATTTTTATTATTATCTCTTTATTTATTTTCATACACATTATTTGTATTTTTAAATATTTTTATAAAAAACAGAAAATATAAAAACATTTAAAAATATAAAAAATAGTAGCCCACCGGCAGCGGGAACAGAGTCCAAGCTACCGGCGGTCAGGGCTCCAGGGAAAGGAACCTCCTAACAATACGTGCCGTATCTAGGAGTACCGCTTTCTGTATCAAGCCCTTGATCCAGCCACTCAACGAGAGCCTCCTTAGATGTTGGTTGAGACTCTTGGCTATTAAGCCATTGGCAGACACAACATTCGGTACAATGATCGCCGAACTCACCTCCCACATGTCGACAACCTCACGTGCCAAATCAAGATACTTTATTTGTTTATCTTTCTCGGCTTTCATGAGGTTCTCATCATGCGAGACGGTGATATCGACAATCATTGCACTACGCTCTAATCGGTCTATCACCACAATATCAGGCTTATTGGCAACAATAGTCCTGTCTGTGATAATAGAGCGATCCCAGTACAATGTGGCATGACCATTTTCGAGAACTGGGTCGGGCACATACCTATAGTACGGTACCTCCGATTCCACAAGTTTGTATTTCAAAGCAAGTTGCTGGTGGATAATCCGGGCCACCAGGTTATGTCTGTGCAAGTACTCACCGTTAGCCAGACGCGAACAACCAGATACAATATGTCGGATAGACTCTCCTGGACGGTGGCATGCCCGACATATGTCAACCGTACCATCCTTCACTATATATTTCCTGTAGTTGTTAGTCATCATGACTTCATCCATAATTGCACAGATAAAACCTTCGGTTTCTCCGAAAAGATCTCCGAAGCGTAGCCAGGACACGGACGCTAACAGGTCTACTCCTGAATCATGGAGAACCCGATAAAAGCGTTGTTTTATTATTATTATTATTAATAAAACAAGAAAAAGTATAGAGGAATATTATAATATTAATAAAACTGTTTATGATTCAACGCCTCCAACTATAATAGTATGCAACCACAAAGTTGCATGTAATTGCGGTCACAATTCATCAGGCGTTTTCTTCCGCCGGTGAACTAATTTAAGTGTACCGTCACAACTTTTATATTTTTAATATGTTATTCATTGTGAACTCGAATACATTAGCCTTTACAGTTCCTGTCTAGATTTTTATTTTCCTGATTAAACACACATCCAAACATAATTTTGGTCCAAACGAGACGGATATCAGAATCAGGATTAAGGATAAATCCAGGAAATTATTGGAAATACTAACATTTGAAGATTTATTGTGAGTAACTGGCTAAGGTCAAAGGGTCACAGCGTGGTATTGAAGAAAAGGATATTTCATGGTATTTGGCCAGTGCAGTGTCCCTAATTACGTTTATTTAAGAACCCATTACTCATAATCAGGTAGTGTTTAATGTATTTTATTGAATTGTAAAGGTTAGTATCAATATTGGTATAGTTTCTTTGTTCTTTTGCACATGTGTGATTTCTTGTCAAGTTACCAAATTAATGTTATAATTTGCATTCAATCTATTGTGTTAAAGGTAATTAAGCAGCAAACTAGGTTAATCATACTGTTAACCATTATTTTATGTAGTTTCCTTTGTTATCTTGCAATAGATATTATTAGAAATCATACTTTGTAGGTACGAAACTAGCAGTTACTTTGTATTTCATTACATTTTAACGTAATTATAGAAAAGTTTACGTGATTTGTATGTGTCATTAGTGCAATTATATTAACGCTATTGTCCATAGTTTGTAAAGCAGAGTAGTACCTACTTGTGTTTAATGGAATTAGGTTTAACAAGTACCTATTTTACTTTGCCAATATAATTATTTTAGTGTTCAAATATCAATTTGAAAGTAGTGGCATTTTATTGTATTCAGATATTTATCAAGTGAACCATTTAGTTAGCCTGTTGTAATCAACTATAGTTAAACTTGTAAAATTCCAGTGTGGTTGCCTGCTTCCCAAAGAATGACTGATAAGGAAGAAAAGGAGCTTATTAAAAAACGAGCAAGTTTCAAAGGTCGTTTAACGGTATTTTCTAACTACTTAGAGGATTTAAAGGATTCTTTAACGCAAACCCAGATTCACGAACTGCAGTTACGACTCGGTAAGATTGAACTTGTTTATTCTCAATATGACGAGATTCAGTTAAAGTTGGAATGTATAGCGGAGGACATTAATTTACAGCTATCAGAACGAACTGATTTTGAGTCCTCGTATTACAAACTGTTTGCGAGGGCACAGGAGTTACTCGCTAAACACAATGACGTCGCTAATAGTGATAGGTGTTCGCGCGTTGGTAATAATAGGCTGGTTAAGTTACCTACCATCCAACTGCCTAAATTCAATGGGACGTATGACAAGTGGTTAGAGTTCCGTGATACGTTTTCAAGTCTAATACATTCAAATGACCAAATTGATGAAATTAATAAATTTCACTATCTCCGAACTTCCTTGGAGGGGACAGCCGCCGTAGTCATACAGTCTATTGAATTTTCTGCAAATAATTATTCTATTGCATGGAATTTACTGTGTGAAAGGTTTGATAATAAGCGGCTCCTCATTCAAAACCATGTAGCAGCCCTATTTAATATTGAAATGGTTACTAAAGAATCCTCAGATCATATTAAACGTATAATTGACACTTTAAATAAAAACCTACGTGCGTTAGAGTCTTTGGGCGAGCCAATTACGTTTTGGGATACTTTGATTATCTATATAGTAACTCATAAATTAGATTCAAGGACTTTTCGGCAGTGGGAAGAAGAAAAGGGTCATATAGATAAAAATAAATCAATCACATTAGAGATTTTCATCCAATTCTTGAGAAATCGTGCAGACTTGCTTGAAACATTAGATTTATCTCGCAATCAGTCTAATAATAATAGTACTTCTAAATCTAACAAGCATAAAGCAATGATTTCAGTGAACAGTGACACACCACCACAGAAAAATAAAACTAATAACAGTTTCTCACAGGTATCATGCCCGCATTGCAATGATAAACATAGTTTAATCAACTGTCCGCAATTTCTTGGTCTCAGCAACGAGAAAAGGCTTGAGCTACTGCCTCAATACAAGGTATGCTTCAATTGCTTTCGATCAGGCCATTACGCAAATCATTGTAAGTCTTATGGTTGCAAAATATGTAGGCGTAGGCATAATACATTGATCCATGTGGAAGGTGCTTCACATAAATCTGTTTCTAATGCTATGACTTCGCAAATCGGCACCACTACTACTGTTGATGCCACCTCATCTGAAAATAAAGCTAACACTACGGTTTTATTATCTGCACTTGCTCCTACATATCTGAGTAATAAATGTAAAAGTCAAGTTCTATTGACTACTGCATTAATAAAAATTTATGATAAAGATAACCATGAACATCTCGCGCGGGCTATATTAGACACGGGCAGTACTTCTTGTATAATGACGAATAAGTTATGTGATTTATTGAATCTGCCAACCATTCATGTAAATGAGTTAGTGCAAGGCATTAACAATTCAAAATCAAAAATTAGTAAAATGTGCAATGTATCTATTAAGTCGTTAAGTGAAAACTTTACTACTAATCTTTATTGTTTCATTTTACCATATATTACAGATGAAGTACCGTGTCAGGAGTTATTAATTAATAATTTAAATATACCCAGCGATATTTGTTTAGCTGATCCTCATTTCTACACGCCATCAGCAGTAGACTTAATTATAGGGGCAGATGTTTTCTGGGACCTATTAGGACGGCAAAAGATCTATTTAGGTCAGGGTAAACCAATACTATTTGAATCTAGGCTGGGATGGCTAGTTTCAGGGCCGTTGAGTAATAGTGTCCAAGTATCGCGTTCACCAGCACCTCATAAAGTTAACCTGGCAAGGCTTAATACAAGTTCTTCACATAATTTCACATCTGAAGATGACATTCAAAACCTCCTAACGCGTTTTTGGGAACTGGACGCAGTTGCCCATCAGTCATCTTCATATTCTGATGAAGAAGCTAAGTGTGAAGAACATTTTGTAAAAAACACAACTCGACTGCCAGATGGTCGGTTTTGTGTTAGAATACCACTAAAACAATCACCCCATGTTTTGGGTGACTCACTGGCTAGAGCAAAACATTGTCTTCTATCTATTGAACGTAGATTCAAAAGTCAGCCAGCTTTAAAAACTCTTTACTGTGATTTTATGAAAGAGTATATTTCGTTAGGACACATGTCTGTGTGTTCAGTTGATTCACAACAACTGGCATATTTTATTCCACACCATGGTGTCCTACGTGAGTGTAGCATAACTACGAAATTAAGAGTAGTATTTAATGCCAGTAGTCTTACTACTTCTGGCATCTCATCGAACAACATTCAAATGGTAGGCCCAGTTGTTCAAGACGACTTAACGTCTATACTTCTTAGATTTAGAAAACATAAATACATTATTTCTGCTGATGTAGAAAATGTATCGGCAGGTGGTTGTGCACCCTGATGACCGATATTTGCAAAAAATAACGTGGCGGGAGAACCCATCAGAATCTATTAAAACCTATGAACTCAACACTGTGACATATGGAACAGCCAGTGCACCCTTTTTAGCAACTAGGTGTTTAAAGCAAATTGGCTTGGATTGTAAGGATCATAAAATTGCTAATATTATAATCCATGATTTTTACGTTGACGATTTGCTCACAGGTGCGGACACAATATCTGACGTCACATATATCCGTGAAAAGGTCACTGCCGAGTTGGCTTCTGCTGGTATGCCACTTAGGAAGTGGAAGTCCAACAATACTCTGATTATCTCAGACGAAGTCTCAACATCCTCATTAAATCTAAATATTGGCGCTACTGAACCTAGTAAAACATTAGGACTTAACTGGCAAACAGACTCCGATGAGCTCTGTTTTTCAATAAGTAATACGTCAAAACCAAGTAATGTAACAAAACGTGAAGTTTTATCTGTTACCTCTCAAATATTCGACCCTTTAGGTCTGTTAGCTCCATGTATCATACCAATGAAAATAATAATGCAAAAGCTTTGGTTACATAAACTGTCATGGGACGACTGCTTACCCCCAGATGTCGCTAAGACATGGACAGATATTGTAGATCGGTTATTTATTTTAAATAGTTTACGCATCCCTCGCTTAGTATTTTGTGATTCTTGGAAGGTGATAGATTTACACATATTTTGTGATGCATCACAAACCGCTTACGGTGCATGCATTTATGTACGGACTATCAATAGCAATAATGAAGTTTTGGTGCGTTTACTTACAGCAAAAAGTCGAGTGGCTCCTATCAAGCCGACTACAATCCCAAGGCTTGAGCTTTGTGCTGCCTTGGTTGGGGTGAGGCTGTATGAAAAGGTAATTGACTCACTAGCAGCGCCAATTGAAAGTAGTACATTTTGGAGTGATTCTACAATAGTGCTGGGGTGGTTAAAAATGGCACCAAGTAAGCTGCAAACATTTGTACGTAATCGTGTAGCAGAAATAGTAGAAAAAACTAATGCTGATTGTACCTGGAGACATGTTCCTACTCATCTTAATCCCGCTGATCTTATATCTCGAGGAGCTGATGTAAGTCAAATTCAAAATCTTAATTTATGGTGGTCAGGACCTAATTTTTTATATCAGGATATTTGTAATTGGCCGTCTTTTCCAACTTCTGTGGAACGACTACCAGAAACTAAAACTGAGGTTTCTTTATTAACTACTTCTGAAACTATAACACCTTTAATTGATTTTAATCGTTTTTCAAACCTTTCTCGACTTCAACGTACAACAGCGTACATGTTACGATTTATTAATATTTGTAAAAAGCAACCACCGACCACTACACATCTCAGTGAAACTGAATTGCAAAATGCATTAAATTTAATTGTCAAATTATCTCAGATAGAATCATTTCCTGAATATGATTTATTAATTAAAAATCAGTGCTTACCAAGAGGAAGCCCACTAACTAAACTTAGCGTATTTTTAGACAAATTTAATTTGATTCGTGTAGGTGGTCGCTTACAAAACTCTTCATTTTCATACGAGAAAAAGCATCCATTAGTAATACAGTCCACACATCGATTTTCCAAATTATTATTTGAATTTAAACATAAAGCTCTAATGCATGCAGGGCCGCAACTTTTATTGGCTTGTATTAGAGATACGTACTGGCCTATAGGTGGTCGCAACTTAGCTAAGTTGTGCTATCACCGTTGTGTCGTTTGCAGTCGCCTTACCGCTAAGCCTATTAATCCCATCATGGGAAACTTACCTGAAAAACGGGTGGCTTCCGGTGGTTACCCATTCGAGTGTGTTGGGGTTGATTACGCAGGACCTATACTATCAGCATCACGACAAGGTCGCGGCTGTAGACTTCTAAAAGTTTATATCTTACTGTTTGTTTGTTTCACTACAAAGGCAGTTCATATTGAATTGGTGGGTGACTTAACCAGTAATAATTATTTGTCGGCACTTCGTCGCTTTATATCTCGTCGAGGTAAACCAACGCATATATATTCTGACAACGGAACCTCGTTTGTTGGCGCTTATAATGAACTCGGTAAATTTTTGAAAGAAAATAACAGTTCGTTGTCTGGTGACATTGCCGCTGAAGGAATTAACTTCATTTTTATCCCTCCTTATGCTCCACATTTTGGTGGTCTTTGGGAGGCAGGTATCAAATCGGTGAAGTATCATTTAAAAAGAGTAATGGGAAATTGTCATCTAACATATGAAGAATTATATACAGCACTGGTTCAAATTGAAGCCCTGCTTAATTCGCGTCCACTCACGCCGTTGTCATCGGACCCTAATGACCTTCTGCCGTTAACTCCTGGACACTTTTTGATCGGACGGACACTGACGTCCTTGCCTGTACCGTCTCATGAAGCTGCTTCCATAAGTCACTTAAAGCGACATGAAAGGATCGAAGCGTTACGTCAACACTTCTGGTCGAGGTGGAATAAAGAATATATTTCTGAGCTGCAGCAGCGGACAAAGTGGAGTTCTTCAAATACAACTTTAGAAACTGATCGTCTTGTTGTCATAAAGGAAGACAATTTACCACCATTGAAATGGCGATTGGGGCGAATCTCAGCAGTTTATCCAGGACGTGATGGAATCAGTCGTGTGGCCGACATAAGAACTGCCACTGGAACAATCCGACGTGCATGCTGCAAAATATGCCCACTGCCATTGAATGAAGGTTCTGGTTGAAAGATGGCCTTTCAACGCCCGGGGGCATGTTTATGATTCAACGCCTCCAACTATAATAGTATGCAACCACAAAGTTGCATGTAATTGCGGTCACAATTCATCAGGCGTTTTCTTCCGCCGGTGAACTAATTTAAGTGTACCGTCACAACTTTTATATTTTTAATATGTTATTCATTGTGAACTCGAATACATTAGCCTTTACAGTTCCTGTCTAGATTTTTATTTTCCTGATTAAACACACATCCAAACAAAAACCAAATACTTATATATAAACTAGCTTATGCCCGCAACTTCGTCCGCGTAGAAGTCGAAAATGGTTCTAATAGGATTTTTAATTTAAAAATTATTAAATTTTTCACGTTATTAAAATTGATAAAATATAAATTGATATGTGAAAATGTATGAATACTTATAAAATATAACAATCTTTATTATGTTGTGGGGATTTAAAGATTCAAGAAGCATGAAAATAAAATAAAAATTTGATAAGTAGGTACGTTATATATTTTATGAACATGAAGCATGAAGTCTTCGATCTGGTGTAAGTTACATGGGGTTATTATCTATTATCTCTTTACAACGAAATAGAAATACTACACCTGCCACAGTATTTCTTTGTAACAATATTTTTTTGATTTTTCTTCGGATGCTAGAATCAACAGGCATCTATGCGCTTACTCTGGAGCACGCCACATACTCTGCCCGCGGGAGAAGCAGCTTTCCCTCAAATCTACTCCCGCTACCAAGAGTTTGACCTTCAGCTTTGTTTATGGTTATTGTAAAGCAGACTTTGGAAAACTGCACTCTCTTGAATTCAAACGGGTAATTTGATGGTGTTAGTGGAATCTTAGGAATAAATACAGACTCTCCTCGAGAACAACTGGTCAGTATAGTTGAATCGATTACATTGCAATGCATGTTTTCACTTGAAATCTGGTGCCATTGCATAATTTTGGTGAATTTATATTCCACAGCAACATAATAGGGGCGCCAACTCTCAATTTTAATGTGTTCCACCATTTCCTATTTTATGGAATGGGTCTGAGAACTGTCCACAAATGAGACCGCTTCACGCGCTTTTACTTCTGAGCTCTACTGGTAGTCTGTCGGAAATCGCCTGCTGACAATACAGTAATCCCCTTTAAGAGCCATAGTACTCACATCCCAAACTTCTGCCATATTACATTGTTTGGGTGTATTGCCGAGTGAGGTTTCGGTTTGTATCAAACCGAGAAGAACTTTGAACGCAGTTTACCAGTGCAGTTTTACCTTCTTCCATCAGCGTGGCCGCAATTCCGGACGATGCGACCGATATTAAACTCAATAAAAGTCTTGCCTGTTACACCAGGAGCACTCAAAAAAAAATATCACTACGTATTATTATACTGGAATTTATTAAATCTTTGTTTATTAAATAAAGAGCTTTCACTACTTGACATTATTTACTGCTGAGGAATTGACATGTATAATGTATATGCAAAATTTGAAGTAGATTGGACCAAGGAATCACGTTGTTCCATACAAACTTTGCCCCCCTTTTTCACCCCCTTAGGGATAGAATTTCGAAAAATCCTTTCTTATCGGATGCCTACGTCATACAAAGAATACACCCTCCAAGTTTCAGGTCTCTACGATCAGCAGTTTAGGCTGTGCGTTGATCCGTCAGTCAGTCAGTCATTCAGGACAAAGCATTTTATATGTATAGATTATAAACACTAATTAATAAATTAAATAAATAATGAATAACTCAAAAACAAACGCAATACTTATCAATAATACATTTTATTAAATTATATTCCTGAATTACTTACATAACAATACTAATGAAAATAAAATTAAATATCCTACATATACATAATATATATTTTAAACTTACCTAATAAATGTAATTATATAAAAAAAGAAAATAATAATAACTTTATGATGTTAGTAACTGTAGACACACAGTGCTTCCTCTCTCTACATTGCTGTGCCCGACGGGGTCCATAATGAACAAAATAATTGTACTTTTTACCACCTAACAACTTACATTGTGGAATGCAATAAATATTGAGTATTGAGTATAGATCATCCATATTGTCAAGGCAAAGAATTTTGCTTTCTAGTTATCCACCTTTCGTAGATAATGTTAAATTTTATTATTCATCACTACATATTATAAAACAAAGTCCTCTGTCGCGTCTGTCTATCCCTATATATGCTTAGATCTTTAAAACTACGCAATGAATTTTGATGCGGTTTTTTTTAAATTAATAAAGTGATTTAAGAGGAAGGTTTATATGTATAATACATGACCACGCGGGCGAAGCCGCTGACGGAAAGCTAGTTATCTATACATATAAAATGCTTTGTCCTGAATGACTGACTCACTGACGGATCAACGCACAGCCTAAACCGCTAATCGTAGAGACCTGAAACTTAGAGGGTGTGTTCTTTGTATGACGTAGGCATCCGATAAGAAAGGATTTTCCGAAATTCCACCCCTAAGGGGGTGAAAAAGGGGGGCAAAGTTTGTATGGGACAACGTGATTCCTTGGTCCAATATACTTCAAATTTTGCATAAACATTCTTTAACAGAATTGATGGAAGATGTGTTTCGTATTTTATTGAAATTCATCCCCTAACTGGGTTAAAAAGGGGGTAGAAAGTTATTTTATTTCCAAGTTGATATCAATACTCCTTAGTGTTTTTTATTTAAATTAGATTAAAATAAAATTTTTGACACATGAAATGTCAATTCCTCAGCAGTAAATAATGTCAAGTAGTGAAGGCTCTTTATTCAATAAACAAAGGTTTAATAAATTCCAGTATAATAATACGTAGTGATATCTTTTTTTGAGTGCTCCTGGTGTAACAGGCAAGACTTTTATTAAGTTTAATATCGGTCGCATCGTCCCGAATTGCTGCCACGCTGATGGAAGGTGGTAAAACTGCACTGATAAACTGCGTTCAAGTTCTTCTCGATTTGATACAAACTGAAACCCCACTCTGCAATATACCCAAACAAACTACTATGGCCGAAGTTTGGGCTGTGAGTACTATGGCTTATAAAGGGGATTACTGTAATGTCAGCACGCGATTTCCAACAGACTTTACCAGTAGAGCTCAGAAGAAAAGCGCGTGAAGCGGTCTCATTTGTGGTTCTCAGGCCCGTTCCTTAAAATAGGAAATGGTGGAACACATTAAAATTGAGATTTGGCGCCCCAATTATGTTGTTGCGGAATATAAATCCACCAATATTATGCAATGGCACCAGATTTCAAGTGAAAACATGCATCGCAATGTAATCGAGTCAACTATACTGACCAGTTGTTCTGGAGGAGAGTATGTATTTATCCCTAGGATTTAAATTCAAGAGAGTGCAGATTCTCATCAAAGTCTGCTTTACAATGACCATAAACAAAGCTGAAGGTCAAACTCTTGGTAGTGGGAGTAGATTTGAGGGAAAGCTGCTTCTCCCGCGGGCAGAGTATGTGGCATGCTCCAGAGTAAACGCACAGAGTAGCCTGTTGATTCTAGCATCCGAAGAAAAAACAAAAAAATATTGTTACAAAGAAATACTGTGGCAGTGTAGTATTTCTATTTCGTTGTAAAAAGATAATAGATAATAACCCCATGTAACTTACACCAGATCAAAGACCGAGCTTAATGTTCATAAAATATATAATGTATCAAATTTTTATTTTATTTTCATGCTTTCTTAACCTTTCAATCCCTACAACATAATAAAGATTGTTATATTTTTAACCCCCGATGCAAAAACGACGGGGTGTTATAAGTTTGACGTGTCTGTGCGTGTGTGTGTGTCTGTCTCTGTCTGTGGCATCGTAGCTCCCGAATGGAGGAACGTTTTTTTTATTTTGTTTTTTTTTTTATTTGAAAGGTGAATTAGTCGGGAGTGTTCTTAACTATGTTTGATGAAAATCGGTCCAAGATGGCCGCCGCCATAAAATAGCGAATTACATATTTTTTCACAACTCCCTCAATATGGGTATCAAATGAAAGGGCTTCACTAGGAGAATACTATACACTATGATAAATTTCAAACCCAAGATGGCTGCCACCACAAAATCGCAAATTCCATTTCATGTCGGGGGATTTCTAAGGGTAAAATAGGTTATATAAGTATTCAAACATTTTCATATTTATATTTTATCAAAATTAATAACGTAAAAAAACAATTTGAAATCCTATTAGAACCATTTTCGACTTCTACGCGGACGAAGTTGCGGGCGTAAGCTAGTTTATTAATATAATTGGGCGATAAAAGTATTCGAATATTACTAATCATTCCACACTGCACCCCACATTCCCACTGCATGTGCACACTCTCGGGATAATATTACTACTAACTTACCTTTGCCCGCGACTTCGTTCCGGTAGAAGTTGAATTTTTTCCACAGTTTTTGAAACATTTTTAATTTATCTAACTCAGCTCCTATTGGTCGTAGCATGATGATATATATAGCCTATAGCCTTCCTCGTTAAACAGGCTATTCGAATAAGAAGTTTTCATAGTTTCAAGTTTCAAGTTTTTAGGCAGCTTGAAAGCATTATACTTAGCTGTGTAATTTCAATGTTACTGATACTGAAATCGAGTCTCGACTAGGTAGTTGTTATTTTGCTACTGCGCAGTATAAGGCTGATATTCAGAGCCGAAACTAAGCATAAACTTAGGCTTCCGTATGTCAAATTGCTATACAAATTTGACATACGGAAGCATTACTTCTGCAAAAACTTTCGTCAAAAATATGTTTTAGGTACCATGAAATTATTAGATACTAGCTTCCCGCCAGCGGCTTCGCCCGCGTGGTCTTATAATTTTTTCCCCGTTTTTGCTACATTTTTCATTACTACTCCGCTCCTATTAGTCGTAGCGTGATGATATATAGCCTATGTTACTCGGGGATAATGTAGCTTTCCAAAGGTGAAAGAATTTTTGAAATCGGTCCAGTAGTTTCGGAGCCTATTCATTACAAACAAACAAACAAACAAATCTTTCCTCTTTATAATATTAGTATAGATACATAGTTCTTTAGTTTAACATTTACAGATTCCAGTAATCACATTCCTAGACTCTTTGCACGGTTATTAAGTATAGAAAGACTGCCCCGAAGTAGTAATAATATATGCGTAAAAAATATGTTTTAGGGACGCTGAAATTTTTATAGCAAATTGATTGGATTATTAAAAACATCTATGAAAAAACACCTAGGAATTATCAGGTAGGTACATATAAATAACATTATGATTTCTAACTACCTAATTTGGAGTCGGTACCAAACAGACAATCAACGAAAATATTTAAATTAAATTCGTATTTTGCTTTTTAGTTCCTAGGTGTTATTTGAGGCGGTTTGTTTTTGTTTAAAAATTATTTATTTATTTTAAGTTTTAGTGGAATATAGATGTATTTTGTATTGTACCTAGTTAAGTGGTCCTATTATACCTATTATATTATATGGGGAGGCCAACTAAACACACTGCCCTAATAAGACTGCGAGGTTTCGGTGAAAACCAAAATATCATCTAAGTATACAACTTTTTAGATTTTGATTTTTTAAAAACCGCTCGACCTATTTCGATAAAATTTATATGAGACCACCTCGGGAAATATAATCTTTCAAACAAAACAAGAAATTTCAAAATCGGTCCACAATTGACTGAGAAATCGCGTAACATACCTACATAAAAAAAATACATAAAGTCGAATTGAGAACCTCCTCCTTTTTTGAAGTGGGTTAAAAATCCCAGACAAAAACGGTGATCCTTGCCAGACACGACTAAAGATTTTAAATAATTACGACAAAACTTTTTTACATATAGTGACAGGGAAAATTGAATTATTTCTTTATCTATCTAGGGGAAGTCATTTATTACAAATTGACCTCTTCAAACGGGGGTTGTGGGGGTATTTTAAAATTTAACACCTTATCACAATGATAGTTAATAAATCTGGGTGCTGAACTGATAGTTTTTAGAGAGTTCCTATGATAGTTAAGTTTTTTAATTTTTTAATATTTCTGCCATACCGCATTTTCTTATTTTTTTATGTTTCTGTCATAGCGCAGTTTCTTTTTTTTTATGTTTCTGCCATAGCGCAGTTTTCTTTTTTTTATGTTTCTTCCATAGCGCAGTTTTCTAACTTTTTTATGTTTCTGCCATACCGCATTTTCTTATTTATAATGTTTCTGCCATAGCGCATTTTCTATTTTTTAATGTTTCTGCCATAGCGCAGTTTCTTTTTTTTATGTTTCTGCCATAGCGCAGTTTTCTTTTTTTTATGTTTCTTCCATAGCGCAGTTTTCTAACTTTTTTATGTTTCTGCCATACCGCATTTTCTTATTTATAATGTTTCTGCCATAGCGCATTTTCTATTTTTTAATGTTTCTGCCATAGCGCAGTTTCTTTTTTTTATGTTTCTGCCATAGCGCAGTTTTCTTTTTTTTTATGTTTCTTCCATAGCGCAGTTTCTAACTTTTTTATGTTTCTGCCATAGCACAGTTTCTTATTTTTTAATGTTTCTACCATAGCGCAGTTTTCTTACTTTTTTATGTTACTGCCATAGCGCACTTTTCTTTTTTTTTTTAATGTAAAAACCTAAGTACAGAGTAAGTATTAGAAAACATTTAAAAAAAAGATGACTTAAATCGGTAAAGCCGTTTTCGAGTTATAGCGTAACCAGGAGAAATATTAGAAGCTTAGCCTTTGCCCGCGACTTTGTTCCCGTAGAAGCTGAATTTTTCCCCCGTTTTTGCAAAATTTTTAATTTATACCTCGCTCCGATTGGTCGTAGCGATATGATATATAGCCTATAGCCTTCCTCGATAAACGGGCTATCTAACACTGAAAGAATTTTTCAAATTGGACAAGTAGTTTCTGATTTTAGCGCGTTCAACCAACCAAACAGACAAACTTTTCAGCTTTATAACATTATTATAGATACGGCGTACGCGCAGGTAATATCTACGCGATCGTTAATGACAATTAAAATGTTATTTTAATTATGCTATTTCTCTAATTTGCAACGCCTGTAAAAAGCCGCTAGTTCTAAGCACTTCTACTGAGTAAAAAACCAGGGAGGCTTTTATTTTAGACTTAAATTTTATGTGTTTCTGAATAAATATTATTATATTATTATGTAAAAATATTATTATATTATTATACTAGCTTATGCCCGCAACTTCGTCCGCGTAGAAGTTGAAAATGGTTCTAATAGGATTTTTAATTTAAAAATTATTAGGTTTTTCACGTTATCAATTTTGATAAAACAAAAAATTGATATGTGAAAATGTTTGAATACTTATAAAATATAACAATCTTTATTATGTTGTAGGGATTTTAAGGATCAAGAAGCATGAAAACAAAATAAAAATTTGATAAGTACATTATATATTTTATGAACATTAAGCTCGGTCTTTGATCTGGTGTAAGTTACATGGGGTTATTATCTATTATCTTTTTACAACGAAATAGAAATACTACACCTGCCACAGTATTTCTTTGTAACAATATATTTTGTTTTTTCTTCGGATGCTAGAATCAACAGGCTACTCTGTGCGCTTATTCTGGAGCATGCCACATACTCTGCCCGCGGGAGAAGCAGCTTTCCCTCAAATCTACTACCGCTACCAAGAGTTTGACCTTCAGCTTTGTTTATGGTTACTGTAAAGATTTTGATGGGAAACTGCACTCTCTTGAATTCAAAGGGGTAATTTGATGGTGTTAGTGGAATCCTAGGAATAAATACATACTCTCCTCGAGAACAACTGGTCAGTATAGTTGACTCGATTACATTGCGATGCATGTTTTCACTTGAAATCTGGTGCCATTGCATAATTTTGGTGGATTTATATTCCGCAACAACATAATTGGGGCACCAACTCTCAATTTTAATATGTTCCACCATTTCCTATTTTAAGGAACGGGTCTGAGAACTGTCCACAAATAAGATCGCTTCACGCGCTTTTACTTCTGAGCTCTACTGGTAAAGTCTGTCAGAAATCGCGTGCTGACAATACAGTAATCCCCTTTAAAAGCCATAGTACTCACACCCCAAACTTCGGCCGTAGTACTTTGTTTGGGTATATTGCAGAGTGGGGTTTAGGTTTGAACGCAGTTTATTAGTGCAGTTTTACCTCCTTCCATCAGCGTGGCAGCAATTCTGGACGATGCGACCGCTAAGGCGATATCACGATTGCTTCTGACTTTGGCCGATGTTAAACTTAATAAAAGTCTTGCCTGTTACAGCAGGAGCACTCAAAAAAAGATATCACTACGTATTTATTATACTGGAATTTATTAAATCTTTGTTTATTGAGTAAAGAGCCTTTACTACTTGACATTGTTTACTGCTGAGGAATTGACAACTCATGTGTCAAAATTTTTATTTTAATCTAATTAAAATAAGAAACACTAAGGAGTATTTATATCAACTTCAAAGAAAAATAACTTTTTACCCCTATTTAACCCAGTTAGGGGATGAATTTCAATAAAATACGAAACACGTTTTCCTACGATTCTGTTATAGAATGTTTATGCAAAATTTGAAGTTGATTGGACCAAGGAATCACGTTGTCCCATACAAACTTTGCCCCCCTTTTTCAGGCCCTTAGGGGTGGAATTTGTCGGAAATGGAAATGGAAGGAGATGGCGCTAGTGCCACGAAATATTCAGCTCCGCATATTCTAATAGATTAAAAATATAAAAAGACGTTTCCAAATAGTAAATAATTAATCAGTGTAAACCTAATATCCTAATAATCTACGTCAAACGTTATCTCAGTGAAATTTTCATCTAAAGTACACAAAAAAACAAACATTGAGTGATTGTGAGAATATCATTGTTTACATTCAAATGAACGATAAAATAGTGACTTATTTTTGCCTAGTCCCCATAATACAGAGTAAATATAGTGAAAATAGCAGTGTATCAATAAAACTGGTAATTATTTCACTAATACAACAATATTTTCAAATTTCTAAAATGAACGACGGTTGCACGAAAATTTCGAAACAAAGCGTCCCCCCACCGATTGCCTAAAGACTGAACTTAGAAACTGAACCAAAAATTCGCAATTATTTCCAAAGGCGGATTAGCTGTTTGCAACGGTTGGCGACTGCTATGCGAAAGATTGTGAGTTCGCTACCGAGAATAAGGCTCGACTTTTTGTGATTTCTTTCTTAACTTGAATATTATAAAAAATTAAAATAATACACTATAAAATACAATTTGAACCACTTGGCAAGAAAAAAATAAATAAATAAAAAGAAAACATTAGTTCATACATCTGACAACTAGAGGGCGCCACACGACGGAATAATGGAGCAAATTTCCGAAAGCCCTAAATACTTGGCTTGTGAAGGTTGTCGCCAAGAGATAACCAACGAACAATATTTATTATGTTATACTTGTGGCCTATGCTATGACTCTGAATGTGCTAACTTTACTGGAATAACATCAAATAAGCTAGAATGGATTTGTCCAATATGTATCGCCAAGAAACCTAAAGGTAACAACTCCAACGCGCCTGTTCGGTCGATGACCAGTTTAGTATCTTCCCAAGATCCTAACGTCACACTACGCAAACCACCCCGATCGACTAGAAACCCATCACCAGAAGGCATAGACAGTGTTGATTCATCAGTTTGTGAACTTTCAAACTTCGATGCGAGCCTCCTAGGGGACACACTGAACTCGCAAAACATAATTATCTCCAACCACGAACCCAAATCCGTAGCACCCATAACCCTTGACCAAATTAGTGAACTGTTGGACAAAAAGCTCAAAAATAACGAACAGAAAATTGTTTCTATAATAAAGTGCGAACTGAGATCGCTTATACAGGCAGAAATAAAACATGCTCTTGCGAATTATAACACAGAAATAACAAATCGACTTGACGCAATTACAAATGAGCGAAATAAGTTTTGCAATGACATCTCCAGTCTCACAAGAAAACTCGAACTTCTAGAGAAAGAACAGGACCAACTAAAACACGAAATAGATACCCTACAAAACAGTACTAATAGTAACTCTACGTGCAAATTATCGGCTTGCACCGGAGACAACAACAAGAAATTAGTTCTGTATGGACTAGAAGAGCTTAACTGGGAAACAGAAGAACAACTTCATGACAGAATCCTAAACTTATTTTATGAAACTTTGAATGTAAATTTAGAAGGATATATTGAAGATATATCAAGACTAGGCAAGAAAGGACGACGTCGACCAATTCAAATTGAGTTAATAAGTAAAAAAATGACTAGATATCTACTACAAAACAAACATTATTTCATGAGATCGGGAATGGCCATTGGCAATTACTTAGATAACGACGCTCTTCGACAGCACAACACATTAAGGAAAATACTATACAATGCTAGGAAAGAAGGACACCATGCAGTCATAAGAAATGAAAAACTCATAATAAATGGAAAAGTCTATAATCACAGCGAAAAAGACGAAGAGGATAGAAAACAAAGAGCCCAAATACAATCTGACCAGATATCGCCAACCATGACTAATTACATAACCACTGACAGGAACACCAATAACTCGCAGAACAACTACACTCAAAAAAATACAGATAATCAACAAGACAATTCCTTTCGATACTAAAGTAAATATTATATTTCAAAATGTACAAAGCTTGAAAAACAAGAGTGACTTACTGGATAACCTTCTAGAAGAACAGAAATACAACGCCGTGTGCCTCTCTGAAACCTGGATAACGGAACAACAACGCCCTTACATACAAATCTCCGGTTATGAGACTGCCACAGCCTACTGCCGACATCAACGTAAAGGAGGCGGTGTCGCAATATTACTACCCACAGGAACTCAATTCACAGAAAAACCTGAATTTAATGATTTGTCTGTAGAATACGTAATTGAATGCTGCGCAATAGAACTGAAACCCAATATTCTACTTATTAATGTGTATCGGGCAGATCGTAACATAGACTTATTTTTTAAGTTCATCGAATTATTACTAGCGAAACTAAAATCGCATCACTTTAAAAAACACATAATCATAGGGGGCGACTTTAATATAAACGCAAATGAAAAATCCAAAAATTACAAAAAACTAATAGCAGCTATGTTTGAATACAACTTGCACCAAATAGTTGATAAACCAACTAGGGTTACCCCTACGACCTCCTCATGTATAGACCTTATTTTTACTAATAATAAACATTTCTCAATATCTGTTGAAGATCAAGGAATATCCGACCATAGATGTCTTAACTACAGTTTTTCCAATTACTCCCAGACCCAAAAGCCGATCTATAAATACATACGCCCAATAAACAACCCAAAGCACATAACGCAACTCAAACTTCAACTAAAGAAAATAGATTGGGAAAATATCCTACTACCAAATAATAATGTAAACACTAACTATAACATATTCGATGACACATTAAATGATCTTATAACTAAAACAATACCTATAAAACGAGTCAAAATAACAGATAACAAAAACACCAACAGATGGATAACGAACGGTATAAAAATTTCTACTAAACATAAAAGATTATTGAAAATATTAGTTAATCATTCAAAAAGCAAACCTCTAAAAAACCACTACAAACGATTCTCTAAAATATTAAAACAATGTATCAAAACATTAAAGAAATACAACTTCTCACGAGATATGGAGAAATCAAAAAATAAAACCAAAAAAATGTGGGATATCATAAAAAAAGTCACCCAAAAACGCGGCAAAAGCATTATAAAAAACCTACAACTAGACATAAATAACTCCTTAATACAATGTCCTTATGATGTCGCCGACACCTTTAACAACTACTTTGCATCTGTAGGAAAACCATTAACACAAAACATCGCTCATACAATTAGTAGCAGCCACACAGTCATCTCTCCCGCTGTAAACTCCATGTTTCTAGCTCCAGTTACAGAAACCGAAATAAACAACATAATCACAAACATACATAGCAAACACAGCTGCGGCATTGACGAGATACCCCCCACCTTAGTAAAAACCTGTGCAAATGAACTAGTTATACCTTTAACATTTTTGATTAACCAATCAATTTCAGAAAAAACATTTCCATCCCGACTAAAAACTGCAATAATTAAACCTATACTAAAGAAAGGAGGCAAATCAAAAGACCCTAGTCAGTACAGACCTATAGCTGTTCTCCCAGCATTCTCAAAAATATATGAAAAAGCAATGGCGAACCGTATGTGTAAATTCTTAGAAAAATTTAACATCCTCAATACACATCAATTTGGCTTCCGGAAAAATCGATCTACTACCCTAGCAGTCTATCACTATACCCAAGAAATTCTCACTTATATCAGAGATAAAAACTTTGCAATCGGCCTTTTGCTGGATATGACCAAAGCGTATGATAAAGTATCCCACGAAATCTTACTCACAAAATTAGAAGGGGTAGGCATCAGAGGGGATGCGCTGGAGTGGACGAAATCTTATCTCTCGGATAGGCAACAGTGTGTACAGGTCGAACATTTAGATAGCAACACTCGCGAAATCCAAAACATCCGATCCAACACCATAACTACAAACTGGTCCATACCGCAGGGAAGTGTCATAGGTTGCATTCTCTTCCTTGTATACATTAACGATCTACCTAAAATATGTAACCAACTATGTATAATGTTCGCTGATGATATTTCAATCCTCTTTAAAACCCCGAAGACCATAGATTATAATGTCATACTAGATACCTACAATACAGTAAAACTCTGGCTACATAACCATAATCTAGAAGTAAATAATAAGAAAACAAAAATAATACAATTTAAACCATACCAAAAACAAAGTATAAATTTAAACCCAATAACACAAAACATTAACATTGATGAAGTAGATTATTTTACATTATTAGGAGTAACCTTAGACTCACACCTCAATTGGAAAAAACAAGTAGAGAAAATTAATAATAAAATATCGCAATTCCTCTATGGTCTAAATGTACTCAAAACCAACACAAATATAAAATGTGCCCTTTCCGTATACTACGCTTATGCATACGCTTGGCTGCGTTATGGGATTATCCTTTGGGGACATAGTACAGATGCCCACGACCTATTCATAGCCCAAAAGAAATTGTATGTTTTAATTACATTAGTGTTATATCTTTTGTATTTTTTTGTTGGTGTACAATAAAGTTTATAATAATAATAATAATAATAATAATGCTTGCGCATAATATATAACATCCAACCGCGAGATAGCTGCAAACCCTATTTTATCAAAGAAAAAATCCTAACCCTACCATCTATATACATATTAGAGATAACCGTATTTGTAAAGAAGAACATTAATGAGTTTAATTTTGTAAGTAACAAACGTCGCAACAATAAATTAGCCCTACCTATACCTAGAATAGAAATGTACAGAAATAGCCCGCAGTATAGATGTATCCAGATTTACAACAAACTACCTGATTTTATTAAGAACTCCGAAACAATTAATATATTCAAAGCTAAACTAAAACTAATGTTGCTAGAGAGATGCTATTATAATATTAAAGAATTTATGGATGATAAGTTTAAAGTTTAACATTAATATAATAAATATATGTTATAGTATAATAGGATAGTATATTAATTTTAGTAATAATAGAAAATACTCATGTATTGAACCTATGTCTGACACTTTTTAGCTTATGTAGATATATTAATAAAAAATGTTATCAAAGCTATATTAAATATAATTAAGAAATATTTGCGATACCCTTACAGGGTCTATGTATGTTATGTTAATTAATTTTCTGTAACTACATAATGCAATAAATAAAATAAATAAATAAATTTCGGAAAATCCTTTCTTATCGGATGCCTACGTCATACATAGAACACACCCTCTAACTTTCAGATTTTTTCGATCAGCGGTTTCGGCTGTGCGTTGATCCGTCAGTGAGTCAGTCATTCAGGACAAAGCATTTTATATGTATAGATTAGTGACAGCCCGAGTTGTCGAAAGCTTGTGTCATTTCCATATACTTATTTTGTTTGTCGATTCGAATGTCAAAATGCAACTTGTCTAGCCCCCCTGTATTTGTAGTTTGCACATAAGGCTTGTTTGACCACTTGTGCATAGCCGCAAAATGCCGGATAAATTAGAAAATGAAACAAAATTTGTTAGTTATCTGTCAAGTATTTTGACGGGAACTCCTCAGGAAGGTGTTACAGGCCCTTAGTTATCAAATTATAAATGATTTTATTTGTTTATTTTTTACTATGTGATTAAGAAATTGGTTACAAAAAAAGTTTTCAAGTATTAAGTCTAGTACGCATAGTACAATTTCTGCTTATTTTGGGACTAGATGGTGCTGGCTGTGTTAAATGTCCCAAATATTATATATTTTATTTATTTAATTGGTGCCTAAGTACTTACCTACTATTACCTGATTTTGGGCCTGTTTCATAACATCAGGAATTCTGATTAGCCGCACCCGCGAGATAAATAAAAAAATGAAACAACATTTTGTAAGATATTATCTGCCAAGTAATTTAACGGGAAGTTATCAGTAAGCTGTGAAACAGGCCCTTAAACTATTATAATTATAAACAAGCTCAACTTCTTTTATGTTATTAAATATAAGAAAAAATATCCTAAAATCAACACGATAACGTCAATTTTGTGTGAACTGGCATCGGAAATTTAATTTTTACAGTATTAAATCCATTTTTTTAACAATTTATTGCTACCATTTAAATATAAAGCAGTAATCTCTCTGTGGTTCTATTTGGTTGAGTTTCATTTAGCCGCAAAATGTACCAAACAAATGCTTATTTTTTCTTCAGATTTTTAGGGAAAAATGGCCAAATATCTATTTAAGCTGGACCTGACTTTTATTTTCAGTGTCCCAAAACAAATTATAGGGAGATTGGATTGTTTTTATGAAGTAAACACAATCCCGTTTGAAAATTATGTATAAATAGATAGCCAAGATATTTCAACAATGCAAAAAATCCTTTTAAAGTTAGGATCAATAGACAACTCAATTTATCAAATAATAACCTAACCTAAATTAAAAATTTAGTAAACCCCCGACACGAAATGTAATTAGGGATTTTGCGGTGGCGGCCATCTTGGATTTGAAATTTATCATAGTGTATAGTGTTCCTCTAGCTATTCATTTGAATTTCAATTCAATTTCATTTGATACCCATATTGAGGGAGTTGTGAAAAAATATGTAATTCGCTATTTTGTGGCGGCGGCCATCTTAGACCGATTTTCATCAAACATAGCTAAGAACACTCCCGACTAATTCACCTTTCAAATAAAAAAATCAAAATCAAAATCGGTTCATCCGTTAGGGAGCTACGATTTACGGTTAAAAAGCACAGAATAATAGTCATAAGCGGTAGTTATCAGTTCGTAAAACAATGCCAAGGCCAAAACATGTTATGTATACAAGTAATGTGTAATACCGGTAATTTAAATTTAATTTGGCATTCCTGTACATAATTAATTTTGCATGCTGCATTATCGGCGAAACATGATGTACTTACTTTCACGATATTGACAATACCTTGTGACGATGTTTCCCACGAAAATAAATATTTATATTTCTAAGAATAAAATATTTGGCAGGTTCTTCGGGCTTCTGAATACCTGTAACGATTAGGTGTTCATGTGATAACCAGGACTCACTCACTGTATCTGTGACTTAAGTTCTGCATACCTTAGCCATGAGCCCCTCAGTATTTTAAATGGAAATGCCACTTATTTATAATTAGTGACCTGCCCCGGCTTCTTACGGGTTTTAATTTCGTCTTTTCTCGTGATGACTACATTATAAACCTTCCTCTTGAATTACTCTATCTATTGTTGAAAACTGCATTAAAATCCGTTGCGTAGATTAAAAGATCTAAGCGAACAAACAGCGGGAGTGACTTTGTTTTATACTATGTTGTAAAGTTGCTGAAAAGAATAATTATTGTCGATCTCTGCTTAGCTAAAAGTTGATAATGGATGGACACTATCTATTATATAATCGTGTTTGTAGTTTATTATTATTAGATTTAAGTAAATTTAGTTTGGCATAAGGTTGTTTTTTGTTGCACCTGTTTGCATGCATTATGTACCTACCTATAGAATGAAACGTACTGTATGTGAATGTAACATGCTACACGCACTCAATAATTTAAAAAAAACATACCACCAACTATAATACATTTTCCTAGAAAGGATTTTGGGAAATTTCCTAGGGATTGGGAAAAATATTGTGGCCTAAGACCACTATAAATTTCCTATAGGTGTCCCACTAATATTATAAAATATGGTTCCTGTGGGATAGATTTGTTTGATAATTTATAAGAAATATTTAGACCACGCGGGCGAAGCCGCTGGCGGAAAGCTAGTATTATATAAATTAGATATCCTAAATAAAAAAAAATAAAAAAATGTTAATTTGAGAAGGTACTATGTACCTCTATGTGGAAATGTAAAATAACCATGTATTATATTTAATAAATTATTATAACTATTCCATTTATTTATTATTTTTTAACATAAGTAACTAAGCACATATTTTATTACAAGAAAACTTGAAATTATGCACTTATTTACCATCTAATTGACCTATATTGGCAATTAACGATTGAATTGAATTGAAACAAATTATGTTTGGGGAAAAGTTTCTTCGCATTTGATATGAAAAAGTTTTTTTTTTTTAAGTTTATTTGTTCGATGACTTTGTAGATAATGACATGATCTCGTTGTTGTACAAATTCCCTGTACAAAGTTGACAGTGGCGGCAACTGGGAATAACCCAAAATTCCCGGATTGAAACGCTTACGCGATATAACTTTTTCCCCGACCTAATATAATATAGTATCCGGTCTTTTCGAAGGGGTCCAACAACAATAACAAAACACAACAGGTCCAACGCGTAGAGGAGCCTTTAAAGAGCTTTAATTCAAATGGGGCACCGACCTGAGCTAATCCATAACTACACTAGACCACTAAGTGCACTATGGGAATCCAACTATAGACTGTCCAAGGTGAGTGCAGGTGTTATTGTCAACAAGCGCGGATCCACCGTTATGGGCATGATGGGCATGCCCATCACCTAAATCGAAGCCGAAAGAAAAAAACAATGATTTAAAAAAAAAACTACGCGTCTGTACACTGTACACTGAACTGATACTTTTCAGGAAGGAAGTTTACAAACTTTTTATCATTTAAAAATTATGGTAACTAAAATTCTTCTTATTTCAAAAGTCGTCAGTCAGAAAAAAAAAAAAAAAATATTTGTATATACTTAGTAGAATTTTTAAACCCCAGATCCAAAAAGGATGTTGTTATAACTGTCACTCGTGTCTGTCTGTATACCTTACAGTGCTATCGGGTTTGGAGTTATTTGGGTTTGGAGAGATTTTGATGCAAGCTGAAATTGCTAATTCATGAGTTTCAATCTGACTTTCAGAACCATCCTACAATTGAAAACCAAACCTACCAAATTTTCGAGAGGCTTACATGAGGCTAGGCTGGGCGCTACGCTTGTTTTTACAAGAGAGGTAGCGCACGGCCATTTTTGGCTCATCTGGAGCAGCCCATCTGGGGAAGTACCTCCACCTTCCAGAAAACTGCAGCCAAACAACACACTTTATTGTGTGTTGTGTTCCTGCAGTGAGTAAGGTTGCCAGAGCTTCTAAGGATGCGCTACGCTGGCAGCAGGATTCCCTCAAACTGTCGGCGCAGTGAATCCTCCATAAACCTCTAATAGGTTTTTAGGGTAGGCAACGCGAAAGTGATACCTCTGATGTTGCAAGCGTCCATAGGCTACGGTAACCGCTTACCATCAGGCGGGCTGTATGCTTGTTTGCCACCTTAGTGGTATAAAAGAAAGCACCTGGAGGTAGTAAACAAACTAATTGTAGTTACTCTTCTAACCCAGCCTGTCCCAGGTGGGTGGCCTGAATTTTCGAGCTCGCTTCGCTCGCTCCGCTCGCTCTTAGATGAGACACCTGGAGGTAGTAACAAACTAATTGTAATTACCATTCTAACCTAACCTGTCCCGAGGTGCGTGCCCAAAAATTTTCGAGCTCGCTTCGCTCGCTCTTACATGAGGCACCTGGAGGTAATAAACAAACTAATTGTAGTTACTCTTCTAAGTCAGCCTGTCCGAGGTGGGTGGCTAAATTTTCGAGACTGTAGCTACTCTTCTAACCCAGCCTGTCCGGGGTGGGCGGCCGAATTTTTGAGCTCGCTTCGCTCGCTCTTAGGTGAGATACCTAGAGCTAGTAAACAAAGTAATTGTAGTTACTGTTCTACTAACCTCGCCTGTCCAAGGTGGGTGGCCCGAAATTTCGAACTTGCTACGCTCGCTCTTACTGTATGATATAACTGGAGGTCTAGTTACAAACTAATTGTAATTACCCTTCTAGCCATTTGTTGGAAAATTGGACAATCCAATTTTCCAACAAAAGGCCCCCAATTTTCGAGCTCGCTTCGCTCTCTCTTACATGACATAACTGCTAGTAAACAAACTAATTGTAGTTATAGTCTTCTAACCCAGCCTGCCGGGGTGGGTGGCCCGAATTTTCGTTGAGTGAGTGACATGAGTTAACTGGGAGTAGTAACAAACTAATTGTAATTACCCGTCTAACCTAAACTGTCCGAGGTAACCCACCTCGGACAATCCAATTTTCCAACAAATAGCTCCAATTTTCGAGCTCGCTTCGCTGGCTCTTAAATGAGATAACTGGAAGTAGTAACAAACTAATTGTAAAAACACTCCTAACCTAACCTGCCCGAGCTCACCTCGGACAATCCAATTTTCCAACAAAAGGCTCCAATTTTCGAGCTCGCTTCGCTCGCTCTTACATGACATAACTGCTAGTAAACAAACTAATTGTAGTTATAGTCTTCTAACCCAGCCTGCCGGGGTGGGTGGCCCGAATTTTCGAGCTCGCTTCGCTCGCTTTTACTGTATCAGATAACTGGAGGTCTAGTAACAAACTAATTGTAGCTAGTCTTCAAACCCAGTCTTTCCAAGGTGGGTGGCCCAAATTTCCGAGCTCGCTTCGCTCGCTCTTACATGAGACAACTGGAGGTAGTAACAAAGTAATTGTAATTACCCTTCTAATAACTTACCGTTGTAGTATTAAAAAAAGGAGATCACGTTAACATTACTACTTGTATCGATCTACGCCTTTAATATGAATATTAGACATTGAAATATGAAATATTCATAAATATAATGCGATTATTGTAAAAAGTAATTTTATCTGAACAAATTATATATATATACTTTTTAAGTTTCGTGAAGCAAATGGACTAACATTATACAGGTCTCCTTTCCTTCAAAATACCTACTTATGTATATCGATTGTGAGCGACTCGCACTTGACCGGTTTTCTGGTGGCCGTGCCCATCACCTAAATGTAGGGCTGGATCCGCGCCTGATTGTCAATTATAGAAATTAGAACTACTTGGTCTATTGTTTAGTGTACTGGATAAACTTCATATGCCGGAAGAATACGGCGTCTTCTGCCTTCAACCTCGAATAAACATCCTTAGGTACGAAAGACGGTGACCCGCCACCTCACTACAGGCAGATGGCGGCAACAGCGGTGTGTGTGTGAGAGGTGCTGGCCCCGTTCCGCCATCGCGAGTTTTGAAAAGACCCGAATTGGGTTTCCCCGCTATTACGCCAATAGACACTTCAACCCCCGAGCGTATAGCTCTGGCGGTCCTGCGGCCGATTAAGGCCAGACAAAGATGAGAGTCCTGCTGTCCAATACGGACAAACTCAGGACAACGCTGGAGCAATCTCCAGCAACGCGGTTAGGGCGTTGTCCTGTCCTCAGTGTTTGTCAAGAAAGCGCACAGACCATTGGTGCGCTTTTCTTGACCTTATGAGTTATGACACATTTTTTATTTTAGTATCACAGGTTTGTAAAATCTACCCTCCAGTTTTGCGTTAGTCACTTAGTCTCGATGATTTAACGCTTGTCCCACAGGGGGTTTATTATTAGTATGTATAGTCGAGCATAAAATTGCTTTATCACTTTTGACAAAAACTTCCGTCAAAATTAACTTTTGCTAAGGCTCATTATCAATATAACACTTGGTCTGGTAAGCAAAAATAGACCTTGTTGTTTTGTGATGTGCAAACGACATTCACTGTAAGGGTGGTAAAGCAATTTTATGGTCGACTATACATTGTATTCTTCTAGTTTATTACGAATGTTTTCATCATAAGTTCATAACTGGTTTAAGTACCTATAGAGCAGGTTTCTGTGACCTTCAGAAACTAATGCGCCGTGAAAAATGAGATCACTAATGGATCAATTACAAACAATATTACAGACATTAACACTGTTTCTTATTCAAGGCAATTAATATAAAGGACAATCAAATTTAAATAATAAACGCAATAAAATAACAATAAAGAAGTACCTATGCAAGCATAGTTCTGTAGTTTCTGTTACCCCTGGAGCAGTTCAGAGTTTATCATGTTTTCTGTGAAATTCCCAGTAGCAACTTGGAGTCTGGATTTTAGCCCCGTTGATATCAATAGGCCTCCCTCCCTCTATTACATGGGACCTAAACGTACCGTTTTAGGTCGTAGAACTATGCTGTTGTGAGTTCTTCTTTTTAACCCCCGATGCAAAAACGACGGGTGTTATAAGTTTGACGTGTGTGTGTATGTGTGTCTGTCTGTGGCATCGTAGCTCCCAAACGGATGAACCGATTTTGTTTTTTTATTTGAAAGGTGAATTACTCGGGAGTGGTCTTAGCTATGTTTGATGAAAATCGGTTCAAGATGGCCGCCGCTACGAAATAGCGAATAACATATTTTTTCACAACTCCCTCAATATTGAGGGAGTTGTGAAAAAATTTAAAATTAAAAAAAATATATATATAAAAAATTATAATTATTATTATTAAATATAGACTATTTTAATTGTAACTTAGCCTGAGCCCAGTGATGGCTTACTCAATACTCAATATATTTATTGCACTCCACTTGCTTAGGTGGCGGTCGCTAGTTTCTGCCTACCCTTGCGGGAAAAATGCGTGGGTGTATGTGTGAAACGAAAATGTAACTTTTATTAAGCTGCCGTCCTCAAGCTTAAATGCCGTTATGTACCAAAACTACTTTTTGAGTTATGCACAAAAAAGTGGGCAGTTTTTAAAAATGTACGCTACTTAATAACTAGAAGTCATATTTGAGACTTAGAAGTACTGACTAACAGATTTCACGAGATCTCAAGACTTCTGATTGTGTTGGCATTAAAAAGTCAAAATCGGCCAGATGTCTCAATTGATTGTACGTTTGTTGAGTATATCTAGCCCACATGCCACTCATGTAAAAAGTAGTGCAGTACGCTCTGAAAAGAGTAATTTTAACGTGTCCAGTACAACGAGCAAACCTGCGAGCCAGCAGGCCCTCCGCGCCCGCTCAATGTCTTCATCGTCCCTGAGGTCAGGGGTAAGTATGTGGCCAAGATATTTAAACTTATATGCCCTCTCTAATGGCACACCCTTAAGGTAGACTGGTGGTACATAAATAGGATACTTACCCCCAGCCCCGAAGACCATTATTTTGCTTTTTTTACAATTGTAAATTAAGCCATGTGAATCGGCATAAGGTAAACGCAGCTATCAACGACCCATCGAAAATCTGTAGTTATTACCGACCTATAAAAGTAATTCGAAATATTTACGTGACCGAACTATTCTAGCTAAAGGTAGGTAAAGTTACACACGCGTTTATTTCTTGAGCATCGTATACTTTTACGTTAGTGTGAGTAGCTGTGCAAAAAAGACATAAAATACTTCAGTTTCTACTTAAGTTATTTATACAAACAAATGACGTCTAATCTTTATCTTATATTACTAAATGTATTCATTTAAGTGTCAACTCTTAATTCCTTACGACATTTTTTCAATAAAAAGTAATTTGAAACGATAAAACTTTAAATTAAAATGGGATGGTATTAGCTTCATCAGTTTTAGTCGGGGCAGCTATCGACGACCCATAAGTCGGCAATGGCAGAAACGTAACTTTTCGTTTTTTATTTCTTTTATGTTATTATATCACACTAGCACAAGTATTTTTATGGACCAGTTTAAATCTAAGCTATCAGTCTTTATAAAAATCTATTAGCGACTAAACTTTTTTGTCTAGTTTTTACCTTTTAGCGTTGTCAATTTAACCAAAGTTATGATATTTTTCGCGGATCGATATTGAAAAGTTACAGTAATAAATCACTGTTTTTTTTGTTTAAAACAGTGTGCATTTGTTCATATTATTTGTGACAATAATCAATTATAATCAATTTTATAGTCCGAAGGTCAATTGAATTAAAATAACCATTTTTTATGAGTCGGTAATACAATTTACGTTTATATTTACATACTGTATTACCGACCCATTAGGGTCGGCAATAGCAACTATAAGAAGCTATTACCGTTTCGGACCCTTTTCAGCGTCCATGGTCACGGGCAGACTAACATCATATAATAAAATATATATGTGTATATATATAATATATAAATAATAAAATATATATGTGTTTTAATAGTAATATGTTGATTAATTTAAAAGTTTATAATTATTTTGTTCATAGGTATTACTAAGAAGTACTAATTTGTTTTATTAAAAATAACGATAATAAAAAAAAACGAATAAATATTTGCATTTTTATTTTATTAAGATTGGTAATCATCATTATCACTAGCTTATATATACATTCCATTGCTGGAAAAAGGCACGATCGGGGATAGCTGCATAAAAATCGTTAATAGCTTCACAGCCGTTTTTATGGGTCGGTAATTGCAACAATCGACTAAGTCACATTATAAATTATTTTTTACAAGATACTCCTTTATTTAAATGTATTTGATTCAGTAAATACATTTTTTATACATAACACTAGCATATAAAATGAAACTATTAATCTTTAGAGGAACCAGTATACTAAAAAAATATGGTTGATTTTCAAATTGCCTTAGGGGGGTCGTTAATACCTGCGTTTACCTTACTCCTCACAAATAGCCACAAGCTTCCTGAGGCCATAGACTGACGCACTCAGCAGCACCATGTCGTCTGCGTAGCTGATATTGTTAACGCAAACACCATCTATATGACAACCGATCTTGATGCTGCTGAGCCTGCCAATCAACCCGTCGACATAAAGGTTAAACAGCGTTGATGAGCTCAAACCCCCCTGCCTCACCCCGCTCTCCAACCCATACGGACCAGACGAAAGCCCCTGCCCATCGCACATTATTGACTGGAACATGCGCTTTTTCAAGTTTATCCCATAGGATATCATAAGAAACCAGGTCAAATGCTTTGGACAGGTCCAGGAAGCAGGCGTAAATAGGAGTACTGCGGTCGGTGTAGTATTTGACAGCATGCTTAAAAGACAACACAGCGCTTTCCGTTGAAAGTCCTGGTCTGAACCCGAACTGGTTATCATGAGGTGTTATATACTTATTTAATTGTGTATTCAACATGCTGTCAAGTAACTTAGAAATGACAGTTGCTAATGAGATAGGCCTATAGTTATTTCTGTCAGCAAGATCACCAGACTTATTTTTCGTTATAGGCACTATCACCGTTCGTATCATCTCCCTAGGCATATAACTATGTGACACGCAAAAACTATATAACATGACCAAAACTCTGGGTAGATGAGGACCAGCATGTTTGAGGTGCTCAATGCTGAGCCCGTCATGTCCAGGGGATTTGCCACGTGGCATGGATTTTATAATTTGCTTCACTTCTTTCGACTTGCAGTTTAATCCTAGTTCCCTGCCAGGCTCAACATTCAGCACCGACTGAAAAGGCCCTAGTGGAGACTTCACAAAAAAGTGTTCCTTAAAGAGGTTGCAAATCTCTTCAGGTTCACTAAAGCCGCCGACGCTCACAGGGACCATCGACTTGCCGTGCAACTTATTCGTGCTTTTCCAAAAACCACGAAAATCATGTTTAGAATGGTGTGAGGCTAGAATGTCCATCTTAATTTGGTCTTGCCTGCCCTGACACCATTTCAAACGTGATTTAAAAACTTTCCTGGTTTCATACATTTGGTCGTAAATATAACCGGAAGCAGGCTTGCCGTACCAAACCCACAGCATAAACTTATCTCGAGCCTCCCTGTGAGCCCCCGCCACGTGTTTATTTCAGCCTAAGACTTTCCTTCTCAACAGAGGCTTATTTGTTTCTCTGCCAACAATCGCAGCCTCACACAAGGCTTGAACAATATCACTGTACAATTGATCTATAAATTTACTATGGCTATCTATATTGCAGGTGTTATCACAACAACTATTTAGTTCTGAAGGAAATTCAATTAATTTCAGTCTATCATTACATTCTTTCATATACACACATATTTGTTCGGAGTTCCTATCACCCCATACAACTTTATTTTGTAGTACATTAATGTCGGAACGCATTGGCGCTATCACGTTTAGATTGCATTCTAATACAAGCCGAAAATGATCCGACCACAATACATTGTACAAAACATAAGCATTACAAACAGACTGTACAGCTGACTTAGTCACCACACAATGATCAAGCTAGCGCTTGGAGCCATGCGACTCACTGAGAAATGTGTGTGTATCTGACCACAACCCTAAAATCTCAGTATCAATACAGGTCCATTCTTGATCCTTACAAAATTCTAATAATTCATGGAAAAACAACTCCGAGGGATGCGCATTATAATCACCAAGAATATATACATAATTTACATTAGAGTTTTCAATTATCGCACTTACCGAACTTAGAATATCCGTAAAATCCGATAGGTTAGTATTTGAATCCGTGGGCATATAAACACTGAACACAATTAGCGATTTATTATTTAGCACTATTTTAATTGCACAGAGCCGCGGGTTGTCACACTTACGTCGTGAAATAAGCTCCGTCTCCACAATAAGGCCACTCCTCCGTGTGGCCTTCCACGTATGATACCCTTCGATGTGTCAACTGCAGATACTCCAGTATAGTTAAACTCGTCACTAACTGTGTTTAGGAATGAGATTTCCTCTGGCAACAGCCATGTTTCCTGTAGCGCTACTATGTCTGACAACTGACATAAACTACGTATACAATGCAAGGATCTCTTCACACTTTTACAATTGAAGGAAACCAACTTATGTATACGTGCATCCATAATCATTGAGTTGTTGTGCCCGTTTCGTCGCCAACGACGTGAATAACACGCTTTGGCTTAAAATGCACAAAACGACGAAAAATAACTCCTTGTGGCCATAATATTTTGTCGTCGAGAAACATGGGTAATTAAAGTGTGAAACAAAGAACTTGTAGGCATAATGTTCACATTGTCTCCTAATGGATATTTTTTCCAGCTTGACCGTTTCTCCAGTTTTACTCTTAATATAATTAACTATATCCGATTCAACAGCGTTCTTATCTACGTTCGTAATGAACATCGGTACTAGCCTATCAGCGGCTCTAAACTTTTCTTCAGATGCGACTACAACTGTACGTAAATTGCCCATAATACGATTCTTCGAGTTAGATTTTCGCTTCTTGGATTGTACTGTCGTAAACCCATCGTTGTCTTTTAATGCATTCGCATACGTTTTATTCTGCGACGCACTAAACACCTGATCGCTCGGCTCGTTATCAGTGACTGGTAAGCGAACATTGACCTCTTGCCGACACACAGTAGCCCCGCCTTCACCGCGGCTCACGCTGCTAGTTTTTTTATTTGATTCACAACAGCCGGTTATTTGGTGCATCGATTCAATGCTACCTTCGATACGTCGTATGTTACTAGTTCTTCTAATAATATTATTATCATTTGTCGATACCAGTATTTGACTCTCATTTAGGTGTGACTCATTTGACGACTCACCACCACGGGGTACAACATCCCGTCCAACATTCACACTCGTAAACGACTGTCGACTGTTTTGAAAATCTTTTCCGAGATCTTCCAGTTGGTCTTGTGTAACATATGACGATTTAACTTCCTTTATTTCACTCTGCATTACCAAGAGATCCTTAAGGAGTTTCGAAACATCCAGATGTTCAAAAGTTATGGGTGGTAACTTGGACAGGTCCCGCGCCACAAATATCGGTAATCGTGTAGGTTCGGTCATTTTAATTATGTCGTTCAATACTCGATTCTCTTTGCCCTTTCCTTTGCGTACCGTTTTTAGCAAGTCACTGGAAACCAATTCAAACAATAATCATCTCAACTCCTTAAACTCTAAAATTCAATTTACTATGGAGTCGGAGGCAAATAAATCTTTAGCTTTCTTAGATGTTTTGGTTATTCGTAATCATAATAACACCTTAAGTCACACTGTGTATCGTAAGAAAACCCATACAGACAAATACCTAAATGGTTAATCACACCACCACCCAACACAGTTATCTACCGTCGGTAAATCATTGTTTCAGAGAGCACGTGGGATCTGTGACGAGCAACACCTGGCTGCGAAGCTTCAACATGTCAAGCAAGTACTGCACGACAACAAGCTCCGAATACCGCACCTTCGTCACAGAAACCGCGTGAAACGTGCCACAGTCGAGCGCTTACCTGCAGTACTACCATATGTGAGAGGGGTCACTGACAAGATTGGCTACATCTTGAAGCGTGCTTCAATTAAAACTTACTTCAAGCCGCTGAAGAAGATCAGTCAGTTTTTACCACCTGTAAAGTGTCACATACCTCTACAAGATGCGGGAGTATACAAGCTTGATTGTGACTGTGGTCTCTCTTACATAGGCCAAACTAAACGAAGCATAGGGACCCGCGTAAAAGAACACATCGCTGATGTCAAACACCGCCGTTCTGGAAAGTCTGCAATTTGTGAACACACCCTTGACAAGGCCCGGCATTACATCAGATTTGATCAACCACAAGTCCTCGCAAAAGAAAACCGATTCCTACCCAGGATGATTCGTGAGGCTATTGAAATTAAAAAACATCCAAATTTCAATAGAGAAGATGGCTGGGTCTTACCACCTGCTTGGAACCCTATTATAGATTCAATTAAATCTAAATCCAAGCCAAATACTGCAAGACCGAAGGCTACGGTGAGCTCGTTCTGCGTGAATCGGATTGCCAACAATTAACAAAAATGTAGGGTAGCTGTTAGTAATTGAAACGTCAAGACGCCTACCACTTTAGTCACCCGTGACCATGGACGCTGTAAAGGGTCCGAAACGTCGAGATTAAAATAATATCAATATAACGCGATAAAATCCGTAAAAAGTAGTTTTATTTCAATAACGTTTTTGATTTTTCAATTTCGTCACTTGTAAAAGCTGACGACAGTATTGGAACCAGGCTCGCTTCATCAACCAATGAAACTTTATTTTGGACGTATGACAATAGTTCATTGATCACAATTTTACAAGAAACACATTGTATCGTATTCGCCATTTTTTTTTAGCGACACGCGCACAGTACCGCTTCGTTTAGAAAAAATGCGTGCAACGTCAGTGGATGCGCGCGCGACACTCCAAACACTTATAAACAAAAAGTAACAAAATCAAAATCGGTTCATCCATTAGGGAGCTACGATGCCACAGACAGACACAGAAACGTCAAACTTATAACACCCCGTCATTTTTGCGTCGGGGGTTACAAAACCGCACCGGCCATCACTTGCCATAAAGTGACGGCCATGGGAGTGCTGACATCACCCGCACCGCTACCATGTGTGATCTAAACAGTGTGGTGTAAGGAAATATAATATACTTGACTAAAAACAGAAAATTCAGTGTTCTATAATACTACAACTGAATAAATAACGTAAATCAATAAATACAACAATACCTTCACAAGACAGGCTCGACCTAGTGTGGAGGTCACAGGAATAACTACCTAGGTCTCCATAATATGTTAATTAATAATAATTAAATAATAATGTTAATATTATAAAACGTATATGTATGGAAGTGTAAACTTTTTGGGAAATAAAGTTATTCTTATTCTTATACATACTGTATTTTCATATTATAATAATAGTAATAATAAACTTCCCCTCCACGCTTGGCTACGGCCCGCATGAGAGGTCTCTTATACTCTCTCAAAAAGAGAAGAAAAAAAAAAGATATATCAGAATAATAATCTAATATATAAAATTCTCGTGTCACAGTTTTAGTTGCCATACTCCTCCGAAACGGCTGGACCGATTTGTATGAAATTTTGTGTGCTTATCCGGTATCTATGAGAATCGGCCAACATCTATTTTTCATCCCCCTAAAATGACCCACCCCTATATGGCAAAACAACGTTTGCCGGGACAGCTAGTAATAATAATAAATTCCTCGGATGAACAGAAAATTACAACATGGAAACAAAAATCCCTCCATGGTAAATATCCTAATCTTATGCAACAGGAACATAGAGACAAGGAAGCTTCTACCGCGTGGCTTAGAAAAGGAAATATATATATAAAGAAACAGAAGGTTTTATTAAAGCTATTCAAGACCAGATAAAATTACCAAAAATACATAATGAAGGATAACAACGTGATTTCAGACAGATGTAGATTATGTAACACTCAACAAGAAACTATAGATCATATTACGGGACGATGGGGATGCCCATTTTTGGCAAATAAACAGTATACAGAATCTGTATACTGTTTATTTGCCATTTGTCTATCTGTATTACAGATAGACACAATAACGTAGCGAAACAAATACACCTGCTAAGTTATATTGGGATAGGGATATAATTACAGATAAAACCACACAGAACAATAGGCGAGACATAACACTAATCCTAAAAGAACAACAAGTTACATATTTAATAGATATATCAGTACCGAACTCGGAAAACTTAAGAAAGAAATACACCGAGGAAAAAACCAAAAATATATACCGTTAGCAGATGAAATTCGACAGATGTGGAAACAAAATACAGCTAAAATAATACATCTACCGGACTCATTCCTAAATCACTACACACATCACTAAAAGAGTTAGACTTACACAAATCAACATACATCCCACTTCAAATATCCGGTATCATTGATACATGTTCCATAGTACGGCGATTCCTGACATCCACTACACAAACACCTTCTTCAGTAGGAAACGAACCAACTCACTTGGTGTAAAAGTGTAAACCCAGTTTGGGTCGTCAAAACTGCCAACCCGGTTGGCTCGTCAAATTCACCAGCTATGCTGGGAGTCCAAAAGGATACGTAACACATAATAATAATAAATAACGTTTATTGTGTCTAAGAGTTAATCACAAACAGTTTTGGGTTTGGAGTCTTTATTTAAGCAGATAATGCCTGTATTAAAAGACTCCGCGGAATAAAAATAAAAGGAGTGATAGACGGGTGAGTAAACTCGTACTTAGGCAGAACGAGCATTATCGCCCGTTTGTCACGCCATCGCCGCCGCCGCGGCCAATTGGGCGAGTGATGAATATGATCAAACCGGTTTGAAGCTCAAATGTAGTCTAGTCTACAGTGCAGGTGTGCCCCGTGCCCGCCGACCGCCGCTGCCAACTTCGATCAATATTAAATATCCAATACAACATATTAATCTATGCAATAATAACTGCCAAACTGCTGACACGCCTACGGCCCCCAGCCGCGTTGCCCCTGCGTTTTATTTCTCAGATATCTTCTAAGATAATCATTATAATGATATGCTGTAAAGGGCAATTTTGATCTACAAAAAGGCACAAGATATGTGATGCATTTAATTGGATAAGGAATAATAATGTATTGTTTAAAATACTTTAGCGCTTTTTATCTGTTTTCTGTTATCTGTTTGTTCCCCCGTTTTAGCAACATTTTTCATTGTTACTCCGCTCCAATTAGTCGTAGCGTAATGGCCTATTTATAGGCACGCGCCACCGCCGCCGCGCCGGCCGCGGGCCGATACCGCCGCACCGCTAAGTATGTCCTTGCATAATATTATCTTTGGAAATAGTGTAAAGGGCCATATTGATCTACATTATATGGACAATGTATTTAAGATACTTAATTGGATAAGGATTAATGCTGTATTGCTGAAAATCACTTCGTAAATAAGCAATTTTTTTCCCTAAAATGTAAAGGATAATAGTTATTTGTTATACAAGAGTGCAAAGTTGTTTTTTAACCGCGTGCTCAATTTTGATGACCAAGCAAGCGAAGGATTCTAAAATTGAATCACGAGCGGAGCGAGTGATTCAAAAATTAGAATCCTGAGCGTCAGCGAGGGAATTAAAAGAGCACAAGGTGAAAAATCTTTGCACTCGAGTGCAACACGTAACTTTTCATCCCACCTCAGCGAGGAAATGACTAAAAAAAACATTGACAACCACAAGAAACTTTTATTTCATTTTAGGTATTAAATACTATATGATAGGTAAGTTTTACAGAATACCTATTCTTTAAATTATAACAAATAATACTAGGTATAATTAAGAGAAATTGAAAGTTACGTTGCTACAATTACTTGAGTGTAATATTTTTGTTAGGTATTGTAATGTTGGTGTTAGTGACTTAAAAAAGTACACCAAAGTTCCGGTAGGCTTGTTGAAAAAATATCGATACATCGATATATCAATTTTTTTTATGTATCGATATTTTTGAGCGATATTTAATATGTAAGTATCGAAAAGGTATAAAAATCTATATTTTTTACAGACCAATAAACATTTATAAGTTTTAAGATTATAAAATCCCAAAAAGGAATACTTTTATTATACTAACATCTTTTTAACAAATTATATTTAATGTATTTTTTGTTTTTGGTCGACTTGATTTGTTGTTTTATAATTAGGTTTTTAAGATATATCGCCCATATATCGATATTTTTAAATAAAAATATCAGTATCGATACTGATATTTTCAAAAAATATCGATTCGACATATATCGATACTTTGTTGCGTTTAGACTCGGAACCTAGGGAAGGTTCCAAGTCTGAGTTTTTAACAAATTAAAAAAAAGTTGTATGATAAATTCGGCGCCAGGGGGGTAAAAGCACGATGTTCTAAATTCAATTTACTTTGTCTCTCTAGAGGATAAAAACGACTTTTGCACTCAGATATCGAAGAGTAAAAATAGTCTTTCCGAGATGGTGGGATGAAAAAAATGTTATTGTATACCATCGCGGACTTTTCTGTTAACCTTTTTAAGGTGTACAATACTGACATATACATATACACATACACACACACACACAGACACAACAAACTTATAACACGGGCGTCGTTTGCCTCGGGGGTTAAAAATAAGTTTAGTTATGACATCACATTAGAAACCTCTCCGCACGGAGATTTCCTAGTCGCCGTTAGATTGCCATCTTTGTGCGGTCCGCAGTAGGTGGATATTGTAATGCCGCCTGTATGCCGCATATGGCCTTGACCTGTAACGGCACCGAGGCTGTGACCGAGGGCGGTGTCGATGACGTAGCAGCAGCGAGAGTTGAAGTGTTGTACGGGTTCAAGGTTGTCGTAGGTCAGTTTCCAAGGCCCCAATTCTGCTATAGTTAAGATTACTCACCGAGACACTAATGAGATGTTATCGAGATTTTGACAGATTCGGTACCTATTCTGCTAACAGTTAAATAAGTATTTATTATCCTGCCAAAAGTTGTCTTATGGACTTAGTGTTAATCCATCTAAGACACAAGTTATCGTTATTGGTAGCTCACGGATGGTTTCAAAGATTGATTGGTTTCACCTCCCCCAGTTTATCTTTGAAGGTATTCAAATTCCTATAAGCGATAAAGTTAAAAACCTGGGGTTAGTAATGGACTAGACCTTATCCTGGGGTCCACAGCTTCAGGAAACCAGCCGTCGAATGTTTGCGTCAGCCGGATCCTTAAGGCGATTACGCAACTTTCTTCCAATTGCCACTAAGATTGCGTTTGCACAATCTCTTCTCCTGCCTGTCCTTGACTATGCCGATGCCAGCTATCTTGATCTCACCGAGGACCAATTTAATAAGCTTGAGCGTCTCCAAAACTTTTGAAACTTATTGTCCGGGTTGAAGTTGGCACGAGATAACTTTAACCCAGCCGTAAAAATCAGAGAAAGATCGGATTAAAATAATTTATAACGACAGTGTACGACTTGAGTTTTCGTTTTTATTTATTATAATCAAATCAAAAATTTCTCCGATTTTTACGGCCGAGTTAAAGTTAGCTAGTGTCAACTTCAACCCGGACAATAAATTTGGCGAGAACAGCTGTACAATGCGATACGCCATGAAATCATGGCGTGTGTTTACATCGCGCTGATCGTACTGCCGCAAACTGGTTCGTTATTCAGCGTTGCTGCGACATACCTAGGTAGGTACGTACTACGTACGACTAACTAGATACAACGGAGACATCTTTTGTTACACCATAAAAAGTATTATTATTATTATTTATTTGTTTTCGTATTTAGTAAGTATTTGACTTATAATAATAATTATTATAGCGCCTTATTCACGGTCCATCGCGGCTGTACGTCTCGCCAATGCCGCGGTGCTGAACAAAGCTTGCGTACACGTCCAAACCATTCACGCTTAGATTAATAATAATAACACATTCACGGTTGTTTTTCGTCGTGCATCGTGCCGCGTGCGTGACCTATGTGTGTGAGAACTGAGGGACCACACTTTAAGGCCTGTAACTTTTAAAATATGTTACTACAAATTCCCAGATTTAGCCTACAATTGTTTTAGGACTACTACTTAATCCTACACTAGTTTTTTTCGAAATCCCAGTCTGGTCCCTCAGTTCTCACACACATCGTGACCTTGGCGGGACGTAAGGCGCTTATCATTCTAGTTTATCCACCTACTTATTGTTGTATTGTATTTTTTGAGTTATTTGTTTTGAGTGACGTCGCACATCTTCCGAATCACTTACACTATTAGTTAACCATGTCTCCGTTAAAATCACCAAATCGTACGAGCCAAGACACTTTTTTTTTTTAAACTAGTGTTTTGGAACGAGGTCCCCGGACGTTCTGGTAATAAATACCTACTTAATTCACGATTATTGTTTGCATTTAAGAACTTAAGAAGTCTGTAATAGAACGAAATGAAGTAAAAACATGGCAAGTAACATCATAATAATCTTAGCGATAAATAGTTGTAGGTATTGCAAAATATATATGCTATGCACTTAATGCACCGTGGAGCGAGCGAGACAGTAGTATTTGCTTGATTTTTTACTAAGCTTTGAACAGTCCGATAGCGCGCACCGAGTAGGTATTGTTAAATTCCTATGATATTGGCATTGTTACTATGCAAATTGTTTTGACAAAGTAATTATGACAGTTATAAATACTAAAATTGTAACACATTATGACTGAACATCCAAGAAATCTTGGAGCTTACTTACAATAGACGTATGGGGAAGGGAAGTGTTGTTATCCGAACATGAATTTTACAAAACGACCCAGACATAATTAAAGTTATTGACCTTAGCCGCTTCCCGGATTTTATTTAAAAGTAATTTTGATTCCGCGCTTAGATGATCATCAACATACCTACACTTGTTTTGAGTCAAATCCTCCGCTTTTAAATTGTTCAACGCTCGTGCTCTTTTATGTAGCTGTTTATAAAACTTACTATCCTGGATATATTATTTATTTATGACTTAGGGGACGATGTAACCAATCTTCGCGCCACTGGTATCAATGATAATTATTAGAGGTTCTCTTCCTTTTTTTGTGACACTCCCTTGATCTCTACATTATTTAAACGTGATCTATGTTCATTGTTTAACATTTGGCGCTTCACATCGTTTAAACTGGACTCAAGGGTTCCATATACTTAAGGCGAGGCATTGACAAACTATGAATCTGAAATCGGACCCCCGCACCGCGCCATCCGCTTACACCCCGCAAATACTTCGTGGTTTGCGATCGTAGGCTCGCGCTGTGGAACAGAGACGTCATAGAGTCGCGCTTACTATCTTTATTTTTGTTGCAAGAATATTAATTTGAACAATTATTTTGTGTAATGTTAAATGGATATTTTAAGGGGTTGTTCCCAGAGGTCAACGATTATATAATAATAATAATTAGCTCCAGGACCAGATGGACAGAACGATTTTTGGTTAAAATAGCTACGTACTTCACATGCTCGCTTGGCGTCTCAATTCCAGTCACCCATAGAATCTGGGACGCTACCACCTTCCTATTCTTAACTATTGAAGTTACCCATCCGCTCCATAAGTATGGTAGTACTGCGGAACTAATAATATGAATGGAGTGCGTCTAATGTAAGGCTGGTTTATTACTATCTCAAACATGGCCGCGATAAAGAAAGCGCTCGGCGGCGGCGCGGCGTCGCGTTCATTCATTCATCAGGAACCCAAGAATTACGCACCCATCACTTGTTTACCGACGGTCTATAGGCTTCTTACATATATTTTGAGAACAAAAAATATTGGTAAAAATTCAATTAAGTATGTCTTCGTTTTAAAAATGGATGTAGGAACGTGGTACTAAGGAGCTACTATAGTACGGTAGTAGTTGTATGCTAGTCCCGGTAATGTCTACCCGTGTGAAGTCGGGACGGACCGCTAGGAATTAAAAATTACATAATTAAATTATTATGTACCTAATATTAAATGTATATTTTAAGATTTCTAATTAAAGCTAACATGTCAAAATAGCATGCTAATAAATTGATAAGTCGATAATATAAAATGGTTTACAATTTTCATGGTTGTCATACTGCTGCTATCTACAAAAGATTCTTAAACAAAAATTATAAAATTCTAAATATGGCAACACATACAGTCGTTTCTGGAGCTCATAACTGAGTTATGAGCCGTTTTGTGTGATGATGTGCGTGTATAATTATACTGGTGACCATTTTTAACATACCGAGACTCTTCCGTGCCTCGGTGAGCACGTCGTAAAGCGCTCTTTCCCTATTGTCAAGGGCTAGATTCCTACAAGACACAAATATGTGTGATGAAAATAATGGTTTGTGTTGGTCTGGGTATTTCTTAAGTATTTATAAATATATAAAAAAAACTATTTAAGTATTATTTCTATTGTCTAGTGCTCTACTAATTTTGGGACTGATGGTGCTGTATAAAATGTCCCCAACGAACGAACGAATACAGACAACTATGACAACTTCGAATATCCTTCGAATATTGGTACTGCCCAGAAATTTAGAAGCATATATGTCTGACTGCAGTCACTTCGTGTTCGTGTAAAATATTGGTATACTGCGGCATTGGTTACATTGGAAGCCTATACCTACATAATTGAGAAAAAGCTAAGACGATGATCATTCAGTCGTTTTATGTAATCAGTCACAAAGCCAAGCTTAGGATGTACTAGGTACATCCTAAGGTTGGGTTTGTAGGTAGGTAATAATTTGATGGCAAATGGTTCACCACCTCTTACATAGGGCCTACACATACCAGCAAACTTTTAGTTACATTAGTTATATCTCAGTTTATCGCCATAGCCCTTGACGAATACAGGCGCGGACGTGATATTATGTTAAGTAATATATGAAAATTGGTGTCGGTATTCGGTATTTTTTCTTCCTATGTAAACCAGAATAAGACAAAATGGTCTACCATTCCTATTAGGATCACACATTGTTATTAGAAATTTATATTACTTAATAGGCTTAGTTGTAGTGTGTAAAAGTGTATAGAAATAGTTTTTATCAGAGTTACCAGAGCTTAAACTTATGTTATTTTTTTTAATGTCTGGGAAGATGCCGTGTTATTTATGTAAATTTAATAAATGCGTGGAAATCGGGCTAACGTTTGGTCCGGTCTTAACCAACTTTCGTCCAGGCAGAGCTCGCAAGCCCAGGTACTTACTTGTACCTTCTAGTTTATATTATTATTTATTAGCGAGTAACGACCTGCCCAGCTTTGCACAGACAGCAGAGCATATAGGTATGCATTATTTTTTATAACCGACGAAGAACCGGAGCAGGTTTTATATTCGTCTGTATATTCATAATTGTATATGTTTTTACTACCCTTGAAATGAACCCTTTCAAATTTTTACTTGAGAACCGATTGTGATGAAACTTAGCACAGTTATGTAGTCCTAATGACCTTACAACATAATGGACATCTAAAGGTGACCTGATGATGGAGACGGAAGACAGTCTAAGAAAACCCTCAATGGTTTAAAGATAGACCACATTAAATAATGTAACCATTTTTTAAAATATTAGAATGGGTATAGCTATTTTTTAAAGATACACTTATGGTATCGGGAACTTTTTTATAGGCCTATCAAAAAGGAACAATTCTACCATACATTTTTTTTTATATCTCAAAGGGATAAGGCAGCATTTTCCATGAAAGTTCCCAGTCGCTTAATTTTTTAGATTTAATTTTGTTTTTTTTTACGTTATTGTATGTTGATTTATAGACCTGGTTACCTGAAATACATTGAAAATATATTAAATGTGATATTTTTTTATATTCGCATAAGTCCAAAGACGACTCCATTTAGCTTTGTTCTATTTTACCGATTGTCAATTTATAAAGTCCAGTCTAATAAGCATTTACATTGTATAGGCTTCCCGTACGCTGAAAGGTCAGCTTATACTGGTCGTGGGAGCTCATCTGACACAGACCCGGCGCTGATAACAGTCCGTGGCGGACTGACAGGAGGCATTCTCCATACAAAAACAAGTGCAAACTAGCTTATAGTGGAAAGTCGTATGCGCCAAAACGGTTTTTCTCGTTTAAAATCTAATCTAAAATGTATTTTAAAAAATCCAATTACCATTTCAAAGAGTCTGTTGAAACTTATCTATAGTGAAAATTTGAAGATTTAAATCCGTTCCGTTTCTTCATAAAATGCGAATCCATGTTTTTGAAGAGCTGTCTTCAAAATTTTTTTCTCTGCAGTAAAGTTTAACCGATCGTGTTTCTGTACTACAAATTTATAGCTAAAGACATGAATAATGACATATGTAAAAATCAGATCCGTATGTTTTGTAACGGCTGAGAAATATTAAGATCCATGACCCCCAAATCTTCAATGCGTCGTCTTAAATTCAAGGTCATCATTTGACGACGTCTGTGGTCTAGTGGTTCGAGTATCGGACTGCTGATCACGAGGTCGTGGGTTCGATTCCCCACAGGACACAAACATTTATTGTGCTAAACTTAAGTGTTTGTGTTTGTCTGGGTGTTTCTTATGTATTGTAAGTATGTATTTAGAAAAAAAAATGGATTAAATCCATAGTCTAGTACCCATAGTACAAGCTCTGTTTAGTTTGGGACTAGATGATGTTGTGTAAAAATGTCCCAATTTAAATTTTAAATTAATTAAAAAATTAATCAACTTTTTGCTCAGCCTTTAATAATCGAGTGGTAAATTCATCAATCTTGGCGCTAGAAAATTCACAGGAAGATTTGAGGTCCCCAAGTTTTTCTCTTATGCACCTAATATCTTCTACCACCATTGGCAATCCAACGAGCTGGAGTTTTCCAATGTTACTTGGGGAGTTAACAGGTGTAGGTGTTGGAGATGGAGCTTTGCATGAAGCACATTTCCAGGCAGATCTACGTTCAGCCCCTAATTGTTTTAATCCAGCTACGGTAATGCTGGCGCAGCCGATGTCCAGTTGTTGTGCACAGGCAGGGGCAGCACATCTTACCCCTTGCACCTTCAACAATGGTATTGTTGCAAATATCGCACTTCATAACTTCGACAAAAGGAAATCAAGACCAAGTAAGACCAAGTGTGCCGTTTCATTACAATCGCTTGACATTCAGTAATTAATAAAATTTAAGTTTAAAAAACTACAACCCGCCGACTACGGAAGAAATCAACTGAAAATCATGTAACAAGAACATAATTCCTATGTCACCTTCCTGATAAACAATTTACTGAATTGAAATCAATAACGTCATTTCTAAATCAGATAAGATATCTGAAAAGACTCAGTCAGAAGAAAGAATCATATCTCTGACTAACCTGACCGACCAAGTCAATTATGACGGGGTCCGTGGTGGTTATTTTCCAATTACAGATGTGAAATGGAAGTTGACCCACCTGCAGGTTTAATTTTTCTCTGCTCTGCTCCGCTGCAACTTATCCTCTCTCTTCTTGTCTGCTACTGGTCTGCATGATGGCACCTCTGCTGATAACCTGTTCTTCACTTCACTGCAGGGAGATCTCCACCAGTTTACAGCCTCGTTTTTATTTATAATTTATTTACAAGTAACTTGGACTCAAAATGTTAGTAACAATATATCTTAACGATGTTAGTATTTCTACACTAAAACCTAACCTACATGCAGTGCAAAGTATTTAAATCCCTGCTACAAGCTCAATACCGAAGCAGAAAGCTTGCAGCAGCGATTCACACACAAGCAGTCCAGTCTGCTCGCGACACATCGCAGTATAATGTTGGGGCTGGCCCGCACACGGCGCACCAGGGAAGAGCATCTTTTTCGCATCGTAGTGTAAAAACAATCGACGCGAGCTTCAGCAAACATCCCTGATGCGCTACAGAAACGAGGCAGCCCCATCAACACCCGGAAAGCATTATTATACTGGATACGAAGGGCGCTGTACGATTTTAGAGTGTACATAACCCATAGGCTGCACGTGTAAAAGGAAGTGCAATATGCACGAAATAAGGTTTTTTTAACTTCTATAGAACAACGTGCGAACCTGCGAGCTATCATATTGGCCCTAACCGATAGCGCCCTTCGTTCCCTTTCATATCATCATCGTCCCTGAGGTCGGCAGTCAATAAATACCCTAAGTATTTGAATGTATACACCCTCTTTAATGGTACTCCATTCAACCTAATTGGTGGTATACTTTTAGGACATCGACTGCCGACACCGTTGCGACAATTTTTGCGACGCGAAAATGGTGTACCCTTAGATTATAATCTAAGGGTGTACCTAAGTAACTTTAAAATGTGTAAATATGACCATGACGCCTGTATTCTCCGAAGGGTTAGGCAGACATGTACCAATGTACACCAACAGTTCGCCGGTCCCATGTAATGTGGGGAAAGCCTATTTCCAGCAACCGCTCAGAGCTACCGGGAATTTCACAGAAAAAACTAAAATTTGCTTGACCTGGGAATCGAACCATGGACCTTTCGCGTAGCAGTCACGCTTGTGACCACTAGAAACAACAAAGCAAATTTAATTTATTTTCATAAGTTTCATAACATGTCCACTTATAATTTAGAATTATAATAAGTAGGTATAAATGTTATTAAATTTTCAGACTGCCATCCGATGATGTCTTGCGTACAAAATGGATGTCTTTGATTCAGGAACAAAGAAGTGAACTAGACTGGATAAACTTATAAAATAAAAGATAGAATAAATAAATAAAAATAAATTATACATAATAAAATAACATCACCTACCTATACGTATTTAATTTTGTACCTGACTACATAAGTACCATTCTGTTCAAAAAATCTTGAAAAAAAAATTTTTTTTTTAATATATTTCAGGTGGCACCTAACAAATCTATCATTGACCACTGGTTGATGCTATTTCTTTTTATCTTAAGCTTCCTGTGTCTATGATCTCGCTCATTAGTCAGATTTGCAGCCCAAATTTGTACCGGAGGTACATGACAGCTGTCAAGTTGATAGTTTTTACCATGAAATCACTATGAAACTGATAATAATCTTGCCGTAATGGCTTGCGTTTGACATTCCGAAACTGACACCGAGTTTTTACTATGAAATCATTACGAAACAGATGATAGTGTGCCAAAATAGCGTGATTTTTCTCAAATTAAAGTTTTTTTTCTCATCCCCAGTCAACATAAAAAAGTGCGACTAGAGTTTTAACTAGCGTAATACAGGGTATTTTTTCCAATAATGTACCTTCGGTACATCATTTGGGCCGATTTCGATGACCTCCTTTGAAAACGACTAAGAGCCGATTTCACCATTTAAATTAAACGCGATCAATTCAAGTTAATCTCAGTTCTCGCGGTTAACTGAGTTCAGGACGCAGGTTTGCATTTCACCAACATAAACTGAACTCAGTTGGCTGATCTTAGTTTAAATTCTGAACGCCCGATTTTGGACGTTTAACGTATCTGATCGCGATCAAGACCTGTCAAAGCCATAAAAGATAACCTAATTCATAATTTAATTTATTTATTAGAGATATTCTAATTATATGAGTAGTCTATATTATTGGGTTTCGGCAGTTCAGTTCATTTCAATAAAACTCGTTAGAATTCTTAAAACACGATAATTAATAATTATGCAGAAGCGAAATGACATTATTTAATGGAGAAGAGAAACAGCGCCACCAGTGTCATAAAACGGAAACGAAACACGTACGTTTACGAAGATACTATTCAACAAAATGTTTACAAAGACAGCTATGAGCTATCTTAGAAATTTATATTTATTCAACATAATTATATAGCCTACAAGCTGTATTTTTTTATTTTAATACTCTTAAATTTTACTCGAACTTCACTATCCACAAAATCATCTCAAAACTCACTTTAACTTACCATTTTTAACTGCAAAGCGCATCGTAATTTGTCTATGATTGTCACGAACTGACAACATTTACATTCTATGTCAAAGTAAACTTAGTTTTCGTAAACGAGATCAAAAATTACCCGGCGAGTTCTCGCCACAGAGTGTGTTTGGGTAACACGTGTGTCGCGAATTTTTGCAGTTTCTAGGGTTTTTGTGCCTGTTGTGACTTGTTATTGTGTTCGTTCTAGTGCTGTCTTACTAACAACTTTAACCAAGGTTCGTATTTCACGATTTTGTCACCCCACCGTCCAAAATTAGTTTAGATAATGGATAAAAACAAACCTCCCGATCCCCCTGACAGACCGTCTACCCCAACATCCGGCTTTTTTCCACTATCTCCCAACCCCTTAACTCAATTTGCTGAAGTTGCATGCAGCTTAGATTCCCAGACCCCCAGTTCCCAACCCATCACCCGTAAGCGTCCCGTAAATGAAGACACTATATCAGATCGGCCTCCTAAACAAGCACGAAATCATGTAGGTCGGGTAAAATACTCAGCCTCAGATAAAGGCCCATTTATAGTGCATGTTTCTCGCCAGGAAGCTCAACCCAACGCCGGTACCACCCTTCACCCAATATCTTTCGGCCTCTTCTTATACAAAAATAATATTAGCAACATTGTCCGCGATGGTGTGAAGAGAGTTGGCAGGAATAGTGTGTCAGTCGAATTTGCTTCCCCTCAGGATGCAAATTCATTCATATCTAATAGCCTCTTAGGCAAAAACTGTTTCGAAGCCGCTATACCATCATTTAATATAACTCGTATGGGTGTTGTCAGTGGTATCCCTACAGACATGTCGGACGATGAGGCAAAGGCTTACTTAACTGTCCCAGCAGGTTGTGGCCCAATCCTAAAAATTAGACGCTTAAATAAAAGAGTAGTGAAGGATAATATCACGGAATGGAAGCCAACAGAAACATGCGTTATTACCTTCGATGGACAAGTCCTACCAAAACGGATTTTCTGCTGCTACACCTCCCTCTTAGTGGAACAATATATTTACCCCACCATACAATGCCGCAAGTGCTGCCGTTTCGGCCACGTAGAATCCCTTTGTCGTTCCAGACCTCGCTGCAACAAGTGTGGCAACGATCACCCCGGTGATGGTTGTGACATTGCTGAGAATGAGGCTTTTTGTGTGTTATGCTCTGGCAGACACTTTGCAAATAGCAAGGCTTGCCCGGAGTATAACAGACAGAAATCAATTAAAGTTATTATGGCTGAGAAAGCTATTTCTCACTCTGAAGCCAGTAAAATGGTCCCAAACTCTTCCCGCAGCTATGCTGACATTACCAAACCCCAATCCCAAACTCAGTCATACCGTAAAACTATCACTTTAAAGCCGAAGTCCCCTCTTTCTCCGTCTTATGACAAAACCGCCCACCAGCTGTTAACATCCACTCCCCAATCTTCACAGCGCAATGGTTGCGCCCTTGATAACCAACAACTGGAGTCTCCTGACAACTTATCCTCTATTATCCAACTACTTATTAAACTTTTATCTAATCTTCTGATTTCTTCTTCTTCTTCTTCTAATTCATCTCAATCCCAATTACCGTCCAACGTTGCCAACTTACTTATAAATTCCCTTTCTAACCATAACTATGGCTCGGTTAGTGTTCCTTCAGTGGAATGTGAGGAGCGTGTGGCATAAGAAGCACGAACTCACATTCCTTCTTAACCGATACAAACCTCTAGCATTTTCTCTTGCTGAGACTTGGTTAACCCCAAGTCTTAGCTTCCGTATTCCCCACTTTAACACTCATAGATGTGATCGTTCTGATGGCTATGGTGGATCTGCTCTCTGCGTGAACAACCGCGTTCCACTTGCGGCTGTATCTCTACCTCCTTTTGGTGGAAATATAAGTATTGTGGCAGGAAAAGTTGAGGGCATCACCCTATTATCTATCTATATTGCCCATCCCAATCAAAACCTTCTCCAAACTCCATGCTTGTCATGGGTGACTTCAACTGCCATCATTTTAGATGGGGTTCCGAGCGATGCGACCCCTTTGGTGAGGGTTTGGTGGAAATCTTAGATGACCTTAACTTATGTATCCTCAATAATGGCTGCTCCACTCGTAGAACCCTCCCTGGTCAACACAAGAGCTGCGTAGACCTTTCCTTTTGCTCTCTTAATATTGCAGCATCATGCCATTGGGAGTGCACTAGTTTGACTCATGGAAGTGACCATTATCCTATTCTGATTTCCATGTCTGAAAAGACTTATTTAGAAAAATCATGCCCTCCACTTTTGAGGTATAACTTGTCCAATCCTGACTGGGCGTTATATGCTTCATCTCTGGAGGACAAAATTGGTTCTCTCCAAAATGTAGGTCCTCACGTTGACTTTTCTAGTCGCTTCCACGTGTCAAACTGTTACGAATCCTTTGTATCTGCCATTGAATTAAGCGCAGATTCTTCTTTCCCAATTAAAAACTCTGCTCGTGGCAAGATTCCTTCACCTCCATGGTGGGATCGGGAGTGCACAATGGCAATTAGGGAAAGGAATGCCGCCGAAATGAATTATAATACACAAATGAATACCCCTAATCTAATCCTTTTCAAACAAACCCTTGCCAGATCTCAGACTTTACTGCGGCGCAAGAAACGGGCCGGGTGGTCTCGCTTCTGCGGATCCTTATCTCCTTCTACCCCTATCTCGGTTGTTTGGAAAAGCATCAACAGATTTAGAAATGGTTGTTGTCCTTCTTTGTCCTCTCCAATTACCCGAGAAACCGCAGAACTATTCTTTGACAAAATAGCCCCTCCTTATGTTCCATCAGAAGCGGAATGCCTTCTGCCGCCAGTCTCCTCCTCCGAAGATCCTTTTGATTCTCCTTTCTCCCTTCAGGAACTTGATATGGTCCTAAACTATATACATGACTCCGCTCCTGGCATTGATGGCATGGTCTATTCCTTCATATCACACGCAGGTCCTAAGGCAAAAAACTACTTTTTAGATTTAATTAATTTTTCTTTTATCAATGGTTGGATTCCCTCTCAATGGAAGACTCAAGTTATTATTCCCCTTTTAAAGCCGGGCAAGCACGCTGATGATCCTAATGCATTTAGACCCATAGCCTTAGCACCTGTCTTTGCTAAGTTACTGGAACACTTAATTAAGAACCGGTTGGAATGGATAGTTGAATCCAGAGACTTGCTGCCGAGCTTCCAATATGGTTTCAGGAAGGGCCTAGGCACAATGGATAGTGTTGGGGTACTAATTACAGATATACGTTTGTCATTTTCTAAAAACGAGTCTGTAGTTGCTACCTTTCTCGATATTTCGTCTGCATATGACAACGTCCTTCTTCCCATTCTCAGGCAAAAGTTGCATCAGCTGAGACTCCCGGCGAGGATGGTACAATGCATATGTAGCTTACTAATGTGTCGGTCATTGGTTTTGAGGGTTCCAGGAGAAGAATTCAACCCTAGACTGTCGTGGAAGGGCTTACCGCCAGGTTTTGTCTTAAGCCCCATGCTATATAATCTTTACACCGCGGATCTGGGGTCATACCTGAACAACGACTGCCGAATTCTACAATATGCAGATGATCTTGCTCTGTATGTCCCTAACAACTCCATCGACGATGCTGCTACGTCGCTCTGCGTCTCTCTGGACTCTCTAAACCAATGGCTACTTCACCATGGTCTAAGCCTGTCCGCCCCGAAGAGCTCGGTTGTGGTTTTTACCCGCAGGAGAGTAATCCCTCAGGTCTCGTTGAATATCCAAGGTCGTCTTATCCCTGTCGTTTCAGTAGTTAAATTTCTAGGCGTTCATTTGGAATCAAAATTAACAGGCCTTCATCATCTAAATTATTTAGCCGACAGATGCGAGAGAATCATCCCCATTTTAAAAGCTCTCACTGGCGTCTGGTGGGGTGCTCATCCCTATACCATGAAGCTGGTATACAACGCCCTAATCCGAAGCGTCCTTGATTATGGTTCTTTTCTTTTGATTCCCTGTAACAAAGGCGCTCTCGCTAGGCTTGACAGGATACAGGCTAAGTGTCTTAGGATTATTTCGGGTTGCATGAAATCCTCACCAATTAACGCATTGCAGGTAGAGTGTGCTGAACCTCCATTATCTTTAAGAAGACAATATTTGGCTTCTAGATTTTGGACTAGGGTATCAACCAAGTCCACTCATCCACTTTTACAAAGAGTGATTGAGTTGGATTTCCTTTGTAATAGATCCACTTATTGGAATAACAAGGAAACCCCCCTGTACCTAAAATCATTTCGTAAACTTAAAAATTTGGACTCCCCTATCGCCCAATTCTCGAAACTCCCTATTTTTTCATTTGGCTACAACGTAATTTGTTTCAAACCTGTTATTTTTTTCGACATTGGTATATCCAAGTCTTCGTCTTCGGCGGACTCTATCTTTAATGCGGCGGTTGGTGAGCGATGGCTCGGTTTTGAAAGATTTTTCACAGATGCTTCCAAATTAAATAATTCTAGCTGTACTGGGGTTGCGGTATACTATCAAAACTCTAAAATAATTTTAAAATTCAAATGCCCTGCACAATCCTCCGTTTTCACGGGTGAGTGTGTAGCCATTTTGGAGGCCTGTCTTTACATCGAGTCCCACAACATAAAGTTTGGCGTCATTTTCACTGATTCCCTAAGTTGCTTGCAGGCTCTTAAACAGAATCCATATAAGAGCAAACTTTGCAGTCCGATTCTGTTTCAAATTAGAAAATCTCTTCTTTCTTGTACCGAGAATCACCAAACCGTTCATTTAGTTTGGATACCAAGCCACTGCGGCATAGGAGGTAATGAATGTGCTGACTCTCTCGCAAAACAGGCAGTCTCCTCCCAGTCTGTTGATCCCAAGCATTATATATGTCAAGGATATGACCTATTAAACCTTCCCAAAAGCAGTTTACAGACCTCATGGCAAACACAGTGGAACAATTCAAGCAAAAGAAAAGGTGCTTTTTACTTCGCTATACAACCTTTTATTTCTCCAAAGCCCTGGTTCCACCCTCATAAGAAATTATCCAAAAAAGTTATTTCAATTCTGAGCAGACTCCGTGTAGGCCATTGTTGCTCTCCAGTTTTTTTACATAAAATTCGGGTTCGGGATTCGTCTCTATGCGAGTGTGGGCTAGATATAGGTACCTTGGATCACATCTTCTTCAACTGCCCGAAGAATAACCCTTCCCTTGATTTATACAGCTACCTCCCAGAACTGAAAATCCCTATCCCTATTAACTTTTCTTCTTTACTAACATATTTCTCCCCAAAACTTATCGGAGCGTTGATGAAGTTTATCCGCAGCAATAACATTAAACTGTAATTTGTCTTTTCGTCCCAGTATTTGTGTAACCTATGTGTGTGTTCTTATTAACAATATTTGTCTTTGTGTTTGTTTCAGTGTTCTAATCCTGTCAACAAGTTGCCCAGACTTAATAACGTCCCCTCTCATAACTTTAAATCCCTAATAACTTTTACTCCCTCCCCTTTATTTACAATCCAATACACACGTCTTCTTAACCACTCTGACATTGGCAGAATTGTCGACATCGGCACAATTGCCATAGTGAAAAAATAGAATAGAAAAATTACCCGGTGAAATCTGCGAGACGTGAACCGAGATCAGAACCAACATATGAACTCGATTAAGCAGAACTTAGTTTTATTGAACTCAGTTTTTAACGAGAACGGTGAAATCGGCCCTAAGTTGAGTAAGCTGAAGTGGCAGTGGGCCGGGCTCGTAAAACTGATGGCCGCTGGGGCAGAAAGGTTCTCGAGTGGAGACCACGCACCGGAAAGCGCAGCGTGGGAGGGCCTCCAACGAGATGGACCGATGACCTGGTAAAGGTCGCTGGAAGTCGCTGGATGCAGGCATAGAGTTCTAGTCTTTGGATGCAGGTATGTACCTAGCATGCGTCCGGTCCCTGTGAAAGTTAATGGGGGAGGCCTTTGTTCAGCAGTGAACATCTTTTGGCTGACATGATGATGTTGAACTTGAATGATCGCATCACCACAGTGTAAAAATCAAATTCGTTGTTACCATTGATATAAATCTTAGATTAATAATCTAAGATATAAATACTATAAGTCAATGGTTGTTACATTATGGCATCACCTTTATTGATTCACTCGATCTACGTAACAATGAGTCAACAAGATGGACCTGGCCTCGCTCGAGGTCGCTTATAGTGCTGCTACATAGACATAGTATTTACTATAAAAGTATAAAAGTGTAAAAATACTATACCTACACGACCTGAACCAACAGAATCTACTTAGGTTTCAGCGCCACAGCTAGCGCCATCTATTAATCATATGAAACAAGTAAGAACCGTACAGTCTCCACGTGACAACATAGATGGCGCGCGCACGCCTTCAATTTAAATCATAGAAATACAACAAAAATGTAAACGAATTTTGACACTTTCACACTTATTATGATCCATATTTTAAGTCAATTATCATTATTTATAGACATCGGCTGCTGAAAATGTCTATGCGTGGTTAAAAAAGGCCAATGTAAGTTGTAACTTAGAAGCCTTAGCAACAGTTTTTCTGTCGACTCACACACACGTATCATTTTTAACCCCCGACGAAAAAACGACGGGGTGTTATAAGTTTGACGTGTCTGTGTGTGTGTGTGTGTCTGTCTGTGGCATCGTAGCTCCCGAACGGATGGATCGATTTTGATTTTGTTTTTTTTATTTGAAAGGTGAATTAGTCGGGAGTGTTCTTAGCTATGTTTGGTGAAAATCGGTCCAAGATGGCCGCCGCTACAATATAGCGGATTACATATTTTTTCACAACTCCCTCAATGTGGGTATCAAATGAAAGGGCTTAAGTAGTAGAATACTATAGTTACACTATAATAATTTCAAATCCAAGATGGCCGCCACCACAAAATGGCAAACTACATTTCGTGTCGGGGGTTTTCTAAATTTTTAATTTAGGTTAGGTTATTTATAATTTATTTGTAATAAACGCATTTACAATTTAGCCCCGTTACCTTCGCTCGTTACTGAACACTATGCATATTATTTTATATTTCATCAAATATCTAAAAATATATTATGAAGAATTTTCTGATAAAGTAAATGGAATTATGGCGGATTGATAGGTTATTTTGTGCTAATAAAAAAATGTTTTAAATAAAAATGTTTTTTAATTAATCGCTGTAGAAAATTTCTATGATAAAACAACATTGCTTGTATAATAAAACTATTAATTTGAATTAAAATGGAAAAATCTTATAGCCAAATTAATAATCAGTATCATCGATTGTTCATACTTAAAATTAATTACCTATTAAATCATTTGAATCCAATATTTTGTCTCTTCGATTTTTACAGTCGGGTTGAATTTAGCTCGTGCCAACTTCCGGACGGACAATAAGTTTGGCGAGAACTGTAAAACGAAAAGATTTCCTGCCTTTGACGGCAGAACAACAACTTTACGAACTCATGCAAAGAACATGGGACCTCATACCATAGCAAGCCATTGACAATTTAAAACGACAGCCTACGCCTTGAGCTTTCGTTTTATTACAATCCAATATTTTTCTTTCTCCGATTTTTACGGCCGGGTTAAAGTTAGCTCATAGCTCAGTCAACTTCAACCCGGACAATAAGTTTGGCGAGAACTGTAACATATCCCAGGCATGCTCGATAGGATTCTTAAATTAAAACTTAAATATCGTGGTCTTGGAGAGCGGCCGACACCAGCCGCACCATTATCACTGAACACTTAAGTGCAGTATTCACTCCACTTTTCAGGTCCAAAGGAGGTCATCAAAAACCCAAACAACTCAGCCCAAAGTACCGGAGGTACCTGACATGCTGTCAAGTTGATAGTTTTTACCATGAAAATTGAAATCACTATGAAACTGATAATAATCTGCCGTAATTGGCCGTAATGGCGTGCGTTTGACATTCCGAAACTGACACTGACAGTTTTTACTATGAAATCATTACGAAACAGATAACAGTGTGCCAAAATGGCGTGATTTTTCTCAAATTAAAAGATTTTTTTCTCATCCCCCAGTCAACATAATTATACAGAGTATTTTTTCCAATAAGTGTACCTTCGGCACATCATTTGGGCCGATTTCGATGACCTCCTTTGGAATAACATGTTGGTCAGATAATTTAGTTAGTGACTAGCTTAACTCCTTTGTGTTCTTGCCCCCACGTGTGATTAAGGCTTCTCTGTAAGACCAGGAAGCTATCTATATTTTTACATTTTCTTTGAATTCCAAATCCTTTGTCAATAGATCCGGACCCCTTTCATCAGGTGAGGTGGATCATATATGGCGTACATTTTTGTTGAATCAAGTTCAAAGAGATCCACATCTTAAATATTCTGCTTTGGTTTCATTCATTAAAATGTTTCATCATCACCGGCCTTTATTTGTCCACTGCTGGCCGAAGGTCGCTCTTAGTGAACATTAAAATGTTTAATGTTGCTAATCTTCCCTATTAAATGCACCCTTTATCGAGATTGTTTAACAACTACTTTAAAATATATATATATCTCGGTACTAGCTTCCCGCCAGCGGCTTCGCCCGCGTGGTCTTATAATTTTTTCCCCGTTTTTGCTACATTTTTCATTACTACTCCGCTCCTATTAGTCGTAGCGTGATGATATATAGCCTATGTTACTCGAGGATAATGTAGCTTTCCAAAGGTGAAATAATTTTTGAAATCGGTCCAGTAGTTTCGGAGCCTATTCATTACAAACAAACAAACACAAACAAACAAACAAATCTTTCCTCTTTATAATATTAGTATAGATTATATCCATTGTCAAAAGTACCCATAGTACAAGCTCTGCTTAGTTTAGGATTAGATGGGGCTGTGTAAAAATGTCCTAAGATATTTATCTATAGGTACTTCTATACTAATATTATAAAGAGGAAAGATTTGTTTGTTTGTTTGTTTGTAATGAATAGGCTCCGAAACTACTGGACCGATTTCAAAAATTCTTTCACCTTTGGAAAGCTACATTATCCCCGAGTAACATAGGCTATATATCATCACGCTACGACTAATAGGAGCGGAGTAGTAATGAAAAATGTTGCAAAAACGGGGGAAAAAATTATAAGACCACGCGGGCGAAGCCGCTGGCGGGAAGCTAGTTTATTATAATTTCCTTCCTTCCTCGCTACCCCATGACTAAGGGGCGTGACTACAATGAGTAATTTTGTGTATAAATCCTCCATACTGCTCGGTCTTGTGCCAAGTGTATGGCCTTTTGTAAGGTAGTTCTGACAGCCTCCTTCACCGTGTCTATCCATCGCACGCGTCCTCTACTCCTGGTGCCCTCCACATGACCGGTAATCAGCTGGTTTTCTAGGGCGTCTGGGCCGCGCCGGGTGTCCAAAGAACTTCAAGAACTCGCTGCTTACATACGGTGGATAGCATCTTCTTGATGGACAATTCTTCTAGAATCCTCATTTGTGCGTAGCTGTGTCCACAATATTCGGAGCATTCTACTTAAAATTTACAGTCAGGTAATTTCTTAAATATGTTTTTTAAAAGCTTGCTCAAATCCATCGATTTAGTGCTTTCTTTGCAAAAAGAAAATGCTACTGGCTGCTTGTCCTTTTTAAAAATCCCTCTATACTAATGTACACCCACATTTCGTCGGTATGTTTAGGTCCCTTGTAATAGGGGCGAGCCTATTGCCATCAACCGGGCACAAATCCAGCCTCCGAGCTGCTAATGGGAATTGCCAGAAATACTTAGCTCGACCCAGGGAGAAAAGCTTTTCTTAAGTTCTTTAAGTTTTCCGTAGCAGTCAAAGTGTTAAAATCCTCATGCGACCTGAAAACCAATATATTATGTGGAATTATTATCAAAGGTTTTACATAAAGACTTTGAAGACTTTGAAGTTGATAATTATATGTATATCAATGGCAATTACTTATAGTAGCCAAAATCTATACCTACACTTATATTATAAAGAGGAAAGATTTGATTGTTTGTTTGTATTGAATAGGCTCCGAAACTACTGGACCGATTTCAAAAATACTTTCAGTGTTAAATAGCCCATTTATCGGGGAAGGCTATAGGCTATATACCATCACGTTACGACTAATAGGAGCGTTAAAAATGTTGCAAAAACGGGGGAAAAGTTATCAAGACCACGCAGGCGGAGCCACTGGCAGAAAGCTAGTTAGTTATAAGCATGAAAGCTATTTATCATACCTGTTCTTAAAGGAATCACTTGAGTTGATGTAGAAGACAAGGCAATATACTGCAGACTGCTATTATCTTGAGCCAATGTAGATGGTACCTTAATATTCCCATCTGTAACCATGTTTGGCAGTTCAGCAGTATGTGACTTCTGTAAGCTAAGCTTGAGATACATCTGGAATCAATAAATAACAACTTTTAAATTAATAGCTGTCTATTAATACTTAACATTAAATTCAAGAAACCACCTTGGTTGTCACTATATAAAACAAAAATCCTGTGCGATTGTGACGTCCTGGCGACGAAACGGATGAGTCTCTCTGCAACGGGTACCCGAAGCCGGAAGATTTTAGGTTCCTTCCTCTCAGTGGGTTAGCCGCCTTCGTGAACCACGTCTTCAAAGAGTAAGGAATATACGGTAATGGGGACAACACAAAAGATCCCATTGGGTCGAAGTGTTGCTGGTTGTACCAGCCCCCATAGTAAGATAAGATATAAACCAAAAGTATAAGTTATGCCACCATTCTAAGAAACCATGCCTTAATGACATGGTAATACTAATTTTCATTATGTTAGTTACATAATATTACAAACTAGCTTTCCGCCAGCGGCTTCGCCTGCATGGTCTCGGTACTTCTTATAACTTACGTCCCATATTTCAATCCCTCACAGCCCTGCTTTCGTCATGTCCTTTCTCAGGCTCAAGACTATCTGTGTATCTACCAAATTTCATTTAAATCGGTCCAGTAGTTTTTGCGTGAAAGCGCGACAGACAGACAGAGTTACTTTCGCATTTATAATATTAAAATAAAAATAAAGTAAGGAGTAAGAATATAAATCAATGTTACATATTACCTATGTCTCATTAGTCAAACAAATGTGAATATAGCTATCGGTTTACTATTGTGAAAAGACCTCATGGCCAAGTTGTTACTACGCTGATCAACCGATCTGCAAAGTTAAGCTACACTTGCCGCGGTCAGTCTGTGGATGGGTGACCGTTCTTAACATATCGAGACCCCACCGTGCCTCGGAGCGTAAGCCGTCGGTCCCGGTTGTTATACGAACACCTATGACAATCGTAAGTGCTAGTCAGAAACCTAAAAATGCTGACAACCAGTCTATCCTTCGAATATTGGTGTATCAGAAATTTGTTGCAGAGGTCTGATGGCAGTCGCTCTGTGTAAAATACTGATATTCAGCCGCATCTGGTTAGACTGGAAGCCGACCCCAACATGGTTGGGAAAAGGCTAGGAAAAAGAAGAAGTTTTTATCAACAACATACCTATTTCTGAAGGAATGTGACATGACTGTGTCCTATCCTTTCTGTGCTGATGTTGAAGGTAGCCCAATATTAGTGTTTGTAACATTCTACAACAGGTTCTGGAGTTAGTGACACACACATTTACACCTGGAATGTAAAAACACAAGACATGATCAATAAATAGCCGAATAGTTTTACATATTATTTAACTTTAATGCTGATGACACTTATATGACATTTGGAGAACCAACACTTAAATCAACAAACACATTTTGGTTTCCTATATTCCTTAAATAACAATAAAATAAATCATAAATAAAATATAATTATCCTAGGACATTTTATACATCACCATCTAGTCCCAAACTAAGCATGTAGCTTGTGCTTTGGGTACTTGATAATATTGGATACTAGCGGCCCGTCCCGGCTTCACATGGGTAGACCGGAACCAGCATAAAACGCCAAATTTCATGTTTTATGCAACCGTAGTATTGTGACGAAATCCAGCACCATCTTCATACAACTTATGCTACCCTAGTACTTTCCATCGGATTGCTGTAGTTTGTCATCAGTTATCAAATGCCACCGATTTCAAAAATATGTCACATCCCACGGGAACGGGATAAAAAGTTCTAGAAAAGAGTAGAATCCTATGTCCGTCCGTCTTCTGGTTCTAAGCTACCTCTCCACCAATTTCTAGTGAAATCGGTTAAGCCGTACTTGAGTTATAAATAGTGTAACTAACACGACTTTCTTTTATATATTACTAGCTGTCCCGGCAAACGTTGTTTTGCCATATAGGGGTGGGTCATTTTAGGGGGATGAAAAATAGATGTTGACCGATTCTCATAGATACCGGATAAGCACACAAAATTTCATACAAATCGGTCCAGCCGTTTCGGAGGAGTATGGCAACTAAAACTGTGACACGAGAATTTTATATATTAGATATAAGATAATAAATACTAACATTTCTTTTTTGTAAATAAATATTTATAATACACAATAAACAACCAGATGAACACAAAAATTTATATTCACCACATAAATATTGATGTCCTGTGGGAATGGAACCCACAACCTCATGATCAGCAGTCTGGTACTTAAACCACTAGACAAAACATCATCAAATTATCCTTACTAATCTTTACTCCTTACTAGTATTATAAATGTGAAAGTAACTCTGTCTGTCTGTCTCTTGCGCTTTCACGCCAAAACAACTGATCCAATTTAAATGAAATTTGGTACACAGATAGTCTAGAGCCTGAGAAAGGACATAGGCTACTTGTTATTGAGAAAAAGGCTGTGACGGGATGAAAGTTATAAGAAATACCCGGAACATGCGGGCGAAGCCGCTGGCAGAAAGCTAGTATTAATATAATTACGTACCTACAAGTCACAACTTGAGTGAGTGAAGCATACATTTCATAGGTGATGTTAGCAACCTATTGAACTATAGATTATTGATAACCAAGAAGCCATTGTCATCATAAAAACTTGATCTGCTCCGCTGAGAGTATGTAGTTATCAAACTGATCGGTGAATATGCTGTAATAAAAAATAATAGAAAGTCATTAAAAATGAATTACTAACTAAGTAGCATAATAGGTATATAATAACATTTCCATTTATCCATCTCGTCGGTCCCTCTTGAAGATCGTGACCACTATATCTTTTAGGACAACAGCACATTCTCCAACCGGCCCGGTTACCCGCAGTGGATTGCCTTTTGGAGTGTGATTGCTCAGCTGGAGAACCTGGGTGTGATTCTCAGGTTGAACAGTGTTTATTAGATTTTTCTAGTTAACAGTTAAATTCTTGGGTTTGTACCTAGCAGCTTAGTTTAGATTAATGGCCAGTTTATTATGATCCTTCCAATTGTTTGAACTATATTATAAAATATATTTTTTTGCTTATAGTCTAAATTTTGTTTAAATTGCAATGGATTTACTTACAAAATTGTATAAAACTTCAATAAACACTACTGAGCTTGAACTAATGAGTTTTACTGGCACCATTTTTAAACCACTGTATTAAAAATAATGACAATTATTTTTAATTTGTTATCTTTTCAAATGTGGAATGATCATTGATGAGCTTTCTGTACTAGGGAGGTCTTCTTACGTTCTTACATAATTATTATCTTAGAAATGTACGTTGTAATAATAGTATCATTAGTATCAGAACTATCAGACTCCCCTATTATTTTTATTAAACTCTTCGGTATCAGATTCAGATCACACACGTGTTATAAGAAATAAAAAATTAAAACAAACAAATGAAACAAAACTGAAAACACAAATCAACAATAGGGATGTCGGAAATTAAAAAAATATCGATATATATCGTATCGATATTTAAAAAAAAAAATATCAATATCGATATTTATATTTTCAAAAAATATCGATATATCGATATATCGGCCAACTTAAAACTAAATTATAAAACAGCCAAAAAAAAAAAAAAAAAAGGTCATTTGTAATCTTTTAACTTAAATTTTTAGAAGATTTCAAATAAAAATATCGATTTTGATATCTTTTCGATACTTGGAATTTTATATCGATACATCGATATATCGAAATATTAAATATCGCTCAAAAATATCGATATATTGAAAAAATAATATCGATATATCGATATATCGATATTTTTTCAACATCCCTAATCAACAAGATGTTTACATTTTACAAAAAGTACCAGTGTGACCAGATTATTTTTTAAGAAAATTCCGTACTGACGCACCTCCAATTCTTATATTAAATATCCCGAATTTTTGTCAGAAAATCGTCAAAGAGCAGAAAATGTAGGTATAATAATGGGTGAGTCGATACAATTTGTAATTCATTCCCGAAAATTTTGTATGTAAGTAACTATCTACTCACCTATTCATACAACTGAAAACTAAGAATCTTCTAAGGCTAATATGCAGAGACGACGCTAAGCGTAAAGTAAGGCTTCCGTATGTCAAATTTGTATGACAATTTGACATACGGAAGCGTAATTTGACGCTTAGCGCCGTCTCTGAATATTAGCCTAAGTTTCCAGTTTTATGAATAGCCTAGACCTACCTTGTATAAGCCTTGTTTTTAAAATTGGCGGCAACGGCTGTGGCGGCGCGCCTATCATTCTATCATTTACTGATCTTTGCTCCTAAATAAAATGTAGACAGACAGAATCCGGAATAATTTTGATCGTTGTATTCAAGAAATTCCCCGAACATTTGTTCGCGACGTCGCGAGAACGAGTGCTTCGGTGTTACCAACTTCTTAAATAAAATATAGTCAAAAATACCGACTACCGGCAACATAACTACAAAAATACTGTTTTTCGAAAAAATAGTTAAAATTATACTAAATAAGTACTAAAATACTGAATCTGGTCACATTGATTACAATAGTTAATGTTGCCAAGATAGCAATAGTTAATGTTGTTGTATATTGTGATATTATTATGATTAATTTGCCTTATTACAAGTCTCAATAATTATATTTTAAGTAGAAAAATAAATTTCTGATTAAATGTTTAGTTATCAGGTAGTCGTCACCTTTCATTAATTTTATTATATTTTAGTAACAGAACTTCCGACTGCATAATGTTTACTAACTTAAAAAAAAAATATCTTTATGTAATACAAGGTAATACACTCATTTTTAAAGTGTCTCAATTTGATTCTAAAGTGCTGATAAACCAGTAAAAACTACTGCAATACACAAACATTTTGATTCAATGCATTTAAAATGAACATATTTAATTTTCCCGCGTAAATGGCGAAAACGGTGGGTGCCATGTTTTTCTGTGGTTATGATGTCACCGTCGTCGTTATGAACTAAAGTCCGCACTCAGAGAAGGCACTTAACGTAATGAATCTTTAGCTAATAGAGATCCATATTTAGTACACTGACAACAAACTTAAATTGGCCAAGATATAGTAGCCACTGTTTGGTATCGATATATTAACATTAATTGACTTTTCTGAGTGCGGCCCTAAGACGCAAGATGATGTTTTTGTTGATAATAGAATTTTTAAATTGCCTAATTTAATGCATTACATTTATTTCCGAAAAAGAAAAATCTAATTCATGTTTTATTCGGTTAGGTTTGATGCTATTATAGTCCACCACGTGAAGAGTGGGTTGGTGGTTCAGTTTATTTAGACATAGGTAATTTAGGTACTGAGTGCTGCGCTATTATTCAAGTTGATGAAAAGCAGTTGCACTACCCCGTCACAATTTTTTACCGGCATGAATTTCAAACTGACGGACTGGATTTAGTATCCATAGCCGTTTTAAAAAACAAACGGAAAAAATAGATTTTAATTCGGTCTCAGTCTGAATCGTATCCTGGTGCACTGACCTATCATCTAGTTTAGTACCTACCTAATATCTATAACCATAGACATAGAGATTATTATAGATATACATATATTATGATTGTAACAGCCCTTTACGGTCAATTGTTTTACCTAGCAAGTTTGTCACCAGTAACTTTACCTACACCAAGAGTTCTGCATCGAAACGCTGTTATCTCATAGCAGATTTTAGTTCCTTACGTAACCGTTAGAGGCGCTGCGAGGGTTTTCCATCCAAATATTTTACCGTGTCGCTTGCGAGTCTAGTCTAGTGAGAAAAACTCATGGTCGAGGCACTGTAGTCCAGTACACAGATATACGTAAAATAGTGTTTTGAAGTTGGCACGAGCTATTTTCAACCCGGCCGTAAAAATCGGAGAAAGAAAAATATTGGACTGTATTAAATATAAACGAAAGCTCAAGTCGCAGGCTGTCGTTTTTTAACCCCCGACGCAAAACCGATGGGGTGTTATAAGTTTGACGTGTCTGTGTGTGTGTGTGTGTGTGTGTGTGTGTGTGTGTGTGTGTGTGTGTGTGTGTGTGTGTGTGTGTGTGTGTGTGTGTGTGTGTGTGTGTGTGTCTGTGGCATCGTAGCTCCTGACTGGATGCACCGATTTTGATTTTGATTTTTTTTATTTGGAAGGTGAATTAGTCGGGAGTGTTCTTAGCTATGTTTGATGAAAATCAGTCCAAGATGGCCGCCGCCACAAAATAGTGAATTACATATTTTTTGACAACTCCCTCAATATGGGTATCAAATGAAAGGGCTTAACTAGGAGAATACTATACACTATAGTAAATTTCAAATCCAAGATGGCCGCCACCAAAAAATGGCAATTTCATTTCGTGCCGGGGGTTTTCTAAATTTTTAATTTAGGTTATAGATAATTATAATCCAATATTTTTCCCTCTCCTATTTTTACAGCCGCGTTGAAGTTAACTCGTGCCAACGTCAAGCCGGACAATAAATTTGGCGAGAACTGTAGCAGCTGGTAATTAGTACTGCTGGTACCTTCTACTTTAATAGTAAATTAAGTACCTAGTGATTTAGACAGAGCAACGATTATTCGACGTGCGTTTGATAACCACAGAAAGGGAAAAACTCATTTAAAAACTGTTTTTTTAAGCCTTAAGGTTTTATAGTTTTAGTTTTGAAACTACAAAGGCTGAGATCTACAAAATATGATTTAAGCGTCATGCTGGTGGTACATTTGTAGGTATTGAATTGGAGCGCATAATAGAATCGTTGGATTATAATGTACTTGTATTGGAAGGTTTTGTAGGCTCGCTGAAAAAGTTTTAAATTTTTCACATAGAACATTTTATTAGTGTCCCTTCAAGTTCAAGTACAAATGTTTTTATTTCAAATAAGCTTTTACAAGCACTTATTATAAAACGTTGAATGATTCTAGATGCTCGGTTCCAAAAACTTGATAATATGGAGAAGAATCTGGCAAGAAACTCCATGAACACTCTTTTAAAATAACAGTTGTTAAAAATTTTCACTGGACACTAGGCCTAGGTAATTCACAATAGTCATAAAAATGATGTGTCCATCGATTCGGACCCTCTCTTTGCCCTCTCTTTGCCTCTTCGCCCGGGTGTAGGTATTCAATATATTTTAAATTTGGTATGGCCAAGTGAGTTTATGACAAAAAGGTTTAATTTAATAAAAAACGTAATTATGTTAATTTTTTAACTTAGAATAGGTAACTTACTATTTTACTACTTAATATTTCTTTTCATGATAGAGACTACTTAAGACATATTTCAGCAATGGATAGCGATAGATACTTAGTTATTTTTAGAAACTAGTTCATTTAATAATTGCCATTAAAAATAATTAAATCTTATCTGTGTAGAACGTATGTTTACATGATACTTGACACCCTGGGTTTATTATTAGAATCAGTTATAACTGTGTCTAAATAATCGTTTGAATGCTCTTCAGAATTCCAACCACGTTTTTATGCGAGTCAATCATCAAAGCAAAGGATTTCACTATAAAACAAGTCATAAACAATATTTTATTATACAATTTACTCGGTCTGATCTCATACAACACGAACACAAACTTATTGCTAATTATTTTAGAAGATACTTGGTTTAGAATAAGCACCAGTAAATATTGGAATGTGCAAAATCCTATCGACGATCATAAACATAAAGGGTCTGTTAGCAACAAACTGTTCTGGCATCATTCTGGATTCCAAGAAGGCGGCTGTAGCTGCCGAAGCCACGGTACCATCTTCAGTTACTTCTATATCCGCCTTCTGTATAAAATCTGACAAGGAGAGCTGATAATCCGATATACCAGGGAAATTAGCGTATTGGCTATTAAATATATTCTTCAGACCCATGTCAATAAGAAGTTCCTTCAAGTTGTCGATGTCTGTAGATATTTTGAACTTTGGTATCTGAACGTCGACAGTTGTGGGCCCGTTCCGTTGGTATAGGATGAATATGGAGCTAATACTGATCCTCTGCATCAAGTCTACCATTGTTGTGAGGGTAACGTTCGCGTACGGAAGGAATATTAACATGGAGTATCTGCTGCCGTCACCGTATGGCAGTTCCAGGACTGTTGCCTGTATCTGGGGCACTCCCGTGACGTTAAATGCACCGCTTACATACATGAGGGAGGCATCGCCGATTTGCTGACCTTGATCGTCGTAGAACGCACTAGACTCTGTATCTTCGTAAGGAAAAGCTACTTTCCAAGCACCTTTGAAGTACAAAGCGTCTACCATAACTGTCAGAATGCCGTCCAAATCATTTGGCGTAACTATTTCATCAATGGCTTCGTTGGTGACACTTCGAACATGCTCATTAATGATGGCGGCTGTTACCACAGTGTCAATGAACGACACGATCCTTGCATCACAGATACCAACTTTTGTCACTTCTTCAAAGAAACTTTGTTTAACGTACATCGAGTCGTCGAAGAAGATGGTTGAGCTCCTCTCCAGCATACTCGCTGTAGGGTTAGTAGGCCTCATCGTCATTTGTTTCACCAGTTCGAAGTATAAGTTGTTGAAACACCTGTTAGGGTGTAACTTTAGAACTTCTTTGATTTCCGTCAGCGTTGGTTCCGCAGCGCCGAGAGACATCGCCGATAGCAGCGTCCATGGCGACAAGGCAGACGCAACGAAGTGGCTTTCTGTTTCTTCATTGATCCTCTTGACAAACTTCAACGTGAACTCGTACACAGATCTCTGGAAGTACGGCGTAGCTGTCCTATAGTTGCACTGCGCCGAAATCAAGGGAATTAACGCGGCAATAAACAAAAATATTACTCCGACTCTCGCCATTTCGCTGGCGATGTAAAAGGACTACTAATCTATTGAGCGAGTTGTTTTACTGTCGTTTTAAGAGGCATGTTATCAAGAATGACCCGACGATAACACGGGCGAGGCTGGTGTTTGGCATGATTTTGATTGAAGCAATTACTTAATAATTATATAACATTTGTCTTGCGTAATACCGCAGCAATACTTTTTATGACAAACTTGGAAAGAAATAAGTATTTTTTGGATTGATTTGCAGGTAGGTATGTATTGTAGGTCAATGGACGTATAAGTAGGTACATGTTTATTATATTATTTATCTTCTCATGCAACGCGCCTACATTATAGATCAATGACTTCATCTATAATGTAAATAAGAAGTGATAGAGAAATATTGTGTCGGGAAATAATCGTCAATCGGGCAAATGAATAAATTAAAAATTTAGAAAACCCCCGACACGAAATGTGTTTTGCCATTTTATGGTGGCGGACATCTCGGATTTGAAATTTATCATAGTGTATAGTATTCTCCTAGTTAAGCCCTTTCATTTGATACCCATATTGAGGGAGTTGTGAAAAAATCTATAATTCACTATTTTGTGGCGGCGAACTTATAACACCCCGTCGTTTTTGCGTCGGGGGTTAAAAGAGAGGCAATTTTAAAATCTATTTTTAGAAGAAAAATACGTTCACATCCATCCATCTTTTCGCGGGACAGTTAGTCTTCATCATATACAAGGTGGAAGGGACATCAACCCACATCCGAATAACATGAGTCCAGTACATGATTCTCCCCCCTGCGTTGAAATTTTCCGTAACTTTTCTTATCAATTTTTCAAGTTTTTCTGCAGTTTTTTTTACTTGAACATGTAAAAATACATTATAAATCATTATTTCATTTATTTCGGATCGCGCGTGCGATAGTATTCACCGTGAAGCGTTATGATCGCGTTTTTAGCAATACACTGCGCGCTGAAAAATGACAATATCTGTATTATCCGATCATTTTCTACATTCATGACGTAGGTCATTTTATTTTTGACCTTGAGTGAAACCTTTGACGTTTGTGGGGTCCCTTCCACCTTGTAATATTATATACTCTTTGGTCTGCATAAAGGAATCGTTGGGACCGAAGTGACACTTCAATCACTTCGGTCCACTGAAGTGACACTTCAATCAAAAGTTAATTTAAACAAATGGATGTTTACATAGTTATAAATATACTTTTTAAATCTCAACTGCAACAGATTCTATTAGTTTGTTTATATGAATCATGTCTCTAGGAATTTTGACTGCATCCATTTTTTTGCATATCGACACATTTTTTTTATAATTACGTAAATATTATGTCTGCTGGCTTTCATTCAAGTGTATGTTTATTTTTAATTCATTCTTTCTTTTCTTCTTTTAAAACATTGAATTATTCACAATGGGGCTGTTAACCGGTAATGTAAATACGATTTTTCGATAATGATTTCAAAGTAAAATTTAAAAAATCTTTTTTCATTTCAATCAGTAGGTACATTAATTTTCTAAAAACTTCACAGTGCCAAATAAGAGTGGACTAAGATAGTGTTATTAAATTTCAAATCACTAAACATATATGTAAGTATACGCGCAGTAACGTGCAGGCAAATACGATCCTTGTCTTCTTGACATGATACTGGACTTATGACCTCTTACTATACATTATCCCGAAGCGAAACGAGGCCGGATCGCTAGTACCATCCAATTTGAACAGCTTCCTGATTTAGCCTAGTTCAAAAATTGAGCTTTAATCTAATTTATGTAAATAAGTAATTGGGCAAAATTTTTTTTTTCAGAACCAGATGAAGTTGCATCAAGACTTTAACTACCGCAAATAACATAGACAAAATATGGGTCTGCAATATTTCTTTTTCTACCTGTTATATTACGTACCTATCTGTTGTACTATACCAGGTACCTGTATAAATAGACAGAATGGGCTGATCTCACAATGTGTTTTCTATGAAATTCTCCGTAGTCTCTTTAGAGTTTGGATTTATGGCAAATCACTCGCTTCCTACTACAAGGGACCTAGACAAATGCGTAAACTGTGGGTGTACATTAGTACAGTTCTCGCCAAACTTATTGTCCGGGTTGAAGTTGGCACGTGCGAACTTTAACCCGGCCGTAAAAATCGGAGATAGAAAAATATTGGATTAGAATGATTTAAAACGACAGCCTACGAATTGAGCTTTCGTTAATATTTATTAAAATCTAATATTTTTCCTTCTTCGATTTTTACGGCTGGGTTAAAGTTCGCACGTGCCAACTTCAACCCGGACAATAAGTTTGGCGAGAACTGTACACATTCGTGGAATATAGCCGTATGTTTATTGTATTAGTATATACATTATTTCATCAAAAAAGCAGTAGGAAACAATAAATCTATTTAGGTTAGTTAAATATGTTTTTTCAGCCTGTTGACCTCCGGTGCAAATTATTAATGAAAGTGTTTTTAAACTTTATTTAACGACTGTTTGAAGTTCTGCTTCAAACTGAATTTGTTATTTATTATTCTTGCACATAGGTGTTGAAATGTAGAGCTTATATTTATTTTATGCTCTTTTTCTGTCGTGGAAATGGATACACTTGTAAAAATAAATGATTCATCGCTGTTGATTTGGTAGTTTTCTTACCATAGCGTTTTGATGATTTATATTAAGTTATTTTTAATGCTTAGCATGGAAAATGCTTAAAAAAATACAAAAAAGATTTATATTAACTTGTATCTGCAAAATAATAGATCTTACAAGGTTGAGCACTTGATCCGACTAATTCACCTGTCAAACAAAAAACAAAATCAAAATAGGTTTATCCGTTCGGGAGTGACGATGCCACAGACACACGCACACACAGACACACAGAAACTTATAACACCCCCTCGTTTTTGCGTCCGGTGTAGGTAAGAATATTATCGATTAAAGTTTATGATTTTTATTATCGTTCACTGTGTCACAAACAGACAGACAAAATGTATTTTTTTTATGTCGACGGTAAAAATAGCTTTCATAAAGGTAAAAAACATTGTAAAATTACTTCATCAGATTCTAAAATAAACCTAAAGCACTAACAAAACTAAACAAATAAGTACTTTTTATAACTGACAGCAGATGTGTCTGCGTTAGCTCAAGTTCAATCCAAACACCATCACAATTAGCCGAGCAATTTCCACGATTATTTGTAGACAAACATTTATTTTACAATATATATGGGTAGACTAGACTAGCTAATTGATTCGACTTCGCTTTGGATTTTGACGCAAAAGGTTATCAGTCCGATTTTCTTTAGTTAACCTCTTTTGGTTTGCTTTTGTTTCTGCTTTTGGGTGCCTCATTATGTGGCATATATTGCTGAAATGGCCATTTCGATAAACGCAGGGTCATTGCCTCTCATGCAACATTAACCTCTCCCGCGATTAGAATGCAACCTATGCAAAAATGTGCAGTATGCGGGTGCATATATGAGTATTATTGCCATCCTTTTCATTTCCCTACAATTTTTGCAAATTAGAGCAGGAAAAATATAGTTTTACGAATTTCCATGATAAAAAAATCGCCAATTTTTTTGCACACACATTTGGTGTGCAAACTACTTACATTTACAAACCAGCCCGGTAAAAGCCCCTACCATACTAACTGCAAAGTGACCGAGAGAGGGGGGGGATTATTGGCTCTCACGCGCAAAAGTCGAATCACACACTTATTGCCTATTAATGGCAATAAGAGGGCATAAATCTGCACTTTGGTTGTACATACCATCACGCCTGTATTCTCCAAAAGGTGGATGAAGGAAATGAAGAAAAAAAAAACAAACTGTGCGTATGTTTAGGTCCCATGTAATGTAATAAGAGGCGAGCCTATTGTAATCCATCGAGCACAAATCTACAATCCGTACTGCTACTGGCAATTTCACAAGAAATCTCAACAACACTATTTGATCCGGGAATCGAACCCAATAACTGCCTCGTTGCCGTGGTGTAACGGTTGGTGTAACGAGGCAGTTAGTACCTATTGATAATTTTCTAACAAAAAATCCCATCAACTTTACTTGAACCTTAGAATTAAATCCATTAACTGAAATGAGTGAGTAAGTTGTGAAAAAATATGTAATTCGCTATTTTGTGGTGGCGGCCATCTTGGACCGATTTTCATGAACACTCCCGACTAATTCACCTTTCAAATAAAAAAGACAAAATCCAAATCCAGACAGACACACACACACACACACAGACACGTCAAACTTATAACACCCCGTCGTTTTTGCGTCGGGGGTTAAACATATTCGACATCAAAACAAACGAACCCTGTTACATGTAGAGAATGTAAGATTAAACACTGGATAACAACAGGAAATTTCGCAGTAAACTAACAAGACGTAAACTAATGCTGGATGAAGATATAGCAAAAACTTGACCGTGAGCTTGGGTCGTTGACTGGCGGCCGCGATAGAGATAGGTAACACTGTGACATGAAATATTTTCGGCATTTTTCTACACTAGCTTTTATTAATAATTAATAGATTTGGCTCACGCAAGACTCGGCATACTTTCAAAGTTTAGTGTACCATAGTTGCTAGTGTTTTTGGTAAGTTATTCATGCCGATTTTAGTTGCATTTGGAAACGATTAGACACTAAATATCAGCTTAATGGGTTATGTAATCAAAAGAGTGGCAGTTAGCGTTGGTAGTTACCGTTGGTATGTAGCTAACCTCTTTACTGATAAAATAAAGAATATTTAACTCTCTTTCACATGATGATAATTAGGTAATAATAAATCTGCATTGAACCACTACTAAGAAAAAGGTAAGTAAACGATGAGTATCTCTGTATAGGCGTCTCTGTAATTTTTTTTGGATGAATAAATTTCGAAGGTCGGAATGCACAAAAAAAAAACCCGGAAAATCAAACGTCTCAGTAACTAAATCGTGGAGCTACTGGTCTTATATTGTTACAACGCTTACAGTTAGTACTTATAATACTCTTAAACCCGGAACTACTTACGGTTATTTATGCTAGATATTTTGTGTTTTACTTACGAGAATTCTTGCCACCCGTAGCGTATCAATCAATTCATCCGCTAGTCATTCGTTCCGTCAGCTTTCAACTCGTTCAGCTCTCGACTCGCTCAGCTCTCGGTGTAGCCTGTGAATACCTCGGCTAAACTTGATGTTCGTAATATAAGGTTGTAACGATACCACTATATCATTTGCTCGGCCAGCCCAGCGTCAGCGCACGTAGAATATCGCAGAAATGATAAAACACAGACCTATGGAATGAAGTTAGATTTCATGAATGTCAATAAATGTTTTTTTTAATTCTTTCTATCTCGATTTTTTTTCTTTTAAATGTTTTAAGGGGGATAACACAGTCCTTTGTTGGAGTTACATTATTAGGGCTTGTGATCAATTGCTACAAATATTTTTTAAGGCGTCTATATCGACTGCTGGGGGTAAGCATAGCGTCCATAAAGAACAAATTATATTGAGGGTGCATGAGATGTAACGTGAGTAGCTGGTGATATAGAAAAAAAAAATACGAGGACAGCAATCTATCTAAAATAGAGCAACCATCATGTCTGATAAATAAAACCGGACAAGTACGAGTCTGACTCGCGCACCGAGGCTTTCGTACCAGCTTGTAAGTAGATAGTCTGTCTATCAAGGCAATCGAGTCTGGTCTGGAAGATCTTTGCCCATTTTTAACCCCCGAGTTAATAATTAATCTAATAATTTCATCATTATATTAAAATACAGATGTTTTTTCAAATAAACTGAGCGCACTGTATTAAGACCATGGAGGTTTCAATTAAAATTCATAAAATGAGTTGCTTTACGATAAAAAACCTTTTAAAAATATGTAATTTAAAAAAGAAAAACTATTACATCACATCATGGAACTAATATGTCAAACTTCGTTACACTTCGTAAGTATACTTACTACTTCCATGCATCACATATATTAACTAATTGTCATTCAATCTTTTTGATGTTACATTGTTTATTTTCTTCTATTGGCAGCACTGTTTGCCTCACTGAGTTCCACTAGCTTTTAGCTTTTAGGATAATCAACATAACGTATTGAAACAGCTATTAGTATTATTATATTAAAATTAATTATAATATATTATGTTAATGTATACCCATTCCAATAAAAAAAATGATTTAATAGATTAAAATGTTACACTTACCTTTTTGTATTTGTTAAGCATTTTCCTTCATTAAAATTGTATACTTTTTAAAATTAATGCAAATTAAGAGGAATCCAAATGACTTTTAAGTGATAAAGCAAGACCACTTTATGCGATGCCAAGCAAGACCACTTTATTCGTTGCCTAGCAACCACTAAGAAGATCAAGTAGTGGGTTTATAGTCCTTTTTTATTTCATAAATCAGTGAGTATCAATAAAATTAGTATATGTCGTTATAGTGGCACTAGAAATAGAAACTATGTGAAATTGTCAACTCGACATTTTACGGTTCATAAGATACAGCGCAATGACAGACAGATGAACGGACAGAAGGACGGATGGACAGCGAAGGCTTAGTAATAGGGTCCCGTTAGCACCCTTTTTAACCCCCGAAGCAAAACCCGACGACGGGGTGTTATAAGTTTGACGTGTCTGTGTGTGTGTGTGTGTGTGTCTGTCTGTGGCATCGTAGCGCCCGAACGGATGGACCGATTTTGATTTTGTTTTTTTTATTTGAAAGGTGAATTAGTCGGGAGTGTTCTTATCTATGTTTGATGAAAATTGGTCCAACATGGCCGCCGCTACAAAATAGCGGATTACATATTTTTTCACAACTCCCTCAATATGGATATCAAATGAAAGGGCTTAACTAGGAGAATACTATACACATTTCGTGTTTACATGTCATGTCGGGGGTTTTCTAAATTTTTAATTTAGGTTATTAGTACCTACGGAATCCTAAAAAAAATTGGATTTGGGAATTGTGCATCGAAATTATTGCAAAATAAAATTTACCTCACATGCTAGTCTCTGCTTCTTGGTGTTTTCAATTTTTCCACAGTGACATTGAAAATTTAAAAACATAAATTAATAATTTAAAGTCAGTTTGCAATATTAGATTTGTTACAGTTCTTTAAATAGATATCGCTGAACAGATGTGTAGAATATATAATTATATACTATGTGAAAGTGTGTTACGTAAAATATATAATAACAATACAATAATAGATAAGCTATTGTCAACAGACAATGAGTGCAGTCTGTGCTTATCTAGGCCTTGTCTGACACTTTCTATTCATTCACTCACTAAGATAATGATAACGTAATTACATATTGTTTTCTATACTAGGTAGGTACCTTAACTAGCGTTTGGGTCTTATTTATAAACTTTCATTTATTACAAGCTTTTATGTTAGTATGTGTAGGTCCTGGTAAGTTTCTTTTGCCCACTTTACGACGTCTGTAGTCTAGTGGTTCGAATACCGGACTGCTGATCACGAGGTCGTGGGTTCGATTCTCACAAGACAAACATTTATGTGATGAGCTTAGGTGTTTGTGTTTGTCTGGGTGTTTCTTATATATTATAAGTATATATTTACAAAAAAAAAGTATATAAGTATTATATCCATTGTCTAGTGCCCATTGTACAAGCTCTGCTTAGTTTGGGACTAGATGGTGCTGTGTAAAAATGTCCCAAGATATTTATTTATTTATTTATTTACTTTTCTCTGTTTAATTGATGTGTTTGGTACACAAATGTTAATCTAGACACAATTTAATAATAAAATTATGATGTCATTAAGCTAGTCTGATGATTGAGCTGGAAGGTGGCCTCAAGAACTCTGAAAAACAATTAGACTCCCATCTTGGTACGGCGAGATGGACTCACTGGCTAACTGAAAAAGACCGGACAAGTGCGAGTCTGACTTGCGCAGCGATGCTTCCGTTCGACTTCGACTTCGACTTTGGTATTGATATTCGATATTTTGATATTTTGGTATTCGATATTGGCAACGGTATCGAGATTATTATCGTACTTATGTATTTATCATATTTTTCATTTAAGTATATGTATAACGGTATCGAGATTATTTATTAATATCGGTTTCGATATTATTGGCGAATCGGTATTCGGTATCGAGATTTCGAGTTAGAGTTTGACTTCAAGTTCGACTTCGTGTTCGGGTTCGAGTTTAAGTTCAAGTTCAAGTTCGAGTTCGAGTTCGAGTTCGAGTTCGAGTTCGAGTTCGAGTTCGAATTCGAGTTCGAGTTCGAGTTCAAGTTTAAGTTTAAGTTTAAGTTCAAGTTCACGTTCAAGTTCAAGTTCAAGTTCAAGTTCAACTTTGACTTCGACTTCCAGATGCCTAACTATCTGTGTGCCAAATTTCAGCCCAATCCGTTGTGTTTTGAGCTTTGGGCTGATAAATTAGTAGTCACCTTTTCCTTTTACAGATAAAATTTGAGAGATTGCTATCTCTGTTTTTAAAACCTCTGTAACACTTGCAGTCATGCTACAAAAACATTAACTTATATTCGCTATAGTAAGTAGCTGATACATTAAATTAATCTATCTACTCCAAGTTATTTTCGTCTTTATCATTTTATTGGTAATTAAAATTGATTTATATATATTTTTATAGTTTTTGTATGCAGATATTATCATATAAATGTTCATTATAAATATTTTTAAAAGCAACAACCGCCAAGTTGTGATATGGTCTTTTAATTGGATTGAATAATTTAAAATAGGGAAATCACTTTGTAGCAGATAAATCTTTAAGGCTCTTATTTATTATTATTATTCTTTATTGTCAATTTTGTGCCCACCACCGCGGCTGCTGACTGTGAGATTCTGGGTTCATTACCCTGGTCGTGTTTTGTGTGTGTTTAAATGATAAGTAGGAAATTCGCCCCCAACGGTACCGATTTGAATCTTACATTGCAATTTGTCTAGACCACCTCCGGGCTTTAATCTAATGTTCGGATCGACTAACAAAATGTCTGAGAATGACATAAGCTTTCGATAATTCTGGCGTTTACAAATGTCACTTCCATAGATTTTCTTTGTATTCGTTCGTCGATTCGAACGTTAGATTGCAAATTGTTTGGACCGCCTGACTCATCTTGAGCGAGAAAGTTATCTCGCACGCTATAATTTGGTACAGCTCCGGTAGTGTTAATGGGTAATTTAATTAGAGTGACTCATCGTGGTAAGTGGTAGTCACCTCTCTCTCTCTCGCATATATCTCACAGATCGCACCTGATCAATTTGTTTTAAATCAACCGACTTCAAAAAATATTTTTAAATAAAAAACAAACCGCCTTCAAGAAACACCTAGGAACTAAAAAGCAAAGAATAAAAGGTACATATTACCATTATTATTTCTAACTAATTTGGAGGCGATGCCAAACATGACTTTCGGTGATTGTTTGCTTGACACCGCCTCCACATTAGTTAGAAATCATAATGTAAGACATTAGCAACACATCATTAATTTCTCACGGGATCAGCAAAATTCATTAATAAACAATACGCGTGTGTGCATAAAACCTTATTGGTGAAGTCTTTCAAACCTTGAACTAACCTGATGCCATCTGCTGGTATGGTTGGCAACTTAATAATCAGAAAGTCAATCCGGGTACTAAAAAAAATAATCTGTAATTCTGATCTAATATCAATGTGGTACCTGCCGACATTGAACAATGGTCTAAACGTCCCCACCCTTTTAGCACTTTGAAACCTGTATTAATTGAAGGGCCATAACCATCTTATCATTTTATTGTATGACGGCGAAACGGAAATTCTGTTTGAAAGCAGAATTTCCGTTTTCCGTTTCGGGCTTGTGATTCTAATTAAGCTCAAGCATACGCATATCCTTACTAATACATGGGGGGCTAGACAAGTTGCATTGACATTCGAATAGACAAACAAAATGTATGTAAATGACATTAGTGACAGCCCGATTTGTCGAAAGCTTATGTCATTTCCATACAGTTTTTTTGTCGATTCGAATGTCAAAATGCAACTTGTCTAGCCTCCCTGTGCTAATACTATAAATGCGAAAGTAACTCTGCCTGTCTGTCGCGTTTTCACGCCAAAAATACTAAACCGATTTAAATGAAATTTGGTATACATATAGTCTAGAGCCTGAGAAAGGTCTTTTTAATGCAAAGAAGGGATGAAAGTTATAAGAAATACCTAGATCACGCGAGCGAAGCCGCTGGCGGAAAGCTAGTTTGAAATATGTGAACAGAACTTTTACTACGTTGGTAGTAAGTCCTAGATAGTAAAGATGTTAAAGCATCTTTATAAGATGATGCCCGCGACTTCGTTCCCGTTGAAGTGATTTTTTCCCTCGTTTTAGCAACATTTTTAATTTATACTCTGCTCCTATTGGTCGTAGCGTGATGATAGCATATAGCCTTCCTCGTTAAACATCTATTAACTATCTAAAACTGAAAGAATTTTTCAAATCCAAACAAACTCTTTCGCTTTATAATATTACTAGCTTCCCGCCAGCGGCTTCGCCCGCATGGTCTTATAATTTTTTCCCCCATTTTTACAACATTTTTCATTACTACTCCGCTCCTATTAGTCGTAGCGTGATGATATATAGCCTATAGCCTTCCCCGATAAATAGGCTATCTAACATGGAAAGAATTTTTCAAATCGGTCCAGTACTTTTTGAGTTTATTCGTTACATACAAAAATACAAATCTTTCCTCTTTACAATGTTAGTGTAGAAGTATAGATCAGCAACTATCGTTGCCGACTGTACAATGAAGGCCTTACTAATTATTTACATTACATATACATACAGTATGTACATACAGGCACTTTCTTTCACAATTTGTAGTGTTTTGAATGAGGTAATCGCAAATTTACTGATTTAATTCACACCGCGTAAACTCTTGCGATCGCGCATAAAATCTCTGTGAGCTAGTTTGATTCAACTCAATGGCGCTGTTGAATTTCAAATTGGGTTACGTAAGTCCACACTGGCCTAGTGTGGGTTGGGAGACTTCACATGCCGTCGAGAAAATCCCTCAGGCATGCAGGTTTCCTCACGATGTTTTCCTTCACTGTTGTCACCAACTCTTAGTAACTATCCGTTAAAGTACTTGGCAGATAATTTCATACAAAGGAGGTCATCGAAATCGGCCCAAATGATGTACCGAAGGTACACATATTGAAAAAAATACCCTGTATTACGCTGGTGAAACTGTAGTCGTACTTTTTTTAATGTTGACTGGGGGATGAGGGAAAACTTAATTTGAGAAAATTCACGCCATTTTGGTACACTATTATCTGTTTCGTAATCATTTCATAGTAAAATCTGTCAGTGTCGGTTTCGGAATGTCCAACTGTCCTTGACAGTTGACATGTACCTCCGGTACAAATTTGGGCTGAGTTGTATGGGCTTTTGATAACCTCCATTGTTTCAATTTAGCCGGCGGTTAACGGTTTCTTTCTATTCTCTTCTTTTTCTTTCTATCTTCTTCCTTCTATTATCTTCAGATACAGTTCTCGCCAGACTTATTGTCCGGGTTGAAGTTGGCACGAGCTAACTCTGACCCGGCCTTAAAAATCGGAGAATCAAATATAAAAAAAAAACAAAAAAAAAACAAATATATTGGATTAAAATGATTTCAAAGGACAGCCTATGACTTGAGCTTTCGTTTTTATTTATTACAATCCTATAATTTTGTTTCTTCGATTTTTACGGCCGGGTTAAAGCTAGTTCGTGCCAACTTCAACCCGGACAATAAGTCTGGTGAGAACTGTACTAACAAGGTAACCAACTAATTGATATTGTCGGCAGAATGTATTAGCGATCCCTCCTCGCCTCGCTTCGAATACTAAGCTACTATTATTATAATTTCATGTAAAAAGTATCTCTAAAAAAGTCTACAGCACTAAAGGATACTGTACCTTTCTAACAGTGAAAGAATTTTCAAAATCGATTCAGTCGATACGATCCAGAGATTATCCCCTACAATCTCACATACTTTACCTCTTTATAAATATTATTATACTGTAACGTGTTTTTTTATACTCGTTACATGGTAGTCGATTTTTTAAATAAATTTAATATTTTTTGTGATGGCAAGTACGCAGTACTTGGTTTTGACAGGTGTCAACGAGTTGTCATTTTTTACGTCTTCCAACACTCTACGACCCGTAACGATCATGGCGTGATCATTTTTAAAGTTTCGAAATTATTTTTTAATCCTGTTACATTTAGTAACAATTTTTATATAATGTATTAATTTTTTTATTATTTAAGCCTATTGGCATTGTTCTCATGTGAGTGATACATATTTTATTGGTGAGTAAAGTTTTCTTTGAAACACATTGTTGAACTTCGTTTTCCAAATTATTCTGGTTTGTTTATTCGGCTTATGATTTTTTTTACAGGCAATGGCCTAGCTGTGTTCTCACTCAATGTGGTGACGAATCCTTGTTTGTTATAAAAACGGTAAGATTACGTTGATCATGACCACGTTGTCGACTAGTACTTTGTCATCGTATTTTTGTCTAATCCAGGCTTATTTTGTTACAGCCTCGGCGTTTTTTTTATACCCTTAGTTTTTCTTTAATTCATTCTTAATTGGAATCCAACATTTCATGGGTTTTGGAATCCCCACGTAACGACGGGAGTTCTGACCACCTCATCGCGCTCTACTGGGATGGTGATATAAAACTATATTTTAAATTAAGTGCCTCCCAGGTACGTTATTTTATACATATAATCAGGATGCAATAGTGACCAATAATGTCCAATAATTATTAATTTAAATGTAAAACCTTATTTCACAACCTTTAGTTTAATTGTGACAATATAAGCTGTAAATTTTAATATTATAATCTACTATATTATAACCTACAGTGCATTAAAGACAGACAAAAGATCTAAAGCCTTTTATTTGTCTACTCCCACCGGCAGATTAAAAGCCCAAGCGAACCGAAGGTAAGCATCCGGTAGCATTTTTGGAGTGTGAGCTTCTGGCGCCCGAGTTTCTTTTATATTTCATTATTTTGAAGCACACACATGTTTGGTTCTCGTGTTGTGTAACATACCACACACAAATTATATATTTTTTTTATTTTTTTATTACAATACTTAGTACAGATGTAAAATTACAGTAATAATTAATGCATACACAATAAGAGGTGTGAGGTCGAGGCTTGTCTTTTTACTTGACACATTTTTACCTCACTGAGTACCTACATTGACGAGTCTAGCTTGAAACTAGTAATTGTGTAACCAAATACATTATTTACAACAAACACGGCACTTACAAGATATAAATACGTCGTGCGGGAATCATTAAACTTGCCAATTACTATAAAAACTTAATTAAAAGATAAATTACTTACCTGATTCTTTGATTGCTTTGAGGATATTTCAGCTTTGAAATAAAACTGCTTTTTACGGATTTTATCGCGTTATATTGATATTATTTTAATCCAGACGTTTCGGACCCTTTTTTCGTCCATAGTCACGGGTGACTAAGGTGGTAGGCGTCTTGACGTTTCTATTACTAACAGCTACCCTACATTTTTGTTAATTGTTGGCAATCTGATTCACGCAGAACGAGCTCACCGTATCCTTCGGTCTTGCAGTTTTAGGCTTGGATTTAGATTTAATTGAATCTATAATAGGGTTCCAAGTAGGTGGTAAGACCCAGCCATCTTCTCTATTGAAATTTGGATGTTTTTTAATTTCAATGGCCTCACGAATCATCCTGGGTAGGAATCGGTTTTCTTTTGCGAGGACTTGGAGAACGGCGGTGTTTGACATCAGCGATGTGTTCTTTTACGCTGATGTCAAACATCGCCGTTTCGGAAAGTCTGCAATTTGTGAACACACCCTTGACAAAGCCCGCCATTACCAGATTTGATTAATCACAAGTCCTCGCAAAAGAAAACCGATTCCTACCCAGGATGATTCGTGAGGCCATTGAAATTAAAAAACATCCAAATTTCTTTCCGCAGCGGTAGAGCTTAGCCGGTAGCAGCTGCATGCGAAAGGCAGAGGACCGGGAGAAATGGCGCGCCATGAAGGAGGCTTATGTCCAGCAGTGGACATCACAGCAGTGGCTACCGGGAATTTCACAGAGAACCCAACAACACTTTGCCTCGACACGGGAATTGAAACCAGGACCTCTAGCGTAGCAGTCGCCCCTGCTAAACCAACGAGGTAGTCATAAACACATATTATGTTATGTAGCTTTTATATTTAGCTACCAATAAGTAAGAGAATATAAACTTTCATTTACACAAGTTGTTTATAGTGCTAATTTATTTCCAAGACTATCTCCATTGGCAATAATATTTTGTTAACATTGTCTGAGCAAAAGTGTCTGTATGTCAACTGTCATATTTGAACAACACATACCTAATCGTACTTAGCCTATTCAATAGTTTTTGCTGGCAAAACAAATTGAAGAAGAATATATTAAAATCCTAACACAAGCACCGCTATAAAAAGAGTCAAGTTAATTTGTTGTGTTTTTTCATTAGTTTAATTGAATTTCTAGAGAACCGTCATTTGTCACCTCACAGTCACATCAATCAGTGCAATTAAGAATTGAATTGAATCAATATGAATAGGAATGTACTTATATTGAAATTGTGTGGGTAAAAAAATCCTGATATTAAAACATATTAGGATTTCTTCAGTGCATATAGTACTAAATCTAGTGCATAGCGCACTGAATCTTGGCGAAACACTAGTGTGCACCCAGATAGCATATTTAGGGTCTGCGTAGACCGAAACCACGCGAGCATTTTTTATCATGGTCAAACATTAATTATGCACTATAATATCAATAGCTTTAAACTTTATTTTCGAGTGTCATAAAAACTCTTTCCACTGCGCTGATCTCGGTCTGCGTTGACCCGAGAATAATGTTTGATCATGCAAATACCAAAAACAAAGATTTGATTAGATCTTCGATTCAAGGAACTGTATAGTGGCCGTTGAAAACTGTTCTGTGAATTATAAAATGCGTCGGCTAAAATTACACTTGGGATTTTTGCTCTCATTTGCGCAGTGTGTTGTTGGGGTTTTCTATGGAATTCTCAGTAGCAGGTCGGAGCTTATGGATTGACTTGGAGCAACATTATGTGATACAATAATGTCTTGAGTTAGGGTAGTTAGAGAGAGAGTATCACCCTCTATTACACGGGGCCCAAACATACCGAAAACTATGTGTGTACAGTAAGAGGCCATAAGTCCATTATCATGTCAAGGATCGTATTCGCCTGCATGTTACTGCGCGTATACATAAAATTCGAAATTTAATATCACTAACTGAATAATCATTACATCTCTCTCTTTCCGACTAGATAATTTTAAAAGCTTAGATTAATAACATACAGATATGTAATTCAATGTAAAGCGCAGCCAGAGAAGCGATGGCACTTGTAGTTTCGTGTGTGAGTGAGCACCGCCCACCGCGAGTGTATTACTTACCGAATTTGCGCTTGTGTGCATGACGCGGGTGATACCAGCGCATAGAGTTTACCCCAAAAATTACGGAATTTTATTTTGTATGTGAGTTTCGCGTCATTGTGATTTGAAACTAATATTTATACTTACCTTTTAGTAAGAAGTACCTACCTAATTTAAACCTAATTTTGAGGTCCAAGATCGAACATACCGTAAAATATAGGCTCCACTGTACATTATGACCCGCTGATTGAAGGTTTAATTTTTTTTCGTGTAGAACTCTTCTTAGGATACACTTTCACAAAAGTTCAATCAAACCTAGCAACCGCACAGTTTTTGAGAAAATAAATCCTAAAGTTTAATTATTTTCCAGATAAAACGCATTTCATATCACAACATGCCACAGATCATGTAAAAACGACTCGTTGGTCGTTACGTTTTAAGTTTAAATAGTGTGACAGTGGATTCAAATGTATAAAAGCATAATATTTTTCCCTATTATCAATCTTGAAAAACGATACTCAATTTATGGAATTAAATGTAAATAAGGCTAATGTGGGCTCGGGAATCGGGGCACCCCAACTCGGATAAGTTAGGTTAGAAGGGGATGACGGGAGCTAGAGAACGAGCGCAGAAAGAGAACGAAGAAAAAAGAATAAAAAAAAATAACACAGAAAAAGTCAACTGGCCTATATGACCTTATGACCTTGGCGTTGTCCTCTACCTTAGTATTACTTGTTAGCTAGATTTGGCCCGCCTCGCGATCTTCCCGACCCTTAATACTCTGCTATCCCACCAGGCTTGAAAGAAAATTGGCGACTTTTTTCTCGGAACCTAGTTTTACGGTTTTCAAAAACACACTAAGAACACTATATTCTACGCAAAAAAAAATTACCCCTATAAAAATCGCCGGGTCTCAACAGTAAACAGTGCTGCCCATATTAATGAAACTAACTCGTACAACATACATTAAAAAGTCGTCGTCTTTAATAAGCTGTAAAACCATAGACATTCTAACATACTCATTTACAATAATTAATAACAGTGTTAAGTTATTTTAAATGAACTGTTACTTTTGTTTCAATAATTTCTACCAAATCTACAAATATTAAAATATGGGTAAATTTTTCAAGTCCTTGGCAACACTGAACAGTTATGGCGTCGCATTGTTTACATTTTGTTATTTTGTCGTTTTATTTTCATTTTGCAAAGAAATACATACGAAACTTTAATCCTTGCTAGTGAAAAGTGATGTTTAGACAGTTTTTGTGTTTTGCCCTGTGATTACTGCAGGATTTGACCGCGCAAACAGTCATAATTGCCGTAATTACGCTACCAACTCGTGACGTGTGTACGCGGCGATCGCTCTGTGGCGTGTGGCGGGGGGATCATGAAGGTCCGTTGATTTTAGCGTATTATTTTTAACATGCTTTACGGTGCGCTATTTCGTATCTGTATGTTATTAATCTAAGTTTAAAAGAGTATGATATACGAGAGCGTCTATATGTACAAAATGTTTGTTGTAGAAAAAGGTCGTAAGTGAAATTTGTTTACCATTGTGTTTTTTGCGATAGATTGGTAATAACCTAACCTAAATTAATAATATAGAAAAACCCCGACACGAAATATAATTTGCCATTTTGTGGTGGCGGCCATCTTGGATTTGTAATTTTCCATAGTGTATAGTATTCTCCTAGTTAATTTGATACCCATATTGAGGGAGGTGTGAAAAAATATCTAATCCGCTATTTTGTGGCGGCGGCCATCTTGGACCGATTTTCATCAAACATAGCTAAGAACACTCCCGACTAATTCACCTTTCAAATAAAAAAAACAAAATCAAAATCGGTTCATCCGTTGGGGAGCTACGATGCCACAGACAGACACATACACTGACACGACAAACTTATAACACCTCGTCATTTTTGCGTCGGGGGTTAAAAATGGTAATGGAATTATGACCGCGACCGTACATTAAGAACAACTCTGTCTGACCCCATAGGGCGTGACGATGATGATGATGATGGTGATAATGGTCGTCTGTAAGACGTCACGTCACACGTCTTATGGAAAACGCTAGAATGATGGTATAGGTGACGGTCATTGATTAAAGGGAGTAGGTAAAACATGATTGACAATCCCTGTTTACAACAATTAATTTATGGCGCATTCTTGATTAAGGTCAGATAGCTCGGTGGAATGCCGCACACCGGCCTCCTGTCAATGAGGTGACGCCTTCAAAACATACGTATTGACCTTAACATCTGCTCCTGTCAACATCAGCCCGATAAACGTCGTTTGAATCGTTTGGAACCATGGAAACTTGGAATCCTGGTTTCCTGCTCTAAATTAAAGGGAAACGACAAGGATGGCAATAATAGTCATATAATATTATGCATTATGCACCCGCATACTGCACATTTTCGCATAGGTTGCACCCTTTATCGTTTGAAGGGTTCAGGAGTGCTCAACATTTGGTCTTTTGTGCATAAACCTCTTGAAATAGTTGGACATAGTATGGTTTTTAGTGGACGTCTCAGTTTGATGTTCCATTATTGTGACCTAGAGCCTTTTTTTAACCCCCGACGCAAAAACGACGGGGTGTTATAAGTTTAACGTGTCTGTGTGTGTGTCTGTCTGTGGCATCGTAGCTCCCGATCGGATGAACCGATTTTGATTTTGTTTTTTTTATTTGAAAGGTGAATTAGTCGGGAGTGTTCTTAGCTACGTTTGATGAAAATTGGTTCAAGATGGCCGCCGCCACAAAATAGCGGATTACATATTTTTTCACAACTCCCTCAATATGGGTATCAAATACACAGAAAAATTTCAAATCCAAGATGGCCGCCACCACAAAATGGCAAATTAGATTTCGTGTCGGGGGTTTTCTAAATTTTTTATTTAGGTTATTAAAACAATGGGTCGGCTTCCAGTCTACCAAGTATGACTGAATGTACTTATATATGTACGTTTATCTGGGGGCAAGGTAGTGCCCCTGCCAAGTCGAGGAACAAAGCTCAGTATTTTACCCGAAGCGACTGCCATCAGACAATTTCTGGCTGTGTACACTAACAAAAGTGCTAAAGCAATGTTCTCCTAAAGTACTTACTAATATAAATTTTATGATATTACGAACACAGTATTTACGAACCAATACTATAGTGACATTAGTGTTATCTCAAAATTGCAATGGTTGATGTTATAAGGAGTGACTTAGACTACTTTTATTTTTGAAAAGAATCAATGTTACGCGCAATTAAAAATTAAACGCAAATTCGTAAATTCGCGGGAAACAGTGTACCTACATCAAAATACTCATGAGGAATACCGTCTGCTTATCAATGTGTAGGCCACATTGCTCATAAAAAAATATTAAACACAAGTCTGCTTGACACATCTGGCGCCAGCGCGTGGTAAAAAACTACGTACAGCTCGCGCCAAACTTATTGTCCGGGTTGAAGTTGGCACGAGCTGACTTTAAGACGACACATTGAAGATTTGGGCGTCATGGATCTTAATATTTCTCAGCCATTACAAAACATACGGATCTGATTTTTACATATATAATTATTCATGTCTTTAGCTATGTAGTACAGAAACACGATTAAAATGATTTAAAACGACAGCCTACGACTTGAGCTTCAACCCGGACAATAAGTTTGGCGAGAACTGTACGTACTAGTGTTCGCCCGGTTATTACAAATAGTTTCAAAGGATGTACAATTGTACATGTCACCAAAATCTGTCCAAATGATGTACCGAGGTATATACTTATTAGAAAAAAAAACTCCTTGTATTACGCTGGTTAAATCTCTAGTCATACTTTTTTATGCTTACTAGGGGATGAGAAAATATATCTTTTAATTTGAAAAAAAAAACGGACGCCATTTAGACTTGACAGCTGTCATGTACCTCAGGTACAAATTTGGCCTGAATTGTATGGGCTTTTGATGACCTTCGTTTACATAGATCAGATATATTTCTGCGCTCCTTCTGCCAAATCTCATAGGTACTTCAACCTTGTTACTTTAACCATAAACAAAAGGTGTATCAGTGTGCAAAACACATGGTAGTGTGTGTTGTGTTTATTATTAACCGTTTAACGTGTTTCTAATGCGTATTACATAAACCTAAATTTACCTAACTATACACTTTAACTGTGGCTTTCATACTCGTCGGTCCGAGTTCTTTTCTTAAAATTTAAAAACATTTATGCATCACTTATAGACATGTGCAATGTGCCTGGCATTAATTAATTGGTAATTTAATTAATTAGTTAATTATTAATTGGGAATTTATTGCCTGCCGTCCATTTATTGCTTCGAAAATGGCCGTATAAATTCCCAATTACATGCCAGGCACATTGTTCATCTCTAATCACGTATACAAGCCCCGAAAATTGATAATATGCCTGGCGGCCATCTTCGTGATGTAAAAATGACGTAACCGCTCTCAGTACGCGGTAGCACTACTAGGCGTCAAGTACGGCGGATGACGTCACTTTGAGGTTAATTAAGCAAGGTTTCAGCCAATTAGCAACTTATACTACGTATTATAAAAAAATACGCATCGTTTTGTGCGGTAACATATTAAAATTTGCAACGCAAATAAATATATCGTCAGTAGGTACTTAAGGAATTCGACACTGAGTTGTCAAGGCGGTAGAGCCAGTAAATCAGAGTTTCTTATTTCACTACCGACTTCGTCGAGGTCAGCGGTATTAATTGTGCTACTAAACTGACTTTTAGCACCACATTACCTAGTGAAATTTCATTTACGAGAACTGCTAATATTTGGAAATTGGCAACCCATCTATAATAGGGTATTTGACAAGTTTTTGAAAACTGTACTACGTAATCAATATTTTACGTTCCATTGCCTATAGCCCAAGAAAAAAGACAAAAAAACGAAACGACAAAAGAGCAAAACAAAAAAATAATTCAATATCCCGCTTTTCCGGAATTGTCAGGTAAGGCGCCATATTGATGGCGCCTTACCTATGTCATCATGACGTCGCCTGCTTGTATTTAAATACGAAACTCACACTTTACACGCAACTGTTTATAAGTAGTTGACGTCATCAACCATTCGACCAATCACAGTGGTTTACGATCACGTGGCTAAAGTAGACGAAAATATTTTTCGTTGTCGATTTTGTCTGAAAATATCTCGTATTTTAAACTGATTTCAAAAAAGGAGGAGGTTCTCAATTCGACTGTATATTTTTATGTTTGTTACCTCAGATCTTCCGATTGGGTGAACCGATTTTGATATTTTTTTTTCTTTCGAAAGTGTGCGCTTCCTGTGTGGACCTGTATAAATTATATCGCAATCGCTAAAAAAATGTATACATAGATGATATTTTGGTTTACTCCGAAACCTTGCAGTTTTATTAGGGCAGTGGGTTTAGTAGACCTCCCCATATTATATAAAAATATAATAGTTATAAAACAAAATACACCTATATTCCACTAAAACTTTGAAAATAAATATTTTTTGAACAAAAAACAAACCGCCTTAACAAAACACCTAGGAACTAAAAACCAACTTATTTCTAACTTATCAAACAAACAATCAACGAGTGGCACCGCCTCCAAATTAGAAATCATAATGTAAATATGATGTAACTGTTATTTTTTGGATTTTAGTTCCTAGGTGTTTTTTAAAGGCAGTTTGTCTTTTTCTTGACTGACTAAATAGTTGGTGTCCAAAATTCATATTCAATACGGGTGCCATCAATATTCAAATATTTTACATACTGTCAAATACCCTATTCCAAAATCATGATTGATTCGGAAATTAAAGGCAAGCCTATCAAACTTAGACAAAATACGGTTACTAATACGGTGTGTGCGAACGTTGTAGTCGCATTTAGGAGCACTAGGATAACCAGGCACCAGGCTGAACTTTGAAATATGGTGGATATGGTGGTATACGGGGGCGAAAATCAATCTAGCAAGTTGTCTTAGTCTAAGTAGTTTTGTCCCGTATTTTGAAGGGGTAGGGGCAAGATACTATAGATTCCCACTTGCTACGATCCTGGCACACCACTTTCGCTTCATCTATATCTTCAACCTCCCCATGCTTGCTCGTGGGTTTAGGGTGTTCTTAACGTTACCTTTCTATGTACGTTGGCCGAGGTTGACCCCTAAAATATTTTTGAAAAATCTGCGACTAAGAAACACGTAGCATGAGATAAAAATAAATTTCTCAAGAGCTGCATCTCTACGACACATTTTATAAGTAGTATTTCCATAGCAACATTCTAATTGATAATGATTGTTTAGAGCGATTGCCAAGTCAATCTGTGTTACACAGTGTTTACACTTCTAATTTTTGGTACTTTTTGGTGACTACATCTTTTTTTAATATCACCCATCTGCTACGTAGATTAGATCTACGTCTGTGTTAATATCACAATCAGCCTTACGTTGTTTTAGGTATTTAATCTAAAACGCATTTAGGTATACTTATTTTAATATTTTTAGAAATTTCTTAGTCGATAATATTTTTTGTAATAGGTATACGATGTCTATTATAACGTGCAATTAATATCTACATTTTAGAGTAGGATAAAGAAGTAAACAAATCATACAACCTTTTCTCTAGACACTAACACGATGTCGTTAATACCTCAATGAATTTGATACAACAAAAATATTTAAATATTTTGTCATTCAAAATAACCAAATAATTAAATTGTGGTTCCTGAGTAAATGTATAATAGCATTTATAATGAATGATAGGTAGGTACTAAGCCTGTGACTTCGTTCATATCGTTTCGTTCGTATGTAGTTCAAAGTTGCGAAAACACGAGCAAATGTCTACTTATAGGTATATTTATTTTTACCCTTTTGGTACATACCTACTTACCTAGGTAAACCGTATAAAATTACTTACTAGGTAATTAAAAATTTCTTCAGGTAAGTAGTAAGGTAAAATGCAATTGTTTGGATAGTTCAAAGAGATCTGATGGTGGATGGATTTATAGGACTAAACTGCTGACGACATCGCCGAGATCCAATCACTCGTGAGTCGTGACCTTAGCCTTCACGGTGGTCGGTTTGTTCGAGTATCAGGTTGGTGATCACGAGGTCGTGGGTTAAATTCCCACATGACACAAATATTTTTATGTGATGAACATATGAGTTTGTGTTAGTTTGGGTTTTTCATAATTATGTATGACTAGCTTTCCGCCATCGGCTTCGCTCGCGTGGTTTTATAATTTATTTCCCCGTTTTTGCAACATTTTTCATTACTACTCTGCTCCTATTAGTCATAGCGTGATGGTATATAGCGTATAGCCTTCCCCGATAAATGGGCTGTCTAACACTGAAAGAATTTTTCAAATGGGTCCAGTAGTCTCGGAGCCTATTTAATACAAACAAAGAAACAATCAAATCTTTCCTCTTTATAATATTAGTATAGACTAGATATCCGCCCTAACATCGCTTCGCGTACTTAGGTACTATTAATAGTGCTAGATTATGTAAAACATTAAAATAAATAAAATGTCTACAGCCCAAACCACTGAACAGATTGAGCTGAAGTTTACGCAGATAGTTACATGACGCATCCGCTAAGGAAACATTTTGGGAGATGCCCACGAGTTTGGGTTATTGCCACGAGATTGGGTAATTCCCACGTGATTGGGATGTTTTTAATGAACACGGGTACGGTACGGTCACTTATTCATTGTCTTCTTCTAGTTTATTACGGTATGGCAGGATGTGTCATCATAATTGGTATACGTACGTACAGAGCAAGGTTTCTATGACCTTAAGAAACTAATGCGGCGTGGAAAATGAGATCAGAAATAGATCAATATCAGACAATGTTACAGACATTATCATTGTGTCTTATATTCAAGGCAATGAATATAAAGGATAATCAATTTAAATAATAAACGCATCGTCATCAACACATTAATCGTCTGACTGCGGGGCACGGGTCTCCTCTCAGAATGAGAGGGGTTACCACGCTGGCCTACTGCGGGTTGGCAGACTTCACAGTTTCACAAGCACTTGAGAAAATCTCTCAGGCATGCAGGTTTCCTTACGATGTTTTCCTTTGTCAAAGTTATTACGGACATGATATCGAAAAGTCTTGGATTCAAACTCGATACCTTTGAATTGGCAGTCCAATTGTCTCATCACCGATCCGGGATCCGAAATATTTACGATTACCATGACAATAAGCAGTGATGCTAGGGGTATGACCACTGGACTGCCAAAGTCGAAGGTCTCGAGTTCTGACTTAGAAATCATGTGCGTAATAATCACTCGCTTTAACGGTGAAGGAAAACACCGTGAGGAAATTTGCATGCCTGAGAGATTTTCTTGACGGCATGTGAAGTCTACCAACCTACTAACCTATTAGTGGACTATAGCCTAATCCCTCCCATACTGAGAGGAGACGACCCGTGCAAAGCAGTGGGACAGCATATGGGTTGATGAATGAATGATTTATTTTAATGATACACATCAAACTGCATTATATTCATACTATTCCCACAATTTTTTATTGTCACTGTTAACATATATAGCTACATTTAAAAAAAAAGCGTGATTAGGGAGTTTCTTGCCGACTCTTCGCTATAAGTCCCACTTTTTGGAACCGTGCAACTAGTTTGAGTATTCAAAAGCTATTGTAGCGACATCTATCGAGCTACATAGGAACTTGAACGAAGCTACAAATCCTGAATCGCGCAAGTAACGTTTACCGTGCAACTTGCATATATACAACCGCCCGACATCAACCGTCGGGCAGTGGCCCGCGAGGCATAACACCCGCCTGGTCGGAGGATCCTCCCTTTGGATGGAGGGACATCACACTTCGTCCCTCCACACTATGGTAGTCTTGTATGGTCTAATTGAAATAAAATATTTTGAATATGAATTTGAATGATTGGACGAATCCCATCCTATCAATATCCTACCCTGAGCAACTTGATATAATAATGGACAGGAGGAGCAGGATAATAATTATGATGAGTAGATAACATACAACTCTATATATACAGTAGTTATACGGTCTTACACCGACCTTATTGGTGAGGTCTTTCAAAAAGCTCAGTATTCGCAACCAGTGCATGTTAATGACAAGATTATATGAATGTGGAAGAAAGTAGCTTAGTGGCTATTTCTAGTTTCTGCCTACCCCCGGTGGGACAAAGGCATGGGTGTATGTATATGGCAGTAAACATTACAACAGTATCATGAAATAAAAACTATACGGTTCTTTAAAAAACTGCGTGAAGCATGAATTGAAAATGTAGGTAGTTAGGTACCTTTTATTTTGGGGTGCGGAATATCTTCATGGATTGTCTGTCAACTAGGGAGATGGCAGGGGACGTCGAACTCGTGCTTATAAAAAACCGCACTGGAGACCAGGAGACCTGACATCGCTACTACCATGTCAGGCTGTGATCCAGCAGTGTGGTGTAGATCACTGGTCTAAAATAAGGAAATATACGTAAAGACTTAAAGCAGGAAATTCTTCCGTCAGCGAATTCAGTCTTCTGAAATACTACAATTGAATAAATACTTAGCGTAAATAAATAAATACAAGGTGGAAGGGACATCGACGCACATCCGAATACCATGAGTTCAGTACATGATTCTAGAACCCCCTGCGTTGAAATTTTCCGTAACCTTTTTCATCAATTTTTCCATGTTTTCTACAGTTTTTTTTAACTTAAACGTGTCATTATATCTACCCAAATTTTATCGCGTTATATTGATATTATTTCAATGTCTATTTAATTATATTACTTAGAAATATCTAATAATGATGATGTACTACCTAAATTATTTATTTATTTGCTCTAATATGAAAATCACAGGGTCTTATAAACATATACAACATATAAATAACATAATTAAAATATTTACATAAAATGATATACACCTACAGAGAAAAAGAAACTTTAAAAAAAACCATTACACTAAGCGTCGAAAGTCGTCTAAGCGTGCCCAGAAGACTGGCAGCATTGCCACGTTGAATGGCAATGCTTATACCGATACGCTACCAAAATTATATTTATAATTAAAAAATCATTATTTCGGTTATTTAGGATAGCACGCGCGATAACATTCACCGCGTAGCGTTATGATCGCGTTTTTAGCAATACACTGCGCGCTCAAAAATGTCAATATCTGTAATAATAACTAATAACCGATCATTTTCTACATTAATGCCCTAGGTCATTTTATTTTTGACCTTGAGTGAAACTTGTCACGACGTTTGTGCGTCGATATCCCTTCCACCTTGTATAACATACCAGCCTGTACTCCCCTAAAAGGGGTGATAGACGGGCGAGTAAGCTCGTGTAGTTATGGCTCAGCGAGCCTTATCGCCTGTGTGTAACCGCCGCGCCAATTCGCCAGTGATCAAACCGGTTTTAAGCTCGCAATCTTAAACCGCGTACTTTCAGTTCATGTGTCTATCTGGTACTAAGGATTTGGCAGGAGTTTATTAATGCAGTACATCGCTATTTCATCGTATGTTGAGGTCCTATGTAATGAGGCCAACCAAGCACAAATCCAAGCAACCCGCTGAGCATTATAACCCAATCACACTAACCACCGCTGGAATAAATATGACCTTAAATAAATCATAATAAATGTAACAGGGACAAGAAAGGTACTTAAAAAAGTCAGTCAATAAATGCGAGACTCCTTGGTTTGACCGCCGGCCGTATCACACGACACTTACCGTTATCCGCACGCATAATTAGGTTACCGGCAAAACAACCTATAGGACCGGTACGGTAGTCTAAACAACTAAATTACTAACTTTATCAACAATGTCAGCGCGCACGCCATGCCAGCCCATTCAAAGAAAATTCTTGAGTCCTGTTATTACTGATTTCTGACACTTACGCGGATACTAGACATTGAAATAAAACTACTTTTTACGGATTTTTTAAGGTTTCTAAGGTTAATTAAATATTCAGGCGACCCTAAGAGTAAAGTAACGCTTCTCTATATCAAACTTGTATTACAATTTGACATACGGAAGCGTAAAGTAACGCTTCCCTATGTCAAAAAGGAAGCGTAAGTTTACGCTCAGTTTCGTCTCTGAATATAAGCCTTAGATAACTTTAAGTTTTCAAACAAATCTATGCTAGATGCATATCTAGCATAGCTACCCGTATCATTAAAAGTACATTTATAACTGTGCTACGGACTACGCTCCACCGAGGTTCATTCATTCATCCTCGTGCGCGGGCGCCGAACAGTTGCTCGACAACGCGAACGCATCGCGCGAAAATGACGATAAAATTATTTACGTTAGTGGCTTTGTGCGCGAACGTGTTGGCTTACGATTATCGTTGTAGCGAAAATTCTGCCCTGTTACTGGCTAAGAGAACATCCTACGAATTTTCAATGAAAATTTTGCAAAGAATCAACGAAGATACTTATTCTCACTTTGTCTATTCACCGATTTCTACCTGGCTGGAGCTGTCCGCGCTAGCCGAAGGAGCTGCCGGCGCTACTTGGAAAGAAATTTGGAATGTAACCAAACATCACAGGAACAAATGCTTCAGAGATAAACTAGGCCACGTCCTTAATAAACTAAAGAGACAATTAAGTTATGAGTTCAAGAGGCAGCCTGTGATGGCGATGGAGAGACTGATGAAAGTGAAGAAGAGTTACATTCAGAAGATTCAGAGACTGTACGGGATCAAAGTTATGTTGCTTAATTTCAATGATAACATTAATTCAGCTAACGCGGTGAACAGCGTCATCGAACGTGGAACTGGCGGTGTGATCGACAATATTGTGTACTACGATGACTTCAAATCCTCAGTGCTTCTCATAAGTGACGCTAATTATTTTAGAAGCCAGTGGAAAACACCTTTTAACAGTGCGCCCAATATGTTACAACCCTTTTACTCTCCTTATGGAATTAAAAAATATACAGTGAGTATGATGAACCAAGTAGGTTACTTCCATTTAGCAGATTTTCCATTTTTAGGAGCTAGGGTATTAGAAATTCCATGTGCAAGCCGTAGGATAGTGATGCTAGTATTCTTGCCGACCAACAAACCCAGGATCGATGAGCTATTTTACAGACTGCCGCGAACAAGGTTATCATCAATTTTTAATATGTATAAGCGGATGGGCACAGTGTTAGTTAATGTTACAATGCCTAGATTTAACCAAAGTACAGATGTTGGTAACTTGCCAGAGTTACTTTATGATATGGGCATCCAAAGGATTTTTGATCCAAACGAGGCTAATTTTAAGGGTATAAGTAATTATCCGATGTACACGTCGTTAATGACGCAAATGACTAATATACAAATTAATGAGAGAGGTATAACGGCTGCCGCCAATTTCTTAGTGAACAATAATACTGCTGTAGAGTTTCTTGCTAATAAACCATTTGCGTACATGATAGTTGATAGGAAAACTGATTTTATTCTCTTCGCCGGTGTTTATTCCAGACCCGGTGAAGATTGAGAAGTATTGAAGTCTCTATGTAAGCGACGAATCGAGAATCTCTTCTCCGAATGCAATGATTAGATTTAGAATGTACGCGATGTTCGTTCGGGATGTTTTATTAGTAAATACATTCTGCAAATGAGGACGTCTGTGTCGGATTGAAAGGAATGCGTGGTTTACGTATTATATTGACATTTTGTAGACTTTGGTGAAAGTAAATTTTGTAATTTTTTTACTTGACACAAAAAAAAATGAATATTCGAGGCTTTGTTTAAACATGTTATTAATAAAATTAATTCAGGCATGAAATGTGACTCTACTACAAATTTCATTTCATTTATTTCCTTACATATTCTTCTTTCAAGAGGTTTTTTTATCTCGACAAAACAAAATGTCATTATTAAAACTAGAATGTTGTATCAGTCAACAAAAAAACTACACATACAATAAAAATATTATGTTTATTAATAATAACAATTGCACTTAGGTATAATAATGTTTTTATGACTAGTATCACATTACAGCTTCGTATTGCTAGCAAATAACAATGGTAATAATTAATAATGCGTAATAAGCTAATTAATTAACGATGCGTCCTGTATTGGGTCATCGAGTTCGTAAAAGAAAAATTAGTGGGGATCAATTTGACACAAACTTTAATATATTAAAATTATGTTAAACAGACACCGTTATTTCTATAATAATGTCAGCCGATTTCAGTATTTTTTTTAAATAGGTACCTATGCCTTATTTATTAAACTGACCCTGGTTTTACACGGAACAGAATACTCGAGCTTAAAAATTATGAATGAAAAAGGCAAGCAACATTTTTGCCGACAAAAAACATTTTTTTATGTATGAAATATGAATTTATACGAGTATCTAGAACCTACCTAATCTTTTCTTGATATCGCTCCCTGTTAGGTATACTTACATAATATTATAGGTGATTTTTTTGTACGAGGTTTTGTAAAATAGTATTGATTAAAATAATACAAGGTGGAAGCGACATCGACGCACATCAGAATACCATGAGTTCGGTACATGATTCTGGACTTAAATTACCTAGGTCATTTTATTTTTGACCTTTAGTGAAACCTTGTCGCGACGTTTGTGCGTAGATGTCCCTTCCACCTTGTATAAAACTACTAAAATATAAGTACAAGTTTCAAAAAGATATCAGTGAAATTGTTGCAAAATTTTCTTACGTTACTGCTGTTAAATTAATTCCGTAAATGTTAGATACTTACTGAAGTTCCTCATCTTTGCTTTAAAACACCCATTTATGCACACAGGTATGAACAACATTATAATTGATACAAGTATATAATATGGGCGGAAATTTCATAGATTTATTAAAAAAAAAAATGTTTGTAATAAATTATGAAGGTAAATGAACGATATATAATTTACGTAGCTCATTCAAGTTTTTTAAGAGTACTACTTAATGCAAAAAAAAAAAATAAGTATGTAGTTTAAAATCTTTCACGAGGAAAGAAAAATATTACAAAAATTCGGGTTATTGTTACAGATGGTATAAAATTCTACAATATTGACTTTGTGATCGGGCACCAAATATTATTCTCGTGCCGTTTGCAAATACATTTCGCAGATCAAAGATCAAGAATTTTTATTCAAGCCAAAATACTGGCCTTTATATTAGCCATTCATGTTGTGTGCCGTATGCGACATCGTGTTTTGTTTTGTGAATGGGCTGTAGAAGATGACATCTCGTTGTTGTTGAAAAACAGTTTCCATAATCAAAATGTACAGTACGATAATTTTAATTTGAAACTAAAATTTACAAAAAAAAAATAATCTCGTAAATGTGCACTGTAATGAAACAAATGAACACATTTCTTCTATATAAGTTTAGAGCATTTAAATTTGTAACAAGCTAACATTATTTTAATAGGTAAGTAGTTCCGAATCCGTATCCTATATTATGTGGTGTGTAGGTACTCATAAATAATAGGCTAACTTATTTTTTTACAGCATAGAGTAAACACGTCACCAAAAAGTTCATAAACATACTCTTTACTACAGACAGTGTAACTTTCAAAAAGTAAAAGGCAGTTCTGTTACCTATGTCTGCTTTCTCAGGCGGTGACGCGGGAAAAACTAGCGTCGAGGTATTACGACATTTGCCAATGTCTTTAGGCTACAAGGTCACGATGATGTGAATATAGAATTTATAACTCTAGGCGTGTGTTTACCCTTGAGCGTACTCACTATTATGAATTTATGAGTGCAAAAAATATTTTAGCTGGTCTAAAAATATGCGATGAAGTATTTAAAAAAAAACTGATTTTCAGATTCAACACTGTCTTTTCCAAGTTAGAAAAAATATTGAAATTACTTAGGGCCAATTTGACACCTTACTGATAACTTGCCGTTAAATTAATCACATAAATTTTATTCCTTTTTTGAATTTATCCGACGGTTAGCAGCTATCCAGAGGTTGTGAAACAGGCCCTTAGTGTTTTTAAATAAATATTTACTTAATATTACACATTTCCGTAAAGTATTTGGTACTAAATACATACGAAAGTAATATAAAAGAGGTTTGTTAAAGGAAATGCAAAGTTTTAATCTGTCCGAGTAAAAAAAAAAATTATTAATTATGTAGTCCAGTCCGTGAATTATGTGAAGTTACCTTTTTAAAAGTATTATTTTAATAAAGTAGACGCACACTACGTCATGTCACAGTACATACAGGACACAGGTACATTAAAATTTATCATTCGGCTTCGGTGTCTGTCATTTGTTCCATTTACAAAATTATCTGTTTTATGATTCGAGTATTTAAATATCGAAACATTCGGTTTTATTATGTCGAATAATATTTGGCATCTTCTAAATTCAAAAACAAGATGACCAGTTACAATAACAATTTGAGTGGTATTTTTTTTAACAACATTTTGGACACCTGTATTTTATCACGTTACCGGAAATTGTTTTTCTGGGTTATCCTTCTTGCTGTTTCTTGTCCAATGAATCGGTAAAGGCCACCGGCGTTCAACTGGAAATTTCCAAAAAAGAACATTTAATTAATTTCTTGCTCCGAGGAATAAATAAGGAAGGGTTAATTTACTTGGATAATTTAATTTAATGGTAATTGAAACTACATATGTCGCAGTTTTAAAAAAAATATAAGTAAGTACCGAACATTATTTTATCAAATACCATGGATGGGGTTTGGTTTGGATTGGTACCGTAACCTGTAAATAAGAGTTTATGTTCTGGGCCGCCTTTAATATCACATCATAAAACTTAAGCTGGGCATCAGTACCTTTCTTAAATAGGTATGCACTTGTCAAATGTATAATATTTCGGCCAAACATTTGATATAGATGGCAGCCGAAGGTTCGGTTTCGGTCAAATTAATGTCTCTATCCAATATTTCGGCCAAACATTTGATAAAGGCCGAGCTGAAGGTTCGGTTTAAGCCGAAACTAAGACTGAGGCCGAAGATTCGGTTTTAGCCGAAACTAAGAGTGCGGAACACAAACCCACACGCAGAAGTGAGTTTCCATGATAGTGATAGTTATTGTTAAATAGTCCATAAATCAGACTGTTAACCCCTATTCATATAGTATATACTCGCAGACCCCCAAGGGCCGCGGACCATAGGTTAAGAAACACCGGTTTAAGAAACAATTGGTCCTTTCTCCAGAATGTATCTCAAACGAGATCAGAAAACTGGAACATAGTTACTATTAAAACGGAAACGTTCTACAATGTGTATAGGAATTGGTCCTAGTTACAGTGATGTTTTGTATACTAGTGTGTACGGGAGTACCTATAGCAATCTGTACACTTGTACCAGTGACTCGCTTGACCTCGATCGTGTTAGGATAGGCACGTGTCGCTAGGGCAGTGTAATCTGTGCCTGTACTGTGCCTATCTCAACGTAATAAATAGACGTCAATTATGATGTACAGTCACGAGCAAAAACATGTACAGTTCTCGCCAAACTTATTGTCCGGGTTAAAGTTGGCACGAGCTAACTACCCGGCCGTAAAAATCGGAGAAAAAAATATTGGATTAAAATTATTTTAAAAGACAGCCTAAGACTTGAGCTGTCTTTTTTATTTATTACAATTCAATATTTTCCTTTCTCCGATTTTTACGGCCGGGTACTTATACTTAGTGACATTGGTGTTATCACAAAGTTGCAATCGTTCATTCATGAAAAAATCGCCTTAGCCCTTTTGTAAGTGTTTATATCGCTTTGCTCGTGACTGTACATGTACTATGTCAGATATACGCACTATGATAAGGTCATAACTTCATAATGGTCCTAAGAACACTGTTACGCGTTCCTGGGTTCGATTCCCATGCCGGGCGGTGTTGTTGGGTTTTTCTATGAAATATTTTGAAAAAGCTCGGATTCGTGTCCGGTTAATGGCATTAGGTTCCCAATATTACAAGAGACCTAAACATAACGGCGAACTGTGGGTGTACATTAGTAGGCACACCTCTGCCTAGACCCTTCATATCATTAATAGTATTTGATAAGCAATCGTAAAGAACATACTTAGCTATTTTATTCAAATAATACTTAATCATGAAAAATAGCATACATCACTATGTGATTTAAAATTTAAATAAGTTGTTACCATAGTTAGGTTTTTGCAAACAAACTTAGTCCCTATAAATACGTACTTATGTAAAGTAATACCATATTTGTATGTTCAGCATGTACGAAGAAACATATTTTGTATTATTCAGTAATAACTTTCGTAAACACCGGCCTCTATTGAACATGGAGATTTTTACAAAGAAAATGTTAAGTATTACCATAACAAAGAATAATTTCCATACAAATTACTGTGAACTTGAAACTAACGTTTCACGTTCCAATATTAAAATTTTTGAATACAAACTCCACACAAACGAACTGTTTGAATAATTTTATTAATATTAAAAAAAATCGGAAACAGATGAAAATAAGAAAAAAATTAAACTCGGTAACAATTTTAAAAATAGAAGCGGCTTTGCACCTGGATATAATCATTTATGTATTAGAATGGTAATGATTCAAACCAACATTCTTTTCTATTTAAAAACGCTGGAGTACCTCCCACTTGAGTGAACGGCTGCCTAGGACATGTGGTACTATTTTGACGTACTCGTAATAAACGAACCATTATTCTCAACGACTCGACTATTAGGTACACGACGTGCGCTTTGAACGAATGAAGGTGAATGTTACGGCCAACATCCACTGTAAGACGCTATTTTTGAAATAAGTACATATAAAAATATAATTGTTTTTTGAGTGCCAGAGGTATTTATGTTATCAATTCTCTTTTTAATTGATAAAATGCAAATGAGTTGTATTTCAATTAAATTAATTTCTACCGCAAATATCGTAAAATTCTCTATTCTATTGAAACCAAAAATGTTATTTAAATCCTTATTATAATTATTGGAGTATTTACCAGAGACATAAAAACATTATTATATCGAAGAAACTTGGAAATGTTCCTTTAATAATGAAGCAAGAGGAATTTGGTATATAAGTATATATTTTTTTATGCGGAAATGTCAAATCATATAATTATTACTATCTTATTGTTTTAAAAACCTTAATTGATAGCTAGCCGCAGTTCCTATTCAACCGGGAATACGGTACTCACAGCAATAATGATAATGATTAAGATAACTCATTATAATTGCAAGAGAAAGTACTTAGACAATGTGGCCCCATGCTCTCGACTGTCATACTTCTAATCGACCAGCTATCTTGTGCCATCGAAAGCTATCTTGTGCCAATTTCACATGCGAATAAACGGTTAGGTACATGTTCTATATTTAATTCGTTGAAAACGTTTATGCATATGGAAAACTAAATTAATGGATTTTTCTTTCTTTCTAGCCTTTTCCCAACCATGTTGGGGTCGGCTTCCAACTAGGGTTTCTGCTCGAGAATTCTCGAGTCGGGAAATCTCGAGAAATTTGTCTTTAGTCGAGACGGGAAAAAAATCTTAGCGACTCGGGAATTCCCGAGTCGTTGGGAGGAAAATGTTTTGTTTAATTAACCTACTGAAAATCGAATATTATCATTTCGAAGATTTATCAAGAGGCATTAGCAGCAAAAGGTTTAGTTTAATTAACCGATGAAAAATCAAAGGTTAACATTTCGGAGGTTTATATATAGTTTTTTACGTAATTATATTCCCCGATATATCAGTCAAATGTGGACCGATTTCAAAAATTATACCATAAAATTCCAAAGTGGTGGTCCCATCTAAAGTTATCCCTGATGGTAGAAAAATAGGGTATGATTGATTTTTATCTACTGAATTTTCACATGTGAATCGATTGTACTGAAACTTGGCACATACTTATATATAGTTTTGATGATCCTAGGAAGATAGTCGAAGGAAACTCTCAACGGTTTACAGCGACTATCTGGTGTTTGGGTTTATTTTATTTAACTTTATTGGGACTAAGCAACAACTTAGATATTACCTACAAAAATAGAAAATAAATAACTTCTTGACATGAAATAAAAACCGACGAAAAATGTTACTGACAAGCGAGAACTAAAATTAAATGAAAGTTTAATGCAATGTTATATGTTTTTATTCTTAGTTATCTAATGATATAAATTTTGTTAAAATAATTTTACTAATTTTTTTTGTTCGATTAAAGACTATTTGCACATTTGGGAACTGGTAGGGACCTAATAATTACGAAAAAGTTAAGTAATACCCTACTTACTACTACTACTTTTTACGAGAATATCGAACAGATGGTTATAATTTGTATAATTTATGTTAGGTGCCTACTTGTTAATTAATAAGTGCTAATAATTATAGTAACCAAAAATTTACCATTTCATTTAATTGATCTCATCTATCAGTCTAATTTGTATTAAAGTAAATATTTTAAATTAACATCGTGTTTTATAATAAAATACAAAATTTCTCGAGAGACTCGAGAAACTCGAGAAATCCTTGTCGAGAATTCTCGTGCCTCGGGAAATAAAAAAGGTCGAGAAATCAGAAACCCTACAGTTCCAACCCAATTTCTGGGCAATACCGATATTCGAAGAAAAGACTGGTTGTCAGGCTTTTTAGGTTTCTGATTACCACTAACGATTGTCATAGGTGTTCGTATGATAACCGGGACCGATGGTTTTATGTGCTCTCGGAGGCACGGAGGGGTCTCGATATGTTAAGAATGGTCACCCATCCACAGACTGTCGGCGGCAAGCGTAGCTTAACCTTGTAGATCGGTTGATCAGCATAGTTACAACTTGGCCACGAGCCCCTCTTTCATAATGTAAAAAAAATTACTGACTTTACCGTCAGAAGTATCTGGTCTACCTAATTATGTTTACGGGTCATTTTCACAAAATCGGGTTTTGGGGGTGTCCCACAACTTTTCATAAGTATTTAACGAATAATTCCCACATTTAAGAAAAACAACACTAAAAATATGGATCTATGGTTAGTTTTTAACAATATTATATGTTGTTGCTACATAAAAATACAGTCGTATTACCGTAATTTAAAAAATACTAGTTGAAGGTACCTATTTTAACGATGTCCCACTACCAATTACAGTAAAATAACATAACTTTTATATATTTTGTTGACTTATTTATACTAATGTAATGGATTTTTCGGAAAGTATAGTTGTTTACGATTTTTTTCATAATTGCAGAAACAGTGTAACATTACACAAAATATTTAAATAATTGTTTCTAAGTGAGGACATAAATTAGCTAAGGTGGAAAATTCCCTTCCGAAACCCATTTTTTTACAAAAGATCGCAATTAAAACTTCCACTTATATATATTTTTTTTCGATTGCTAATATTTGTAAGGCTGTCATAGGCTGTACCACAATGATTCGTCCATTATAACGGCGACCAGCGGACGATGAAACACGCACTTTAGTAACGGTCCGTTTTTGATATTCCACAACCGCAACCAATTTCGAAGTAAGTACTACAATTTTATTCCTTGTAAATTATTTTGATACCTTATAAACTTTCAGTGAACCCAATTTAATACCAAGCTTGTTGGTCTGATGTGTTATTTAAAAATAAATTAAACAAAAATGTTTAAAGGTAGACTTCCGATACTTCCGTTCCGTTACCAAAACGCAGGTAACGTAGAATTGGAACTAAAAAGTTTCGGAATGGAATTCTTAGGAAGATGGTACATTGTATTCATGTCACTTTGTGACTGTGAATAAGATTTTTTTTCAAGTATTTTTTTTAAAAGACATTTCCTAAATTTTCCCTTATAACTTGTTACACCTATGTAGCCTGCTTATGTGTATAAAGTTTCATTAAAATCGGTTCCGTCGCTTCGAAAAAAAAGAACTTGAAAGTTTGTATAAAACTGCCGTAAGGCGTAAACGCTCTTAAGCCAATGTTTTTGTATAAGGTGCAGTGAAAGTAATAATAATATTGCTTGTTTTTTGTGTCAAAAATGTTTTTATACTTATTTTAATAATTTGATTACAGTTGACGATGTGCAATTATAGCTTTGGAGTAGGTATGAATAATGTTTTCATATATTTTAGTAGCAAAAATTGTTCATATTAACATACATGTACAAAATTTAAAATATTGCTTATTCAAAATATTGCAAAAATTTTGAATAAGCAATATTTTCAAATCTTTTTGTTAATGTACAATAATCTTAATAATTCTATTCCGTTACTGGAACAGTCAATTCCGTGACTGTCCTATTTTATATTTAGATTTAAATATATTTTTTAGAGCGAAATCCCATCTGATTGTCATCCAATTTTGATATTAAAGAGGGTAATAATTTGATGAATATAAATTAAAAAAGAGTTCCTATATTGTTTCCTAATTAAGTAAATTACCAAAAAGAATTTAACTGATTTTGTCCAAAGAGTAACGTAATGGAAAATAAATTGATGAAAATTTATGTTTTTTATTCGTGATTTTATTCTGTCTTTATTTTATATTGAAGTACAAACCATTACTAATAAATAATACCAGTTGCTTAAATCCAAGCGTGTGTTATTTTATTTCTATAACCGCAAGCTTATAGTTGCGGAATGGAAGAATATTTGTTTCCCACGGGCACTAAATTACTTATATTTAATTAAATACTAAAGAATAAGATGTTCTATTATTATTTTCATATAGCGCAAAGAATACCACTTGTGAATGTAATAACAAAAAAACGAACTAAACAAAAAAATAAATTTCGATATATTTAAAACAGTGTACACTTTTTGTGAAAATGACCCTTACAATGTCACAACACGTTTTTTAATTTTTTACAGAATAAAAAAATAATGAAGGCCTTTTTAATAACATACTTATTCCAAATTCCAATCTAATAATTTTATTCTTCCGCTTTTTTTAAAATTATTATTTAATACATTTTTTAAGGCCTCGAGGTAAAATGCTCTTTGTGTATTTCAGATTTCGTAATTTCATTTGAAAATGTTGTATAGTTTTTAATAAAATCTGAATTTTATAGTACTTTTTACATAGTTTTTATGTTAAAAATATTTATATTTTAATATCTATAGGCAGTAGAAATATATTTTTAATTTTATTTTTACATTAAAACAATAATTTGTCGAATTATTTTAAAAAGCATGGAAAATGCTTTAAAAAAATACAAAAAGATAATCATATAATATCGATGTAAAACATTACTGGATTAAAAAAAGAGTAATAAGGTACATAAATGATTTTGTAAACCTAGTTGGGTTTTTCTTGAATCCAGTCTCAATGTCAATGTTTATCTAGCTGGCAACTATTTCTCGATAACAGTGCAATAAGATAACCGCCAGATAGCAATGTTTTAATTTCCGCATCATGATAAACTTATTGGTTACGTTACTTATAAAACTTATTATTACCTACGTTATTTTTTTCTCTATATACCTAAATTATTGTAAATAATAATTTATTAAACCCAAGAGAAATTCAACATTTTAATGTGAAAAAATTGTGTTTGTACAGACAGGAGAAAAAAACGTTATTGTAATGTTTTTGTAAATTATGACCGCGGAACTAATTTTAATATGACTAAATATCTTTTTTTGCTATGTAGCAAATGATTCAGGGCAATAAGTAGTTATTTTGTTACAATATAGTAAGTAACCTATATTATGTGTGAACAACTAAAGTGAATTACATTGTAGTTACATACCTAGTACATTACTAAGTTATTTGAACAAGTGTCAACTAAATAATATATCGTGAAGTGATAAAATAATTTTGCTTGCTTTGAAAATAAATGATTTGATTTTGAAATTGAAATTGTTTTGTGACATTGTAAAGATTTGTTAAAACAATAATTACAGTTTGCAGTCAGAAATTTACATTTAAATCCATTTAACAATAGTTGACAACTTTCTAAAATGAGTAAAAAATAATGTCTTATTACAAATAATAATCTATAAAGTGTTAACCCTTCATCTGCTGTGGACTTCCCTCTTACGTCAAAATTCTTTAAACAATAAGAGGAAGTTAAACTACAATTCTGAAAATCTAAACAAACCATTACAGGCTCGTTTCTAGGAAACTTCTACAGTGTAAAAAGTATGAACATCATTATTTAGTGTCGGATTATTTGGCTGTATAAACGGAAGTCTGTTTCTGAGAAATACTGTAACACTGGTGCGGTATCGAATCTGCTGATAGGGTTGAGAGTTTAGGATATAGAAGTGGGCGTGCATATTCAATTTTTCATCAAGCACTGCTAAGCAGGGGTCTTTTCTCAGCTTATGAGAACAACAAATATAAGTTGTCAGACTTTATGCGCTATCTCGTTTCTGGTGTTGTTTCTCTTCAATGTTTAATTGAAATAATTGGACTGGTATTCAACTAAACACATATTCAGATGACAAAACATCAAAAAGATATTTCCGGCTCAGATACAATGTGCTTCATCCATTATTTATTTTTTTCAATTAACGATAACAGTCCCTATTTCAATTAGAACACCCAGAAGTACAATCAACATTATTTTTTGCTAACCTTGATAACCTTTTTTATCAACTCAACGTTAAGCTACTGTGGTTCTACTACTATTATTGTAAAAGAGTCTATGATTCTTAGATTTTTTTTCGATATCTCTTTATAGAGGTCGTCAGCTAGGAAAAATTAGCATTAATATCAATGTTACGTTACGTTACGTTACGTTATTTTAATAATTGAATACGAAGTTATGTTCGTCTTACGTTGACAGCGTCATACGTTGACAGTTGTCAACGTAAAATGGTAAGCTCGAAGCTCGCGGAGGGTATTTTATGATTATTTTTTTATTAGTAGAACTTACCTAAAAAGATTTACGAGATATTAATATTATCAGTCATGGATGCTCTACAATTTCGTACTAATATGTACAACTTTTCGGATTAGGTGTGACTCCTGTTGAGACCATGGAAGGGCCCAAACTATGTATAGTTTCAGAATGGCGGTGTGGTCATTATAGGCGTAAGGACTCTGATGAAAAGTCATCGTCTGTAGATAGCGGTAATTTTTAATGATTTTCCACACAATTATAAAGAGCGGTGTACAATATTATGTTACTTAGACCTAAGATAACATTAAGGCTAATTCAGAGACGATGCTAAGCATAAACTGAGGCTTCCGTATATCAAATTATCATACAAATTTGACATACGGAAGCATTACTTTACGCTTAGCATCGTCTCTGAATATTAGCCTTTATATTGGCCTAAGTCACTAAGCCAACTTTGTGAAGAGAGAATTAAAAAAAAATATATTATCATGATTTATAATTAATATTACGTTAGGAGTTTGTGCAAGTCTTAATTTGAAATATTCCTTGCATATTTATCCTCACTCAAAATTACGTCTGTGAGTACTAGATAAACCTAGATTGAGTTCGGTAGCCCTGCATAATACTGAAGGCAATAAAATTACCGAAGCGTATCGAGATGCATCGATTCTACATTTTATTCGGTCATCGACCGCGCCTAATTACACGCCTCATCTATCTGCGGACAAAAACTTAACAGCAATATAATGCATTTTATTGAAAAGCTCCTGTATTTCTTTCGTGGAAACTGGGTTAACCCCATCGGACTAATAATACCGAGTTATAAAGGAAACCTTGGTATTCTTGGTGTACATTTGATAACTAATCTGAAGAGGTTATTGCTTATTTATTTGACGACGTCTGTGGTCTAGTGGTTCGAGTACCGGATACTGCTACTGATCTGCTTAATGCTAATCACGAGGTCGTTTCGGGGTTTCGTTCGAGGGTTAGATTCCCATAGGACTGGACACAAATACTTAATGTGATGAATAATATGTTTGTGTGTCTCTTATGTATTATAAGTTTCCATTTCCATTTAGAGAAAAAAGTACCTATATAAGTATTACATCCATCGTATTGTACATATAGAACAAGCTTTGCGTAGTTTGGGATGTGATTTTTTACTTTGACTATCAATAATATTATATTATAAAGAATGCTAAACGAAGCTTCGAAGCTATTATCAAATTTCTACATCGCATCGTCACCAAGTGGAAGTAAACCCGAAATAAAACGTATTTCAATGTTCGATTTATGAACTATAAATAGGGTTGTAACTCATATTAGACGCTAGTAACTAGTTTGGTCATTCATGGTCGACGTCAGTAGATTTAGCTACCGTTATTTATAATGTTAAACGTAACCGCTTTTTTGTTGTAATAAGTTTTCATGTAAAAACTGCCGGTGTGATTGACATTTTGCGTCTGTAAAAAAATAATGAGTGTAAGGAAATACGTCTATGTTACTGTATTTTAATGTTAAGAGTAAAATATTTGGTAAAAAATGCCGAGCATTACCTACTTTATTTACCCAAAAACTTGTTTATATTGTATGTTTAATTATCATTTTTTTAGGTAATGATTGTGAGAGAAAATACAATCAGATTTTTATTCAATATGTTTAATGAAAATATACAAATTGCATTTTGCAATAAACCATGCCCCAGATGTTATTTCTTATTATTTATTTAATTAAAGATACCGCCATATTGATTTAACATTCGTTCAAATATCTGCGTTCCAGTATTTTATTTATTTGAACTTGGCCTCTTTATGGAAACGACTGCAAAATTTATTATCATAGAGAGCTGTTCTAGCTAAAATAATTACTCAGTTAATTTTAACGATCAAGTTATGAGCCAACTCTGATTTTAGGTTCAAATATCTAGGCCATTGGTTTGTTTAATCTTTGGCAGCTAATATACGGCTTGTAGCTTTAATCACCTATAATTATCGAGGCAAATCACAAACTTTCGACCGTAAGTACCATTTTTTAATCGTGTCGCATCCGAAGGGTTAATTTGACAAAGTTGCGGATATTATGTTATCAAATACTTTTGCTGTTTTTTTGGTGTTTAAATCGGGATCTAGCTAAATATACCAGTAACTTCTAATCATTCTACTTAATTCTGCAATGGCTACAAAATCGGTTGGCGCCACGCATTGCTATTGCCGAGGTCAAGTTCAAAACAATTTAATATAGTTCGCTATTTCTGTTGCTTAGTCTTTCAGTCACAATTTAACCCCACAACTGTGTTGTCACGGCCTTGACAGCGTGTATGGCGTAATTAACGCACGTAAATTGCGTAAAAACAAGTTTCTTTTAATTAACAGTTACGACGGATATCGTGCACAGAAATAATAATGACGCGGCCGTTACTATCGAAATCGGAAATCTCTAATGAACTGTGACGTCATTAAAAAAATACAGATATATTTTTTTGGTGTTTGCTTATGATATTCATATGAACAATTCAAAATTAGTAGCAAATTAGCAATGATATCGTATTAAGAAGAATTTCACAGTTATTTGAACTCAATGTTAGAGCGTTGGGTTGACTAACAAAAATTTTGGTGATTCTGAGTTCGATAGTAAATCACTATCGCAGTTGAAGGGTTAATAGCATATTTTATTAATATTATCACAAATTTGTCGTAAAAATGTTGATGTATTGCTCTGGCTGATTATTAATTAAGTTTTAATTATGTTTTCAAACAATTTGTATTCAAAAATAATATGATGTTGCGTAATTTTGTAACATCAGTGATAATTTTAGTTAATCAATTTAATTGTGAATGTAATTGGATTACAAAGTATGTGTTGTAAGATTTAGTTATTTATTAATCGTGTTGATTATGAAACTGGATAAACTCAAAATATTGTTAATATTGACTTACAGTCAAAATATAAGGGACGGAAAAAATGATACTTAACTAGAGAAAAGGTGAGCCAAGATTTTGAAATGTTTCTCATCTGCAAAAAACAAAATATAAATATCTTCCGTCTCTTTCTAACCTTGATTTTATTATTAGTCTTCTTCGTATCGTGTGTATGGTAATAATATGACGCCAGTGAGGGCACCTCAATGGCGCAGAGATAAAGAATATCAATTTTTCTGTGTACTTATCCAATTTCTTACTAAATCGACACTAAGGCTGAGATTCAGAGAAGAGACTCAGCATGAACTTACGCTCCCGTATGTCAATTTGTCATACAAATTTGACATACGGAAGCATAAGTTCATGTTGAGTCTCGTTTCTGAATATCAGCCTAAGACTAATATTCAGAGACGACTCTAAGGGTAAACTAACGCTTCCGTATGTCAAATTGTAATTAATTAATACATAGGAGGTCATCAATAACCTATACAACTCAGCCCAAATTTGAACCAGTGGTACATGACAGCTGTCAAGTTGACAGTTTTTACCATGAAATCACTATGAAACTGATAATAATGTGCCGTAACCGTGCGTTTGACATTCCGAAACTGACACTGACAGTTTTCACTATGAAATCATTACAAAATAGATAATAGTGTGCCAAAATGGCGTTATTTTTCTCATCCCCCAGTCAACATTAAAAAAAAGTAAGACTAGAGCTTTAACCAGTATAATACAGGGTATTTTTTCCAATAAGTGTAGCTTCGGAACATCATTTGGGCCAATTTCGATGACCTTTGATATACGGAAGCGTTTCTTAACGCTTTGCCTCGTCTCTGAATATGAGCCTAAAAGCTTCTATCAACTTCAAATAAAATATAGTACCTTCTCTAGTCTACACTGTAAACTAACATACTAAGTTATAATGTTATTTTTATAAGAATAAAATATAAATATAGAAAATATAAACATGACTTTTGAATAAACAAATATTCGTAATAAAATATGTTTTATTTATTTATTCCCTTTATAAAGATAACATATTTGCTACTTATGAAAGTGTAATATTCCACTGTGCTTTGTGCTTGCAGTGCTATAGCCTGTTGAATAAATCCTAGCCCGTTCCCTCCTCGACTCTACTTGTTGCGAAAAGCGAAATGCCTTATATTATCGATTGTGAGATTAATCTAATACGTACAAGCATATTATGTGACAATACTAAGTGATGGTAAGCGGCATCCGCTGCCTATAGACGACAGCAACACCAGCAATCACTTGCATGTTGCCATACAGACCTCAGTTGCTAAGCCTTATTTGCCCAGTAATGTCACTGGCTTTACCTATCAAACCGGACAAAAATGATGACGCATTACTGCTTAACGCTAGAATATTAGCAACAGAGGTTGACCACCCCACAAACTAGGTGCAGCATAGTATGATCACCATACGCAAAGTAAACGAGCTGACAATCTGATGGTAGCTTGGTGAGTGGTTATCCGCGCCCACAGTCAGTGAGGCTATCGGCTTTTGCGCTTAATATTGTATTTTCGTTCCCTGGCACAAGGCAAGGCGAGTGCGGTTTTTAGTTGGTACCTACCCGACATACTGGCCGTCTCCCCAGGTGGCAATGAATCCACGAGGACTTTCCTCCAATACCCAAAAAAAATCTATGCAGGTACTCGACTTTAAATGGTCACAGAAAATCGCATCGCAATTTTTTTATGTGGCCTCTTTTGTGTCCGTGCCAACGTCTTCTCGGCCGACCTCATCCACGATTTGCGTTGCTTGGTACCCACTCGGTAACTAGTCTCACCCACCTGCCCGGTTGCATGCGGCTGATGTGGCCAGCCCGGCGCCATTTCAAACTCGCCTCCCAAATATCTTTAGCAATTTCCTGATTATAATAATGATTCATTCACTGACTCATTCATCCTGGGCTTTTCAATCCAGATGTTAGAGACTGTCTGATTTTTTGAGCACAAAAATAAACTGTTTGAAGTGCCCGTTCGATCTTATTGTTGCAACGGGATCATCGAATTTAAAATCACAACATTGAAATGCAATACATTGTGTTCAAAGATTAGTAACGGTTGTTCAATAACAACAATATGCATTAATGCGAAGGCCGAGGCTATGGAATAAAACGCTACAATCAATATACAATTGAGATCGAACTCATTCAAATCGTCGGGTCATGAATTTTTAGTGTCATGTTTACAGCATTCATACATACATACATTATTGCGGTTTTTTCACAGCGATAGGACAGTTGCTAACTTGTTAAGACTTGCAAACTTCTTTGGCTTCATTTACGTTCATACATGCAGTCATAAAGACCGGTTGCGAGTATAATGCACGCACGACGCTTTTGAAGGAATAAGATTTGTCTAGGTAAGTAAGTATGTCTTTATAGTCCTTCTATAGAGCTACAAAATGATAGATATGAGCAAGACATGGAACAGAACTTAAATTCCAAAGAATGATTTGGAATAGAACTTAAATTTCAGCAAAAGCTTTTGAATTCTAGATAATTATTATGAAACAAACTTATACAAAATACGCACAAAACTTAAGTTCAGGAGAAAAACAACCGATGATAGCAAAAAACATTAAATTAAAACTTTATAAAGTCTCAAATTTTTCCCAACACTGCACGGTCAAAATCGTGGGCTGGAGTTAGTAAATAGTAGATACATTTAAGGACAGTTCAAGTGGCAGACTACAGAGGCGGTAGATATCCTGTAGTATTTGGTAATACCACCCACTGGTAACCCTACCCGCCGGGTGTGCCCACTTAAACTGTTGTGAAAGTTTTGAGAAACTATTGAAAGGATATAATTATATTGAAGTGGTGCAATAAGAAAAACGGCTAAATACATGTGTGATGGTCTATGTTAATACAGAAGAGAGAAGAAAAACCTGTCTCATTGGGCTTGAAATGCTTGTCGATAGCATCAATTTCGTAAAAAAACAATGTAAGTTATGCGGGCAGAATATGAGACACCGATTGACATCATACTCTGCCAAATAAATGATTGGGTTTTGAATTAAACCCAATAAAACTTTTCTAGACCAGAGAATCGAGACAACGACCTCACGTTTAGATGATCATTAGACAAACTACTGATGCAATTATTACAAAGAAGCAGAGGTAAGGATAATATTAATTTAAATAAAAATAAATCGCCGAAATGTTTGTACGCGCATAACTTTCGAACAACTGCAGCAAATTGAACAATTACTTTTTTGAACACATCAAGTTTGAGTGTATTTTTCTTAAATTCACCAGGATACGCAGGTGAAGCTGCGCACGGGTTGCGAGTTTATTTAAAACTAGCTTCCCGCCAGCGGCTTCGCCCGCGTGGTTTTATAATTTTTTCCCCCGCTTTTGCAACATTTTTCATTACTACTCCGCTCCTTTTAGTCGTAGCGTGATGATATATAGCATATAGCCTTCCCCGATAAATGGGCTATCTAACATGGAAAGAATTTTTCAAATCGGTCCAGTACTTTTTGAGTTTATTCGTTACATACAAAAATACAAATCTTTCCTCTTTATAATATTAGTGTAGAAGTGTAGATAAAATCCGAAAACAAAACACTCCGTGACCTTCTTTGCCCGGTGATTTCAAATTCATCGTTTTTGAATTACATTACCTTCAAGGTAACAGCCCTACGGCACACCATAAAATATGTAAACATACACACACAGAGACATCACCTCTTTATAAACGTTTGTGTGCGTGCGTTTTTATAGGGCTATCGACATTGATTATTCGTTTTTTTTATGGAAAAGGAATATCAACGCAGCATTTTTAAATTTTTAACAGTTGACCAAGGCTACCAGAAACTTAAAAACGTGGCGACGATCGCAAGAAATTATGCTTACTGACTTCTAAACTTCATTATGAAGATGGCACCCGATGATTTTAATCAGTGAAATGATGGGTAAGTACTTCTACTTGTTAACTACTAATTCAATATAGTTTACAGTGACGCCTCTTAAGAAGTCAATAACTTTAAGAGGTGTGACTTGAGTGCATTGACTCCACTTAAACTCGGCGAAGCACGATTGCGTTCAACATGCCAGTACTTGAGCAATGACAACATGATTACTCTATGGCCTATAGCCATAACATTGGGCCGTTATCGTAGATATGAGCACTCAAACAGATCATATTTTTTTACATCTAGCTTTTTCTCTCTCAAAGTTAGTGACCAGACAGGTACGGCTGAATATCAGTAGTTATAAGACAAAGCGGCTACCATCAAACCTTAGCATATCAGATAATTTCCAAGTCATACCCTGGCTACAATCTGGGACTCTAATTTAGGTATCGTATAGATAAACTGGTTGTCAGGCTTTTTGTTTCTGTTTTTGACCTTCGTGGCGTTCCTTATCCCATCAAGACCGCTTGATGACCTCGCTGAAAGAGCCTCTTGGCACATAATGAGCTTCCTAAAATTATTTTGCAGCTATGTTTTCGAAATAAATAAGTTTTTTTTTGTGTAACGGCAAGCGCAGCTTAGGTTGGTATGCCACTGGTCAAATATCTATGATCAATATCTTGATCCAAGATTTGATCGAATTTATTTTACGAATATCCCTTCCCTAGGATCCTTTTGATCAAATTGATAATGTACAAATTCAGTCAGGCTAGTCTAATAAAGACTATTCCAATTTTTATTTGTTTATATTCTTTTAAATTAAGAAGAACCTGCCAGTTCTACGGGTGGTCCTCATTTACACCGTGATATCACCATAGAGTTCTAACATCCAAAATTAACTTTACAACTTTTTTAATGACTGCTGTTTAAATTCGGAACACCACGGCATTGCCGTACAGAGGTTTTACCACCCGTCGCTACCGTGTAAGGTAAGGTAATAACACCGTATGCACATACTGCCGTCGTATTTGGTAGCTAATGCAATTAAGAATTACGTGTAAATTGTCGACTTACCTAATCTGGTAATTGGTTAAACGATTAATTGTAGATGTCAAATGGGATAAACCGGTTTAGGTTGAGCCAATTCCCAAAACAGTGTTATGAAAAAATGGCAGACTCAAAATTAACAGAACATAAAAACTTAAAATGGGTATCCCTCAAACTAGAAAAAATCTTAAAATGGCAAACGATAACCTAAAATGGGACAATATCAAAAAAATCACGAAATGGTACTATGGATCTCAAAACAAAAAAAAATATTAATAACAGAAAATTTTTGGGGATGGACCATGAATTTTCACCAACTTCCCTTGTCCAAAGCATATCATTTACCCCATTCATCCCTGTTAGCCATAAACGTAGATTTAAACTACGTCTGTGCTGTTAGCCCTACTTCCTCTTTCGCTCCCATGTATGAATTCGAACCATGAATTTTATGGATTGCAAATGACGTCATAAGATTGTACGTACTAATATTAATTTAAAAACTATATTTAATACAAGGCATTGACCTAAATATTACTTCGAAATCATTGGGACAAGGACAAAACACACTTAGTAATAAATTTCCTCACGGTCCTCTGAAATGTCGTCAAAATATAAAAGGTTCATTGTTTTATCTTTTAGGACGAAATATGTAAAAATTAGGGCCTCATTGCCACATGTCGTAATAACTATAAACAGTGTTATCAATGTTATCTGTGTGTACCTTTATACCTACCTCTTTGTAGCCTTGGCCTCTTGAGACGAATATGCGATTACGTCAAATCTGAGTTTAGACTGTCCTAGATTATTATCATGTTGTGGATTAAGGAAAAGCATTGAAAAAGAAAAAAATGCGATGTATGCGAATTGTAGAAAGGAGGTCATCAAAAGCCCATACAACTTAGCCCAAATTTGTACCGAAGGTACATGTCAGCTGTCAAGTTGATAGTTTTTACCATGAAATCACTATAAAACTGATATTAATCTGCCGTAATGGCGTGCGTTTGACATTCCGAAACTGACACTGACAGTTTTTACTAAGAAATGATTACGAAACAGATAATATTGTGCCAAAATGGCGTGATTTTTCTCAAATTAAAAGTTTTATTTCTCATCCCCCAGTCAACATTAAAAAAAAGTACGACTAGAGTTTTAACCAGTATAATACAGGGTTTTTTTTCCAACAAGTGTACCTTCGGTACATCATTTGGGCCGATTTCGATGACCTCCTATAAGAGTCTGTTTCATCACTACAAGAAGTTCCCGTTAAGGTGCTCAATTGGAGGATTCGCCTGTAATGTAACGTTTCAGATTCTAAAAAAACTGGTAGGTATTTGAGTAGGTGCCAAACAATTTTATTTTAAATTATCTTTTTTGATTGTTTGTTTGGCACCGTTGTCAAATTCTTTTTTTGCTTTTTAGTTCCTGTGTGTTTGGTTTTGAAGGTAGTTAGTTTTTTGTTAATTATCCTAATATTTAATAATTTTTAATAAAAACCTAATCGGTCCAGCCGTTTAGCAGGAGTTGGTGACAAACACACCTACAGAAGAATTGTACTCATTTAGATAAGGTAAGTAGTTTCTAAAATACCGATTCTACAGTGACAGGAAGTGAATAGCTTATCGGTGTAACACAATGCGTTTACTAAGTTGAGTTGGTCGTAAATAAAATTGTCTGTCTGACTGTCATTGTGTCTACGTTCTGGCATGTTCGGATGAAAGGACCGACCGTGAATTGTTTTTAATTATAAAGCGCGGGCCAGAGTCCAGTGGTTTAGCGATACTATTTATGACGATAGTATCAAACAATAAAGAAAAAAACACAAATTCTTAATTAATACTAATCCATAAATATAACGTACCATCACGCCTGTATTCCTGGAAGGGGTAGGCAGAGGTGTACTAATGTACACCCACAGTTCGTTCATTTTTAGGTCACATGTAATAGGAGGCGAGCCTATTGCCATCAACCGGGCACAAAACAAGACTCCGTGCTGCTCCTGGGAATTTCACCAAGAAACCCACTTAAAAACACTTTGCTCGACCCTGGAACCCAGGACCTCTAGCTTAGAAGTCGGGCTTGGAACCATTAGATCAACCATAAAAAACATTAAAATTGCCAAGTAATTCTGTCGATCTGTTTGGTACCTATTCACAGCTAAACCGCTGAAAAGATTTCTATAAAATTTGACAAGGTGATAGATTTGACGGATCTCTGTGGACACCTTATCATTCGCATCCCAAAAGACTTTTGAAGACAAACAGTAGCCTATTTTACGTAAGGACTGGGCGGACCGCATGTCACAAGCACACCCCCGAACTTGGACCCAAAATAGTCTTCTGTAAACCGAAGTGAACTACTCCGAGATCGGCTAAAAAACAAACGCCATACGATACTAACATAGATGGCGTTAGTGTTTTTGTGTACGCCGAACGCGTCTATCAAATGTTCGGACGGTCCTATCTTCAGTAAAACAAAAAACGACGGGGTGTTATAAGTTTGACGTGTCTGTGTGTGTGTGTGTGTGCGTGTCTGTCTGTGGCATCGTAGCCCCCGAACGGATGAACCGATTTTGATTTTGTTTTTTTTTATTTGAAAGGTGAATTAGTCGGGAGTGTTCTTAGTTATGTTTGATGAAAATCGGTCCAAGATGGCCGCTGCCACAAAATAGCGAATTACATATTTTTTCACAACTCCCTCAATATGGGTATCAAATGAAAGGGCTTAACTAGGAAAATACTATACACTACGATAAATTTCAAATCCAAGATGGCCGCCACCACAGAGTGGTAAATAACAATTTGTGTCGGGGTTTTTCAAAATTTTTAATTTAGGTTAGGTTAGTTATTAATCAATGCCTATTTACTTTCTCAGATCGCAAATTCGCAATTCTTGTACATTCTTTCCAAATTTTGTGATAGACAAGATAACTGTCGGATAAGTAGAGTTATTTTCGTTATTAGTACGATAGCTTCAGCGCAATAATCTATATTACTTAATATTAAAAGAGGAAAGATTTGATTGTTTATTTGTTTTTACCCGACGACACGTCAAAGAGCTGAAGGAAGGGTTTTATTATTGAATAGGCTCCGAAACTATTGGACGATTTGAAAAATTCTTTCGATTCGAAACTTTCATTGTTAGATAGCCCATTTATCGGGGAAGGCTATAAGCTATATACTATCACGCTACGACTAATAGGAGCGGAGAAGCAATGAGCAAGCAAAGAGAAAAATGTTGCAAAAGACGAGGGAAAAAGTTATCAAGACGCGGGCGAAGCCGCTGGCGGAAAGCTAGTATCTTATAATGCAATGGACGACTGACCTATCAATATCCTTGCAATGCTCTGTGACAAATAATTGATTGGGCTTAAAAAGTAAGTACTGCGTCTGAATATCAAATTCATAAAAGAATACATTGTAACAATTGTAAACGGAACATTGCAGCTTTTAATGGTTTGCATGCTTGATTAATGGAGATGAAATACAGTCGTGTTTTTTTAAATTCAAGGATGACTTGCGAAGGTCGGAAGTTAGTCGTAATATACGTTTTGGCCGAGAATCCAAGTGATGGCATGATATCAGTTACAAATTTATATTTACTTCTGCTAATAAGTAAGTAGATCTTTTGAAGATGCACTAACTAATCCTTATAATCCGTATAAATGCGAAAGTAACTCTCTGTCTGTCTGTCTGTCGGGCTTTCACGGCAAAACTACTGAACCGATTTAAAATGAAATTTGGTACAGAGATAGTCTAGAGCCTGAGAAGGGACATAGGCTATACTTTTTAATGCGACAAAAGAGCTGTAAGGGGTTGAAATAGGAGATGAAAGTTATAAGCAATAAAGCATAAAGCTAGTACTTCTACTTAATTCTTATACTATGGTTGTTTGAAAGAAATTGCTCTTAGCCATAAGACTGCCAATAAAACTCTTGTAGTATTTATTTTTCATTGTGTTTTGTTTCTTAGTGTAGGTAGGTACTGTGGAGGCTTACCAGTCCTCCACAGGAGCGTTACCTGAAAGCTAAAACAAAAAGGAAACACGACTATTGGAACACAGCTGATGCTGCGGTATATTCAATATGAAGGCTAATACTAGAATGACATTCGAAATTTTCTTCAGGTCTTCTAAACAATTCAACTACATTTAAATTCAAAACAAATTTTTTTATTCTACGATGACAGCTTTTGATGCCAAGCAGGGCTTTTACGAAGCAGCCTCTGTAGAAACCTCCTTGGGTCTCTACAGTACTATAAAAGATGTATTCTCGGAATAGCAATTATTTTAATGGCAATTACCCGAATGGCAATTGACGTATTCCACGAAGGGCAATCCTATCCTACTAATTCCTACTAATATTATAAATGTGAAAGTTTGTGGATGGAGGATGGATGGATGGATGGATGTTTGTTACTCTTTCACGCAAAAACTACTGAACGGATCTGGATGAAATTTGGCACAGAGATAGATTATAATCTGGAATAGCACATAGGCTACTTTTCATCCCGGTAAAATGTATGGTTCCCGTGGGATAGCGGGCGAAGCCGCTGGCGGAAGCTAGTTTTCAATATTTTGTTCGATGCCATTCGTGGACTATATTTTTATATATATTCTATTCTATATTATTAAACAAGATGGCGTTGGCATTTCTTATCTGACGACCTCTCAGAACAAACAAACTCATAACTAATTTATTATTTATTTCACAAAATGGCGTAGGTAAATGATATAGGTAGTATAGGTACTATTTAAAATATTTCAGTGTCCTGTGATTTTCATGATCACTGGACTGCCAAGTTGAAGGTCTCGAGCTCAAATTCAAGGCCGGCCTGAGTTTTATTTACCTGTAATTAATTAATTGTCACTAGTTTTAACGTTGAAGGAAAACATGGTGAGGAAACCTGCATGCCTGAGAGATTTTCTAGGTGGCGGGCGTGTGACGTCTATAGACCAGCGTGGTGGACTATATGTATAATAGCCTAACCCTTGTCGTTCTGGGAGGAGACCCGTGCCCACCACTTGGGACAGTAAATGGGTTGATGATGATGACCAATCTATTTTTATACTTACAAATAAATAAAATTGAAGTGTCTGTTTGTGTCTGTCTGTCTAAATTCATAAGAAAGTAGGTATACGGTTCTTAAATCCAATATTAAAAAGAAGTTAAATTAAAAAGAACTTATTTCAAATCGAAAAATAAATTATTAAATTTCTGTCTGATTGTTCCATCTTATCTCCGAAACGGCTGGACCGATTTTTACGGGACTTTCCTACTAGAGACTAAGTACTTTAGTTTCAGAAATTTTATTTAAAAAATTGTATGATCGCTAGTAAACACCACGGGATACAGCTAGTTGAATTTAATCATAAATAAGTTTAATGTCAATCGGTACGTCCTCTTAGAAGTCAATCATTTTCTTGGTACAATCTAATCAAAATCACTGCAGCAATTTATAACAATTAAAACCATTTTGCTTTAACGACATCTCTTAATTAAACATTGCATTTAACGTAATAACTAATTGACTAAGCAGTCGCTATGGTGTCGGGTTTCTGCATTACGAATGACAGGTTCGATTTACGCAATATACGGATATTTGTGTGTAGTGTCTTTGGTTAGAGAGAAGGAAAGTTAACAACTTTGCACCGATTATAATATTATTTTATTACCTACTAGCTTTTCCCCGGCTTCGTCCGCGTGGAGTTAGGAACTTTGAACCCGTTTTCCGTAGGAACTTTGAATTTGTCCTAATCCAAGGTATAAGGCATCACCATTTCAACTTTCAGCCAAATCGGTTAAGCCGTTTAGCCTTGAAAGAGCAACAAACATCCAAACTTAGAAACTTTTGCTTTTTTCATGTTAGTAGAAGTATGTATTAAATAAAAACGAAAGCTCAAGTCATAGGCTGTCGTTTTAAATAATTTTAATCCAATATTTTTCTCTCCGATTTTTACGGCCACGTTGAAGCTAGTTCGCGACAACTTCAAACCGGACAATAAGTTTGCCGAGAACTTTACCCAAAGACCTATGACTGTACCTAAACCATTCCCGCCATCTTTTTGGTTGGCGAGAACTGTAATTACGCGCCTCGTTTCGACATTTGTACTACATGTTTCGAGTTTCGATGTAAGCTCTCGAGACGTTGACAAGAGACACACTTACCTATGAACTAATGTGACAATGTAGCATTAGTTACCCTAAATAGCATAATTCTTAGGTGGTGTGGTCTTAACAGCATCTTCCTTAAGAGCTGACAAACAAAGGACCATTTATTAAACGCAATTATTTTAATGGCAAGCAATGATACTATATACATTTGTCATTGATGGCAAGCATTATAATGGACCATCTCGTTAAAGTTTGACAGCTGTCAATGTCCAATAAACTTTGACACTTCATCGTGGCGCTATTTGCAAAGCAAACATCAATACGTCAAATTTAGTAGGTATTCTTCATTCATCCAGTCATTTTATTAAGTTCCTTATTTTGTCGTGTGTCAAGATATACAGATATACATTACAAGAATACAATAGCAAGGTTTTTAGACTTCTTCAGAGTCTTTTTACTATAAGTTTAATTATCATAGCGGACTGCCATTGGCATAAAAGTAATACAGAGGACGTGACGTCACTGTGAATACAGTACCTGTATCAAAGTACTTAGGATAGCATTTTGTTCCTCGGAATATTAATCTGTAGACGGAAAAAAGTGTAAAGTAAAGATACCGAACATCAAAGTAAGTGTAAGATAAGTGTTAGGTGGCTTTTTGTGACTCGGAAGCACACAGGCCGCCTGATGATAAGACAATTTTGTCAATTCCGAAACGCTTAGGCCAAAATTATGTTTGTATTATGAATTATCCATCCATGCTTTGTATTTTCACCATTCTCGCAATAATGTGATTGGAGTTTTCTATGAAATTCCCAGTAGCAGCTCGGAGCTTGGATTCGTGCCCTGTGATGGTAATAGGCTCGCCCTAATGGCAAGAGTTGTAGCTACATATGGGCAGCCTGATGGTAATCGGTATAGGTAAGCCCTGCAAATTAATAATGTGCCTAGCGGCCGTCATGGTGACGTAAAAATGACGTGACTGCTTTTAGTGCGTGTTAGCACCACTAGCCGGCACTTTGTGGTTAATTAGACAAAGTTCCTTTTAACAACTTGCGGGACTGATAACAGCCTATAGACGCCAGCAACATCAGTAGTATCCATAGTGCGTTGTTAAGTCCTCAGTTGTCTTATTTGCCCAGTAACTACATGACACACCCGTCATGGCCATGGTAAATATTCCTGATCACAATGCCATGACGCATACGGCAAGATATGGCAAGTGCGGTTTTTAACCGGTATTGGTCCGACATACCCTGCCGCCTCCCCAGGTCCCGGGATCGGAGATTTTCCGCACCCCAAAAAAATACCTAATGACACTGGCCACATTACCCTTCAAACCGAAACATAATAAATATTGTGCAAAAAAGTACATTTTTGCTTGGCGGTAGAATATTTTGCAAGGTGGCAAACAACGGCCCGCCTGATGGTAAGCGGTTACTAAAGCCTACGGACGCTCGCAATACCAGGGGGCGCGCGTTGTCGACCCTAAAAACCTGGTTTATGGAGGATGCACTGCGCCGGCAGTTTGAGGAAATATTCCTCTCGCTGCCAGCGCAGCGCATTCTTAAAAGGAGCTCTGGCGACCTTACTCACTGCGGGAACACAACACACGATAAAGTGTGTTATTTGACTGAAGTTTTCTGTAAGGCGGAGGTACTTCCCCAGATGGTCTGCTCCAGATTTGAGACATAAATGGCTGTGCCCTACCTCTCCTAATCCTAAGTAAAGTTCTCGCCAAACTTATTGTCCGGGTTGAAGTTGGCTCGAGCTAACTTTAACCCAGCCGTAAAAATCTGAGAATGAAAAATATTGGATTAAGATGATTTAAAACGACAGCCTACGACTTGAGCTTTCGTTTTTATGTATTACTAGCTTCCCGCCAGCGGCTTCGCCCGCGTGGTCTTATAATTTTTTCCCCGTTTTTGCTACATTTTTCATTACTACTCCGCTCCTATTAGTCGTAGCGTGATGATATATAGCCTATGTTACTCGGGGATAATGTAGCTTTCCAAAGGTGAAAGAATTTTTGAAATCGGTCCAGTAGTTTCGGAGCCTATTCATTACAAACAAACAAACAAACAAACAAATCTTTCCTCTTTATAATATTTGTATAGAAAATCCTATATTTTTCTTTCTCCGATTTTTACAATAAGTTTTGCGAGAACTGTAGTACTCTTACTGCTCTCTAAATATATTCAAAAACATTGCTCACCATTCATCATTGGAAGGCAAACACCAGTATAAGTATCGGCACGGTGATGACGCAGAATATGTACACAGATGTCCGCGGCTCACACTCCGATATGATGACGAACTGCTCGTTCCAAAGCGAGTCGTTGTCTCGAAGGGGTACTTCCAATATCACCTGTAAAGATGAAGTTGCTGTGAGTATACACATCAAAATCAAAATAGTTTTATTTTCTTATGAAATGTCGAAACTAGGTGCACGGTTCCGAATTAGTCGTTTCCTATGGAGAAGAATCGGCAAGAAACTCCATGGTTACTCTTTTAAATTTGGTTTTTTACAGTGACACCTGATACAATAGTTTAAGGATACACAAGTATGAGAAAACAATCTAATACAGAATAAATTTTTAAGAAAAAATATATTATATAAAGCAACTGGCAATATTTCACCAGGGTATTGTATTATCATCTCTAGGAATAAGCAAGTGAGAGACTGAAGGGGTAGGCAGAGGCTGTTTAGATCCCATGTGATAGGGGGCGAGCCTATTGCCAACAACCGGGCACAAATCCAGACTCCGAGCTACTACTGGGAATTTCATAGAAAACCGAACAACACTTTGCTCGACCCGGGGATCGAACAGGACCTCTACCGTAGCAGTCGCGCTTGGGACCACTAGAACAACGAGAAGAATTAGCCGTACAATTGTAAAACCTGTTAGATTGTTATTTATCTCGCGAGATTGTAAACTGTCGAAAGACTGATCCGTAACATCTGCTTACACTCCTTACTAGTCCTTACTAATATTATAAATGAGAAAGTAACTCTGTCTGTTGCACTTTCACGCCAAAACTACTGAACCGATTTAAATGAAATTTGGTACACAGATAGTTTAAAGCCTGACAAAGGATATAGGCTACTTTTTAAATGCTACAGGGCTGTAAGCGGTTGAAATAGAGGATGAAAGTTATAAGAACGCTGGCAGAAAGCTAGTTTATTTATAAATCACCTTCTGCGTGGAGAAAATATCGAGCGGCAGGTCGCAGCGCTCCGTGCTGTTGGTGCACTCCCTGAGCTTGGTGCGGGCGACGTCGTACTTGGTCTTCTGCAGGTCGAAGCGCGCGCGGATGAAGTTGGTCTGCACCTCGTTCTCAGAGTTGAACACGAAGAAGTAGTACCCGTTCGCTGGTACCCTGGTACATCAGAGAGACGTGTAAGTGTAAATCGGAGTAACTGCTTCATCGATCATCAACCCTGTCCCACTGTTGGGCACGGGTCTCCTCTCAGTATGAAAGGGATTAGACTAAAGTCCCCCACGCTGGCCTAATGCGGGTTGGCAGACTTCACGCCGGCGAGAAAATGTCTCAGGCATGCAGGTGTCCTCACGATGTTTCCCTTCACCGTTAAAGCGAGTGATAATTTCGAAAAATTAGAGGTGCGTGCCTTGGATTCGAACTTGAGACCTTTGACTTGGCAGTCCAGTGGTTATACCTCTAGGCTATCACTGCTCGGTAAGTAACTGCTTAGGGTTTATTGAATGGATTGGCCGGCAGATAGCTCTAAACCGAGACGAGTGGAAGACGGGTAGAGAGGCCTTTGCCCGGCAGTACGACTATAAGAGGCTCCTTAGGCATAGGTCCACACGTTCTCATCATGGTCGTGGTGAGTGTTCCTGATCCCATAGCCATGACGCAAAGGGCAAGTGATGGCAAGTGTGGCTTTTAGTCGGTATGAGTCCGACTTAGTACCCTGTCACCTCCCCAAAAATAAGCTCTACACGTTGACCCTAAGGTTACGGTCAACAACCGGACCCTAAGGTCGGTCCAATTCGAAGTCAACGGTCAGTTTGAATCAGTAAAATAGCGTTGTTGAAATCATTGGGTTCAACTTGTAGAGCAGGATTTAGTGGAACATTAACAATGAAGCCTTGTTGCTAATCAATCGATCTGCATGTTTAATCTGAGCTTGCCAGTCAGTCTATGGATGAGTGACTATTCTTATCGAGATCTTTGTGCCTTAAAAGCACCTTAGGCTGATCCTGGGTCTCATATGAACCACCACCCATGGTATGGCAATCGTTAGTGTTAATAAAAAGCCTAACTTGCTTTGCTTGTTACTTTAGGATTTTCGGCACCTATTACCCAGAAATTGAATGGTCTTGAGGATTTGTAACTGATTAATGGAAATTATCTCGCTCATTATAAGTAACTTCGAGTACCTGTCGGTGGATATATCGACAAAAAAAGATCTACAATCGATAATATTTGATTATCCTAGCATAATTATACCTGTAGGTAAGCGCATTGGCTTTAGCAGCAGCAAAGCTGTCACCCTCTGAAGCATTTCTATAGCATTCCCGATGTGGAGTGAGAGGCAGGTTGAGGATCAGGCCCTCGCACTCTAGCAGGGCCTCCTCACTGCTGGAGAAGGAAGACCAGAACTCCGAGTTACTCATGTCTAGTGGAGTCGTCTCGTTGAGCTGCATGTGGTGGTCTGCGTAGCCGTCTGCCTCCTGGAATGAGGAGTTGGAGCTTGAATAAAATGTTTTAATTGCCTCGTTGGTCTCCTAGTCGTCTATAAGCACGGCGGCTACGCCAGAGTTGATTTACAGATAAAGTATTGTTGGGTTTGTCCGTGAAATTCTCTTTACCCGCTCGGAGTTTGGACTTGTGGCCGGTTAATAGAGATGGTCTCGCCCCCTGTTACATGGGACCTAAATATACCGGCGAACTGTGGATGTAACTCAGTGCACCTCTACTTAGTTTTGGCGTTTCTTATCAAAGGAAAGCTAGGAAATTCCGGCATCATGTTAAAAAGAAGTGACTTGTAAAAGTGTCTTTAACAGAAATAAATAAAAATGATCATTTATCGGTTGGTGGCAATAGGCTCGTCCCTTATTACATGTGACCTAAAACATATCGGCGAAATGTGGGAATACAGGTACAGATTTGAGCAATAAATGGCCTACCTCTCTTAGGTTAAAAAGGTTTATTACCATTTCTCCCGCATGGTTTCTTTCCTCGTCGTTTTCGTTGAACATCTTCACTAGTTCTATGTGCCCCAGCATAGACTCACGCTTAGCTCTCGCCTGCTCAGCTGCGGTGCGGCGCTTTTCTGCAAAATTAGAAAATCAAACATATACTTCTGCCCTAACTCAATTTGTGGTCAACGGAGTACCAGGAGGTATATCAGCCGTCATCATTCACTTTCTTTGTAGCCAATATCACCTTTGAGAGACCCAAGAATGATAAAGATGAAAGATTTGTTTGTTTGTTTGAATTAAATAGGCTCCGTAACTACTGGACCGATTTGAAAAATTCTTTCACCGTTGGGAAAGTACACTATCCCCGGGTGACATACGTCATAATTTATAAAAAATACCCAGACCATGCGGGCGAAGCCGCTGGCGGAAAGCTAGTTCCTTATTATAACCATCAACGACACTAAAAAAATTCCGAAGGTAAAATATTATCCTAACGAACAACGAAATAGCGAGATGACTTGGATAATACTCTACCTTGAGAACTGGACACAAGTGGCTCAACAAAGAGACAAGAGAGAAGAGTTGCATAACTGGAAGAAATGGGGGGAGACCAGCAAAGGGACAATACAGGTTAAATAAAAAACATCTGGTTTTTAGAACAACTAATGGCATTGAATTTAGAAATCATAATCACCACAGGCCGCAATGAGAACCTGAAAAAGCTACTGGATTTCTCAAGTTTGGTACAGTAAAGTCATTCCAGTCGTCTAGGTAAATAAATTGGTTCTGGTACTAATTTTAAAGCGTGGTGAATAATTTACCGCATTTGTGTGCAGTTAAAACACTAAAAGCATCCAACGACTTTAAATGAATTCCAATTATGCCGACACGTCATAAAAGAGGTTTTGGAATTTGGCAGAATGCCAAACCGTGTGAAATATTTCAAAATATTGTGTGTATCCGTGAGAGCCAGTTTCCACTCTTGGTTGTTTTGCAGTTTGAAGAGGTTTTCAAGGTTCGGCAGCATATCAACAAAGCCTCTGGTGTGATCTATTCATTTGCTTGTCACTACTGACATTATTTGACTGACCTATACTGACTTTTCGAAATCATGTGTGTAATTATCACTCGCTTTAACGGTGAAGGAAAACATCGTGAGGAGACCTGGATGCCTGGAGATATTCTGGAGATACCTGGAGATATTCTCGACGGCATGTCTAGTCTGCCACCCCGCAGTAGACCAGCGTGGTGAACTATAGCCTAACCCCTCTTATTCTGAGAGGAGACCCGTGTCCAGCAGTAGGACGATTAATGTGTTGATGATGATGATCATGATTCTGCTTCTCATCAGTACTACTTATGTGTCTCCAGCTCTTCAACGTCTACTTTCACCATTGACGTATTGCTTATATCTTTCTTTATACAGTAATACTTACGCTCTCTTTGCTCCCTGTTTTTCTCCTCATCAATGGCCTCGACGAGTACTCTCCTTAGTCTATCCAGCTCCTCACCGCTCCCTGTCACCACTGACATTATATCTGACTTTGGTTGCGCAGGCGCCTGAAATAAAAGTAACGGAAGGGATTATCATCTAAATTTTGTAGTACTATAAATCCCAATTCTCGTAATTAATAAGTTATAGTGATAAATATTTAGATAATCCAAGGCTTTAGAGATAATGTTAAGCCGCCTATTTTACAAATGTTAGACAAAATTAATCAGGGTGTTTCTTAGTTATTTCGGTGATGGTCGTCAAAAGATCATTAGCCGATAGCACAATTGGTGTCAAGGTTTGTTGTATTAGGGATTGACTGACTAGTTTCTTTATTTGAATAATTTATTTTATTTTCAATTTTTCATCATCATCATCATTAGTCAAAGGACCTCAACCAGAACTGCCTGCATTAAATGAGTGCCAGCGATCTTTACCAGGTCAGTCGTCTATCCACCTTTTTGGAGGTCGTCCTACTCTGCAATATCCGATGAGTAGTCTCCGTTTGGGAACTTTTATTCCCGCAGCAGCAAGTACACCTGTTCAGCCTTTAATATCTATGTAGTGTTTTGTATATAATGAATACTCACCTCGTCCTCATACTCCACTCCCATTGTCTGGTGAAGTTTGATCAGCACCCTTTTCCCTTTGTCTCCGAGTGCTTGTAGCCTCTGCAGCACATCTTCAAACACTTCCTTAGAATTTGGCTCCGTGGGATTCTGTACATTAATAATTATGGAATTAGGCTATAACTTCTCATATCTCTGGTGTCTTGTTGTATGTGCTACCATTGTAAAGATACCAAGAGCTGTCCCAGTAATTAGGAAAAAAAAACGCCGTATTTCTTTGGAGTTTCAACTAGATGAGAATATGCGAATCACCATTTTGTTCGGCTCTTTACTTATTTTAATTTTAACATTCATAATATTACCTAGTTATAACGGCAAAGGCTTATCAATACACCAGTCTTTTGTAACATACAGGGAAGGGGAATAAGGCCCTTTTTCACCACCTGATATATTCCCGTTAAATTAGTTGGCAGATAATTTCATACAGATTTTGTTCCATTTTTTAATTTATCTGGCAGTTAGCGGCTATCTAGAGGGGGTGAAACAGGCCCTAAACCTAATATTTAAAATAATAATAGCTAAAATAGGTTTTATAGATATTCTTGATATCTGTTAGCGCCTGAAGATTACGAATAGTATGTTGTCGGCGCACGCGCAACGTGTGTAAAAATACGTGAGGAACACCTAACAATAATGTTATAATATGTTACTTAGAAATATTTTTGTAACTTTAAAAGTGTTCTGACAGAAACAAGTAGGGCAAATGTATTTAGAACTAGATAGGTATTGATTGGTTTTCTATCTTCTGACACATGGTCCTTTTGAATTTTTAGACCTTGGTTTACCAAATTAATTACATTTTACAGACCTTATGCCTACATGATTAAGAAACACTAAAGAAAATAATAAAATGTTCGTAAAATAATATTGATTTTCCTATAATTAATATCCTCATAAAGAAACTAATAATGTACTGTGCTGTACAGAAATTCCCAGTAAAAAGATAACAGAATGATGATGATGAATGAATAACAAAAGGAAATTAGTCAGATAATTTCGGCCAAATATTGACTACGCCGAGGTAAAATAAATAAAATTACCAGTACAGCGATAACAAGCCAAATTTTTGGAGAGATCTAGAAATTATTTCAATATTTAGAACTTTTTATTTTAACCACAACCAAAAGGTATGACATGTAAGATTTATTATTTAAGATCATTAAATAAACTCCTTTAGGCTCAAATATTGACTCAGTACTTAGCAAGACAATACCCCATTCAAATATTACTGTGGACTAAATAACTAAAATATATACAGATAAGAAAGTTTCCATTACTAAAGCAAATAAAAATCTTGAGCATTTATTATAAACGCCTGTATCTTTGACGGGTTAGATAAAAGCTTTAAATAGTTTGCTGGTGCATGGTATATGGAGTGAGCCTATCTACTAAAGGACCCGTAAAACATTGTTTGACCTAAAAATCGAGACCGGGATATCACCCTGAGAAGCCGCGCTTACTAATGAGGCAGTAGGTAAACAATATCAATAGGAGCTATCATTAATTTGATTAAATAAGCACTACAAATTTGCGTAAGAATTACAATGGTACTATTCAAGTATACATAAGTTGTTGACTTAATAATTATAAACCAGAACAATAATAGACTTGCTTGATAATTATTGTCAAGGGGTTTTCCTAACCTAGTTTGGTTTTCTTGGTAAGTAGTTAGGTTTTTCTAAAGAATAATAATGAATTATCAGGGGATGTAAAGTAAAATTGAATTGTTTTAAAGGATCGAAGGAACGAACCCATGTGAAGAATACCATAAGATAACTAAATAAAATTTTATCTCAATAATCATGAAAGTTAGGACACAGAATCTTTGGGTGTAACATAATAATGAACGCCCCGGGACCCCTCATCCAAAAAATTGTGACGATCGCGCGATCCTTGCGCCAATCACTCATGTATGATTCTGATGAATTCTACCTCTGACAAGTCAAGACAAAATATCAAGAAGAAACTGAAAATTTAAAATGGCTAGCATTAGATGGAGAGCTGTATCGGCAACATCATAGACGAAACCGGAACTAATTAATTAATATTAATGAAAATTTAAAAAGAAGAAGGCTTACATCGTCGTGTAATGTTCAATTTCGCGTGGCTGGGTATAGTGGGTATGGCTAGTGATAAATAATTTGATTTGTGACTTAATATACTTAGTATTTAGAGCAATAAGTCGTCGACACGCGACACACTTATCACTATGCTAATAAAAACCGACGATAACAATTATTTTATAGACAGACTTAATGTTATATTACACTAATTTAGAATTTAGCGATAAACAGACACATTCAGACACACATAATTTCACATAAAGTTGAATTAACTTTGTATACCCCATCGCATCGCAAATAAGATTACATAATACAGATGAATGAAGCAAAAACTAATTGATAAATGTAGATACATTTTGTTTGTTTATTCAATAAAGTACATATTATATATTAAGAAATACGTCTATATTGTATCAAAATAGAAGTTACGATCTGCAGTAATGCAGCTATTGAAACTTGACAGCAAACAGACGTTTAATAATCAATAGCATCATAACTACTCGTGTCATTGCTCTGTAACTTTACATAATTTGTAAACAGATCTTTGACCCGTTGAAAACAAATAAATTGTATTTAAGGTTAAGCCTTCAGTGTCCTTATTACATTAGGCAAAAGCCAGCTTTCATAATTTTACTTACCTCTGTTGTATAATCCGTAGTAACTACTTTAAGTTCAACATTAATATCTGCTACTGTAGTCAATTCTACTTCTTTAGTTGTTGTTGTTGTTGCTGCTGTTGTTGTTTCTCCCACTTCCTTATCAGCTTCTTCTTGAACCTTTTCGACATTTTTAGGGTCTTCAGTATAATTGGCTGTGTTAGTATGATTTTGTTTATCTTCTTCTATAACGGTTGTGTTTTCGAATTTATTCAAAACAGTTTCTGTAGTTGTGTTTAGTTTTGTTATGACGACGCTGTTGTTTCCATCAAGATCTGTAAAGTACAATACGGTTTCAATACAAGGCAGCCGAACATAGTTAGTAGAGTACGCATATGGCGGTCCCAATCCCACGGAATGGGAATAAGATGGGATTTAGCAAAGTGACACACACAGTACAGTACAGACTCAGCTGGTAAATGATCAGCAGTTGCACCGAATTACATTATGATTATTACGACTTACAAGGTTTCTTTCTCGAATTCGAGTGCAACAAGTGCAAACAATGCTTTTATCAGTGTTTAATGTATCTGGTTTTATGACATGGGCACGTGTAAAATATTACTATATTTATCAGCAAGTCAACGAAAAGATAAACGCGATTGTCTTAGCGGTATTTGCATTAATAAAGCTAGATGAAAACAAATAACTAAACTACATTTAACCAAATAGATTGCAGTAAAGTAGGTTACCAAGACTCAAAGGCTCATAACGCTTTCACTGTCAATCAATTTTCAGAATCTCAAGAGCCAAATTCCCAACTCTAGAAGGCCTAGCTCTATTAACCCTTCATCTTGGTCAAAAAGTATCTATAGCTTGGTCTTCTCTCGGCACTCGCGGAAACGGCAAAGATTTTCACAATCTTAATAAAACTCATATGGTTTACCAAGCCATCAAGATTATCTATAAATACAGCAGTGGATTTACTTATCATATCTTGTTGCTGTCCTAATAAAACATTTGTTGATAGCGTTACGTCTAATCACATGAAGATTAACGATAATATTGACTGAGAAACTTTATCGAAAAATTCGGAATGTGTCAAAATATAAGCACTTACATCATTCTAAGATTATTTTAGATTTCAGCAACATCATTGATTTGAGACCTCATTTATTTAACCTCAGCCTCATTTGCATAGTCAAACTGCAACACAATAATGTTTCCACATTATTGCTGAGCTGCAAAATATTTGGACACGTCCCAGATGGACTCCGTACTTAAAGTTCCACTACCACAAAATATGTTGTAGAAGTCAGGTAAACATACAAAATGCTTACGTACCTTGAAAAGATAGCCACTTCCTCTCGTTCCTGTCAACGTTGGCGTCTCTATGTCTGTGTAGTGCTGGAAGTGACACGATGTTCGACGGAGGCTGGTAGTTCTTAGCGTACTGCATCTTGGCCGCCTCCCTTAAAGCATGCAGACGTTCTAGGATTTCGCGTAGTTCCTGGTAGAAATGAGTTTGGAGTATGCAATGGATAATCATTACTTTGTATGCAATGGAGTTTAAAATACTTGATAGCATTGTTTAGATAAAGAACTGTGTTCCCTGACAACATGGGTCTTTTCAAGGCCAGAGCGAATGGGCATCTTATGGGTAAACGTGGTCCATCTTAGACCACATCTACAGTTACCATCAGGTGAAATTGTGGTTAAGTGCAAACCCATCCATGATAAAAAAACACTACAGTGAGACAATCAAGTAACTGAAAACTAATCAATCAATCACGACCCGAATTCTGAATCGCGCAAGCAATAATATTTCACGTGTAACATATAAATACCTGAAAATAATCGGTTGGATGATGAGTATTTGGATCATGATCCGTTCCATTTACTAATTGCACACTGAATGAAGATAGATGATAAAGACTATTTCTCTTTGTATTTAATTGTGAAAGTTTTGCATCAATGACTCCACCTCCGCCGCTTGTCTCTATAACCTTATCATTCACTTACATAGGATCATGATCCCTAATGGCACGCTTTCAGATAACGATAATGTCGAGTTCACTTTGTTGTACGGATTATGTTACTGCCGCTTTGTGTCTTTTGACTTCACAAACGTTTATATCACTGACCTTAGGATCGTGATCCGTGACGTCTACAGTAGGAACGCTTTCTGATGATGATGCCGTTGCGTTCATTTTGTTGTTGGGGTCGTGAAAGCTGACCCCTGCTTTGTGTCTTCTCATCGTTCCTGTTAATTTTAAATTCATTTAACTCTTAGGCAGACCCGTACTTATGTAAGTCTATAGTTCCTATGCAAGTACTTTATAGGGGTGTGCCTATTGCCCTTTGGAAAATAAATGTGTGAGATCTTAACTTACAGTTGCCGTAAAATGTGAGGTTTGTTTTGATGTTTCTCATTTGAAAGAGCGTCCATATTAATTAATGTCAAAATTTTATCTCTAGTAGGCAAATCTATCGACTGATTTGATATAGAAACCGGCGACGGGACGGCCCAAGATGGCCCTGAATGCACGTTTGGTGTAGCAGTTAAAGACAGAGCAGTATGGAGGACGTATACAAAAAAAATCACCCGTTATAGTCACGCCCCTTAGTCATGAGGTAGCGACTAGGAAGAAGAAGAAGTAGCAATTAAGGGTCGGGCTAACATTAGGTTTCCACCAAGACAATTTTTTGAGTGAATTTATCCACAGATAGGTACCTACTTGATTCCAGTCTCGGTATACTTTGTGTCTGATAATGGTAATGTTTCGGGATATAGGACTTGTTCCTTAGTGCGGCATAGTGGGGGATTAAACTTACCAGGATCATTGGCCTTCCCCTCCACTCGTTTCAATTCCTTTATCTTCTCGTCCAACGCATCATCGGACAGTAGACCAAGCCGGTTGGCTTCCAGCAGCTCATCCACCTCTTCCGAGGAATCGTCTCCGATGTACGCGCACTCCTGGAGGTGCTTGTAACCTTTGATCATGATGAGGGACGCTCCAGGCCATCTGTGGGTAAGCATGGAACAATGAGTGACTTTAACGAAGGTAACAACTACGCCAGACTGCTTGGTAGCTGGAAGAAAGCGGGTGGCTTCTTGGAAATTTTATTATTTTGGTTCATATAATTAACCATTAAGCCTGTATTACTCGAAGGAATGGGCAAAAGCGTTCTACTTTATCTACATCCACAATTCGCTGGCATGTTTAGGTCCCGTGAAATAAGAGGGCGAGCCACTGCTGAGAATTTCATACAAAAACCCTATAACACTTGTCCGATCGTGGAATAGAATCGAGTACTTAAAACGTAGCAGTGACGCTTAGGACCATTACTTCAAATAAATAAATAAATAAAATGTTGGTGATATCCATTGATTTAAATACTAAAGATATGGACCTAACATTTGACAGATGCGTTCGCCATACATAGAAACGCTAACGCCATCTTTGTTAATATCGCATGGCATTTATTTTTTAGCCGATCGTGGACTAGTTTACTTCGATTTAGATAAGACCATTTTGGGACCAAGTTCGGAGGTGTCATTGTGATATGCGGTCCGCCCAGTTCATACGCAGCAAGAGGTATATAAGTAAATGGTAATATCTTACCTAACACAGGCAGAAACGGTGACAGAAGATCCTTTGAGCAGGTAGAAGCCCCAATACTCCTTCATGTCGTCTTCTAGCTCCAATTCCCTGGTCATTGATACTGGGACCAGGTCTTCAGTCAGCTCTGGTTGGCCAGGCACCACGAATGCGTTAAATGTTGTCGTGTTGGAACGCACCACTTGTCTCTGAAAGGAATGAGAGGTTGAATGCAGATGGATCGATGAAATCAAGAAAGGCAAAAGTCACATGTGGATGAACTTGACATTGGACACTTAAAATGGCCAGTTCTGTTAAACCATACATTTCCAGTACAAGCTGGGATCTCATTGTATGAAAAGTCTATATAACACCAGGTCATCGCTCACTGGCAATGTGTAAATGCATCAAAAGTGGCCTATCAATAAGTATTTATCTGAAAATTTGGCTCGAATTCTCTGAAATGGCTCAATGAATTTCAATGAAATTCTATAGGAATACTAACTTATTACGATATTTTGCAGGGTTAATATGATAATGAATATAAATATGAGTCACAATAAGGCGTACATCTAGTTTAATAATCATTGAATATGCGTCAATGATAATCCGTTGTAGGATTTCTAGGCCTGCCTATAAAATGTAAATGTCAGTTTTTATTATTTTATATCACGTAATAAATTTATTCTAGCCTAAGTCGAACTGTAAAGATAAATGCTTCAAGATACGGTTATCGGTTGAAACATATCCAATAATATTTGGTTCAGCAATAAAGATAATATTCTAATTTCAATCCTGTTACTTCAACATAACGCAGGTTATGAGATACAATAAATATGTTTGTGATATCAAAAGTATTTAGGTATTGTCTGGTCGTAAAAGCGGTACATTAAATTATTAAATTACCGGGTTCGGTTCAAAAGGTTCGTTATGTCCAAACACGGACTTCGTGCTTAGGGAGTAGTAGACCCCCCTACTACTCCCTAAGCACGAAGTCCGTAGATTCGGCCTTCGTTACGGGCGTTTCCTACTCCGTATCAATATCAACTACGGACGCATGATTCGTTCGGGGCGCGAACTAAGAATGAATGACAACACAATTTGACAGTTGTACCTATCCGAAAAATTGAACCTGACACTTGTTTTAACGGATCGTTACGACTGGACAACTTTCGGACGGGCTCGTCTATTTCTTCGCTGAACTCTATTTCTACTGAATTTAATCATACCAGTAAATAAATAATAAATATCTTTGGACATTTTACACAGCACCATCTAGTCCCAAACTAAGCAGAGCTTGTACTATGGGTACTAGACAATGGATATAATACTTAATATACTTTTTTTTTGTAAATACATACTTATTATACATTATAGGAAACACCCAGACAAACACAAATACTTATATTCATCACATAAATATTTGTGTCCTGTGGGAATCGAACCCACGACCTCGTGATCAGCAGTCCGGTACTCGAACCACTAGACCACAGACGTCGTCCTCGACCAGTGCCTCGACCGTGAGTTTTTCTCACTAGACTCGCTAGCGACTGTAAAATAAAAAGTAAAATTGTAAAATATTTGTACGGAAAACCCTCGCAGCGCCTCTAGCGGTTACGTAAGGAACTAATATCTGCTATGATATTACATCGTTTCGATGCGTAAAAAACCTATCGAAAGTCATTCGAAAGAACTCATGGATGACGTACAGGGGAGCTAGACAAGTTGCAGTTTGACATACGAATCGACAAACGAATAGAAAGAAAATGTATAAAAATGACACAAGATTTCGACAAATTAATCAGGCTGTCAATAATGTCATTTCCATACATTTTCTTTCTTTTCGATTGTCGATTTGAATATCAAAATGCAACTTGTCTAGCCCCCCAGGAAAACTACCAATCGCTACGTAAACAAATGTACAAAAGTAGGCTACAACACATAATAAATGTATGGACTTAGACGCCATTCGTACACGTGTCTGTACCTACCTCGTGACGGAGTAATAACTATGAATGTTGATTAGCTAATATAATATTTATATAATTAGTAAATAACATTGTCAGTGCATATTGTGACGTATAAGGCACGTGCCATGCCACGGCCCATACCATAACATCACGCCTACATTCCCTGAAGGGGTAAGCAGAGATGTACTGATGTACAGTTGCGAACAAAAACAATATGTATACACAACAAGTGCTAAAGCGATTTTTTCATGAATGAACGATTGTAACTTTGATTGTATTGGTTCGTAAATACTGTGTTCGTAATATCACAAAAGTTCTATTAGTACTTTAGGAGAAAATTGGTTTAGCACTTTTGTTAGCGTATACATGTTTTTGATCGTGACTGTACATGTACACCAACATTTCGCCGGTATGTTTAGGTCCCATGTAATAGGAGACGAGCCTATTGCCATCAACCGGGCACAAATCTAGACTCCGAGCTGCTACTGGGAATTTCACAGAAAAACCCAACAACACTGCTAGGCCCGGGATTCGAAACCAAGACCTCTAGTGTAGCAGTCGCGCTTGAGACCATTAGACCAAAGAGGCAGCCACGGTCCAAATAGGTAAATAAATAAATTTTCCACACCATTATACCGGCGAACTGTGGGTGAACATTCGTTTTTTTTTATACCACTAAGGTGGCAAACAAGCATACGGCCCGCCTGATGGTAAGCGGTTACCGTAGCCTATGGACGCTTGCAACACCAGGGGTATCACTCGCGCGTTGCCGACCCGAAAAACCTCTTAGAGCTTTATGGAGAATTCACTGCGCCGACAGTTTGAGGGAATATACCCCTTGCTACCAGCGCAGCGCATCCTTAGAAGGAGCTCTGGTGACCTTACTCACTGCAGGAACACAACACACAATAAAGTGTGTTATTCAGCTGCAGTTTTCTGTAAGGTACTTCCCCAGGTGGGTTGCTCCAGATTTGAGCCATAAATGGCTGTGCCCTACCTCTCTTAATAGTATACCTCATCCTTACAAAATGTGATATCTATACTAATATTATAAAGAGGAAAGATTTGATTGATTGTTTGTTTGTATTGAATAGGCTCCGAAACTACAAGACCAATTTGAAAAATTCTTTCAGTGTTAGATAGCCCATTTATCAGGGAAGGCAATAGGCTATAAACAATCACGCTACGACTAATACGAGCTACGAGCGGAGTAGCAATGAAAAATTTTGCATAAACGGGGGAAAAAGCGGACGAATCCGCTGGCGGAAAGCTAGGATGCCATAACATCATACCGGCCGAAATGTGGGTGTACATTAGTACACCTCATCATTATAAATGTGCTATGTAAGATAATAAGCATCTGTTTTACAACCTCCTGATACCTGATATGTTCCCGAATTACTTGGCCCATGATTCCATAAAAAAAATTGTTCCATTTTTTTATTCATCCGGCAGTTAACGCCGTGGTGTAACAGGGCCTAAATCTAGCTATCCTTTAATCCTTAAAAATAGAAATCAAATGCTGTTCATTGATCCTTTAATTCAGCATTTAATTTCTACATACAGACCCTTGTTTGTATATTTGTAAGGTTTAAGGGAAAGAATTTGATGAGTTGCCCGGAAAATTGAAAAAACTTGCCATAATTATTATGATAATTATGGCAAGTTAATAATAACAATTCAGCTATTGGAAGAGCTCTAATCTCAAATCTATCAAGCATAAAATTGGGAATTTGTGTAAATATTGCCTAATTTTATGCTAGCTAATTTTATGTATTTTCTTACATAAATGTGCAGTTTTAATACTTGTTACTTTACCAATAACGTCAATTTTTAATTCGCTTAGGGCTTGTTAGAACATTGAACAGCGCCACATAAAAAATGGAACAAAATTTGTGAAATTTATCTACGAAGGCATTTACCATTCTAGGAGATGGTGAAACATGTCCTTTATATTTTACTGTATGACCAGGAAAGATTGATATAAGACCAAACCAAACTATCAGGCCTACCTTTGTTTGCAGAAAACGCCACCTGGTAGGCCAAGATATATTGGACATTATTGAGCACGTGGAGATGCATGATTGATTATTGAATGAATAAATACTTGTGCATGAATGAATTAAGAGATAAATGCGAAGGTACAATGGACATACATAACTAGCTTTCTGCCAGCGGCTTCGCCCGCGTGGTCTTATACATTTTTCCCCCGTTTTTGTAACATTTTTCATTGCTACTCTGCTCCTATTAGTCGTAGCGTGATGGTATATATCCTATAGCCTTCCCCGATTAATGGGCTGATGACACTGAAATAATTTTTCAAATCGGTTCAGCAGTTTCGGAGCCTATTCAATAAAAAACAAACATTCAAATCTTTCCTCTTTATAATATTAGTATAGAAGTATATAATATACAACATCATGCCTGTATTCGTAAACAAGGTAACGCAGAGTTATATAATGATGTACACACACGTCGCAGAGTGCCTTTTGATTCCATGTTGGACTCGAATCTATTGCTACAAATCCAAAATCCAATCGTTTATTGCTTACAATTAATATAATCACTTGCATTTAGCTTAACTCTCCACTCGTGTTTTCGCAATTTTTCGCCTTTTTTATTTTATTACCTACAGTGGCAGACGAGCAGCTGACCCACCTGATCGTAAGTGGTAACCACCGCCTATGGACATCAGTAACGCCAGGGGCAAAGCTGAGCCGCCGCCTACTGTGTATGGTAGAGAGCTCTTATTTAGAAAACTGTCAAAATTCGAATTAATTCCTCCCGTAAAGTTATCTGGCGATGGAAAAATCGACCCTAAATCGTTGTCCCGTACTGTTTATTTATAATTTTTGTACAGAAAAGTACAAAAGTCTTAATGCCTTAGGCATTTTCTGTACTAGTATATTTTCACGTATTTTGGGTTATAAATGGTGTCACATTAATATATTGTAGGCCATGCAAATATTTATGCCGTGGGGGTAGGGTTGCCAGGTCGCCAAACCTAATAACCGGAGAGACCAGCCAGTTTGGCCGGACATTTGGGTAAAAAGGCCGGACACCCTTGCGGCGACCGACAGTCAACTCGCCTGCGCTCGGCTAGCTACGCTCAGCGCTCGCTCGTTTGCGAATAAAAGCCAATGTCCGGCTTTATCCGGACGCCTGGCAAAGCTACGTGGGGTATCGAACCCCTAGCTCAGCAACCGATCAATACAGAGTAAATCCTAAAATCTTAGTCCTAAGAGGCCTAAACTGGAGTCTAGCTGAAAGTATAGTGTTAACTCAAGGGTACACACCTACCTGGCACCAAGTGGGCGATATCTTACTGTCTATCAGTCTCATATCAGTCATGCTCATCGGGTACATCTGGCCGGAGAACACACGGTATCTGAAACAATATACCTAAGTTAAAAGTTTATCATAATGTTTGTTGTTGGCCGCGGTTTCAACTAAGTCCTTATGGAATTGTAGCGACATCTATCGTGTTAAGTAAAGAAACTTATGTGAAGCAAATACTGAATCGCGAGTTTACCGTGCAACTTGCATTTTGACATTCGAATCGACAAACAAAATGTATGGAAATGACACAAGCTTTCGACAAATCGGGCTGTCACTAATGTCATTTGCATACATTTTGTTTGTCGATTCGAATCGGTTTAGTATTGGTAATATATACAACATGTTATGAAAACCCTGTCCGACCCGTGAAGGTATTATTAGGTATCGATACTTATTAGATTACGTTTATGTAAGTCCTTTTCAGTTTACAAGTAAAAAAATATATCCAATAAAACTTAATATTTTTTTATAAAACAAGGAAACAAGTTCATAGCTACAGGGGTCATCGTCACAGTTGCCAACTATATCACAGCAGGTGATAGTGTTGTTACATTCAAGAAAAATTGCTAGATTTTGGGTAATTTTGGTAATTTTTGTACAAAAATCATGAGTTTAATACCTTATTAACAGCCTTATTTTTATGAATATTTAATATATTTTATTTTATTTGGTACTGTGATTGAGATACCTATATACCCCTTTCGGATCAGACAGGGTTTTTTTAAAACGTTGTATAATAACATGTTGGACATAATTTTTAATTTGTATCTTCATACAATCTCGTGATAAAGTGATTAATAGTTAACTTAAATTATCACAAAATGCATGCTTCCATGCATACCCGCCTAGTCGGAGGATCCTCCCTTTGGATTGAAGGGCAATACACGTTATTCGTCCTTCCTCGTGTCTATGCCAAATTTTATCATCTGCGCCGATTTCGATTCTTTTCCGCCGATTTTTTTCTGAAGTCGTTTATCTAAATCTAGACAGCACAACTACAGCGAAAGATAAAAATTGTACGGCGTGATCGATTGCTATCGTAGTCAACATTCTGACTCATACTTTCTCTGGTCTGATACATGATTAAGTCCGTCTAGTACGCAGAATATACTTCCCAGATAGTGCCGTATTGCTGTTAGACTTTAGATTAAGGGTCCGTTTGTTTCACCACATTTGGATAGCCGCTAACTGCCGAATAAATTTAAAAATGGAACATAATTTGTATGAAATTATCTGCCAAGTAATTTAGCGGGAACTTATCCTAAGGTGATGAAACAGGCCCTTAGTATTACAAGTATGAAAGTAGTTCTTAGTCACCTTTTAGGTTATCGACCACCACTTCTGTTAAAGTGGGCAGTCCTTTAATAGACGATTGATACAATAAATAGCGACGATACTAGCTAGTCACTGTGTCGAGTGGAGTGTATAGCGTAATATTACAAGTATACATAATAATCAACCCACTTACTGTCCCCAGTAAGTGGACAGTGGACTGGAGACCCGTGCCTAGCAGTTCCCACTGCTAGGCACGGGTCTCCTCTCAGTATGAGAGGGATTAGGCTATAGTCCACCACGCTAGCCTAATGCTGGTTGGCAGACATAATATGCCGTCGAGAAAATCTCTCAGGCATGCAGGTTTCCTCACGATGTTTTCCTTCACCATTAAAGCGAGTCATAATTACGCACATGATTTCGAAAAGTCAGAAGTGGGTGCCTTGGATTCGAACTAGGTTATCACTGTTTACTATATACATAATAATGATCAAATACTCATACCATCAGTGGCCTCGGTCCAGCAGTGCACAGCATCAGGCTGATGATGAATGAATACCATCACGCCTGTATTTCTCGATGGGTTGAGGATGAGAGAGATGTATGTTTACTATATGTATACTCACTGTTAGCCGGTATGTAACAGGTCTTGTATAATATGTATATAGCTACTACAATGTTCTTTGATGTAGGTACAAAGAAAATATTTGATAACTTATTACGTGAATGTGTCCTGAACACACTCGCGGTGGCTTATAGAGCCAGCAGGTTCGAGTCCTGCCCGCCAGTAGATTCCCTTCATTAAAATAACCGGTAATCTTGGCATGAAAAATGCTTTAAAAATGTAACTTATTACTTATTTCTTACCTTAAATATAGCGGTATCATTATGAATAGGCTGGGCAGCACTATGAGGAGTGCTAGAAGTCGGCATAGCCTAAGTGGTGCTGTGTAACAGGTGCGCGGTGCTAAGTAGCAGTTCCGTGGTCCATGACTACCGCGCGGAACTCGCAGTCCTGCTGTGAAAATGATGAAGTATTAGGTCGGAACTGTAATCACTGCTAGCAGTTTAGCGAGAACAGGTTTTTTTTCTATACCACTATGGTGGCAAACAAGCATACGGCCCGCCTGATGGTAAGCGGTTACCATAGCCTATGGACGCTTGCAACACCAGCGGTATCACTCGCGGGTTACCGACCCGAAAAACCTCTTGGAGGTTTGTGGAGGATTCACTGCGCCGACAGTTTGAGGGAATATTCCTTGTGCTACCAGGGCAGCGCATCCTTAGAAGGAGCTCTGGCGACCTTACTTGCTGCAGGAGCACAACACACAATAAAGTGTGTTATTTGGCAGTAGTTTTCTGTAAGGTGGAGGTACTTCCCCAGATGGGATGCTCCAGATTTGAGCCATAAATGGCTGTGCCCTACCTCTCTTGATTATATCTATCTATTGGTAGTAAAGTAACAGTTCCTGGTTTTTATGTGCAAAAAGATCTATTAGGTAAGAGAGATTAGATCACCAGATAGGCCTACAAAGCATTCGTGAAATAGTCGTTTTACTAACTGAAAAAGAGGAATGTTTACTTGAGAAATTCCCGGTTGTCCGACAAATGTCCGACATACCCTGCCATCTTCCCAAATGGCGGGGATCCGTGAGGACTTTCCGCACCCAAAAAGGGGGCTTTTATGGGCCGGCAATGCATCGGCAAACCTCTGGTGTTGCAGGTGTCCTCAAGCCGCGATTACTATTTAGTACCATCTACCTACCATCAGGTAGCTCGTCAGATCGTTTGCCATAGAGATTGTAAGCCATAGAAAAATCTTCCTTATTCGTGAAAATTGAACACAGGGAATCTGCGATTGTGCCACTATTCTCGAGTACATTGTCTATGATTTCACTTTTCAATATGGAACGATAATATTTAAATGATAAACAGGTGAAGTGATAGTTTTCTTTAAAAGTATTAGGGCCTGTTTCACAGCTTACTGATAAGTTCCCGGTAAATAAACTGGCAGATATGTTTATACAAGTTTTGTTCCATTATTGAATTTATCCGACAGTTATCGGCTATCCAGAGGTGGTGAAACAAGCCCTTGGAATTACTACTTACATTCTAAAGGCACTAATTCTTGTGGATCCATGATTGTATCGTCACATCACTTCAATGGTTTGCGTATCTATAAAAAAAATTTGGTGTAAATTATAATTCGCACTAAGTAAAACACAAATCCTATTCAGTATCAACAAAACTGTGTTACGTAAAATAAATATAGTTTTGTTTTCTTAGTAAACCTTATACAAACACTTATGAAATGTCCAATTTAGGTGCACGGTTTCAAATTAGTCATTTCCTATGGAGAAGAACCGGCAAGAAACTCCATGGCTACTCTTTTAAATTTTAATATATAAATCATCAAATCTACATCTAGGTATACTAATATTGCAAACAGGAAAGATTTGATTGTTTGTATTGAATAAGCTCCGAAACTACTGGACCGATTAGAAAAATTATTTCAGTGTTAGATAACCCATTTATCGGGGAAGGCTATAGGCTATATATGATCACGCTACGACTAATAGGAGCGGAGTAGTAATGAAAAATGTTGCGAAAACGGGGGGAAAAAATATAAGACCACGCGGACGAAGCCGCTGGCGGGAATCTAGTCGTAGATAAATCAACTTTATAAGTCTTTTACCCGAAGCTTTATTAGTCTTTTCTTAAGTTCGACTGCCACACTAGAAGTCCTAGCTTCGATTCACAGGTAATTTAATCTTAGGTCAGTCGGTCAGGCGATAGACGAAATTAAAGATAAGCTTATGTTTTAGGCAAAATTATGTTGTTTACGAATAGTACAAAACAAAACACTTCTTAGGCAGCCTTGGCGTCATAATTGAGTCAGTCTTGAAATTGAGTGTACTTAGAATTTCAGCTTTTTGATGTTACCTAAGTGAGTACCGATTTATGACATAAAATGAATAAATCTATACTATTATAAAATTGTAAAAAAGTCATTTCTGTACATTGAAGATATTTAAAAAAAACAATTGGGTTAGAGTATTAAACGATCGCGAACCCAAAAATGTGATTTTTAGAATTCTTGTGTTTGTCTGTTTGTCTGTTTGTTAGGGGTTGGCGCTAAACTTACTGAATAGATTTGAATTTTGTATTAACTGTTGTAAAGCATAATTTCCAACTTAAAAACTGATGTAAAGCTTTTTTCAATTATTAGTATAGATCCTAAGATAGAGCTTGACCTCTCTGTTGTATGCAAGCCCATAGAAAGAAGAGATCATCATTGCTGGTTTTTGATTTTTAATTTTCTATTTAAAAGTCCATCGTTCAACTAAAAAAATGAGGTATATCTCATTCCACTCGGTTGCGTAGATGCTGAGATAGAGCTTGACCTCTCTGTAGTATGTATTCCTATTGATATAAGGGATCATTATTGTTGGTTCTTTAATTAAGTTGTCATATGCGCAGAAATCGTGATTGTTGATTAGTTATAAACGTTTTAAGTGGTATAGACTTAAATTAAACAATAGTTGTAAAGTTTGGTTAGAATTACGAGTTATTACGACTAACTGAAGCTTCCGTTTTCTTTTGGACGTATTTTCACAAACAGCATCACCTCAGTACCTCATAAAGTACCTCAGTACCGAGACTAATTTGTCGACCGGAATCGAACCCACAATATTCATTGAGCTTAGCGCCGTTATAACTTAGTCACGAGGCCCTTTTTACAAACCTCTAAAACACTACTTCAAAATACAAGTTTTTTATGAATGGGTTCAATTTCTAATCCTAATTTTGTTTCTACATCCACGTAAGCGAAGCCGCGGGCAAAAGCTAGTAATAAATAAATATCTTGGGACATTTCTACACAGCACCATCTAGTCCCAAACTAAGCAGAGCTTGTACTATGGGTACTAGACAATGGATATAATACTTACATACTTTTTTTTTGTAAATACATACTATCATATATATAATATATAAGAAACACCCAGACGAACACAAACACCTAAGTTCATCACATAAATGTTGCTGTCTTGTGGGAATCGAACCCACGACCACGTGATCAGCAGTCCGGTACTCGAACCACTAGACCACAGACGTCGTCATACTACATACCATAATGCCTGTACTTCTCAAAGGGTTAGACAGGGTGTAATAAAGTACAGTACAACCCACTGAACGGAAAATTTATACGGATTTTTTTACTGTTTCGTGGTACAGCCACAGTTTGTTATGGGGGCGAGCCATAAACCGGGCATAAATCCAAACTCCAAGCTGCTGCTGAGAATACTAAAACACTTGCTTGACTTGGAAACCGATCCCAGGACCCCAAGCTTAGTCGTGCTTACGACCGATAAGCTAATGATGTCTCAAGTAAGCAATTACACTGAGGCTGATATTCAGAAACGAGACTCAACATGAACTTATGCTTCCGTATGACAAATGTGTATGACAATTTCACATACGGAAGCCTAAGTTTATGCTTAGCATCGTCTCTGATAATTAGCCTTACACAAGTTTAAGCAAAATGTCACTAAATTTTATAATACAAGGATAATTTGTTGATTATATTCTGCTACGAGGGTTTACTGAACGACCTTCGAATGCCTAACACATGTCAGACATATTTGTTTTTGTTGAGACTTGTGACATAATCTCCTAAATTACTGCGTCCATTGTAAGCATGTGCCGGTTAAGTAATAGTTCGTGTATCTTTGATTTTTAAAAAGATATTACATAATTTGGTATAAATATAAATAAAATACAACTGAATTGAGAACCTATCCTAATTTTTTTAAGTCGGTTAAAATATTTATATTAACTAGTGTGGGACAGCGTTTAAAAAAGTTACTGATAGTCGCTCCAGTTTTAAAGTATTCCTAAGTTATGTCAGGTCATCAAAATAATAAATGTAAAATAAATTATATTGACATTCCTGAATTACTTCAGTGGTATCTATTTATCTTATGGAGTGCAATAAACGTATTGAGTATTGATATTTACAAATACATGGGGTTGTTACAAGTTGCAATTTGACATTCGAATCGACAAACTAACAGAAAGAGAATATAATATATTATGGAAATGACATTAGTGACAGCCCGATTTGTCGAAAGCTTGTGTCATTTTCATAGATTTTGTTTTTGGTGTGTCAAAAAAACGTTGAATTATTATTTCTTTCTTTCCTATTTTCTTCGGTCTTTAGAAGCAATAGATCTTGTATGAGCTATCAACATCATCATCAACCCATTTACTGTCCCACTGCTGGGCACGGGTCTCCTTTCAGTATGAGAGAGAGGGATTAGGCTATAGTCCACCACACTAGCCTAATGTGGCAGACTTCACATGCCATCGAGAAAATCTCAGGCATGCAGGTTTCCTCACGATGTTTTCCTTGGGGGCTAGACAAGTTGCATTTTGACATTCGAATCGACAAACAAAATGTATGTAAATGACATTAGTGACAGCCCGATTTGTCGAAAGCTTGTGTCACTTCCATACATTTTGTGTATCGATTCTAATGTCAAAATGCAACTTGTCTAGCCCCCCTTCACCGTTAAAGCGTGTGATAATTACGCACATGATTTCGAAAATTGGATTCAAACTCGGGACCTTTGACTGTATGTTGAGTCATCGATTTATGTTTATTTTGTTGCCTCCATAACAGTGATCGGTCAACAATATTAGCTAACAATCACATGTACAATCGTGTTGGTTACGTGATACTAGATAACCTAGAAAGTAATCATTATTTACTTATCTATATATTACTTTATATAGCTGCCTATTTATCAAGCCAATCACCGGCCGGTCATAGGCCCCGGGATTCTCCAGAGTGGCCCTAGTATATTGTATGTTAGAACTTTTTAACCCCCGACGCAAAAACGACGGGTGTTATAAATTTGACGTGTCTGTGTGTGTGTGTGTCTGTCTGGGGCATCGTAGCTCCCGAACGGATGAACCGATTTTGAATTTGTTTTTTTTATTTGAAAGGTGAATTAGTCGGGAGTCGGGAGTGTTCTTAGCAATGTTTGTTGAAAATCGATCTAAGATGGCCGCCGCCACAAAATAGCCAATTACATATTTTTTCACAACTCCCTCATTATGGGTATCAAATGAAAGGGCTTAACTAGGAGAATACTATACGCTGTGATAAATTTCAAATCCAAGACGGCTGCCACCACAAAATTGTAGTTTACATTTCGTGTCGGGGGTTTTTAAAATAGGTTAGGTTATGTAAAATTACATAACATTAACATACCATTACGCCTATATCCCCGAAGGGGGCAGAGTTGTACTAATGTACACTTACAGTTCACTGGTATCAGGCCCCATGTAATAGGGGGCAAGCCTATTGCCATCAACCAGGCACAACGCCGAGCTGCTACTGGGAATTTCACAGAAAACCTACCAACACTTTGTTCGACCCGAGAATCGTATCCAGGACTTCTAGCGTAGCAGTTGCGTTTGGGACCACTAGACCACCGAGGCAGTCAAAAGAGAGAGAGAGAAGAGTATTCAAAATTCTGCTGTTAAGATCGTTTGAGTTCCACCGTGTAGCCAAATATTGTGCCGCTATACCTTATTGTGTTCCGGTTTGAAGGGCAATGTAGCCAGTGACATTACTAACATCTGTGGTTTTAAGACAACAACGCGCGAGTGACAGTGGTTAGGTTAGTATTGCTCGGGTCTATAATGATAAGTACATAATATGTGTTAAATATAACACACCGACATACATATTTAAGGTAAGTTAATCCTATTCTAGTTACTATAAATTATCTCTAAATGTTAAGAAATCTCTCCTCATACTCCCAAAGATTGAAAGAAGAAACGAAGCAACAAGACATTTTGAAACAATTGAAGACAGTGAATTTAAGTAGGTCGTATATTAATGACCCGGACTAAAACTACATCGTGACGATCTGACCTTATCCTGAGGCCGGGAAGGTTACAATCAACCATGGACTTGTAAAATTAAGTCATATTACGACTCCGTTTTGGCACGAATCGAGAAAGAGGCCTTTGGGCCGACAGAAAACTTTGTTTTAATAAATTGCAAAGAAAATATTTAGTTTTTATTCCGCATGCTGAGATGCCATCCCACCGCATCCCACCTGCTAATTATGCACATGCAGGGTGAACTTGGTTGTAAGTGCGAAACACGTGTCATCACATAGGTTTGGGTATGCATGTTGCAGTAACAACTAAGTTCTCTCTGCATGTGCATAATTTGTGTGGCGAGGCAAGAGGGCGGTGCTCTTGCATCTCAGCATAAGCAGAATTACAATTACAACTAAATATTTTCATTGCAATTTATTGTCATGGATTTCCGCAAAGTAACGCCTGATTCCATTAATTGCCCGACTGCCGAAGGAGGAGGGTTATGTGTTTGACGCGTATGTATGTATGTATGTATGTATGTATGTCCGTTCCTATGTCCGGTCGTAACTACTCAACGGCTCAACCGATTTAGATAAATGACACCTCATTAGATTCGTCTTGATGGCACGACTGTCACTGGGTACATGAAATTTTAAAAAAATCAATATGGCGGATTTTATACGCTTTAATGTGTGAACTGATTTTGAAAATGATCTTTACTTGTATCAATTTATATTTTAAATCATCATTTAGGATATATCTAGTGATTCTATGATGATTTATAAACTAATAAAAAGAAGGAAATAAAATCAATTATCAAAAGAAACAAAAAACCCGACTGCGTAAAAACTACTAACTAAAAATCTAAAAACAAGCTCTGTGATGTTGGAAAATGTATTGCAGGCGGGACAAGCTGTTCGTTCATAAACAAAATTGTTTGTTTGCTTGTCCCGCCTGCAATACATTTTCCAACATCACAGAGCTTGTTTTTAGATTTTTAGTTATTTATTTATTTTATATGAAAGCAACGATAGTTAAGGAAAGTAGAAGGTTATATCAGCCACGTACCACATAACCTGGCTTCCCATCTATCCATATGTCCATCTAGTTGGGCTCTTTGAGCAGTCTACTTCACAAGAGAACGATAATGTTGATGAAATCCGTAGGACGTGTCTGTTCGTGTGCCGCGGAATAGTCAAGCCTATATCTACTTTTTGACTAAAATGTAGGGCTTGTAGAGTTAGGTGCTTGCCTCTTCATGGGATCTGATAAACTGTTTGACAGGGAAAGCGTCTTAGGGAAGTGTCAAGACACATCCTTATGACGCTTAGCGTAGTTATTTTCTTTTCTTTTCTATAAAAAAGAAAAGAGAATAACTTGTCCGGGCTGAAGTTAGTCGTTTGAATGCGCAATGGATTTTTAAGGTTTTAAATTGCGTACTGCGCAACTAAATGGCCAACTTCAGTCCGGGCATTTTTGGGCAAAATAAGTTTTACGGAGCTCGTAAATATCGCTGTTAATAGTTGTCCATAATAGTTCGTTATCAACTGCTATCAGTTTTATAGTGGAGGTCTGAGTTGTCACAGCGACACACTACACTTATTGTTTTTGTAATCAGCTACTAATAAAACACATTTGTTATTACTAAAATAAATTGTAAACGATAAATGGGAACAATCCACTTACTGTATATTTTACCCTTGAGAACAACACAATAATATGGCTTTCTTTTTTTGAGACTGAGCGTGCAAAGAAACTTCCTGGAAAGATAGGTAGGGTAACTTTACGTAAGACTGTCTGCGGATTTATCCCTATGGGCCCGCGGATTTATCTCTAGGGGTCCGCTGATTTAATCCTAGGTGCCCGCGGACGGACTTCTTCTAAAGCGTTCGCGGACGGAATTATTCCTAGTTGCCAATGGACTTATCCCTTGAGGTCCGCTGACTTATCCCTAGGAGTCCGCTAACTTATCCTTAGGGGTCTGCGGATGGTTTTATTCATAGGTGTCCACTGTCGACGTATTTATTCTTAGGTTTCCGAGGAAAATATATGATGATCTTTATTACTAATTTTTAAATGATTTGATGCGAACTTACAGCGGCCTGTTTGAGATGCGAACTCAGTGCCTTGACCATGAATTTTCTCACTCTCGCTCTAAGCTCGCTAGCGACGCCATAAAATATTTGTATGGAAAACCCTCGCAGCGGCTCTAGCGGTTACGTAAGGAACTAAATCTGCTCTAAGATTACAGCGTTTCGATGCGTAAAAAACCTATCGAAAGTCATTCGATAGATCTCATGGTTGAGGGGCAGGTTAGCTCTACTAGGCTCTCAGACGCAGCCGTTGCTATGCCCAAGTGAAGTGCTACTCACGTACATGTACACCACGAATGTTTACTATGAGTCGTGCGTGTACTTACTAGCTGATAATAATAATGTACTATGTAGATAGTCTAGTACGTACAGATGATACGACTTCGTATATATAGTAATAGATCTACCGTTTAGTGAATGATATACGCTATGCTATGTTGAGTGTGGCCCTTAGAAACAAAAGGTAGGCACGCGGAAATAATTAAGTAATATTCATGGTTTTTTTTTGCGCGGAACCCTAGTTATTTCTCCAGTATAAAATTACTTAGCCTCAATTAGTCTTTGTAACATCAGTTATCTTTCATTTTAAGTGTCCTCAAAATCGATCCAGCCGTTTCGGAGATGTGCCGGAAGATTAAAATGCTTATGGCAATTCAAATTAAGCGGGCACATAGTCCGAGCTACTACTGAGAATATCATAGATAAGCCAATAACACTCTAATCAACCTGGCAATCGAACCCAGGATCTCTAGCACAGGTAGCAGTCGCTCTAACGACCAATAGACTTATCATGCCGGAAAAACTGTGATAGTTTGCGCGGAACTAGTTGGCCGCGCCATAGGTATGTGAGCGGCGGGACGGAGGGACAGGGTCGCCTGAGCGCGGTGGGACAAAGGGGTGGGGGCGCTTGTTTTTGTTTACAGTAACCCGACCGCCTCACCCCCGTCCCTACCTAAGGCGCGGCCAACTAGTTCCGCGCGGACTATAAGTCCGTGTTATTTGAGGAAAAATAATTCCATATTATAATTATGTTTCGCCTATCTAGACGGAGTTCGACCTACTCGTAACGATAGCACTTATCAACGAGGGTCAACAAATTTGTCCCGGTCGGGTTCAAGAACTACACAGAAATATTAATTTAAAAAGAAAATATTGTACCTACGTCTCATCACTCACAAAGTATTATTTACAACAAAGTATTTATGCCACAACAATAAGCAGGTACACGTCATTGTTTAAGGAAAACTGCAGAAATATTATCAGTGTTGAATTGATTAATGTCACCGATAGGTATAGGATAGCTCATCATAAATCCATGATCCCATTAATGGTCCCACTGCTGGGCAGGGGCAATTAAACATGTTAGGTCTTACATGATTAAAATTTGGTGTAAAAAAATAACTGCAAAGCTTTCACATTTCAACTGAATCCCCCGGATTTACATTGTCTTATTGATAAGCTATCTGATTGCAGTCACACGGCTTTAAAACTAAAATTCTGATGAAGGTTGAAACTTAAAAACGAAAAATATTGCGATATTATATGTATAACCCACCTAATATACAATTAACAAAAATATTAATGAATAAATACCTAGTTAATAAAATAAGTCATAACTTAATTTGATAAACTATTGGTGAAACAAACCCCAAAAAAGAGGTCATCGAAATCGGTCCAAATGATGTACCGAAGGTACACTTATTGGAAAAAATACCCTGTATTACGCTGGTTAAAACTCCAGTCGTACTTTTTTTTAATGTTGACTGGGGGATGAGAAATAAAACTTTTAATTTGAGAAAAATCACGCCGTTTTGGCACAATATGATTTTATAGTAAAAACTGTCAGTGTCATTTTCGGAATGTCAAACGCACGCCATTACGGCAGAATAATATTAGTTTCATAGTGATTTCATGGTAAAAGTATCAACTTGACAGCTGTCATGTACCTCCGGTACAAATTGTAGCTGAGTTGTTGCTTTTGATGACCTCCTTTGTTACTAAAGTCCTTATAAAGATTGCTACATATCTATACTTACTAATATTATAAAGCTGAAGAGTTTGCCTGGTTGAACGCGTCAATCTCAGGAATTACTGGTCTGATTTGAAAAATTATGTCATTGTTAGATAGCTTATTAATAGAGGAAGACTATAAGCCAACCATCACGCTACGACCAATAGGAACCTATCAATGTAAAATTTTGCAAAAACGTTTACCTAAATAAAAAAATACTAATAGTCTTTTTTATATGTATCTGTTAATAATTTGTGTATATGGGTTTACTTTGCCTGAATTAAATTTTATTATTATTATTCTGATATATCTTTTTTTTTTTCTTCTCTTTTTGAGAGAGTATAAGAGACCTATCATGCGGGCCGTAGCCAAGCGTGTGAGGGGAAGTTTAAATAGAGTAGGTTGAAGATAATGTAGAGGATGTGAGAAACTTTCGGGTGATACGACAGGTGTTGAGAATGGTGGCTTTCTGGAGCATGTGGAGTGTGTAGGTGGTGTGAATGTTTAAAATGTTGAGGCTTTGTGTTAGGGACTTTGGCACAACGCCTGTAGATGAGAGGACTATGGGAACGATGTGAACGGTGTGTGCTTTCCATTGAGTTTTTATTTCTATGGCGAGGTCTTGATACTTACTTAATTTTTCAGATATTGTGCTCTGCATGTTGTGTGAGTTTGGTATGGCTATACCAATTAAATAAACAGTTCTATTGGTTTTATCATGCACTGTGATGTCGGGTCTATTGTAATGAATGGTTTTGTCGGTAATTATGGTTCTATCCCAGTAGATTTTATGGTGTATATTTTCTAAAATGGTCTCAGGCTTGTATTTGTAGTATGGGTTTATGTCAGTTATTAATTTATGTTGATGTGCTAAGTGTTGATGTATGATTGAGGCTACTTGGTCGTGTCGGTGTTTATAATCTGTTTGTGCAAGTGATTTACAAGCTCCTGTAATATGCTGGATCGTTTCAGAGGCATTGTTGCAGTGTCTACATAGGTCAGTCGGCTGGTTAGGGTCTTTAATAATAAACTTTCTGTAGTTCCGTGTGGCAATAATTTGGTCTTGAATTGCAAGCATAAAACCCTCGGTCTCAGGAAACAATTCACCTCGTTTAAGCCATTCGTTCGACTTTGCTTTGTCGACGTGTGGCAGGCTCAAGTAGGCTCGATGTCTTCCGTGTAAGGCTTTATCAGACCATGCTATTATTATTATTAATAGTACCAGTGCGGAGCCGCGACAGGCCGCTAGTTTATAAATACAAGAAGCAAAAGCTGTAGTTGTTTAATAGGTATCTTATCATAAAATATTATGAGACGAAACACATAATCAGTGTATTTTTTGTTTACATTAACCGTAATTTAAAATAACATTGTTATTATTTGCTAATTTGCTACATACCTACAGCTAATTAACGTTTTATGGAATGCTTGTAACTATAACTGTGAGCGAATGTAATTAGTACAACTAATTAGCTTCTATTGTAATCAAAATTCTACAAAATACATTAATAGTTTGTTTTTACTTACGGTTTGTTTTACCTCCAAGCTCTATAAGTTCCAGTTAAATGGCTTGGCAGATAATTCCATACAAATTTTGTTCAATTTTGAATTTTTTTTTGGATCTAGGCTATCCAGGCTATGTAAAACGGGCCCTTTGTGACCTGCAGGGCTTGAAGTTCTTACAATGGGCACGAATATAAACTCCAAGTGTCTACTGAGACAAAAATTATATTATACTCGACCTGGGAATCAAATCTAGGACCATCAGCGGGCCCAGCCAAGTTGCAATCGACATCGAATGTTCGGATCGACAGACGAATAGAAAGAAAATGTATGGAAATGACATTAGCGACAGCTCGATTTGTCGAAAGCATATGTCATTTCTATAACTACATTTTGTTTCTATTTGTTCGTCGATCCAAACTATACTAGATTGCAACTTGGCTAGGCCCGCAGGTTAGTCACAATTACGGCTAATGTAGCAGTGACCAATCATTAACGTATTGGAATGATTGAATCCTAAAATAAGAATTACAAATTTAGAAAACCCCTGACACGAAATGTATTTTGCCATTTTATGGTGGCGGCCATCTTGGATTTGAAATTTGTCATACTGTATAGTATTCTCCTAGTTAAGCCCTTTCATTTGATACTCATATTGAGGGAGTTGTGAAAACATATATATTATTCGCTATTTTGTAGCGGCCATCTGGGACCGATTTTCATCAAACATAGCTAAGGACACTCCCGACTAATTCACCTTTCAAATAAAAAAAAACAAAATCAAAATCGGTTCATCCGCACGATGCCACAGACAGACACACACACACACACACACAGACACGTCAAACTTATAACACCCCGTCGTTTTTGCGTCGGGGGTTAAAAAATGCCCGTCATAGGTGCTGTGCTGTGGCTGTAGCCAGTATCTTGCAGTGCTTACAAACACATCACAGACGTTGGGCCGCGATGTGTGTAGTCTTGCAAAGTATCCTTATTAGCTTTGGCATTTTTTTTGGGTATTATATTATAAAATACTAGCTGACCCAGCAAACGTTGTTTTGCCATATAGGGGTGGACTACCCCTAACATTTAGGGGTATGAAAAATAGATGTTGGCCGATTCTCAGACCTACCCGATATGCACACAAAATTTCATACAAATCGCTCCAGCCGTTTCGGAGGAGTATGGCAACTAAAACTGTGACACGAGAATTTTATATATTAGATTCATAGGCATAATAATATAATTAAATTATGTAAGCAAATCAGGTTTTTTGTTATTCCGCGGATGTCAAAATAGAAGGTCGTAATAATTATTGTAATATCAAGAACAAAGTTTAAGGACCTCTTGTTCAAAGCGTGCTCTATTATGAGATAAGGACCTTAACTATACATTATGAATAGGACACAATGAATTGAATCCTACTTACATTATCGGCTGGAAGAAATCTCAGGGATAAGGCGATATTTTAAAAATCGTTTGTGTCCTTTTTATGTGTTTTTATTGATGTACAATAAAGTATATATAAATAAATATCGGCCTGTTTCACCACCCCCTGATAGGTTCTCGTTAAATTACTTGATATATAATTTCATACAATTAATGTTGTTCCATTTTTGAATAATTTATCCGACAGTTAGCGGTTATCAAGAGGTGGTGAAAAGGCCCTATAACTGGGTAACATACTATCAGGCCTGTATCCCCAACGATCGTGTCGATATGTTTATGGCCTATTGAGGGCGAGCCTATTGCAAAATACTATCGGCGAACTCGGGCTGTACATTTATTATGCTTCTGCCAGCTTTTCGGGGAATAAAGACGTGATGGTATGTCAAATAATCATCTGCGGCGTGCCCAAAAATGGTTAAATGAATTAAAACAATTTTAATTCCCGCGAGGAGTCACTGGCGCCCAAAAACCGTGGCAACAACAGCTGTATAAATAAATTGAATGAAAAGAAAGAAAACTCACTTTTTTTCTCGAACGTTGACAGAATCTAACTTCAAAGTCACTTTATTAATGTACACACAATATTTATTTACACTTTTATTATCATCCAAACGTTTTTTCTAACTAAATAAGCAGTAAAAACAAAAAACAGCCGCGGTTTATCACATTAAAACACAAAATATCCGCGTTTAAATGCGGATTCCGTATAGATTTCGTAAAGATAAAAATAAAATGGCGACCACGCGTCGTTTCGCGTCAACGACATAAACAATACTAAAATGTATTCAAGCTTTATCGCGAGCGCGCATTCAAATTATCGAATAATACAGATTATAAATAGTATGTCTAATGATTTTGTGATTTTTCTAACACGAGGCGAGCACGTTTTCGGTTTGTGGGTCAATGTTGTGGCGTGGTGTTTTATCAATGTTGCATTTTATTTGAGGTTGATGACCTAACTCAATCAATAAATGAAAACAGACGACAAAAGAATTTAATTGTGAAGTTTGAAAATAGAGTAACACTTCGATTTTGGTAGCATATTTTTTTTTTATTCTTCAGGTAGTGCATGGTTTTCTTCTTCTTTATAAATCAACCTGCCACTTCGGCCCCATGGTTTTACCTAACTTGGCACCAGGGTTTGGATAATTTATGATTAAATTTGTCATTCCATTTTTAAATTTAAATTAATCATTATGGGTTTCTATCTAATATTGGAATTTATGAGTGTTTAGATGTAGGTTTTTGCTGTGGTCTGCCCAAAGTCTATTTGACATTCCATGTTTAAATTTAAATTAATCATAATAAGGGGTTACTTTCTAATAGTCGAAAATATGTGTTTAGCATGGGTGGGCTTTTGCTGTGGTCTGCCCAGAGTCTAGACTAGACCAATATCACTTAGGTATTGTCTGTCTATATCTGCTTCGGCATTCTGTTCAATTAAAAGTCCAACAGTCTGTTTATTTGCGCTCTATACAGACGTTTAGTTGATAAATTATATTTTATCAACATCGACGTTAAGTAAATAATTGATACGACGATCCTCACACTATTGACCATATAAACAGCGTATCAGGTATTGATATACATAAATCGGATAATACTACTAAAGTAATAGAAACAAAATTTCAACAGAATTGAATGTATAATTGTTATTAATATTTGTAATTAATAACACAACGGTGAAGGAAAACATCGTGAGAAAACATTAATGCCTGAGAAAGTTTCTCTACAGCGTGTGAAGTCTGCCAACCCGCACCAATCCAGCGTGGTGGATTGTAACCTGAACCTGAGAGGAGAACCAAGCCTAGCAGTGGGACATAAAGTACTAGCCTTAGCCCGCGAGTTCGTTCCCGTAGAAATTGAACATTTTCTCCCGTTTTAGCAGCATTTCTAATTGATACTCCTGCTCCTATTGGCCGTAGCGTGATGATATATAGCCTATAGTCTTCTTCGGTAAATAGGCTATCTAACACTGAAAGATTTTTTCAAATCAGTCCAGTAGTTTCGAAGCCTATTCAATACTAACAAACAATCAAATCTTTCCTCTTCTTAATATTAGTATCTTATCGTATGTTGCTAAGGGGGCTGGTCTTATCTTGCTAAGGGATCTATATAATAGCCAGCAACACTTCGACCCAATGGGATCTTTTGTGTTGTCTTCATTACCGTATATTCCTTACTGGAGTAAGGAAGACGTGGTTCATGAAGGCGGCTAACCCACTGAGAGGAAGGAACCTAATATTAGTATTGATGTTATCGAAGCCCAATACACATTGATGATTGGAAAATTTTAGAGATTAGGCTACTTATGCTATTACCTAATTTATTTTTAAATTCGGTGTAACAACTGAAGATATTGCGCCTAGGCAACTGTAACGATAATAGTAATTGCTTTATATCTATTTATGATCTAATAATTTAATTTAAACATGAATGACTGTTGATATTGACTGCCTCGTAGTCTAGTGGTCCTTCGAGTTTGTTACAATAGAAGGCCTCGGTTCGATAAAAATTTCGAGTAGTGTTGTTGGGATTTTCTTTGTAATTCCCAGTAGCAGCTTGGAGTCTGGATTTGTCGATAGCGGCATTAACCTCGCTTAAACCTGCCGGCGTATCTGCCTACCCCTTCAGGGAAAACTAGCTAGCTAGCGTGGTGGTATGTACCTATGTACGTTTATATAAGGTAGGTGGACCATGGAAGGCCACGCTCCTTTGAAGGCCAACTATTAAAAAGTCGTAGTTATTACATGTAAAGACACATCCCCTTTTACTAAATACTAAGCTCCATCAAACTCAAGGCCACAAACGCGGCGGCTTGACGACCGCGCCATTATTGTGGCAATGCGAGCTCACGTTTCGTAGACTTCGGTCGTCGCCGTTGCAGTTGTTATTCGCGCGCTTAGCAAAACGTAAGTTTTTAGTCAATAACCTATTATTATCTCATATTTTTTACTATATATTGTTGTATAAGGTTATGTTTATGGTTTCTAATGAATAAAAACATGGTTTTAACTCGATTTAAGTTTAAATATTGGCAGTGTTCCTAGGATGGCCGGTGGTTCCTTATAAGGCCAATCGAAAATTTGACCGTTGGCCTTGCTATGGTACATGGGCCTTACAAGGACCATTCACAAACCATGAACATATGAACATTAACATTTTAGTTATAAATAACAGTGTTTTATATTATAACATTTTTACTTTTAAGCGTTTATAACTTTTTCAACTCGGATTGAATAACATTTTTTTTCATAATTATTTTATTAAGTGGGTAATTGAACAGATGATTAAAATTTATGCGAATATTTCAGATTTTAAAAATGTCGGAGTCAAAACCTAGAAAAAAAAGAGGTAGTACATGGGATGAAGACAGTTTAAGACGTGGCTTGGCCTTCTTAGGAACATTGTGGCCTTACAAAGAACGGACCCATAAGAAGGCCATTTTGGATAAAAATAAAAGTTTTTAATTTTATTATAAAACACGTTGGCAAGTTCTTTGTTGCTAATAATATGTTACTTAATAATACTATTTTTAAATAACTTCCATTAATATATTCTTAGTTACACGATGGTGTTCAAGTAATGTTCATTAAGTTTTTTATAGATGATTAAAATACATTGAGCATTTAATGTTTCGCTTAAATGATGGAGCTTATTATGTAGTTTTTGTAAAAGCAGATATATATATTGTTACCACTCTATTTTTAAGTTTAACGACTGATGTATAATATTGGCCTTGTTTGGAGCCGTGTTCCTTGCAAGGCCATTTGGAAGAGCTTTATAAAACTTAAATTTAATACATAGTGGTTAAAGTTAGGTAAAAAGAAAGTCAATTATATGGTGCGCAATAAAACAAAATATTACTTAATGATTTGTTTCCTTCATTTATACAGTAAATAAACGAATAAAAAGTGTTTACTCGTTAGAGTGGCCTTCCATGGTCCACCTACCTTATGAATTCTGCAATTATTATTCATCTCATACAATCTGATAAAATATGCTTAAAAACAGGCTTATACTAGGATTTAGTAGTCTAGAGTTTCTCATGTATCGTGTATGGAAAATCTAATGAATAGAGTTAAGTACTGAGGTACTAACCTCCTTTTTTTTGAACCTCCTCATTTTTTTCGAAATCGTTGAAAGTATCAATCAGCATAGAATAATTGATTAATTTGGTACGATCTAAATCTAACTTAAAAACGACTTTATTTGTAGCTGTATAATATGTGGAATTCAATGTGTTAATACAGTAATAACAAAACAAAATCACTAAATCCTCGCTCCGCCTTCTTCTGCCTTTCCTATTGGTCAAACTCCATACGCAAACAGCCAATCACAGCATCTCCCACCAACCCCCTTTCGAAATTTAAATATTGTTATAGATTTTCGTCAGTCGCCTCGGATTCGTCGCGCTTGCAACAACATTTTTGTGCTTCCGATAAAAATAATACTTTGTGTGAATTAATTTATTTTGTTTCCGTTTGTGACTTCGTTTTTATGCCAACCGTGACAGAAATTCCAGGAGGAAACGGTGAGTCTATAGGTAGTTAGACTTACAAGTTATTACCTGAAATAAATAATTGTGAATATTTTAATTCACAATTCCTTAAAAATCCAAAAAGGCACTGCCAAAATAGCCCTTTATTATTATTTCGGTTTTTTGAATGTGTCAAAGAATGATGTTATTTTTTGCAAAGCATTACACAAAACTTTTTCTTCGTCGATGGTACGATTTAAAAAAAAATAAAAAATTCGTGTGCCCAAAACTTCGTCACTTTCGCACCCTGGACACCTAGCACTCGGTAACGCAGAGTCTAGGTGACTAATCCTTTCTACACGATGGTACGACCCCGTCTTTCTCGTATGAGCTATTTATGTAACACTTAGTGTGCATTTTCCACATCCTTAATGCCTGGTAGCCCATTGTATGAGTGGTGGAAGTGGCTTCTTCGTCAAAATACTTTATATACATTTTCTCACTAAACTGTAATCGATCAGGTCCTACCATAGGAATAGACTCTTACGACCTGTTCCTATATCAAATCTGTCGATAGATTGGCTGACTGGAGATAGGATTTTGATAGAATAGTTATAGGCCAGAAGAATCCGGTCTGATAACTATTAATTACGCTTAGTATCCCCAGTATAATCCAAAAGTTCTTCCTCTCGGCTCGTCTAAAATTTTATTTTTGTAGTGGGCTCCTTGTCGTCAAAACGTCAAACCTATTTGCACACATGCAGTTCCAAAAAGTTGATCATTGTGAAGTACTTTTCTACATCCATCATCTATTTCAGTTCTGCATTATACACAAGTATCTAGTTATTTTAATTCAGCAATGTCAGGCCCCGTGCACACAAACAGTAGATTTTTTTTCTTATTAGGCGCTTGACCGCAACTCGCCTGGTGGTCTACGATGGAGCGCGCTTGCCTAGAAGCAACCGATTCAGTCTTGGAGTCATAAAATTAGCATTGTGTTTGTAATTTGTGAAGTGAAGGGTTAAAAACCTTAGCATTATCATTGTCAAATCATCATCCTCACACTTTTACTTATTCCAATTCATACCCGTGGTCGGCGTCGTCATTGTCGTCAAATAAAGTAATTACATAACAATATTTTTTTCAATTTATAATTAAATTTAAACAAACGGTACTGTAAATGGTGCTCCGTGCTAATTATAGCGATTTCCTGTGATAACTATATCCTGTGATAGCCAACAATAACGTCGCTTTATATAGACGCAGCTGCTTTATTTATTTCGTGACAAACACTGAAATGTGTCTCTATTTCCTTGATGTTATCAGCAAAGTTAACATGACATCTTTATTAATATATTATTTCCTCACTACTGTTCAGTTCTGCATCTCTTAAGAGGCGAGAAAAGATCTGACTTGGTCGGTGGTATGGACTTCTTGGGGTTTGACTGACTGCAACTATCCTTACGTCGCAGTATGTCGTATTTAGCACCTTTTATGTGTGTTCTGACTTTGCGTGTGAGAGCCAGTTTCCCTCTTTGGTTGATGCAGGTCCATGCCGCAGTTGGTAGGGTTGGTTGGTTGGTAGATTGGTAGGGTAGGGTTGGTAGGGTTGGTAGGTTGGTTTTAAGGATCGGAAACGCATCAACAAGACCTCTGGTGTTGCCGTTGTTTTGCCAACATAAATATGTATAAAAAAACATCTAGGTATGGCTGGACTTGAGTTTTGAAAACAACGGCATTATCTATCTTAGGTATTTAGGATCGTTCTTTAGGATAGGAATCTTAGTACCCTCCATCATGAAAACATTTTATTTGATTTCATCGCCAGACTGTGTCGAACAAGTGCATAGCACGCCTAATGAACAATATAATTACGAGACTTCCACAGCTAAATACACATTATTTGGTTTGTGCAGTGTATCCACCAGCGATGGCGTCAGACCAGGAGTCCTGCTCCGATGAGGAGCCAGACAGCGAGATGCTGAGCGATGACCTTTGTCTACCAGACAGCGACGATGATAGGCAGTCCATCAGAAATGTTCAGGTGGGAAAGATAAATTAGTGTTCTCCTGCAGCATGAGAGTGAATAATGGCGTCTGGACTCGCTAGTCCAGTGGCAAGCTTGACACCAATCAAAGGAGACGAAGGGGAATTTGCCGACGGCTTGTGATGACCCTTTCTCCTAGTCGGATGCCCTAGGACTATAACAATAGCGTATTAATGTTCCCTACAATCATCATCATCACCTTACTGCCCTTCTTCCAATTTGTTTGGGGTCGGCGCAGCCTATCCTTTTCTTCCGTTCATCCCTGCTAGCCGTCACCTGCTCATTCAACCCCTTTTCCATCATATCGACCTTAACATAATCTTTTCTTTAACCTTCCTCTATCCCTCCGTCCTCCGTCCGTCAAATAATGTTCCCTACAAACGCTACTGTAATGCTGCCACCACAGCTCTAGATATTTTGAACCACGTTTAGGTATACAACTTGATTGCCATGTCGGGATTTAAGCTGGACCACGAATTCATGTAGTAGGGTTCTGCTTCTCACACAAACACGACCATCGGTTTGGCATCGACCATCGGTCTTAAACTATAGAATCATAAGATTCTACCAATCAACAGGCCATAATGTACTCTAATGATTTCTCTCTAATGCAGAATCTACCGGAAGACCTGCCGACTCTTAATTCTTGCCTCCTTCGACCACCACGGAAGCTGTTCACCAACTGTCGCGAGCGTTGGCGGCAGCAGAACGTCAGCGGCGCCTTTGCAGAGCTGAGGAGGCTGGTGCCCACTCATCCACCTGATAAAAAGCTCTCCAAGAATGAAATACTGAGGATGGCTATCAGGTTAGTTGTAACAGATTCTTCTGAAATTCCTATTGACAGTAATATCAGAGTCGAGTAGTTCTGTTCCTTTAAAGTTCTAGTAAATTTGATGGGAGACGAAAGGGTAACTTAGAACCCCGAAAAGAATATAGAAAAAAGTTTTATTCCAATACTAGCTTTTGCCCGCGGCTTCGCTTACGTGGATGTAGAAACATTTACGGATACGGAAATTAGGATTAGAAATTGATCCCATTGATAAAAAACTTGTATTTTGAAGTAGTATTTTAGAGGTTTGTAAAAAGGGCCTCGTGACTAAGTTATAACGGCGCTAAGCTCAATGAATATTGTGGGTTCGATTCCGGTCGACTATTAGTCTCAGTACTGAGGTACTCTATGAGGTACTGAGGTGATGCTGTTTGTGAAAATATGTCCAAAAGAAAACGGAAGCTTCAGTTAGTCGTAATAACTCGTAATTCTAACCAAACCGTACAGCAACTATTGTTTAATTTAAGTCTATGTCATTTTAAACGACTATAACTTATCACCAATCACGATTTCTGCGCATTTGACATCTTAATTAAAGAACCAACAATAATGATCCCTACTTTATATCGGAATGCATACTACAGAGAGGTCAAGCTCTATCTCAGCCTCTACGCAACCGAGTGGAATGAGATATACCTAATTTTTTTATTTGAACGATGGACTTTTAAATAGAAAATAAAAAACCAAAAACCAACAATGATGATCTCTTCTTTCTATGGGCTTGCATACAACAGAGAGGTCAAGCTGTATCCAAGGATCTATTCAAATAATTGAAAAAAGCTTTACATCAGTTTTTAAGTTGGAAATTATGCTTTACAGTTCATACAGTTCATACAAAATTCAAATCTATTCAGTAGGTTTAGCGCCAACCCCTAACAAACAGACAAACAGACAAACAGACAAGAATTCTAAAAATCACATTTTTGGGTTCGCGATCGTTTATATACTCTAACCCAATTGTTTTTTTTTAAATATCTTCAATGTACAGAAACGACTTTTTTACAATTTTATAATAGTATAGATAAATTCAATCATTAGAGTAAGTTTTTAAATGCTCGTATTACAGGCTGCCTAAATCACTTTCGCAATACAATACTCTGTACTACATTTTGCACACCTTTAAACGTTGTTTTTACCTTTTTACCCTGGCCAGCCATTTAAGAAACTATTTTACAAACACCATAACTATTTTAAAAACTTTATCTCATTCTTCACCAGCATCAAAAGCCTGTCTACTGAATACACAAACTTCCGAACATTTACTTGAAGTTTTATAATGAGTCAGTTTTAAAAGGGAATCAAATGTCCTTGTGACATCTGCCAACTCCGCAGTAAAAATAAATTTTGAATAAATACTTTTTCATTGTTTTGTTTATAATTATCTCCATTTACTTTTTCATTCCACAGGTACATAGGTCTACTCTGCGAGGTTCTAGAATGGCAGAAGACCCACGGTCTCTCCATGAACAAAGAAAACTCTGCTAGTCTCGCGATCAAATGTGAATCGCCTCTGAGTCCGCAATCTCGAAGACTCCGTCTTAAAAGACCATATTTCAGCGAAGAAGAATGTCCTAGAGCTAAAATTTACCACGAAAGTAACGATTACCCAAGATACGGTAATGAAGAAAACGAAGAAGTAAGAAGGGGATACCAAAGACCCATCGGTAATAGAGCTGATTTTTACTTCGGCAAAGAGCATTTGCGAGTTTTGAGGAATCAGTTTTATTTTCCTCCAAGATGGCGACAAAATATGCCATTCAGGAATTTGGCGGATCGTAATGGGAATAATCTGTTGATGATTGCACCGGCACAGAATGGGAAAGAGGAACATGATGGGAAAATGCAGAATGGTCATGGAAGTAAGGAAAAAAATGACAAAGATAGTAAATAGATCTCGGTAGATGTAGTATTTACTAGTTACACTCGTATTTGAATACTCGGTTATTAGTCAGACTGCAATGAGTGCAACCTATTTACTGCTCTATTGCTGGGTACGAGTCTCCTGAGAACGAGAGTGGATATGACCTAGACAACCACGCTGCCCTGCCCCTACTTGCAGAACATGATTATTCCAACAAATATCACTTTTAAGTTCAAGTTAAAATATTTTTTATCCGTCCATGTTTTCTTATTACTTATCAGTTTGATTTATCAAATTATGTGAACGGGGCAACAAAGGGCGTCGATTTTCAATATCATAATATATGATTCACAGTAGAAAATTAATACGGAATTATTATGTAGCAATTCGTAAATCAATTCATGATTTGTTCTATTCTTGCTAATTAATTCCTACAGAACCCGTAAATTGTCAATAAGTAATTCTTTGAATAATGATTATTGTATAGTAAAAGATAACTGATCAAACTGGTAATTTTCTCAAGTCTTCTATTATGATAGGTATTATGATTGTTATCTTGTAAAGTTCCAAAGAATCTCATATAAGTTGTTATTATTTCATTTATTACTTTTGTGTATGGTATATTAGAAATTATTTACTTTTTAGAAAGAGATTTTGAGTAAGTCACATACACACACACATATTATAAATACTTTACAAGTAAACAATAGCGACTATTTTTAAATAATTTTAAATTAGACATTAGAATCTTATATTAAAACGAAAATGAGGAAAAATGTTCTGTACGATAAATAAATATCTGTAATATATTAATGCCAAAATTAGTATAAGAACTTTATTGTATTGTGTGTTTATTGTATGTATTAGAAATATTATTCAAGAACTGTAAAATATAAACCCTAAATTATGTTTGCATTTCATTTCGTCATCTCTTTTCCTCTTATAGCCTGTGTATCATCTATCCCCTTCTGTTAAAAGGGGCGGGGTGCTCCGCCCCCTGCCATAATATGTGGGTAATTGAATTTCCACCCCTGTAGGCTTGGTGTATTTGTTACTCTTATCTAACGCAAGCAGAGGTCTACGTGCTTTCAACGAGTTTCATGCTTCCCTGGTGACGAAATATAGGTACCCAACCTAGTCTTCTCATTTTTTTATTTTGTTTGCGGGAGGGGCATTCATCAGGGGCAAAGGACTGGTGTGTGATTCATGCCCACTAAAACCACCCTTTGACTACCATCAAGCACATGGAAGGGCAATACTTCAGCTAATTTTGCTGAGTGATGTTGATGATGACAATTTAATGGTATGCCATACTTGGTAATCTTAACTAATAGAGCAACAGTTTCAATGTTTCCTTATGCCGTACCTAAGTGGGGTAATATGTGTTTATCGTGTGTATCGGCGCCGGTTGACTCAACCATGTTGTAGCGAATAAAACGACCCGACACACAGCGCCACCATCAGCAGGACATTTAAGTGAGAGTGACAAGCTCAGACTGCGGGGCTAGTTATATTTAGGTCATAGTGGAAATAACATAAGAGGGTTCCGCATACGATTTTCGCCGCTCGCATTCGAGACATAGTTCTATTGTAGTTCGGCGGCTTAAGTGTCAACATAATTACAAACCCAGCGTTGACAGAAATATGTCCATAAGTGAATGAATGTGTGTGTTTTAGGGTTTCTGGTTTCTCGACCTTTTTCATTTCCCGAGGCACGAGAATTCTCGACAAGGATTTCCCGAGTTTCTCGAGTCTCTCGAGAAATTTTGTATTTTTTTATAAAACATAATGTTATTTTAAAATATTTACTTTAATACAAATTAGACTGATAGATGAGATCAATTAAATGAAATGGTCATTTTTTGGTTACTATAATAGGCTCGCTCCCTATTACATGGGACCTAATCATACCGGCGAACTGTGGAAAATTCGAGGAATACAGGCGTGATGGTATGGTAGTAAGTAACAGCTGTTTTTGACTAACCTCCGATTTACAAACACTGCCAAACATAGCCAAGGGTCCGAACTAACCATTTCGTAAAATAAAGGACTCATGAAATAAATTTACTTGATGGATTTACCTGATGTTTGATTATTCTCCGAATTACTTTATTACTATGCTGTGAAATTACTATGCTATTTACCTTGCTATGAAAAAATGAACATAAAATAATAATTTAGCAACCAACAGCTGTGTGTTATACCTCATTTTAATCCTCATTAAATAAGCAAGTTTTTCTACTACAGGGTCATTTTTTGGTAGTACATATTTTTTTACAGTAACGTTCTAAAGTTACAAATATTTTTTCGTGAAACTAAAAGGTATTGAAAAAAGTTTCAATCCTCATAAATCTTGGCACCTACTATCATAAAAGCACTTTTGTAGTGATGATACATTACCTAGAACCAACTAGACACCATTTATTGTAAAATAGGTACCCATTTTAGTCTAATTGCCTATTTACTACTAATTTTGGTTTTTCTTCAGAAAACACTCAAATAGTCATAACTTTTAAGGAAATCAAGTTAGAGCTCTGCCTCAGAGATATTTTTTACTGCAAATAACCCCAACTATCGCCCTGTTTCGTTTGATCCACGATTTTCTGCCCACGCTGTATATAGGGATGTGCCAAGTTTCAGTACAATCGATTAACATGTGAAAATTCAATAGATAAAATCAATCATACACTGTTTTTCTACCATCAGAGATAACATTAAATGGGACCACCACTTTGGAATTTCGGGGAACATAATCACGTAAAAAACTATATAAAAACTTGCGAAATGATAAACCTCCGATTTTTTGTCGGTTAATTAAACAAAACATTTTCCTGCCAACGACTCGGGAATTCCCGAAGCGTTGAGATTTTTTTCCCGTCTCGACTAAAGACAAATTTCTCGAGAATTCCCGACTCGAGAATTCTCGAGCAGAAACCCTAGTGTGTTTGTTCAATTCACCCTTCACAATGCAACGGCTGGACGGATTTGGCAGAAACTCGAACGCGAGTTCTTACGGGAATTTTACGCAGGTGGAGCAACGGTCAAACACTAGTACCATTAAGCTAAGTACTCATATTTTATTACGCAATGGATTGAATTTTTGCACTCCGCACTTATTACTAGAAATCACCGCACCTAACAGTGATTACTTATCATCTCCAATGATTTCCAGATTGACAAGTACCTACATAGCTTTATGAGATCAACTTGGTAATTATTAGTTTCGATCCCTCGAGATGACAGACAGATCTCCAAGTGCATATGAATATATCTGAAGTGTAATTTTCTGAAGTTTCTTGAATTTTCTGAAGTGTAAAGAATTTTCTGAAGTGTAAAGAATTTTCCGAAGTGTACTTTTAATTCAGTAGTTTTGACGTAAAAGCGCGAGAGACAGATAGAGAGACAGAGTTATTTTCGCATTTATAATATGAGTAAGGATAATCTTAGAATTTCCTTTCACCGGCCGTAAACATGCCAGGCACAAACTTCGAGGAGGTACTGATAATTTAATGAAAAAACACAATTATACTCTTCGACAAGGAGGTCGAACTCACGACCTTACATCGCCGTGCTTATAACCAAAGAGGTAGTTGCAAAAAAATCTCCCACAATATCAACATCGCGCTAACGCCTGCTAGAATTATAACAGCAAATGATGACAAATAAGTGGCTTTGCGATAACACTGCTTATAATCCTTATTGCGCATGAGCAGGCGGTCGGCACGCGGCCGAGCGGCGGTCGCTCGCACACTCGGGGTCGGAGAGATAAGGACTGATTGATTTTTATTAGCCCATTTAAGTGAAGTGAGGAAAGGGGAAGGAAATTCCCTAGACAAGCGATTACAAATTATACACAACAATCGTGAACTCAGCTGGATCAGGCCAAATAAAATAACTTGGGAGTTATGTTAATATTAGCTTCAGCCCGGGGCTGCGCCCTCGTGGAGATAGGAACTTTGAACCCGCATCCCGAAAAATTCCGAAATCACCATTTCATCTTTCAGCCAAATCGATTCGAACCGTTTTGCCGTGAAAGAGCAACACATTTCGCCTTTATAGATTGCTAATAACAAACTTTTGCCTATAAAGATATAGCTAATAAAATTAAGAGACAATACTTTTTTTTGGCTCTCTAGGTATGAACGTTTCTATTTGTAGTAATTAATTACCTCTTACATGGATAATCGCTCGGAGCTGATAATAATAAAACCCTGATCAATTGGTAGTTGCGGTCTTTCTATGTGTGGGTGACGATTCTTCGCACATCGAGACTCCTCTGGCCTCCGTGTTTGGACAAATACTTAAAGGTCGTCTCGGTCCTGGTGGTCATACGACGCCTATGACAGTGGCTAGATCCAAAATTACAAATAAATTGCCATACAATAATTGTCGTCTTTATCAATCGTCATTAAAGAAACGTCAAAATCAGTAAATATTTATTTTGACATTGGCAGAATTTTACTGTCGACGTCAGCATTAAAAAACACAACTGTATTTTTAGCATAATAAATTTATTCTTTAAATTCATAAATCAGTCTTCACATTCTTCTTTGCCAGTTTTCTGAACTCTGTTATCGCTTTTATGACATCTTCAGCGAAGATCTTGGGCAGCTCGAAGGCCAAGAAATGCCCGCCATCATCCAGGACTGTCACGTTCACCAGGTTAGGGTACTTCATTTTGAGGATACAGGGAGGCTGGTACCCTAACTCGTATTTTGCTTGGAATGCCCACGTGGGTACTGGAGATGGGATTCTGTGAAGGAAATCGGACGATATATTATGTTTTTGTATCATGTAGTGAAGCAAGCGTGGATACTGGGTGAGATCATGACCAGGACCAGAGAATTCTACGTGACGATTGGCCATCGGACTATCAAATTTAATAGTCAATCTCCACAGGGCGATACTATCGCCCATTTTGTGCCACCAAAACTCGATACGAGACACCACGGACGAGAGAAGTTTGAGTTTGAGTGTCCGGGCTGTGGCAGAAGTACAATAGAGGTCATAAGTCCATTATGATGGTAAGGATCCTATTTGCCTGCACGTTACTGCACGTATACATAAAGTTATTATACTTAGTGATTTGAAATTTAATATACTACTATCATAATACACCGTCACGACATCACAGCACTGAATGATAATTACATCGCTCTCTTTCCGACTAGATAATTATGAAAGAGTACGATGTACGAGATCGTCTATGTATACAAAATGTTTGATATAGAAAAAGGTCATAAGTGAAACTTATTTCATGCCATAGACTTGCAAAAATGGTAATGGACTTATGACCGCGACCGTACATAAGCATGAAAGTACTTATAAAACTTACTCATCAATCTTCAACTCCCTTATCTTCGAGTTAAAGTTTTCGGCATACAGTCTCATAGAGGTAGTAATGGAGCTGGTAGTCCAGTATATCATGAGGTTATCTAACAGCTGGTCCTTGGTGAAGCGGAACTCTAGGCCTCCGTCAGGCTTTGAGCGGTGCTCGGGTCGAGTCCAAGTGGAAAACTTTTCTAGAATGTACGCCAGTAAACCAGCCGGTGAGTCAGACAGGGCAATACCTACAAAAAAAAATAGGAATGAGCACCTACAAGTGATGACATGTAATGTTATTTGGTGACAGAGCTATCAATCATTTTTCCGTCTCCTTGACCTAACCTTAAATCTAAACCTTGTATCAAGGTTTGTCTTTTGAGCCAATTCTCAGCAGCTCGCTACTGAGGTCTTAAAAGAATAACCCCATCATATTTTACTCAATCAGGGAGCCAAATCCAAGAAATCACGCTCAACGGCTTATATACAATTAATCCACTAGGCTTATCAATTATTATGGGTAAGATTTTTGTCAGTTTGTACTCTTGGAGCAGATTCCTACCACCAAATTGTTTTCTCTTACCTACAGTATCAGGCTTGGTCGCCTGAATGTGTAAGTATCCTGTCTCCAGCATCAGGAACGAATACTTCTTGCTCAGCGGATACATTCTATCTGCGACGTTGGCGTCAACTATCAGAGGTGGGTACAGCGAACCCAGCAGCTCCAGGAATGAGCCCGCTGGAAATAGGACAGTGGCCATGTTCGTATGGTGGCCTAGGATCTCCTGGAACGTAATGTTGGGAAATATAGGTTGCGAGTTGGGTGTATGCCAGCATGGTAGACTATACCCTATAAAGGTGTGAAATTGCCATCATAAAGCGATTTCTCTGGAATCATCGGAATCCATAGTAAATAAAAGCAAAAGATATTCATATTATTATATAAAGGGCCAATCGCAGCAGATTTACGAAACCATCATCATAGTTCGGCTACAGTAGCTACATCCATTTACTTGGAAGAAATTCCAGAGTCGAGAAATCTCACAGGGATGTGTTTTCCTTCACCGTTGTAAGCGAGTTTTTATGATTTTTGTTTATGTCATCAAATAATCTTAGGTTTGTTTTAATTTGTATCAATAGTAATTTGAATCCCTTTTGCAACGCCACCGAGTCAAATTGTGAATTTAAACCATCCTTGGACAAACACAAACAAAATCTTAATACCGTAAATATAAATTTACGGTATTTGATGTCTTACGTTAGGAAACAGAGTGACCATATTGCTGGCGATGAGCGCGCCCCAGTCGCCTCCCTGGACGTAGAACTGTTTGTATCCAAGCCTGTGCATCAGGTTCTTTAGGATCACGCCTATCTGAGGGGCTCCTAGCCCGGGGCGAACTGCAGCCTGGAAGTAATAGTAATAAGGTTTAGTTTGCTTTGTTCTGAGTTTTTCTTCGTCCAGGACCTTCAAGATGCCTTTAAATTTGCACATTGCACTGTTACTTTAGGTTTATACAAATGAAATGGAACCATGGACTATTATCGTAACCGTCACCCTTGCGACCATTAGACTGAGGTCGCTTATTAGAAATACTTACATCAGAAAACCCGTATCCAGGCAAACTGGGGGCAATGACTTCAATAGCAAAGTTCCTCTCTTGACTGACAGCAGTGAGGAGCGGGATCGCTTCGTAGAACTCTCTAACAGACCCTGGCCAGCCATGGAGGAGTAGAAGGGGCACTATCTCCACTTCCGATGGTACCTGGAGAAACCATAGTTTAAATACATGATCAGACATGATGAAAGATAAAAGTAGTGTCTGTTGCCCGAGGTGAAACCCCTAGGCAAATGAGTCGATTGTAGTTCAATGTGTGCGTCAGCATAGCTCCCAAACAAAACTAAAATGTATTTTTAATTAGTTTTTATCTTAATAGTGAGTTGATTCAAATCCGTTCAGCCGTTTGAAGGTCATCAGTACTTCCCTAGTCGATGAAAGGGTGTGAGCAACTTCTACAGGTCTGATCGATTCGAAATTTTGTGATAGGTACATAATGAACAGGGAGGTGTGTCGCCCTTCCAACCAAAGTTAGGAAGGATCCTCCGACCAGGCGGGTGCTATGCCTAGTGGGCCACTGCCCGATGGTTAACGTTGGACGGTTGTATATATGCAAATTGCGATAAACTTTACTTGCGCGATTCAGGATTTGTCGTTTCGTACAAGTTCTTATGTAGCTCGATAGATGTCGCTATAATAACAATGACCTGGTGAGATGCTGCGCTGTTTTTCTTTTATATCTTCGTGCTCTAAGAGGCACGAAGGATCCTCTCCAAGCCTCACTTTAATTCATCAATCCCGGTATTCCTACTATGAATGTGAAGCAATGAATGCTAGGAGTCTTAGCAAATATTTGCATCGTAATCATGATTTAGTCATTTAAATAAGTAAATAAGATTTAAGTTAGTTTGATCATTGATAAAATACTGACGAGTAATGCCACTCTGCAGTATTCAAATAAGGTATGCTCAGCATGATTCGGTTGACATTATCTGAGAGATGTAAAGCATTAGAAGGAGAAGACTGGTTTATTTTTTTACAAATTCAAACCCTAAGATTGTCATCATCTTCCTGGCCTTGTCCTAATTTATTTGGGGTCGCCGCAGCCTATCCTTTTTATCCCTGTTAACGGTCGTCATAAAAACCTAAGATGTTATTTTTTTGTATTTTTAATGAAGGAAAAAATCGGCTGGCGGGCAGGATTCGAACCTGCGTCTTCTGGTTCGGTACACCAGACGCTTTGACCGCTAAGCTACCGCGAGCCTCAGAGAGGTAAGGAACCAGAAGACGCAGGTTCGAATCCTGCCCGCCAGCCGATTTTTTCCTTCATTAAAAACAACTTGTAATCTTAGCATGGGAAATGCTTAAAAAATACAAAAAGATAACCTAAGAGGTATTAAAATCCAGCAAAAAAGAAAGACGATTTTCCATACATACCTTCGGTGTAACTCTGATGAAGTGTATATCTAGACCTTGCACATTGGTCTTGTACTGCGGGAACTGGTTCAAGAAGGTTTCCCTCTCCTTGAACTGGTATTCATTGGCCCAGTACTTCAGCCACCCGTCTATCTGGGCACTGTTGAAGCCATACTCGAAGCCCACTCCTTCAAGTGGAGGGGAGAAACTGCGCGATCTTTTGAGACGGTCCTTAAGGTCCTTTATGGTCTGAATAGAATGTAAAAGTATTTTGTAAATTTTGGACATAATATCTTGGCAAGTATACTCCTATCAGTGTAATACCCTAGGGGTATGACCACTGGACTGCCAAGTCAAAGGTCTCGAGTTCGAATCTAAGGCACGCACCTCTGAAAGCATGTGCGTAATTATCACTCGCTTTAACGATGAAGGAAAACATTGTGAGGAAACCTGCATGCCTGAGAGATTTTCTCGACGGCATGTGAAGTCTGCCAACCAGCATTAGGCCAGCGTGGTGGACTATAGCCGAATCCTTCTCATACTGAGAGGAGACCCGTGCCAAGCAGTGGGACAGTTAATAGGTTTATGTTTGCACGCGGTGTTTCCTAAACCCGTGGTAAATTCCCAAAACACATTTTTAGCGGATGCCTACGTCATAATAACGATAACTCCTATTTGATTTATAAATAACTACTTAGTTTCCCGCCAGCGGCTTCGTTCGCGTTTTCTTATAAATTTTTCCCCTATTTTTGCAACATTTTTCATTGCTACTCCGCTCCTATTAGTCGTAGCGTGCTGGTATGTAACTTAAATACCTTAAACTTATTCCCCGATAAATGGGCTATCTAACACAGAAATTTTATCACATTTTTTTTATTTTATAATCGGTCCAGTAGTTTCGGAGCCTATTCAATACAAACAATCAAATCTTTACTCTTTATAATATTATCGATGAAAAGTTTAATAAAGTTACTAACGTTGTCTCCAAAACTGATATTAAAAGGTTTCACACTAGTGTCTTGCTTGGCTTTCCCGCTCTCCGGCCCCCACCACTCGTTGTAGTCCAACTCTGGCAATGGTGGGGGTCCCGACAGGAAAATTAGGTAGACTGGTAGCAGTACCACTCCCAGTATTGGCAGAATGAATAGCAGACGAGCCATCAGAATCTGTAAGTTAAAAAAATTTAAAAATCTTAAATAAATTAAGAAATGGAATCAAATTCGTATGATTCGTATTATCCGTCAGCTAATTTAACAGGAACTTATCAGTAAGCTATGAAACAGGCCATAAATTAGAACATTGTCGGGCTTAGTACACAGTTTATTTTTGATGGTGCTTAATCCTCTGGTCAAAACTTTTTGTCCAATCTTCTTCTTATCGTATCAAATGGTTTTTAAACAATTTTGGAGTAGTGTGATACCTCTTTAATGGCGATCAAAGTGGCCGCATAAAGATCGTTCTGCGAGCAGGTGTTTGGCACCAATGAACAGACCAACAAGTGTGACAAAATTTGCTCTGAATCATACTGGCCAAGATTAGGGGTTCTGTTTTTAACACCCGACGCAAAACGACGGGGTGCTGTAAGTTTGACTTGTCTGTACGTGCGTGTGTGTGTGTCTGCTGTGGCATCGTAGGTCCCGAACGGATGAACCGATTTTGATTTTGTTTGAATGGTGAATTCGTCGGAACTGTTCTTAGCTATGTTTGAAATTCGACTTTTCTTCGCGTATAAAAGCGGCCTTACAGTTACAGTTCTTTATGCAGAGAGTTCTGACTACGTTCTCAGGTCAGTATCTTTTGGATAATAAAGATGTACGGCGTTTTGGAGACTGCATGCTTTCGGTTTTAGTGAGCAGCTTTGGGTATTCCGAATAAACCGGTTATAACAACTCTCAGTGTACCTCACAATATTAATACCAAATGCTATTAAATAAGTACCTACAGAAGTTGTTTTTATGTCACCTTGAGTGAGGTACTTCTTTCATATTATAGTCGTCATATACCTACCAAAAACTGTACTAAACTTACTATGTCTAATATATTTTTAAATGTCTGCGTGCCTCTTCAGTCATTCACCAAACATTCAAATTATAGCGATATACACCCACGTCTTATATGCAAACAAGAATCAACTGTGTGTACGTATTTCTAGAGTCTATTTTACAAAAATCGTCTAGCGAGTTCTAGCAACAACAATCAGTGTAGCTCCAAACACATAATTAGATCTAAAATAGCTCTTACTGTACTTACGTTTTGGGAACAGCACTATTGCAGTAGGATAGTGTATTTAGTGTCCTTGCCGTAAAGTCCAAATTGCACAGTACTTAAATAGTTTTAGAGACCATTACAATATCTACCGACTCTAATGGCACTACCTCTACAAGTGACTGTGTATCACTGACTGAGATAGATACTTTATAGCTAAGTACGTACAGCGGTGAGTTATTATCACATAATCACACTTAGTGATAAATAAATATACTTACATACTGATACCGTGTCATGTAATCGATTGAAAAATAAAAATGTGTTATACATTTTTACATAAATACACTTACAGTATATGCTGACCTCTCATTGTACGAGAAGCCTATACAATAAGGGGTCAGCCTATACTGGTAATTAATGTATATTCACTATTCAAATATTAAGATTAATCTTAAAGTAGGCAGTAGGCAGTCGCTTCGTGTAGATATTTTTCCAATCCGATATTAATTATCCGATCCAATTTGGTGCAGTTGTTCGGAAGTTATGTGCGCACATAGATTTCGGCGATACATCTTATGCAAAAGTAACTCAACATACATTTAGCTATAACTAGCGACCCACCCCGGCTTCGCATGAGTTTGAATTTCTTGTATTTTCTGTACTATAATATGTATTATACTTATAAACCTTCCTCTTCAATCACTCGATCTATTAAAAAAAACCGCATCAAAATCCGTTGCGTAGTTTTAAAGATTTAAGCATACATAGGGATATAGGGTCAGAGAAAGCGACTTTGTTTTATAGTATGTAGTGATAATCCACACGGAAGAAGTCGAGGACAAAAGCTAGTTTTCTATAAACTATCACGGTATTGACTTATGGGGATCAGTAGGTACGATAGCTAAGTATGAGTATAAACAATAAAAATCCAACTGAAAACAATATAAAACTTTATTACACTCTATAACCAAATCACAACTCGGTCTTCTTATTCTTCTCATGAAACTCTCTAAATGCTTTCACAGCTTTGAACACGTCTTCTGCGAAGACCTGGGGCAGTTCGAACGCCAGGAAATGCCCTCCATCATTGAGGACTGTGGTGTTTATCAAGTTAGTGAACTTTGTTTTCAGGACGCTTGGTGGCTGGTAAAACAGTTCATTTTTAGCCTGGAGAGCCCAAGTTGGTACAGATGAAGCGATTCTGTGAAAAATTTGATATAAGTAAGTTAGTAACTATGAAATGACATACGTAGAGGTGTATTAATGTACATCCACAATCTGCCGGAATGTTTAGGTTCCATGTAAGTAATAGGGGTGAGCCTATTGCCATCAACCGGTCACTAATCCAGACTCCGAACTGCTACTGGGAATTTCACAGAAAATACCAACAGCACTGCTCGACCCAGGAACCGGGAACTCAAGACTTCTGGGGTAGCAGTCGCGCTTGGAACCACTCAACCAACGAGACAAATAAAGTAATTATATACTCACTTATCCAACTCATGTTTCCTAATGTTATTTGAGAAGTTCTCCGCATAGAATCTCATCGAAGTGGTGATGGAGTTGGTAGACCAGTAGATCATTAAGTTATCAATGAGCTGGTCTTTTGTGAATCTGGAGTCGAGACCACCGTCGGCTTTTAACTTGAAGTCTTTGTTGGTCCATGTGGAGAACTTCTCCAAAATGTACGCTAGAAGACCGGCAGGGGAATCCGATAGGGGAACACCTGTAAAAGAAAGAGTGTTGATAAAGAAAGAAGAAAAAGAATGTTTGTAGAATGTTGATATTGTTCTGTGAATAATGGTAGATGGAGCATCTTAAAATGCGCGTCCCTCTAAACTTAACTTCCTAGTAAAATTTGACAAAATGTAACTGAAGTAAAGTGCCTGGATCTTCGCGAAAATGTTTTTCAATATTATCAAGGACCTGTGGAAGTTGCTCACATTCCTTGATCAACCAGAAAAGAGGAGATGATCTTCGAAAAACTGAACAGATTATTTTGAATCATAGCTTAAACACTCTCGATTAACCCACCTTTCAAAGAAAACTAAATCAAAATCACGAAGTTAAGATGCCACATACAGATACACACGCCTTAAAATCTTCCTACTTGCGTCGCGCATCGGGAGCTAAAAATGCGAATCGAGTCTGACAAATGTAATTTCACCCACTCATCAGACAATACTCACCAGCGGTATCAGGTTTAGTGGCCTGTAAGTGCATGTAACCCAATTCCTCCATCAGGTAAGCGAAGAACTTGGACAATGGGTATATCCTGTCCGCCAGGTGGTCTTCTACTATGAGGGATGGGAACACGGCGCCGATCAGAGTCCTCAACATGGCGCAGGGGTTCTGTGAAATAAATTTGTTATTAGCATAAAAACATAACAACAAACACGCAAAAAATACTGGCCACCTGGGAAGATGGGCAGAAGAAAAGTGGCAGATTCATACCGACTAAAAACCGCATTTACCCTCACTTGCCCTATACTACATGGGCATGGGATCAGAAACATTCACCACGTGGTTAACAAGAGATACAACTAGGTTACAATGAATCAAATATACCTATGATTTGAAATACCTGAGTGACCAACATGTTGGAGTGATGTCCCAATATATCTTCAGGGAAGATAGTGGACATAGCAGAAGCGATGGCCGCCCCCCAGTCTCCACCCTGGATGTAGAACTTCTTGTGCCCCAACCGATTCATCAGGTTTTTGAAGATCACAGCCACTTGTGGTAGACCCAGACCTGGACGCACTGCCGCCTGATAGAAGAACAATAATTTGTGTATGAACTACTGATCTATCAAATTATGTTTTGCAAAATAACTACCTATGGGTAGAAGTACTTGGTGCCTTTTTCATTCAGGTGCTGCAAAGATGGGAACTACAAATAATAGTAGATAAAGGCTTGTGTACTACTTCAATGGCATAATAATGTAGATGTATATTTTGTGCGCTGACTTTCAACAATGAATTAAATAAATCAAGGTAGTCAAAAATAAAATTCTGTATAACACTTCGACGATAAAAACAATATGAGGTAAAGGTCGTTTTGGAGGTTATTCTGAAACGGCAGGATTTAAATACTTCAGAACATTCAAATCCTGTAAAAGTAGTTTGAGGAAGCATTTATACTTACGTCTGAGAATCCATAACCAGGGATGCTTGGCACAACCAGCTCAAAGACGAAGTTATACCCTGGAGTGTGGCGCGTTAGCAGAGGGATTGCCTCGTAGAACTCCCGCACTGACCCTGGCCAGCCGTGCATCAGGAGTAGAGGAACTGTCTGGACGTCTTTTGGAACCTGGGAGACAAATAATGTAAAAAGATAAAGGACCAAAGTTGAGGCAATTCAACTGGAAGCTGGTATAGTCTTTTTATGCAGAAGGCCGTTCCAGAGTTACCGTTACCGTTACCGTTGATAGACGCGCAATTTTCCAAAGTATCTACAATGCATATCGTAATACATACTGCATACATGCATACTTAGAAGAGTTTATTTCAGCATTTCTTCTTAGAGATTGTTACGGTACGGAAGACAATTTTTGGTCCTTCATCCCCAAAGAAGGACCAAATTGGCTTTAAAGTAAAAATATTTTCACTCATAATGACATGAATATAATGAGACATATATCACAACAGAAGATGAAGATAAAGGCATACCCGATTATTAGTTTAGTGGTGATTACACCAACAGTAAAATGGTTTAGTAGTTCAAAGGACCAAAAATCGTAACTTCATAACACACCTGTGGCTTAATTCTGATGAAATGAATGTCCAGGCCTTGAATATTGGTCTTGTAGTGAGGAAACTTGTTGAGGAAATTCTCCCGTTCACTGAAGTTATATTTATCAGCCCAGTAGTTCACCCACCCATCCATTTGAGCGGTGTTGAATCCATACTGGAATCCAACGCCCTCAAGCGGCGCTGTGAACTTGCGGTGGTTCTTTAAGCGTTGCTTTAAGTCCTTTACCATCTGAAACAAAACCATACTATTGGTAAATATTGGTGCGATGTATGTTTGACCGATATAAGTTTGTTTGTTAATTTTCACACCGAACGTGCGAGTTGCTGAATAGAGTTTAACTTTTGGCAAGGAGATAATTATATGGCATCCATCCTGAGAGGCCTGAGACTTTTTTGAAATCATAAAGTAGCCTATATCCTTCCACGTAGGCAACTTTATGACGTAAAAAGGATATACAACGTTCTAATAGACGTTCTTGCGATAAGGATACCTAGAAGCTCTAGAGAGCTAGAAGCCAGGAAGCTAAAATTGTACATATATTGTCATAAATTGTGACTCATCAAGTGTATCGTATCGTAATACCTTCGAATATCGGTATTGCCCAGAAATTGGGTTGCGGAGGTCTGATGGCAGTTGTTGAGTCATACGACTCAGCATCATCGGCGCAGCGGGCTACGAGAGGAGCGGGGCGGGCGCGACGGTTCGACTTTGCCCCGGTCGGCGCGGCCACACCTCACTAGTCAGCTGTTACCTGAGCGTACGCACAGCCGCGCACTCGCCGTATACACATTTTTTTAATACTTGTTACCGTACCTCGTACATTGATTATAGTGCCTACATTATTGTTATTTGTACATTATATTTCATTTATATACAGTCCACTAGACTTATTATTATCCTCATCAAGAGCGCAGCCCCAACAGCAGTCGCTTCGTGTAAAATACTGATATTCAGCCGCATCTGGTTAGACTGGAAGCCGACCCCAACGTGATAGGGAAAAAGGTTAGGAGGATGAGGATGATATGATGATGAGTCACAATTTGAATCAAGTATACGAAGCTGCACGTAATGTCATATTTTTCCAGTATAAGCTGACCTTTTATTGTACGAAAATGCTATACATACATTTATGAAAACAAAAAATAACAAACTTACCGGCTCATAAAACTTGATTTTAAAAGGTCTGATGGCTTTGTCTTGTCTGCCCAGCGTCTCCTTCGGTCCCCACCACTCGTCGGGGTCGAAGTGCGGGATGGTTTGTGGACAGCAACTATTGAAGGCGAACCACGCTGCCACGCCGAGCGCGGCAACCAACACTACCTTCACTATAATGCCCATCAGGATCTGAAAATTAAAATAGAATAGAATAGTAGTTTGTTTTCGATATTATAGCCATTATCATCAACCCATGTACCTATACCGTCCCACTGCTAGGCACGGGTCTTCTCTGGGTATGAGAGGGATTAGGCTATAGTCCACCACGCTGGCCTAATGCGGTTTGCAGACTCCGCGCGAGTGATACGACACGCACTACAACCATATATTACAGCAATCATTGTAGCAATTAGGTACTTACAAAATAAAGAGTTCAAAAAGTTTATCATCTTATCAGTTAAGAACGGCTACTGGTGAACAAAAGCGCCCTTAAATTTCCACAAGGACCAAATTATTTGTCGCCTTCTGACTCCCAGCAACCTATTATATACCAGAGGGCTGACACGCGTGGCACGAGTTTTGTCCTCGTGTTATATTAGTCTTCAGCCATACTTTCGGTACATGATACATCATCGACGACAAAACTTCGTGGCACCCATGTCATGTCATGACCCTTTAACTTCTTTTCTGCAGACTGCAAAAGGAGGACTGGAGGTTTTCGATTCCACTGTATTTTTTACCCGACTGCCAAAGGAAGGCGTATGTATGCATGCAAATTGCTTGACGTGTATGTACGTATGTCCGTTCCTATGTCCGCTCGTAACTACTCAACGGCTCAACCGATTTAGACTAATGATAGGACAAGTTGTTTGTTTAGTTTAAATTGTAAGCAATACTGAAACAAAATTGTTTCTTTGCTTGTCCCGCCTGCAATACATTTCCCAACATCACAGGGCTTGTTTATAAATTTTTTGTTAGTACTTTTAACGCAGTCGGGTTTTTTGTTTCATTTAATAATTGATTTTATTTGTGTATGTATGATACATCATATTTTCACCAATTATGGTCCAATTTTGTCATTTTCATCCAATAAAATTTGATTAGTTACCTGCGGTGATCGAACCCACAACTGGTAGCGTAGTTTTGAATCGCTAAACGTACGGTAAAACTTAATTTAACTGTAGTGCAATGGTGCGCAACGAACCGTGAACACACTCCCGACTCCCGACGCACAGACAGAATTTATTACAGCTTCACCCACGGTCATAGATGATACATTATAATAAGGTATAATTTACAAGTTTATAATAGCCGTTTTAGTAGAGTTCTAGGCATTATCATCATCATATCAGCCGAGAGTTCTACTCCTGAACAGGGCCTTCCACGTATACAAGGACCGGTCGTATGCCGCCTGCATACAAAGACTCCTTACGACATTTAACCAGGTAGTCGGTCCATCTCGTTGGAAGCCGTCCCAAGCTGCGCTTTCCGGAGCATGATCTCCTCTCAAGACCCTTTCTGCCTCAGCAGCTATAAGCTACGAGCTATGTGCCCCACCAACTGCCACTTCAGCTAGCTAAACCTTTGAACTATGTCGGCAACTTTGATTCTTCTACGGGTCTCCTCATTTCTGATTTGGTCGCGCAGAGAAACACCAAGCATAGTCCTCTCCATAGCTCGCCAAGTGACCTTAAGCTCAAGCTTTCTTATGGGGCCAATAATGATTGACCACATCTCTGTGCCATACTTCATCACTGGCAAGTAAAAGTACTTAACTAAGGCCTAGTTAACTCTACAAATTAACCATGCGTTGCTGTGGCTTTATGTGTGAATCCTTGATCTGAGATTGAGTGTTGGATAAAAACATTTTACCAGTGGCATTATATGACCCTAAAATAGGATTGAGTTGCATTCAATGCATACCTACTGCTTTTAATAAAGAATCATTTATCTACTTTTTAAAAGTGAGTGAATCTTTTGCCACCAACACTAACAGTATTTACCTACCAAGTGAGGTAACCTACACTATAACAGTCCAGTCTAGTCGGTAAAGTGGTAATTATGACGGTATTATAGACGTAAAACAACTGTTTTACTTAGTCATGATATTGTTAGATAGCTTGTACAAAAACTCAGAGGAATGTTTTTACATAAGACCGGTTTTAGCTGTGTAACATGAATGCAGAATAATAACGTCTTAGGGTTCTGTAGTCAACAAGGAAACTTTTCAGTTTCGCTTCTCTCCGTTTGTATGAAAAAACTATTTAGAAAAAAATATACCTATAACCTCAGCTACAAGTAAAGTGGTAGATATATTTTCTCCCATCTATCCCATAATCCCATCCCCATGGTGTGTAACTGTGTATCATTGGAAAGGTCATTCAAAAGTATTCTAAAGTGTGGAAAACACATTTTTAGAATCAGGAATACGTAAGCAAAATTTAAACATGCTAAAGTGCCAGCATTATGGCCGTGTTTGGATATGTAAAAAAACATACTGTATGTAATTATAACGACCCAACGTTCCGTTAAAATAATGATGCGTGTTTTTATATACTTTCCGAGCTATAGCAACAATGATAATATTTATAGATGTCGTGTAGAATGTCACGAAATCTATGGCTGTGATAAGGCAATGGAAGAAAAGCACGGTTTTTAAGTACGAGTCGAGGCAAGGCATAAGGCCTTGGGTTACGTGACCCGCGGCTTCATATCGCGAGCAAGTTACGCTTGCAAAAGCATTGACATCAACTCCCAATCCACGCATCGCCCTAAACAGACCTCAGGCCTCCATGACCTGGGGAGTCTGCCATCAGATAATGGCCCCAGTAGGCGCTTAGGTAAGGAGTGAGGCACCTCGCTCAAATGGAAGCCTGGTGGGTGTACCGGACTATACAGATATTACAGATAGCCCCCTGTGCAGGGCGTGCATTATGGCTGAGGAAACGGTAGCCCTCGTGCTGCTTGAATGCACAGGCGTCACCCAGATACGGGAAAAAACCCTAGGATCACCAAGATCCATAGCGGACACACTGAGGAGGCCGGGAAGACTAATCTGCTTCTGGAGGGAGTTGGGCTGGCTAGAATGACAGCCCCTTGGCTCACGTACAATGGTCCACTGCAGGACTAAGTGCGGAAACCGAACCCACACAGGCGTGGGTTCTCCATTATAATGATGATGTGCATCGGACTACAGCCCGTCATGATCGTGGTGAATGTTAGTGATCCCATAGCCGTGACGTATAGGGCACGGGAAGGGAAGTGCGGTTTTCAGTCGGTATGTGTCCGACATTTATTTAATTAATTAAGTACTACGGATTCACCAATTCCAGTAACTAAAAAAAACCTTTAAAAAAAAAAAAGTTTATTAAAATCTACAAAACAAAGCAAAGTAAATAAAAGACGGTCAAAACACTTTCATACCTTCCTCTCAGTACTTCTTACATACCGATATAATCTTCGTCCACTCATCCGCAAACAGATCGCCTGTTAGATTAGAATCCAAGAGATCGTTTAGCGCGGCCAGGGTGTGAGGAATTGGCGACTTAGCACGTGCAACGGTACGGCATGGGGGTACGGCAAACAGCCTGTGTTTCTTGCCCCGGCAGTATATTCTCTGGGACAAAAAAGCACGCCAGCACGCGAAGCAGATCAGGAGCGTCAATAGCGCCACGGAGCGTCTTGCAGGCTATTGTGAGCTGATCTCGAGCTCGCCTTACCTCTAGCGAGCTATATCAGAGGCAACCCAGCAAGAATTTTGTCGGATAGAGGTAAGGATAGTAGCCACGTGTATGCCTATAAAGGTACCTCAGGAACGCTTTTTGTATATTATATAATAAAGAGGATTTTCCATTTTTCAGAGGATCCATGAAGATATTCCGTTTAGTAAAAAAAAGACAATCAATATTTATTTATAGATAAGGATCAGTTACTATGTAATACAACTTGAAAGTTGATCTTTGTACCTTTGTCAAGTAGAAAAACAATTAATCGGCTTTGAACTTTGCACCTTTGTTAAGTAGGTACCTACTAGGTAGCAATTAGTTCCGGAGATTACGGCCTACTAATACTAATGAAAGAAGTACCTAGTGACTATCCTAGGGGTATGACCACTGGACTGCCAAGTCAAAGATCTCGAGCTCGAATCCATGGCCTCTGACTTTTCGAAATCATGCGTGTAATTATAACTCGCTTTAACTGTGAAGTTTTTACCCCGCATTACGTTAGAGTGGTGGAATATAGCCTAATCCCCCTCAGCAGTGGGACAGTATTTAAGTACCTACATAAGTCTGTCTGTATTTTTGATACAATTTCCACTAGACAGAGTGAGCCACCAAACAGTGCATTTCATGCGAGCAAAGCCACAGGTGGAAGCTTATATTTAGCACATAAGCTAGTTATCAATATTTATATCTACTTATCAATATAAGCTGACCTAATATCGTATAGGCCTTCCGTACAATGAGGGGTTAGCTTATTTGTTTTCTGTACCCACAGACAAACCGTGAAGACGGTTTTGTGGGGCTTTGCATAACTATGTAATTTTGAAAGTTTTAATAGAGATACATACATACTGGAAATGAAAAGCTTGAAGTAAGACCGTTGACTAGACGTGTTTGGCCTAATAGCCTAGAATCTAGTAACATAAAGTCTATTATTAGAGATAAACAAACAAAGCTAACCAGTCACAGTCCGGAGCAACAAAAGGCACACACGACAAACAGGATTTTACATCATCACGCTTATATTCCTGTCTGAAACAGAATTTAATTCGGCCTTCCTTTTTTTAACCGACCGCGACGAACGAAAAACAGGATGAGGTTCTCAATTCGAATGTGTATATGGTATTTTTTAATTATGTTCGCCGATCTCAATCAAATAAGAAAAGATATTGAAAATTATTTTTTTGTTCGAGAAAATGGTCTTATTTAAATTAAAAAAAGAACCCGCCACTAAGTGTAGAAAAATAAGGGATGATTGATTTTTTGACTGACTCGCTTTTAAGTTACTTTTTCTTCGGTTTTTATTTCTTGTAAAAAGTTGTTGCGGTCCCGATATTATTCATAATTATTGTACAATGAAATGCCACTAAGTAGGTACATCTTCTGTGACAATGTTGGATAGCTAAAACAGAACCACAATGCTCATCTCTAAACAAAATCCTGCAATTTGGACAGTCGTAAGGTTTAGCGGTGAACTCTAACTCGTAGCTCTACTAACTAACCAGTTTAAGCTACAGTCGCAATGATACTATTGCCGCAAATAATAGAATTAAAAAATCAAACTAAATTGCAAGACCATTTTAAAATTATGGTTTACAATAGTTAAATTGATATTGCTTAATAAACCCTCAAATGCGTAAGACAATTACAGTTATAATTTAACTAGAAATATTTAATCGACCTAGCGCAAGTCTCGAATCTGTGCCCTCCATGTTGATATATCGGATGCTTTGACCATCTATACTACCGAAGTACTGTACCGAGGCCGAAATTACCTTTCACAAAATAGAATTTAACATGTTTAGTATGCGTAAATACAATAATATTCGCGAAAGAAGTATCATTAACACCGCCAAGACTCGTATCTTCATTCCAATCAAATGTTAGCTTCATAATTTACCGTACTGTCGGAAATTCGACGAAATAGAAATGCAACTGTGTAAAAACAAGTCAATAAGTATAGGTATACAAGCTGCTTTTTTAAATATCAATGTACAAAAACATTCAGCATACAGTTATAGAAACTGCCTTTCTCCCGAAACTTCGCTCGCGTGGCTGTTGTGAAAATAAAACATAGACTATACAGCAGATAATGTAGCTATCTATCGTATTTAGGGTTCCGTACCCGAAGGGTGCCAACATGACCCTATTACTAAGCCTCCGCTGTCCGTCCGTCCGTCTCTTATACCATGACGGGGAGAGAGCTGTTGAAAGTGTCACAGAATTTCTATTTCTAGTACCACTATAATGACAAATACTAATTAAATATGATTTAAAAATTGCACTTGTTTTATCGTTGTAAGATGACAGTAAAAAAGCATGACGGGACGTTCTATGCTGAGCGGTAACCACTACATGTAGACGCCAACAATTACACCAGTTAGTACCTATCACTTGCGCGATGTCATCTTAATCTTAACACGTCCGATAATTGCATTGACTACATTGCCCTTGAAACTGGACACACGACAATATATCGCACTAGCTTAGCACTTTAGCTTTAGCGGACATTATTAAGGAATACAATAGCCAAATACAGGAGCAGCACCTTTCAAAAAATGTTGCACCGTAACATAAAGAAATGTGACCTTCTGAATTTAAAAACTTTGTGTCACTGTACTTTAGGTATTTCTGCTGAACAATTTATATTGATTATGTTAGAGATTAAATTGGCATTATTTGACAGCAGTAAAGTGTCACAACACCAAAATATAACAGGGTGTTATAAAATTTGGATGAATATAGAACAAATATTGTCTACTTACATGCCAAAATCAAAGCGTGTTGTAAGAAATGTGACCTTTTGACTTTAAAAACTGTCACTGTACTTTAGATATTTAATCTGCTGAACAACTCAATACTATCGATTATGTTAGAGATTAAAATGGCATTATTAAATACATTACAGTAGTAAAGTGTCATAACACGAAAATATAACAGGGTGTTATCAAATTTGGTTAAATAGATACAAGAAATAGTGTCTACTTACATGTCAAAATCAACGTGTGTTGTTATAAACGCCGCGCGCGCCGGTCTAACAACGATAATACGTAATAGCTCCACTGTTTACTTGTCGGGAAACGAACGGTCATTCTCAGTACCGGTTTTGTGTTGCCAGGCGTCAGAGAGACGCTTCTACTGTTATCGCTTGGAAGAAAAATAATTATGGACTTAGGCTAATATTCGGAGAGGATGCTAAGAAAGAAAGAAAAATTGGTTATTTCCTCAACCAAGGACACACAGTTAAAAACTAAAACTAAATAAACTTTAAAAAGTAAAAGCATAAACTTAAACGATGCTAAGCATAAACTTAGGCTTCCGTACCTATATCAAATTGTCATACAAATTTGACATACGGAAGCATTACTTTACGCTTAGCATCGGCTCTGAATATTAGCCTCAATGTGCAAGAGCCAGAGATAGCCAAAGATTTATAAAATCTATATAATTATGTTGTTTCTTGATAAATTCTTTATGCTCTTTCTTCAAAAGGCCATTTCAAATTTGGCTCTACATCCGGCCAACAGTTGTTGCGCGATTATCGTAGCACCTATGTGTGATGCATGCCAATGCGGGTGTATGTGCGAATATTATTGCCATCCTTGTCGTATCTTTACAATTTGTGCAATTGGAGCAGAAAAAAAATAGCTTTACGACTTTCAGTTTTTCCCTTTAAACAGCTTTTCAGTAAATGCATAATATGAAAGTATACATATAGTCATGGTTTTGACATTGTTTTTTTTAATATTTGTCTATCGGTTTGTTCCGGCTAATCTCTGACACGTTTGGAGCGATTTTGATGGGACTTTCCCTCGCAGATAACTTTTATTTTAGAAATTTTATATATTAAAAAAAAATATGAGCTTGAGTAACGCTGCGCGGAACAGTTAGGTAGTAATAAATATTTTAAAGACACTAAGCACATAATCATTTAAAAACAACTAAAACATTCTCATTGCATATTTCTCACGACATTTACGAGCGAATATCGTTATCGTGTGCTGATAAGCAAATAATCTACTAATTATTCACAACAAAATTAGTTATCAGGCAACACTGTTTATCTGTCTCGAATTGTAACAACAAACTGATTGAATAACAACCAATAATTATGTAGTATTAGGTAATATGTAATATTATTGAAACAAGGCCTATCTCAATATGCCTAGAACTATTAGAATCTAATGATATTGTTAAATAGAATAAAACCTGCATGGTCTGAAATAGATTTCTATTAGTTATAAAGTTCTGACGTCAATAGAAACATTGTCCGTCAATTTGAGGGTCACAATTCAAGGTCGTGTGTTATTAACGACAGTGGCGCAGGCGCAGTCATTCAGCGATTAGATAGATTCTGCGGGAATGGGTTCGGTTCTTGTACGGGACAAATATTTGTATGGCCTACAAATAAAATATGTTGTTATTAAGAGTTTTTGTATGTAAGAATTTGTGACGACCAATGACGATTTAAGTATGCAAATATCTTTGCGTATAAAAATGCCTGTACCTACCTATTCCTCGGGAGGTTAGCTAGAGATGTCATGTGCATGTTTATCTAATATATAAAATTCTCGTGTCACAGTTTTAGTTGCCATACTCCTCCGAAACGGCTGGACCGATTTGTATGAAATTTTGTGTGCTTATCCGGTATCTATGAGAATCCAGAATCCCCTAAAATGACCCACCCCTATATGGCAAAACAACGTTTGCCGGGACAGCTAGTAATATATAATATCTAATCTCAATCTCCAGGCTGCTACGGATTTTTTTCTAACAGAAAAACCTAATCAGTAGTCAGGGTTCTACGCTCAGTAGCCGTGCTTACGGCCAATGGGGCCATTTATAATAATGAAAATAAAATTAAATAAATGTAGGTATTGGAATAACGAAGCCTACACAATATCTTTGAGCAATGATTTGCACCAAGCAAGTTTACAAGAGGCTAATTTCCCGACATTTTAATGTGTGTGGTGGCAGAACTTCGTTTATATTCTATGTAGAGGAAGTTCTATATTCTGAGCCTATTTAAGATGGATACCTATAGATAATATAAAACAATTGTTTCTCAAAATAGGTACTCGTATCTCATAAAAATCCGATTCTGAAATCAAACTACTTTTTTCTTAGTCTGAGCCAACTAGGTACGTTGTTGTTACTTTGTTAAAAAAGTAAAAAAAAAAAAAATTAAAAAAGTAGAATTGTATTGGTGGGCAATATTAGTGCGGCTATTTCTTGCTCAGGCTTACCGATATAGTCTACCCTCTAGAATATAAACACGATAAATATAATATTTTAATGTATGCTTTTTTAATGGGCAATCAATTTGCAAATGATGCTAAACCCTCTTCCACTCTCCTAATTTTGCTGTGCCCGACAGGGTCCATAATGATCTAAGTTATCTATAGTCCACCTTTATAAAACACTAGCTTCCCGCCAGCGGCTTCGCCCGCGTGGTCTTATAATTTCCCCCGTTTTTGCAACATTTTTCATTACTACACCGCTCCTATTAGTCGTAGCGTGATGATATATAGCCTATAGCCTTCCCCGATAAATGAGCTATCTAACATGGAAAGAATTTTTCAAATCGGTCTAGTACTTTTTGAGTTTATTCGTTACATACAAAAATACAAATCTTTCCTCTATATTATTAGTGTAGATTATGGAATGCAATAAAGTATTAGTATTGAGTACTCTTTGATTATAATGTTCGTAAACTCAACGTTGGAACGCTGACGTGTAATCATATTTGTATGGGCGTTAATGACTGCGACACAGTTTACAACTAATGCAGTCATTATCGTACGTAATATTATTGTAATTGTGTTTTTAGTTCCAATAAATTTATTATTATTATTATCTATGGTCTCCTAAACAAATATCACTATTCATATTTTACCAAATAGGTCCTCCCATGACTTGCATTCTCAAGATATCCTCCAGAACCATGTAACTCTTCTTGTTTATCCAATGTTCCAATAATATAAGCCCTTATCTTTATACCCACAAGTTTGTTTTAATAGCAATTAATAATTATGGAATTAATTTTGAGATCATCGGCGAGCGGCGGCGGGTCGCGTGCCGTTGCTTCATGAATACTTTTAGCGGATTATGGGCCAGATCTAGTGGGAAGTTTCTCATTGTTTATGTGGGGATTTTTTTAGAATGATTTATTACTAGGTAGCCTATTATATAGTGCGGGAAATTCTTGAGGATCGTCTGCCAACACTTGCCTCCCCTTGTTCTATAGACCATTAGGACTCCTGAAGATTTCTGAACAATTATATAAAGGTAAGGAAAATAATAAAAAAAAAATTACCTGGGACATTTTTACACAGCACCATCTAGTCCCAAACTAAGCAAAGCTTGTACTATGGGTACTAGACAATGGATATAATACTTATATACTTTTTTTTGTAAATACATACTTATAATATATAAGAAACACCCAGACAAACACAAACACCTAAGTTCATCACATAAATGTTTGTGTCTTGGGTTTGTGTTTGTGTGTGGGAATCGAACCCACGACCTCGTGATCAGCAGTCCGGTACTCGAACCACTAGACCACAGACGTCGTCATCATCAAAAGGGGAGGACAACTCATTAACAAGACGGTAAACCAACATACAAGATTTTATTTCAGATTGACTTGCATATGAGAAATTATTTTTAATGTTTTCTAAGCATGTTCTTCTATGACAGGCAATATGCTTGACAAATCAGGCATACACAAATGTATAGTCTACATGGATAATAATAAACGTGGCTAAAAAAAGGAAATTTTACTTTTGACATTACCGCGATGTACATCAATGGGTACTGTGTTTGGCCGATATAAGCCAGATTAGCCAGCCTAATATCGGCTAGACATACCCAATGTTTACTGCGTAGGGTACACTGGCGCCCTCACTCACGTTCATCAAGAACTATACCTATAAAATTTTATCTTTACCTTTTTAAAGCACATTCTTCAACTTTAAAATCTACCTTGAATTTTTAAAAGCTTTTTTATCATAAGGAGGAGGAACTTTTTGAATATTTTCTCTTTTGAGGTTATCATCAGCCCCTCAACCATGAGTTCTATCGAATGACTTTCGATAGGTTTTTTACGCATCGAAACGCTGTAATCTCATAGCAGATTTTAGTTCCTTGCGTAACCGCTAGAGGCGCTGCGAGGGTTTTCCATACAAATATTTTACGGCGTCGCTAGCGAGTCTAGTGAGAAAAACTCATGGTCGAGGCACAGATTAAAAAGAAAAAAAATCACAGTTCACATCTACTCTTCTTGTCCTTGTGATGCCGATGCCAATTCCTGAACGCCTCGATAGCGTTTAGAACATCATCAGCGAACACTTGAGGCTTCTCCAAAGCTAAGTGGTGACCGCCATCGTTTAGCACTGTGGAGTTCAGCAGGTTTGGGAACTTGAGCTTGAGTATCGTCGGAGGCTGGTACACGCTCTCATCTGGTGCGTGTACCGTCCATGTTGGAACTGGAGTTGGTACCCTGAAAGGAAATTGAGAAGCGTAAGCAAAACGTTTGAGGATTCGGTGAAGTGAAGTGAAGAAAATAATCGATTATTAACAGAATATACTTTTACTAATCAATTACTCAGCGGACAATCGATTATGAAAATAATCGAATCGACATAACACTAAATATAACGTAGCTTTCCGCCAGCGGCTTCGCCCGCGTGGTCTAGACACTACATAGTATAAAACAAAGTTGCTTTCTCTGTCCCTACATCCCTATGTATGCTTAAATCTTTAAAACTACGCAACGGATTTTGATGCGGTGTTATTTACATAGATAGAGTGATTGAAGAGGAAGGTTTATATGTACCTATAATAACATACCACGCGGGCGAAGCCGCTGGCGGGAAGCTAGTTTCTTATAAGTTATTCTATGTTGACCACGTAATTGACTATACTCATCTTCTTAAAACAAATCTATCCCACGGGAACTATAAATTTTACCGGGATAAAAAGAAGGGTAGCGTATGTGCTACTCCAGACTACAATCTATCTCTGTGCCAAATTTCATGCAGATCCGTTCAGTAGATTTTGCGTGAAAGAGTAACAAACATCCATCCATCCAAAGTTTACGGCGGTCATCGGAATTCACCCCATCGGAAGCAATATTGGCTATCGGGGTCTAAGTGACCTTAGGGCCTCCCTCTAAGGGGACCTTAGGACCACAGTTGGGATCGAAAGCAATTGCTTAATATTAGTAGGATAAAAACGTAATATCAAAATCAATCACAATGAAACATATATTTTTTAAGTAAATAATGATAGGAAAATATGAGACAAACACTTACGCGAACACTCCCCTGCTGATAGTCCTCAGATTAAAAGTTTCTGCATATATCCTGGTAGAGGTAGTGAAACTGTTAGATATCCAATAAATCATCATATTGTCTATCCATTCATCACGAGTGTACACGTCGTCCAACCCTCCATCGCTCCTGTTATAGAAGTTCCTTCGAGTCCCCGAAGAAACCAGTTGGAGAATGTAAGCCAACTGGCCTGCTGGAGAATCAGCCATGGCTACACCTGGAGGTAGAATAGCATAAACTAACAAAATAAAAAACTTAATGAACTTAATAGACACAAAATTAATTTTTTGTGGCGGGCATCTTGGATTTGAGATTTATCATAGTGTATAGTATTCTACTACTCAAGCGCTTTCATTTGATACCCATATTGAGGAGGTTGTGAAAAAATATGTAATCCGCCATTTTGTAGCGGCGGCTATCTTGCAACGTTTTTCATCAAACATAGCTAAGTACACTCCCGACTAATTCACCTTTCCTTTATAGTTTATTTAGGTTCACACAGGTAGAACCTATGGAGATTTATAGACTGCACGAACGTTTATTTTCATATAAATAACATAGGTACCTACCTAGAGTGTCAGGCTTTGTAGACTGTATATGAAAGTAGCCAGTTTCTCTGGTCAAGACATACAGCACTCTAAGAATTGGATACATCCGTTCAGCGAGGTCTGGGTCTACCACCAATGGGGGGAACAGCGAGCCGACCGCCCACAACCCTGCCGCTGCTGGTGATAACGACAGCCCAAAGTTTGTGTAGCCTATGACTTCCTGCAAAGAGTATTAAACATAATATAACATACCATTGTAGCGACATCTATCGAGATATGTAAGAACTTGTACGAATAAGAAAAAATCCTCAACCGCGCAAGTGAAATTTACCGTGCAACTTGCAGTTATACAACCTTCCGACATCAACCATCGGGCAGTGTGCCACCAGGCATAGCACCTGCCTGGTCGGAGTATTCTCCCTATGGTTGGGGCCTCGACTCTCCTATTGGATTGGATAGAGCAATAAAATCCACAGTTCGCTGGTATGTTTAGGTTTCTATAACAGGAACGGGCCCATAGCTATTCAAATCCAAACTCCGAGCTGCTACTGAACATTGCAAAGAAAAGCCAATATCACTAACCTGATCGATTTTCATCAATTCAGACGGACAACAATTCTAAAAATGCTTATTTAGGGCTTTATCACACTAGCGGTTTGCGAGCGGCTGCGGGACGTCCGTCGCGAACACGCCGCGGCTGCACAGCGAAGACGTCGCGGACGCGTGGCCAAATCCGCAACGTTTACGTCGCGGTTTTTAGCAAGTTAACGACGTACAATAAAATGGATTCCGACGAGGAGACACTGCTGTTGGATTTGTCTCTTCGAAGACGACAGAGACAAAAATGAAAGCATCGACGAATTAGGGGAAGACCCATTTTCAATTAAGTGAAGTTAGGTGGTCCACGCTGCTATTCGCGGCGATCTCGTTGCGCGTCCGCAACGAATTTACTGCGCATGCACCGCGTATTCGTTGCGCGCCCGCTCCGCTTTGAGGACGCTCGCAATCCGCTAGTATGATACGGCCTTTAAGCATTGTATAAATAGCAGTTTTCACTTAAATTCCGGTATTTATTTTTTAATCATCTACAGACACGTTAATTGCCCGACTGCGTTACGCAAAGGAATAACTATTATGTTTATTTATACCCATTATCTACTTTGGAATAGATTTCTAAAATATCTCGTGGTATTTCTAATATATCTTAGCCTGCGGTTCACTCGCGTCCTTTTTTCTTTTTGCTCGTCTCCTAAGAGTTTTAGCGTGATGGTAAATAGCCTATAACCTTCCTCAAGAAACGGGCTATCAAATGCAAAAAGATGTTTTCTAATCCCTTTGAAAATTAGTTTAAAGGGAAAACTTTTACTGCCAAAGAGAAAAATTCTTGATATCATTTCAGCTTAAAGACATCGATGATTGTATATTGTATATACAATACTTATCTTGTGAATATACTTTAAGGATACTGGATACCTAGATCATGTATGTCATAACCTTATGGTTGTACCTACAGTGCTCAAAGTTATGTCCGCTTTTGAGATGTTAAGTATTTGTAGATTTTCCGAATTCCATGAAATAAAAGTCTAATGTTTTTTTTACTGTTCTTTAGAAGTATTTCTACACACAAATCCCGATTAGAAGTATTTTTTGAGAAAAGGACGTACCTTTGGATACAAAGTGGCCATATACTGCCCGATGATGGCGCCCAAATCTCCGCCCTGCACGTAAAACCTATTGAAGCCCAGCCTGTGCATCAAGTTCCTAAGCACCACCGCCATCTCGGCGGCCCCGAGTCCTGGCCGGACAGCCGCCTACAAGAAACACATGAAAAATTCTATCAATGGATTTAATAAGAAAAGAAGCATGGTTGCTTCGGAATCGGAATGGATCTTCTAATTTCTTTTGAGGCGGGAACAGATCTGTAGGCTTACTCTTGCAAACAATCGCAATAGCAATCCAATTCCAATTCAAATCCAAGGTTAATTTTAAAGTCGTACTCATGAAACCAACATCTTTGAATGGATTGAAATTGGAATCGCTCAAGCTTCCCTTGACATGAAGTTAGCAACGCTATCATCCACACTAGCGGTGTGCCCTAAGGATTCAAAGGAATTATGAAATACCAAGTGGTTTTACTATTTCCGATGTAAATAAAAAATACGGTTTTGGCGGCATTGGCCAATGATTTTTAGTTCACTCAAAATTCACTCAATATTGAGCCAATATGGCGCATGGTGTAGCATTCAAGAGTACGAATTGTCACAATCCCAATGCCAGTGAATCGAAATTGTTTTCAAGAGTACCTAACCCTACTGACTTGCTTGGTAGTAGGACCTGTTGGGGTTTGACAGGCTAGCTGATACCATTTAACTAGTCATCTAGCTCGTGACCGTAAGGGTGGTTCCCTTACGGTCACGAGCTAGATGACTAGTTAAATGGTATCATGAAAAAGTTGACCATAAACAGAGCCGATCAACGAAAACTAAATTAAAATTGGTTCAAAAACTGACGAAGTTGTAAGCATTTTAATTTTATGCTAGACAGAGAGCGCACTATACATAAAAAAGGCGTCAAAAGCAGCGTGCGCCATACAAATTCTATACTAATACTTCTGCTGCGGGAAAAGGACAGAGCATCCCCTCTCGATCAAGTCTCAAAGCCCCCATTATTAACAAATTCAACTCCGGTTTTTTCTTTATTGGAGCGTATCTTTAATGTCTCCTAGGAGGCCCAGATTAAGAGAGTTTTTCACTTACATCAGAAAACCCAAATCCAGGCAAGCTTGGAGCTATCACCTCCAAGGCAAAGTCTCGGTCTCTGGACACAGTTGTGAGCAGAGGCAGTGTGTCGAAGAACTCTCTGACTGAACCAGGGAAACCATGCATCAGTAGGAGAGGTACGGTTTCCACTTGAGGAGGCCCCTAGAATATAAAAGAAAAAAAAGAAGAGGTCACCAAAGTCTGCCCAAATTATGTACCGAGATACATTTATTAAAAAAAAAACCATGTACCTATTACGCTGGTTAGAACTCTAGTCATATTTTTTAATGCTTTCTGGGGGATGAGAAATAATAAATAATATTATTTTGAAAAAAGACACCTGTTTGGCATTCTATTAGCTGTTTCATAGTGACTTCACAATAAAACTGTCAACTTGACAGCTGCTTGCTGTCAGTGTCATTCCAAAAACAATCTGCGGTTTAGTGTTCAAATTGTTTTCAATGCCATCATACCATCATGTCTGTATTCCAAGGCAGAGGTGTACAAATGTACACCCACAGTTTGCCGCCATGTTAAGCTAATAGGGGGCGAGCATATTGCCATCCATCTAAGATAAGTGCAAGTTCAGTGTTTACCCTTTTGGCACAAAATAAATAATGACAGAATGGCCACTCTCCGCCTCCTAACGTCAGATACCTCAGGTCTCCCGCATCCTGCCGGTGTTCTTGCCAGACTGCCAACAAACCCTACGCACGTTCACGCACACATTTTCACGTGTACAAACGTAATTTTGACAAGTTTGACATTTGGTATTGTAGTGTGCAGCCGTATCGGAAAGTTTGTATGGAGTGTCACAGGTGTGCCTTTGGAGAATACAGGCGTATTATACACATAAGAGATCAGATACTTATCATCTTACCTTTTGTTTAACCCATAGGAAGTGCAGGTCTAGACCTTGAATATTAGTCTTGAACTGCGGATACATATTGAGGAGGTGTTCCTGCTGACGGAAGGGGTACTCATCAGCCCAGTAGTGTACCCAGCTGTCCAGGTACTTTGTGTTGAAGCCATATTCAAAAGCCACGCCTTCCAGCGGCGGGGTGAATGGCCGATGGTTCTTAAGACGATGTCTTAAGTCCACGATCATCTACAAACAGAAATCTGTAATGGAGTTCCTGTGGGAAATATCTTATTATGGCAGGCAAGTCGGCAAAGCTGGTTGACTGAAAAACGTACCTAAAAAATGAAAAAAAATGATGAAAAATGTACCTACATTGTGTAGTAGTGTATTTTTAAAACCTACATTTTGTTCGCAAATGCATCACTGCGCAAACTTTCCCCCTCTATGTTAGTTTTAGTCCAACTCCCGGTACAGTTCTCGTCAAACTTATTGTCCGGGTTGAAGTTGGCACTAGCTAACTTTAACCCGGCCGTAAAAATCGGAGAAAGAAAAATATTTGATTTTATTTAATAAAAACGAAAGCGCAAGTCGTATGTTGTCGTTTTATTTTTATTTATTTTTTATTTTTTTTTATTTATTAAGGGATAATAAACAGCTACAACATAATATATAAACAGAAAATAGAATTTAACAAAAAGAATAAGTCATGTTGCAGCCCACTACATTATCCACAGATTAACATAAATAATAAATCAAAGGGTGCCACTAGATGAACAATAACATTATAGAAACACTGAAGTAAGTTAACTATCTAATTCTATACTATAGAGCTAGCAGTAACATTAAACTCTATTTTAAAATGACTTAATACATATTCATAATACATAAAAACGTTTTCATGGTAATAATTATAAATTTAAAATTATTTTTTTAATAACATTAGATTTAAATTTAGATTTAGAGCACGCAAATATATCAATATCTATGAAATTTAAGTTGTAGGATTCCAACATTCTATGAATGGGGCAACGTAAGCCTGAGTTAGTCCGACAAGAATTCACTGCAAACAGGGCACCTGCACGAACTCTGCGCACATTAACTGTTCGGGGGACTGCATAACACAGCTTGCTCGTGAGATCAATGGCATCAAAGTGATTGTGGACAATGTCATAAAGCACATTAGCCTCCAGATACTTGCGTCGGTTTTCTAAACGGACAAGCTTGTACTTAACAAGTAGCTGAGTATATGACAAATATGACTTAGTCCTAAAGCACCTGTAAAACATTGCACGGAGGAACTTGCGCTGAACCTTCTCAATTGCAGCAATATACTTTTGATAGAAAGGGTTCCAAACAGGGACTGCATATTCTAACTGAGAGCGAATAAGGGTTTTATACAGGTAGAGATAGGTAGACGTACGCTTAAATTCCGTTGAAGATCTCATTACAAATCCATACATTTTAAATGCCTTGTTGACTATGCCTTCAACATGCTGCATTTTAGATCATTTTAATCAAATATTTTTCTTTCTCCAATTTTTACGGCCGGGTTAAAGTTGGCTAGTGCCAACTTCAACCCGGACAATAAGTTTGGCGAGAACTGTAAGTATTTTAGTTTGTAGGTACTACCAATGTAGGTAGGGGTTCGAGGTTATGTGGTTACTTAATGAAGGTCGTCACATTTTATATATTATATACTTTATTGCCTGGTACCAGTTATAAAGAACTTAACTATTAACGACCTAACTGCTTGGGTGCGGGGAGACGACTGCTGCGCCGCGCTAATACAGTTGTGCGCCTGTATACAAATCCAATGCGTCAGCAGTGTCCCTACACTGCCATTCCATTTCTACACATCGATATTATCTATTTAATTAGGTATGTAGGTAAATGTAATATGAATAAATTTCTAATTTTAAATTTTGCTAAGTATTATTATAATTATATAATATTATGTAAAATTAGTACCTGACGTTTCCAGTACACCCAGCAATACGTTCATACCCAGAAATTTAGTAATCCTATTCATAGAAATAAAGATTGACCACTAATCCATAGGTACAGTTCGCGCCAAACTTAATGTCCGGGTTGAAGTTGGCACTAGCTAACTTTAACTCAGCCGTAAAAGTCGGAGAAAGAAATATACTGAATTAGAATGATTTAAAAGGACAGGACTTGAGCTTAAGTTTTAAATTATTACAATCTAATATTTTTCTTTCTCCGATTTTTACGGCCGTGTTAAAGCTAGCTCGTGCCAACCTCAAGCCGGACAATAAGTTTGGCGCGGACTGTACCAACATAATTACATACTGAATCTGCTGTCAATACCACGGAAAAAAGAAAAGATCACAAATATATTTTTTATTCTGTTGTACAACTAGACAATTTGGCGCTAAAGTGCCGCCGACTGCAGCCGCTGGCGCCGGTCTGTCGGCGGCGACGCGCGGGAGCGACGTCTCTGCGCCCCGCGCCGCCCGCGCCGCGCACCTCGAACTTTTTTTATTAGTCTCGTATAGGTTGCCGCGAAAAACAGCAAATTTTCGCTAACGCAACCCTCGCGCCGCGATTTTTTCAGATTTTAGTGTATAAATGCTACCTAACAGTTAAATTTTACCTGAGTGAAGTTATTGAAGGTAGGTTAAAGTTTAAAGTTATTGTAGGTAGGTATGTTCTGTGATGCTGAATCCAAAATTTGTGTTTTGTGGCGTGCGTGTGTGTTGTGTAGTGTGTAGTGTTTTGTTTTGTGTTGTGTACATTCGGAAGGCTTCTAAATATTCGTGCAGTTCTAAGTGTAGTGCTCTGTCATATCTTTACCCATACCAGACTCTGATTATGAAAACGCAAACGGACCTTACAATTGCAGTAAGTTATCAGATATTTAAAACATCCATTGACGTAGCTTGTGTCTCTGGGGGGTGAGAGAGTGGCCTCTTGAGGGGAGGCTGATTCTGGCTATCTACTGCTGTCTAAATCTATCAATTTAGCCAGGTCTCAACATGCACGGACTCACGAGGCAGCCTTAGTAGTTTTGTCCGGTATAAGGCAGCCTTCTGAGGCAAGCTTGCCCATTTGTAGCCCTTGAACATTCTAAATGAACAGTTCCTCAACAAATCTGTGCCTCGCGAACCAAAAACTGACGTCGACACCACACACAAATTGAGGCTCCTTGGACTAGTCTTACAAAACCGTAGGTAGCTACGTCAATGAGTACCAAGCTCATTGTTTTAAATTTTTTGCAAACGTTATTTTGTAAGGTCATATAAATAAGTAGGTATTCGAATATTTTCATATTGAGGGGCTTTGGATCATTTTACACAGCTCCATCTAGTCCCAAACTAAGCAGATCATAAGCTACTAGATAATGTTATACCCTATAATTTGTTTTGTAAGTACTCTACTTACCTAAGTAGTTATAACGCCTACAGTTCTCGCCAAACTTATTGTCCGAGTTGAAGTTGGCATGAGCTAACTTTAACCCAGCCGTAAAAATCGGAGAAAGAAATATATAAAAATTAGAATGATTTAAAAGGACAGGACTTGAGCTTAAGTTTTAAATTATTACAATCTAATATTTTTCTTTCTCCGATTTTTACGGCTGGGTTACAGTTAGCTCGTGCCAACTTCAACCCGGACAATAAGTTTGGCGAGAACTGTTATGTACGCACCCGTACGCACGGATGTCAAGTGTCGACTTCAAATTCCAACGGCTGAGGGTATCACCAAATTATTAAAAATTAAAAATGCTAGCAATAAGTCTACTTACATCATCATCAAAATGCACTTGAAAAGGTTTAATACTGGTATCATTATATAGCTTTAGATGCGTGGGACCCCACCATTCATGATCAAAACGTGGTATTGAAGGGGTCCTAAAAATGTCCCAATTATCGACACCACAAAAAATTGATGAAAAAATCAAACATATTTTTAGAAGGATTTCCATTATGGCAACACGGCACTCGTTTTAACCACTGTAGATATTACTTAATAAGCTAAATATCTACTGTGTTTTTACTTTTATACTGCATAGAGTAGGTATTAATTTAAACATCAGGTATTTTTAGAACTGAATATGACTTGTTTTATTTGTTTTTATAAACTTTGCAAACACAACCGTACAGGTAATGATATATTCACCTTATAGATTAACCAAATATCCTCTTCCTTCTTGAACTCATAATTGATAAATTACTCGACAGACTGGTACAGTTCTCGCCAAACTTATTGTCCGGGTTGAAGTTAGCTCGTGCTAACTTTAACATGGCCGTAAAAATCGGAGAAATAAAAATATTAAAGTTAGAAAGAAAGAAAGAAAAATGGTTTATTCAGCACAATTTCACCTTAAATACTACTTACTATCTATTTAATTATATTCTAATATAAATTGCGCTGAAACGGTGCTGGTTCAGCACAAGCCAGACGGAGTGCCTGGCGCTGGTTTTCAACCAGACCTACAATGACGAACGGATGGTAAACCAGTTAGCTCGTGCCAACTTCAACCCGGACAATAAGTTTGGCGAAAACTGTACACGATTAATAAATGCATTAAATGCTAATTTCAACCTGAATTTTTAAACTAATTAAATGATTGTTTCCTATCATTTGCGTCAAAAAAATTGATACGCGATACCTCGTAATTCTCGTATCCTCTTATCACCACAATAACATACCATCACGCCTGTATTTCCGAAAGGTTAGGCAGAAGTTGTAATGTAATGTAACATCTACAGTTCGCCGGTATGTGTAAGTCCTATGTAATAGGGGGCGAGCCTATTGCCATCAACTGGGCACAAATCAAATCCAGACTCCGAGATGCTATTGGAAATTTCATAGAAAAACCCAACAACACTGCTCGACCCGGGAATCGAACCCAGGACCTCTAACGTAGCATCAGTACAATATTATAATATAAAAGCCTGTCTGTCTGTCTTGCCACGTCTGTGTAAACTCAAAAACTACTGAATGAATTTTCATACAGTTTTTAGATTGTTGTACTTTTATAATTTCTAAGATTTATAGTACTTAAATTTTTGTAAATTTAAGGTTTTTTTAATGGTTTTCTGAATAAATAATATTATAATTATTTAAAAAGAAAACAGATTAATGAGAAAGGTTTTGCGTAAATTGAGAAAGTAAGAAAAAACATTAGTCAGCTGCAAAACAGAAAAATAAACAAATTTTACTTAGTACTGTCGAAAATAATACTTAGTCGCTTTCGACTTAGTTGCCAGTGTTGCCACAAGGAAGGGGATCCCGCAGTTTTAAAGTTTTTCTTTCTTATAATTGTTTTATGGTAGCCATGATAAAAAAGTTTTAAATACTTTCAAATCTTTTTGTCTCAGTTCAAACATAACTTCGGAGTTTTAATTAAGCGGTCGGAACTGTTATTTTTAATCACTGTGAAACGTAACGGTTTTACATGGAGTGATTAATTTTGACAACGCAATTTTTGTTATTAATTTATTTTTTTAAAGTTAATTTTCTGACGATTATTCGACTCGACTGCGCAAAGGTCGATGCAGTAAGTACCTGTTGTATTGTGTCCCGATCTCGATCGAATGTCCCGAATATTAAAATTTAATATACTATGGCCCGCGTGCCGTAATTAGGACTAAGACTACTATTCAGAGACGATGCTAAGCCTAAAGTAACGCTTCCGTATGTCAAATTAGTATTACAATTTGACATACGAAAGCATAAGTTTACGCTTAGCGTCGTCTCTGAATATAAGCCTAGACAGTCACGCATGTGCACTAGTCTATTTTGATCTAAAAATTATATTAAATTTCAGCATTTTTTTTATTTTGGACCACAATGGTAGCGTCCAATGGCGTCGAAGTCAGGAAAAAATATGGTTTTCCAATTGGGGCGATAAAAATCATATTAATAAAACATTATTATCATCGGCACCATGCGTAAAGGGGGCTTATTTCAATCAATGGTACGGCTCCCATGGGGTATGATCAACGTCAAGTGTCATGGCGGCCGGCGACGCGGCGCGTGCGAGGGGTGATTGAGAACGTATTGCGATTTTAAATGTGCTAAAGATTGTAGAGATAATTTTTGACGAAGGTTTTTTTGATGAAATGACCAATGAGTCCCCATGATAGTTTTTTTATTTGCCATTGACACGCTAAGAAGAACAATAAAATTATAATGCTATAGGTACTAACTACGTAGGTAATTTCTGGCGTCAAACATTTTTAGGTAGGTTTATGTCAACAAGCAGTGGAAGTTTGTTTAGGTCTCATGTCATAGGGGGCAAAGATATTATCTCGGGCTACCGTACCTAATGTTGCTTAGAATTTCATAGGAAAACCCACTATCACTTTGTCGTCTTGGGTATCAAGAAGTCACGCGTACCTACCTAGGTACGTACATGAATTTAATCACCTTGGGTTACTAAAACAATAAATGCTCCATTGATTTCAATATCTACTTGAGATATTTTCCTACGCAGACAACCAACTTATTTCAGTAATTTAGTATTATGTGTCAGTACCTCAACCATGAGTTCTATCGAATTGTTTCGATAGGTTTTTTATGCATCGAAAATTCAAAACGCTGTAATCTCAAAGCCAATTTTAGTTCCTTACGTAATCACTAGAGGCGCTGCGAGGGTTTTCCATACAAATATTTTACGGCGTCGCTATTGAGTCTAGTGAGAAAAACTCATGGTTGAGGCACTGGTAGTGACATCTATTGATATTATTATGAAAAGTAAGATATGGCGCTACCGAGCGTGGCCAATGGAGAACTAATTGGCTTTTGTGTAGTTTGTTTTTAAATTATTTATAAGCACTCGGTACAGATGGCGCTGTTTTAAAGTAATAGTATTTATATTATTTTAGAAAATAACTGATAAATGCTTGCGAGTATGTACTAAATACACATTTAGTGGGCATTACAAAGTCAGGTATTCGGATACTCCTTTAAGGGAAAATAAAAGACCAATTTATTTAAAAATCAAACTAATAATTACTTCATTTAGGCGTATTTTTCAGCGTTACACAAAACAAACTAGAAGATTTAATAATTTTTAATTCATAATATTCGAATTGACTTAGTTTCTACGATAGAGGAAAATTCAGGCCCGTTTACACTTTTACATGAGTAAGTTGAAATGTGCATTTTACACCAGAAACTGCAAGAAACTGCTCCATTATAAAAAGACTGTAATGATAAACAAGTAAAGTCCATTTTCGCTTGCAAGGCCAATATTACATTGTCAATCGATTGGTGTTTTTTTGCTAGTAAGCTAAAATAATGAATTATTTTATTATGTAATAAGTTCTGGTACTTACTAGGAAAAGTATACACGGGCTTTTAAACAAATTATAACTAGAATAATAATTTTTTATTGTCAAACATAGCTATAGTAGGTAATCATTTGAAAATCGTTTTCTGTTTTACTAATCGTAGTACCAAAAATCGTCGCAACATCTCGATGGCGCTAGTTTATACTGAGAACAATGGAAGTGAAATTAAAACCTTATTTGGTAAATAATTTACTGGCTGTTTTAAGTGTTGTTTTTTAAGTGTTTTGAAATTATTAAAAGAATAACGATAATTTTATTAAGATCCACAAGGTACCATAATTATGAAAAAAAAAGTAGGACAGTAAGTATTTTATTATACAGCTTAGGTTCCCAAAATTAAAAAAGCATTATTATTATTATTATTAGCGCCATCTACTACCAAACTCTTAGAATTAATGTATTGTCAGATTCAACATTTTATTGTCGTGCAGGAAGTTCGTTGCTTACAATATAGAATAAATAATAAATTATAGTCTATAGTAAGATTGTTATTGTTTACAGTTATTTTGTACAATCTAGTCTTTTAAGGAGACACTAAGCTAGTTAAAGCCTTTCTATCTTATTCTACAACGTGGTGGCGCTGTGAGCCAAAATCATTGACATAAATAGTATTTATATCAATGGCCAAAATATAGTAAATATGTATTGTAACAACTGTCAATATTACATTATCTAAAAAAATACCTGAGAAACAGTATTACAAAAAGGTACAATAAAGAATGAAAACCTTGTTACGCCCTTCTTTATTGTAACTATTTTATAAAGACGTTAGGCGGCAAAATATAGTTTAGAAAAAGAAAAAATATTATTGCAATGACATTAGATTCTACATTTAAAATATTATGTAAGTACGTGAACTTTTTATTGGAATTATTTTTGAATAACAAAATTATCGGTTAGTTTGTACTTTATAATTATTTTCGCTGTAAAAAAATGTTAGAAGAAATATTTTCGCTCTATATTTTGCCACATAGAAATTATATCTACAGTTCGCGCCAAACTTATTGTCTGGGTTGAAGTTGGCGCTAGCTAACTTTAACCCAGCCGTAAAAATCGGAGAAAGAAAAATATTGGATTAGAATAACTTATAACGACAGATTACGACTTGAGCTTTCGCTTTTATTTATTTCAATCTAATATATTTTTTTCCGATTTTTACGGACCGGTTGATCTTCAAGCCGGTCAATAAGTTTGGCGAAAACTGTAGGTATCATGAAACGCAACACAAGGACCAATCACACTTCTCAGCTTTTTATCGCAGTGCCTATGACTTCAATAATAAATTTACCGCTGTAGACTTGCAAAAGTGTTTCAAATGTATATTGGCAAAGTGCGAACTTTTCACATGTCGGGCGTTTGTGGGGCAAAAACATTTAAAGCAATTACTTGGGAATCAAGTCACAATTTAATATCCATAGTCGATTATTAATTCTTTTTCTAATGTAAGTCGTGTTACATTCATTGAACCCGGCTTTATTAAACTTTAGTTAGAGTTACTAAACTTTGTTCAATAAAAATACAAAAATTATAAAATCCTTTCACATATGCGTTTACTAAACTGCATTTTCCTTTCATAATAATTTATAATCTGTAATTTGTTGCAATGTAATGTCATTGATCCATTGTGTCAAGCTTTCAGTTGTTTTACGAAAGTAATAAATATTTAAGTAAATTAAATATATATTTTTGAATATTACTTAATAAAATTATATTATTATATAAAAATGATTATTTTAATTGGTTATTAATAATATATATATTTTTAAACAGAATAAAATCTAAAACAGGCACACTCTACCACGTCACGTAGCTAAAAGGCTAAGCCTTAATATTAAAGATTTAGATTATAGTTTTGCACACAACAATTTCACACAAAATATAATAATTATATTGAAGAAGAGTTTATTAATTGCATCACAGCAACCGAATACAATTTTAAAATTTGTGAAAATTATGTCTTTATTAAAAATAAAAAAATGCAATACTGACTCAAATTATTGCTAGGTTTACAGATTGTAAAACGCTTTCTTGGCCGGCGAAATTCAATATGCAACTTGTATGTCGTATCATTAATACAATACCTACTTAGTTGCAATTGCAACATAATACTTAAGTACCTTCGAATCTTTACTTGATTCTTGGCTAGATTAAAAAGGTAAGTCTAAAATATGTGTTACTGTCAAACAGCAATACATTGTTGTTACCTACCTTTTCACAGCCGTGAAAAAACAATGTGAATAAATAATACGTGATTTGTTTTCAATGTACGAATCGATCCTAGCAACAATATGTCCAGACCTTTACATTACAATTCAAAGCATTCTTAAAACGAAGAATATACATAATTATAATTTTATTAATTGTTGATTTATTACTTTTAAGACTGATTAGCCCGCCAAAAAAAAACGAATCGCCAAATAAAAAATAATCCAAAGTCCGAACTTTATTTAACAGTAATTATACAGTAAGTATTTATAATAGCTGCAATAAAGATTTCTAAGCAAAGGTTTTAAAGTCAGTTGTGAATACGATAATTATACTTTACGTCGCAAATACTATTGCCGATACGGGCACGACATTTATCGATTTTGGCGGGCCAAACCGACTCTTAAATTAGTAAGAGCAAGTTCACACACATTTTCATCTAGAACATACATTTCTAATGCAAGCAAGCTGTTTTAAAGGGAACTTACGTAATACGAAGCAACACTAGGTATTATTTTTTTAATACATATTTCATTTTAATATTATAAAAAATCTAGAAAATGTATAAATTCACAACCTATTAAATTTGTCTATTAATAATCAGTGTGATTATGATTTTTTACATTTAATAATTATTATTTCTCAAATATTTTTTCTCTAGAGAAACTATTTGCAAATTATTGATTAATCATATATTTTATTTGATCTTACTGCAGGGGTTTAGGCCTTCTAAGTTAATATATTATTGACTTAACAGATTATAATTACATAAACCATTTTTGCGAAGTTTCGTCATAGTGCCTGAAATTTTTAGTCACAATTTTACTTTTTTGTATAATCCCGTTAATGCACTAATTTAAATTTTATTGTATACTTTTCATCATTCGTCTCAAAGGACCAAAGTCCAATGATGCTGGAATTTTACAATGCCAATATGTTATTAGAACTCCTTTATCTAAACTCTTTCATTTATGATCACTGATCATACAAAACAAATTGAATAAACATTTAATAATAAATACATTTTGAATGGCAGGTTTACGCTAATGAAGGCAACGTTCTAAATGGACAATTATTACACAATCATACATTTCGGATTTATTTACATGAAAGCAATAATAATTTAATTTTCAATAATTATTTTCGTCTTTTCATCATTATATCTTAGAACACTTACATATACGGAAGTATATTTTAGGTAAAGCATTATTATAAGAATAATGTAGTAACAAGAATCAGAAAAATACGATTCTTGTGGCGCAATCCATTATATTTTCATTGTATCGGTGTTACCCATTGGAGCCCTATTCTGTGATGTTTTGCGCATTATTGTTACATACTTTCTTATATACCACGAACAAGTGTAGTTCCGAATAAGCTGAATATGTTCACTAGGCTCATCTACATTTAGCATTCAATAGAAACTTCCATATTAAATGTTCTAAGTTATCAAATCAACAAAAAGGTCAGAAATCTTTTTTCTTATGTTTTTTTAAATATTTTATGTTACAACATTAAACAGTAAAATATAGCAATAGAATTTATCAGCTAACACACAACAGCATTTCATAAGTCGCCAATTTTACACGCTATGAAAAATTATATAAATTGTTCCCATAATTTTTTGTATAAATGAAATTATTAACCGTTTTCCCAATAGATCTTTTAAATAAATACAGTTACAACATGAATCTAGTACATAGGAATTAACACAAATAAAAATGAGGCGTTTTATCAACGTATGCGCTATTCGCCGTGTCTGCGTACAGAGACACAGCTGCGTAGGCGCAACGCAAAACGTTCGTAAAACGCTAGCACTGTACAAATACCCTCCATTTACTCGGTAAAAATATAGGTATTAACATTAACTTCATAATCATAATTATTCTTCTTAATTTTTCAAGAATAATTATAATTCTATAATACATCTACTGTCACGGCATTCTTCTATATTCTTCTATATTTCACTCAAATAAATATTGTCATTCACATAATCAAACCGTCTCTAGGCTAATTTATTTGTTATTCATAATTAATTAATTATTTATTGTCTTAATTATTGTCGTAGTTAAGATAGGAAAGCTCGATAAAATATTATTCAGTATAATTAAGATAGATATTTTTGCTAATCTCAGGAAATTGGGTATTTTTTTTTCTATTTTCTTTTTAATCACTCTAGAGAGAGATAGAGAGGTAAAGTATGGACCGCTGCAATCTTAAACAAACTAAGTTTGAATGAAACTATTTAGATATGGATTTTAAGGATATGCGAGTATAATATCGTTTACTAAAATTTCTAAAGATCGCCCACCATAAAATTATGTGGCGTAGTTACTTTTTTATTAAAAAATGTTTAAAAGCACAGCCAAAATTTCGCGGTGGATTCGATATAATTTTGTTCCTGCGATGAGTACACGGCTAAACATCAGGCTGTATATTTCCAATATAAGCTGATCTCTTAATGTACGGGAAACATATATACTGTGTGAGTATATTGTAAACCCAAAAACCCATAAAGGAGATAAAAATTTAAACGATTTTAATAACATTCCATAAAAAAATCCTAACTAATTCTTCTACCAAAATATCCATTATTTTTCGGCATGGATGGCGGGCACGGTGAATGTCAGTTACCAATTTGCATTTTAGTTAAAAAATAATGTTGTGTTTCTGAAGTTGTGACTGTGTGAATATGACTATAAAGCATAATATTGTATTTAGTCATACTAGGTATATACACCCTTACATTATTCTTGCCTTTGCATAATACATCCTGTATATTAGGAGGTCAGCTTATACTGGAACTATAATTAGTTTGATGTGTTGTCTGTACAATCATTCTGGAAGCTTCGTGTTTACTTGAAAACATTGCATTCTTTAAGCCACTTTTAGTACAGGGATCTACATCCTTTTTCTAGCCTACAATATACAATTTTAAACCTTACAACTTCGATTTAAAGGCCATTACCGTGGTGTCTGGAAGTTCTGTCGCAATGAATAGAGGTGCAGGGAACCTCCACGCGTGAAGATTTATATCAATGCTGGTCCGGCGCACCCTGAGCAGTCATCCTCACTATTAATTTCCTGGCTGACTAATCTTTTTACATCTTCTTGGGTAACCTTATATACGATAAAAGATCTTTTGAATATACCACACAGTGTCTTTATATTTATATTCTTACCTTTTACAAAGTTAATTGACATTTCTATTTAACTCCAAAAATTTTATTCAAATTATTACATCAATTTCTAACCTCCATCCTCTCTCCTTAATTTCGACTAATCTACATCTAAACCAAAAGCTTTCAAGTAAACACAAAGGTATATTAACATTTTACCTCTTCGGCGAAAGACTTTGAACATAATTTGGGTCCATTTCATCTAAATCCTTACCTTTAGTCTCCGGGACACAGCACACCACGAAACAGAGACCACCTACACTTATAGAAGCATACAACCAAAATGCCCCATGCAAGCCCAATGTCTGTTGGAAATCCACAAAGGTTTTAACACCGACAAAAGCGCAGAGATAGCTAAAAGCTGTCGCCATTGCACTGCCAAACGCTCTATACTCCAATGGAAAGAGCTCCCCAATCAAAAGCCAAGAAATAGGACTCATACCAAGAGAAAACGCGATCGTAAAGACCAAAACGCATAGAAGAGGAATCCAGTCATTCTGACCAATCGTTTGGTGGAACATCACGTTCTGGATACGTTGATTCCGATGCACTTCTTCGTAGTATGCATAGCTCCCAAATCCAGCCAATGCCATAGACATAAGCACGGAACTCACAATCAGTAAAGGTAGTCGGCCTACAGTATCAATGAGTAAGCCAGAGAGACAAGATGCAAGGAGCTGGACAAAGGACACAGCAATTGCAGCTCCATGAGGATTCATACCACCGAAAGTCTTTCTGAATATAGGCACAGCGTAAAATGAAAACGCATGAGCCCCAGAAAATCTTTGGAACATCATAAGACCGCACGTCACCAAAATTGGTCCTAAGAGCCTATTCATAGTTCTAACGTCCAATGAGTTGATTAGCTGGCTCCCTGACATTTGACTTTGCCTTTGGCTAAAATTCTTACTAGCAAGAACATTTGTGCGTATAGTGGCTAGCTCTTGCGCGACATCTGAATTTGGTCCTCGGAGCCAAAGCAGACTTTTATATGCCTCCTCATCTTTTCCTGTTAAGACGAGGTAGCTTGGTGTTTCTGGTATGTATAGCACGGTGCAGAAGAGAAGCAAGGGGGCAGCTGATATACATAGCGCTAACTGCTGCCAGTCGAGGTAGGCGCCTATGGTGAAGCTGAAGAGTACGCCAAGATGCCCGACTATTTTGAGTACTGCACTGAGGCATCCCCGGATGTCGGGGACTGATATCTCGCTGATGTACACCTGAAATAGCAGAACAAGATGTGGATTAATATTTCAAAGACCAGTCACCCAAAATCAATTCTAAAGGAGGTTATCGAAATCGGCCCAAATGATGTACCGAAGGTACACTTATTGGAACAAGTACCCTGTATTTCGCTGGTTAAAACTCTAGTCCTACTTTTTTTAATGTTGACTGGGGGATGAGAAAAGTAACTTTTATTTTGCGAAAAATCACGCCATTTTGGCACAATATTATCTGTTTCTTAATGATTTCATGGTAAAAACAGTCAATTTGACAGCGGTCATGTACCTCTGGTACAAATTTGGGCTGAGTTCTATGGGCTTTTGATGACCTCCTTTAAATATATCTCAAGCCGGCAATGTATGTGTAGCTGCACACTGTCAGAAATATTACCAGATCTAGCGTCTATAGATATTTTGGCAAAGTGTGCAGCGAGACTAAATAATGTGTAATTTTAGCAGCAGTTTTTATACAAAAACAAAGAATTTTCTTTGAAATAACATTGGTATTAATTCAAGGGCACGATTCTTCCCCTTTCTGTCAAACTAATTACAAAGTTAGTGTTTGAATGGCCACGAATACATCAAGCAAACGACAAATTAATTAAAATTTAACCGCTTTTGAAGTAATAAATAAGTAATTCTGTCGTAAGAAGTTCGCTTTTGGAGAAAGTTTTGTAAATGCGGCTCAAGTCCTTCGGTCCGATCGAAATTTAAAAACCAACTTGTGCCTGCCGCAATCTTTGTCTGGTGTAAACGAAAGATGATGTTTGACAGCCAGGAGAGGGGGCGAGGTATTAATGTGTCCTGTCGACTAAACCTATGAGGAACACTGGAACAGCAGGCACTTGGCAGATTTTTTCTATGCCATGCGGTACACCAATGCGCAGACTTTAGGATCACCACGACATCGAAGTAAAGAATTCGACATTCAAGTTAGCTGAGAATCTGGAGAGTTGAGCTAACATAATATAATTACATAATATATTAAAAAAAAAACAAAAAGTAATAAACTCGTTTTTGAAAGTCGTTGAAAACCCAAAATACCGCCAACAAAGCGATTTTAATTAGAACGCAATTGACGGTAGAGCAACAAGAATTCTTAAGACGAAAAAGATCAAAGCCATCATATCTACATAATCAAATAATGCGCTTTGTCTTAACAATTCCAAGGCGTGGTCCTCGAACTAATTGTTTGAACCATGCGGGCCAGAAATTGGTCCTTTCATTCATTGGTCCGTTGTCGAATATTATCAAAGTAAAATGTTAAGTACTTATTTCCAAGTTGTTATAAGGTCTGTTTTTATCTGATTACTATGTTTCAGAAAGTCGACTTCTCGAAAAATATAATTTTATTTTCGTAAATCTGTTAGTTATAATTTTTTCAGAAACATTAATGAGGGCGAGAATTTTTATTCATTCGTAGTGTTTTAAGATTTTTTCTCTAAGATAGGTGTATGCAACGTCTTAGATGTCTCAGTAATGAAATGTTTTTATTAAATACCTACCTTTTGATCACTATTTTCGTTAACTCAAAATTAGGTCACATAATTTTCGAAATCGTACATGGACGTATACGCCAGCGATTTTTTATGGGAGTCTGACAATATAAAAACTGGTCCTGACAGTGCGCAGAGCTTGAGGAAATGATACCAGTCAATAATGAAAATACCCTTTCAAGACCCACCTGTGACAGCATAGTCAGTATGGAACAGCAGAATCCTCCTAGAAATGCTGTGACGCACATCATTCTTACTGACGTCGCAATGGTGGTGAGCAGCCAGGAAAGGCTGCAGGGTGCCGCAGCTAGAGACAGCACGCGGCGCCGCCCATGACGCATCGCCGCCCCACCGGCCATCCCGCCAAAAAGTGCGCCTGGAAGGGCCAAATAATATAGGTACTAGTAAACATGTCATAACATTCCATCGCGCTTATATTCTCGAAGGCTTTAATTCCGATTGAATTGGATGGACACTCGACTCGGTGCAGAAACGCGCTGTGAGGATTGTAGATGATGCAAGGCTCACAAGCGGTATTGAACCTTTAAATCTAAGGAAAGACTGCCTCCTTATGCGTGTTCTACCGTTTGTATAAAGGAGAGTGTTCTGAGGTATTGTTTTAGACAATGCCAACGCCTAATTTTCACTATCGCATTGCTAGAACCGATGTGGTCGCGTACCAAACGGTTTCAGAGGCATTTCCTTCCTCATAACTTAGGATGTGGAATGAACTCCCTGCGGAGATTTTCGCTGGGGACTACATCATAGTGTTCTTCAAGTTAAGAGGTTTTTGCAGGGTTGGCAATGCGTGAGTGATGGTGTTGTCCATAAAATCCATAGGCTGTGGTAACCGCCTACCATCAAGCGGGCCACATGCTTATTTGCCATCCCTATGGTATAAAAAGAATTAAAAAATACTATCACTGAGTGACTTTTTTAACCTACATTAAAAAAAATGTTCACCCGTGCGAATTCTGCACAGGTCACCAGTTTATGTATTATAAACTTTAGCATAATAACATTTTGGGTAAAATACATCAAGCGCAAAGAATTTCAAATAAATAGGTACCTCGTCCTGAGCGTCTGCGGATTTTATAGACTAACATTGCGTAGTATATTATTCATTAACCCCCGATGCAAAAACGACGGGGTGTTATAAGTTTGACGTGTCTGTCTGTGTGTGTGTGTGTGTGTGTGTCTGTCTGTCTGTGGCATCGTAGCTCCCGAACGGATGAACCGATTTTGATTTTTTTATTTGAAAGGTGAATTAGTCGGGAGCGTTCTTAGCTATGTTTGATGAAAATCGGTCCAAGATGGCCGCCGCCACAAAATAACGGATTACATATTTTTTCACACCTCCCTCAATATGGATATCAAATGAAAGGACTTAACTAGGAGAATACTATGCACTATGAAAATTTTATACGTCTAATTGCTTTGTCTAGAGTTTATAGGACTAGAGATTTGATTAATATTGTGTTGATAGGAGGATAAGGCTACGTTTCTATGAGGAATGTGTGAGGTTTCTACCATTCGGATGCGATAAAATGGGGACAAACGCAGCATTGCGGTCGGTTTTCAGAGTGCTTTACAGGGTTCTCCTTACTTTTAAGAATAAGAATAACTCAGTCTGTAAGATTCTTTTAGAACTTTAAAGTAATAATAAACAGTTCTCGCCAATCTTATTGTTCGGAGTTGAGACGAGCTAACTTCAACCCGGCCGGCAAAATGTAGAAAAAAAATGGAAATGAGCTCTCATATCTCCAAAAGATTATGCGTTGGCCGGGAATCGAACCCGGATCAACTGCTTGGAAGGCAACTATGCTGACCATTACACCACCAACGCATGTGTCTTGTTAATCAAATTGATTGTATAGGTTTTACTAAGTTACAAGAATACTGTATCGGTTTACCTATCATTAAGCCTATTCAAATATTGACTCAAGTGAATGACTCTATTCAAAGTAATGGCATTCGTGATAATTATTTCCTATTATAAACCCCTTAAGATACATTGAACCTTATTAATAAAGTAATTTTACTTCACTTCAATTTATGATTATAAAATGATAATAATGATCTCTATTTTCCTAAAGGATTTAGGCTGAGATTCAGAGAAGAGACTCAGCATGAACTTACGCTTCCGTATGTCAAATTGTCATACTTTACATACGGAAGCATAAGTTCATGTTGAGTCTCGTTCCTGAATATCAGCCTTAGACATTTCTTTACGTTTTGGCGGTCACATTTACATAACATTTGATTCTACAATGTTTGGACTTTAAATGAAAGAATCATGGCATCCATGATTCTCTTCTCAGAGGTTGCAACTAGTACTTACAAAAAAAAAATTGTGCCTCTAAAAGATCCATTTAGTATCATTTACAAGAAGATTACTGTTCCCAAAACTGATACTTACCCAGAAAAGACAAAGAAGCAAGCCAGGAAGCTTGCTGGTCAGTCAGATGGAAGTCTCTCCTGGTTGCGTTGGCCCCTGGCCCCTGGAGAGACGCTATGGCAGGAGAACTGTACCCCTTCCCAAGGCCTGCTGAGAATGGAGCCAGAGACACTGCCAGCGCTGCAAGGACCTGCAAAGATGTTATATTGTCATTAGAAATATCTGTAAGATTCTTTTAGAACGAATATAGCCGTGATGTTGATAACGCGCTATGGAGCGAGTTATGCTTCGTGTTTCCCTACGCGACCAAATAAGAAATGAGGAGATCCGTATAAGAACCAAAGTGACCGACATAGCTGAAAGGATTAGCAAGCTGAAGTAGCAGTGGGTACATAGCTCGTGGAACTGATGGCCGCTGTGGCAGCGAGCTATGTAGCTCCTAGAACTGACGGCCACTGGAGCAGAGCGTTTCTCGACTGGAGATCATGCACCAGAAAGCGAAGCGTGGGATAATAATAATAATAATATTCTGTTGCTATACCCTTACACGAATAGAAACCAAATATATGGGAATGACATTTGTAAACGTCAGATGGTAGAAAGCTTATGCCATTCCCATACATTTTAATAATGTTTCTATTCGTTGTTCAATCCGAACGTTATATTGTACTTGGCAGACTTGGCTAGGCCCGCTGGTTTCATGTTTATGTCGTAATACCTTTATGTAACATCGTAAACATAATATAGAACTTGAACTTGAACTTCTTAACCCTTAGTAACGCTTTTATGTTTTACTTCACGATTGGCGTTTATTCCACGATGCTCTTTCTTTATATCTCCAGTGTCGTGCACAATACAATCTTGATAAACAAGTAAATAATGTGTGTTAATGTCACCTCGGTGTATTCTGTGTCACGTGCGGACGTGCCTGCCTGCCTGTTAACCGAAACGTTACGAAAAACCGTACAAAAACTCCTCACCGTTTTGTTTGACAAACAAAAATATCGGAACACGATAAAGTTGGAGCAAATTTGGTTGAGACACGTAGGTACTATGCGGGTAAAATACGGAGAGTACAGTTCTCGCCAATCTTATTGTCCGGCTTGAAGTTGGCATGAGCTAACTTCGACCCGGCCGTAATATATCGGAGAAAGAAAAATATTGGATTAACACGATAGCCTACTTACTAAGCCTATAGACTTGAGCTTTCGTTATTTATTTATTACTAGCTTTCCGCCAGCGGTTTCGCCCGCGTCGCCTGGGTATTTCTTATAACTTTCATCCCCCATTTCAACCCCTTACAGCCCTTTTTTCGCATTAAAAAGCGAGCCTATGTCCTTTCTCAGGCTCTAGGCTATCTGTGTACCAAATTTCATTTAAATCGGTTCAGTAGTTTTGGCGTAAAAGCGCGACAGACAGACATTTAGTGCGCGTAGTCCAATATTTTTCTTTCTCCGATTTTTGCGGCCGGGTTGAAGTTAGCTCGTGTCAACTTCAAGGCGAACAAAAAGATTGGCCAGTCAACGCTCCGAGCTGAGTGACCAATCACACGACTGTGTGAGCCTGGGCAGCGAAGTGCGGGACGCATACCCCGCTCTTCGTTTGGCAGTCGTGTAGTAGAGTAAAAAAAACAGAAAAAAAGTACTTTGATGTTCTCAAAGCCGTTTTTATCGTTTTAACCTGACTGAAACTAAAGCTACCTTTACATTATGAATATTCATAACAATAATGAGTTAAGAGTGAAGAGTTCTTACAATTTGTGTACATACGTACTTCATTAGAGGGAAACTACTTGCAATGTGAGGTGAAACACCCAATTGAAAACATTATTTTATTATCTTCATTCTTTTTTTTAAATTTAATATCTGAAAACATGTAATTGCCCATTAGCTGCTATAATAAAATTATTATCTTCCACTGCTGACCTGAGTCAAAGGATCACCTAAAACGACCGGTTATAAAATATGTTCGTAGGTATTCATTTAAATAAAACTACTTTTTACGGATTTTATCGCGTTATATTGATATTATTTTAATCCCGACGTCTACCACCTTAGTCACCCGTGACCATGGACGCTGTAAAGGGTCTGAAAACGTCGGGATTAAATTAATATGAATATAACGCGATAAAATCCGTAAAAAGTAGTTTTATTTCAATGTCTAGTATTCGCGTAAGTGTCAGAAATCAGTTCATATTTATTTATTCGCATTCCACCGCCAACGACTTCCAGAAACCTTAAGTCTTCTCCAGGAACTCCACCACTGGAAATCATCTATGCCCCATCGGTCATCAGTTCTATTCTTAGGGCTATGTGCCTTGCCAATTCAGCTTGCTTTCAGTTATGTTGGATAACGAAGTACTTACATACAATTATGTTTTAGCAGTCGAGCAACGAGTTATTGTCTCTTTTACCTTACTTGGTTAAGGCGACGTTTACTGCATAAATAATTAGATGCCGGGCCCCACTTAACAACGTTAAAATGTTTATATAGTTAACTGGCTGAAGCCCGCGGTTTTCTTTGCAACCATAAAATACTGTTTGGGACAAAAACTATGTCTTTCTACACACACTACACACATTGTCTGGACATTTAAAGAGACCAGTTTCTCTGAGTTTGTTTCGGTGTTTCTTTTCGGAGATCGTCAGTTAGGAAATGCCGGCGCCATATAGTACTTAAATAATGTCTTGTAAAAGTGTCTTTAAAGGATTTATTTATAGAAATAACTATAAAAACAGATTGACAGTGGACTGCAAATTAAATAATTCTTGTTAATCTATACTACTTAATATTATAAAGAGGAAAGATTTGATTGTTTGTATTGAATTTGTCCCGAAACTACTGGACCGATTTGAAAAATTTTTTCAGTGTTAGATAGCCCGTTTATCGCGGAAGCCCGTATACCATCACGCTACGAGGATTAGGAGCGGAGTAACAATGAAAAAGTTTCAAAAACGGGGGGAAAAGTTATCCTGACCACGCGGGCCAAGCCGCTGGCGGTATACTAGTAAGTACTTAATACATCTATAAGCCTTTGAAATATATCAGGCACCCAAAAGCTTTTATGCAGCGATCCAAACTATGTAAGCAATCAAAAAATTTCACCCCGCTCGCTCCCGGGGCGAAATTCCGGCCAGCCGGAGTTTCGGTTCGTTGCGAAGTTTTTACGAGAGAGCAATAATCCGGCCGTCGTTAGTCCCCTAATGAGCTCCGAATATACGTTGAGTACCAAGTTTTGGGATTGAAGCTTTTAGTTCAGTTAAAGGGATTAATGAGGGATACAGACTTATGTTCTGAAATCATTCGCGTAGTGTTTTTTTTATTGGAGACTTGCATATTAGGGCAGAATTAAAACTACTTGATGGGGTAAAAAACTTCGGATTTTCTTTTTTTCGTCTTTAGTACGTCTTTCACTCAGTTCGTCTTTCTTCCCTATCTGTCAATGTCGTGTCATCCGTCAATGTCAATTGTCAACTGTCACCTGTCACTCATTTATCTTATACGTCATTCACGTTATCTAATCGTACCTACATACATTCGTTCTCTCACTCACTCCTTACATGTCATAATACTTAGTTCATTCATCACGTTCCATTCCTACATACATATAGAGGGGATTGCGGCTAAGCTAACAACTGATTTGCAAGGTTGAGCTATGCTTGCAGCGGTCTTTCTGTGGATGGGTGACCAATCTTAACACACTGAAACTTTTCGTCATCCGAATATCGTTGCCATGAAAATTCAGTGTTGTTGGCATTTGATGGTTGGCAGATCATTTCTATAATAACGCAAAATTTTAGTCGACAGCCAGTATTCACTGAGAAAATTGCCCGTGACATACAAACCGACACTAAAATCAAAACATAACGGTCCTTTTTTGACATTTTCATTCCAACCTTAAAAAATAATAATATAAAACAATAAAAACTCTTTTCAAAGTCAGTCCAATATATTATATTGGCTTGAATAGAGAACAATACACAAAGCTTATCCGAAATTGACCGAAGTCTATCGATCACACCCGAGTGGTACAAAGGCGGCCGAAATTAAGTGCCTACCTATAAACACGCTCACAGGATGCCTATGTACGTATTTTACGAGGCCAGATCGATAATCATACGTGGTTTATCGTACATTGTTTTGTCATAAAGGCGGTAAAAGCATTTTTGTAAAGAATACCAGAAATGTATAGAAAACTAGTTGATGCCCTCGGATTCACTCGCATTACAAAGGACTTTTTGAAAAAAACGTAGCTATATAGCCTTCTCAGGATCTATCTCCTTGCAAAATTTCATCGAAATCTGTTCAGCAGTTTAGGCGTGAAACTTAACAAATACACATACTTTCGCATTAATTATAATGTTAATTAATTTTGTAAAATTCTCACAAATGCGACATGTGGCCGGTTTTAATTTTTCAAAAATGTAATAAGTACAAAAATATGCGTCGGCCGGGAATCGAACCCGGATCAACTGCTTGGAAGGCAACTATGCTGACCATTACACCACCGACGCATGTGTTAATGTCGCTCAAATGACTGAAACCCACAATCATAATAATTATAGCTATTCTCAATAATGAATTTGTCCTACATACTACTGTATTGTTCTACAAAACAATGAAGTTTAATTACATTAAGTAAAACTTCAGTATGAAAATTATTACTGTGTTATATAAAACCTATTACTATCTCACCTTGACACATGTCTCCTCCTAATATTGGACGGTTTAGAACTTTAGACTCTAAGTGCGGGCATAGAAATGATGGTCTCTGGGGCAGAAAGGTTCTTGAGTGGGGACCACGCACCGGAAAGCACAGTGTGGGACGGCCTCCAACGAGATGGGCTGACGACTTAGTAAAGGTCGCTGGAAGTCGTTGGATGCAAAAGGCATACGACCGGTTCTTGTAGAAGTCTATGGAAAGGTCTTTGTTTAGGAGAGGAACTCTTTTGGGTGATATTTTCATAGTTCGTTGTTATGTTTTCAGGCCCTATGTAATAGAAATTAATAAATTACATAGAGCTACATATTCTCTACCTCTTCTTCTTCTCAGCTGCCTCTTTGGTCTAGTGGTCCCAAGCACGACTGCTACGCTAGAGGTCCTAGATTCGATCCCCGGGTCGAGCGAAGTGTTGTTGGGTTTTCTGTGAAACTCCCAGTAGCAGCTCGTAGTCTGGATTTGTGCCCGGTTGATGCGAATAAGCTCGCACCCTATTACATGTGACCTAAAAACATACCGGCGTAATGTGGGTGTACATTAGTACGCCTCTGCCTACCCCTTCGGGGAATATAGGCGACATGGTATGCTACATAAAGCTATATTGACAGAATGCGCTCAGATACAGAAATCTTATCGTTGTCTACATAGCGACTAGCTTAAGCCTACAGGTTTTTAAAAAAAATCTTATTTGCAACTACTTTCAACCCTGCGTCTACCGCCGCATTTTAATAAGCCGCTATCCATGTTAATAACAAGATTCGCGTCGCCCGACCGCCCCGCCTTACCACAGATCTTATACTGTACCTACCTACGGCTTATTACTTGCAAGCTTAACAAGATCCATTTTCTTCGTTCATAAGGCTTCTTTGAACAACCCAGTTTATTATAAATCCTTGAACATAATGTTATGAACATTGTTAAGAGTTCATCATCATCATCATATCAGCCAAAAGAGATCCACTGCTGAACAAAGGCCTGGAGCGTCATGTGTGTCAGGAGAGCAGTCAAGTTATGAGTATCAGATGACGAATTGGAGTGTCAGGTGACGAGTGTCGAGTATCAGGAGCGTAGTTATGAGTGTCAGGAGCGTAGTTATGAGAAGAGTGTCAGATGAGTATCGTGTGTGTCACGCGAGCAGGTTTGAGTGTCAGATGAGTGTCGTGAGTTTCAGGAGAGCAGTCATGAGTTCGGTTAAAGAAGTGAAGAAGATTGCCAGTCAGTCGAATGTCACGTGGCGATTTATGAATGTCAGGAGAGAAGTGATGAGTGCCAAATGACGAATTGAATTATGAGTGTCAGGTGGCGAGTGTCAAGTGTCAGGAGAGTAGTTATGAGTGTAGGATGACGAGTTATGAGTGTCGTGTGTGTCACGAGAGCAGTTATGAGTCTCAGAAGAGCAGTTATGAGATGCCAGATGACAAATTAAACATAGAGTTGAAATTTTCGCAGTTTCTTTATCTAGTGCCGCTATAACAACAAATCTTTTTAATTTTATGGATACTAATTAGAAATGGTACAGAACCCGTTATGTACAGGTTTGACTCGCAAATTCGTTTTATTGTTTAATTAAATAAACATTTCAACTCTTAACAGTAATTTTTGATAAATAACTTATCCACTAGATATATTTACTGTCACAGTACATTAGAGACTTATGTAAGCCTGTGATTAATCCCGCTGCCATCGACAGATTATTAATTACAACTCATTTACTTCGGAATATCAACACGAAGTTTGGTTGAATAAAGCTAAATACTACGCATCACGACTGTACCCACCGCAGACGTCTACTAGTGTACACAGTGTCTCGACCGTGTATTTTTCTCACTAAATTCGCTAGCGACGCCGTAAAATATTCGAATGGCAAACCCTACAACGCCCCTAGCGGTTACGTAAAAGAGGTAGGTTTAAGAGAGGTAGGGCACAACCATTTATGGCTCAAATCTGGAGCAGCCCGTCTGGAGCAGTACCTCCACCTTACAGAAAACTGCAGCCAAATAACACACTTTATGGTGTGTTGTATTCCTGCACTGAGTAAGGTCGCCAGAGCTCCTAAGGATGCGCTGCGGTGGTAGCAAGAGGGATGTTCCCTCAAACTGTCGGCGCAGTGAATCCTCCATAAACCTCTAAGAGGTTTTTAGGGTCGGCAACGCGCGAGTGATACCCCTGGTGTTGCAAGCGTCCATAGGCTACGGTTACCGCTTACCATCAGGCGGGCCGTGTGCTTGCTTGCCACCACAGTGATATAAAAAAAAACACGCCTGTATTCACCACAGGGTTAGGCAGACGTGTATTAGTGTACAACAGCTCGCCGCCGCATAGCTATAATGATTTATAAATCTATACTAATCCTACTAATATTATAAATGTGAATGTTTGGATGGATGGGTGTATGAATGGATGGATGTTTGTTACTCTTTCACGCCAGAACGGCTGAACGGATCTGGATTAAATTTGGAACAGATAGATTATAGTCTGGAATAGCACATAGACTACTTTTTTCCCGGTAAAATGTATAGTTCCCGTGGAATAGATTTGTTTTAAGAGAATGAGATACACAATTACGTTGTCAACATAGAATAATTTGACGACGGCTGTGGTCTAGTGGTTCGAGTACCGGACTGCTGATCACGAGGTCGTGGGTTCGATTCCCACAAGACACAAATATTTATGTGATGAATATAAGTATTTGTGTTTGTCTGGGTGTTTCCTGTGTATAATAAGTATGTATTTACAAAAAAAAGTATATAAGTATTATATCCATTGTCTAGTACCCATACCCATTGTACCCATAGTACAAGCTCGGCTTAGTTTGGGACTAGATGGTGCTGTGTAAAATGTCCAAAGATATTTATTTATTTATTTATTTGTAACCCAGCCCATATTTTAAGTACATTTTAAACAGCACTATTTAGTCCCAAACTAAGCATAGTTTGTACTATGTACAAGATAATTTTCCTCAGTCTCGAAATTCCATCCTAACCTATAAAACCCTTGTACAACTTCATCTGTGAGCCGTCGAACCGTGTTGTAAAGCCCTATATATATGTTAGTTGCAAATAATTGGGGACCATTACACCAATCTGTGCGGCTAATGGGCCCCGGGCGCTGAATAATATGGCGCGGGCCTTAGCCCTTCGCAGAGTACGGGTTAATGCGTCTCACTGTGTTCGGGAGATCTGATCGGGGCCCGATGTGTTGTGGTTAATGATTAATTAACTGTATCTTAGCCTAGCTCGAGGTTTTGAGTTCGATTCCCGGGTAGAGTAAAGTGTTACTGATACTCAGCCGCATCTGGTTAGACTGGAAGACCGACCCCAACATGGTTGGGAAAAGGCTAGGAGGATGATGATAATTGCTTAATGGCAAAGCAAAACTAATATAATTAATTTTATTATCATTGCAATTATTCTCAAGCATGGCGGTCAAGAGGATACTTATTAATCTTAGTTCATTGTTACTGTGCATTCCGGTTGAAAAACTTGAACCAGAAGGCGAAACAATGGAGTTCATTTTGACACTTCTGACAAATGCAGGGATGAAAAGTTACAATAGAGGAGACTGGCGATGCGAACAGTGAATCGTCGACATCGATATGGATAAAGCATTTGACAGCTTGTTTGGCGATATTTATTTATCGTGGAGATTTTGTAACATTGCTTATGAATTTAGATTTTACCCTGCCGACTAATTTATTGATTGTTAGAGGAAATAGATAAGCATGCTAGTTATTATAATCGATAAACAATAAGTCATAATATTTAAACTATTGATATTTTTAATGATTTAATCCTGCAATCTTAGTAGCTAACTAAGTTTGTAAGTTTGGATGTTTGTTGCTCTTTCATAGCAAAACGGCTGGACCGATTTGGCTCCAAATTGATATGGTGATGGCTTATATCTTGTATAAAGACATAGGCTACATTTTAATACTATAAAATCTTGTTTATAATAATCTCTGACTCTGAACTCTGACATAAGCCTCATAGAAGTAATGTCAAATTACTATATCCAGAGGCGAAAAAATCGATAGATAGGTTAGTTCCGGGCGTTAGTTGCATGGCCGCATCGCATTAGTGCCAAAAAATAATTGTCAGTCTGAGAGACAGGACTGTCTAAATGTAAAAATGACGTTCAACGAATATGTTTTTGGCCTATATAAGCGCTTGTAAGAACTTACAAGAGCTGACAAACTAATTAGACAGTTTTCGGCCTGAACTTACTGTCATTGATCTACCTGTTAACATTTTTGACAGCGCTTACCGCATAGCGAACACCATTTTGCTTATAAGGGCTTTTATCGGCCAAACATGCCCAATACAGTATGGTACATCTACTATAAGGCACATTTAAAACAATGTACCTACCTACGTTTTGTGTTACTATCTGCAAATACTAATAAATAAATGTAATTTGTCTAACTTACAACCCTCCATATCAATGCTGCAAAATCATATAACAGTTACAGTAAAAACCTTACCTGCGGTAGGTGTCTTGTTTTCCTCGGCAGTTGGTTTTCCTTCCCGGCAGTCCCCGATAAGCATTTCCCGTTTGGCACGCCACTGCCCGCCGCACCCTTTATCTCTTCCTTCGCCCCTCCGACCGGCCTCGATATCGGAATGTTGTGCTTCTCAAAATAACCATTCTGTATCATCTGGTCCAAAGAAACCTCCAACTCTCTTACTGGAACCAATTTTCTACCACATATTGGATCATCAACTATCATTTTTCGGTTGCATCCTGACACTTCAGAGAATTTGACGTTCTTTTTTGGTTCTTCGGATTTCTTCGGGCGCGTTCGGCTCCGTTCGGGCGGGTCAGTCGTCCAATAGCGCGCATTCTTATCTGATATTCGATGCGGCTTGCAAACTGCAACGTTTTTCGTTTGTTTTAAATTTGAATTTGTTGGTGCATTCAACGTTTTTTTAGTTGTATTTATCGTTGGATTCGTCGTAATAATTGGTTTCGTCTCTTTTGGTCTAGTCTCAATAGATTTTCTATAAGATTCATAAGATTCCCGCGTTCGTCTCTCGTTTTCGATTCTAAAATCGTAGTGATCCTTCTTGTACCTCCGATTGTTCCTATTTTCATAGTTGTAATAATTTCTCGGCAGTGAATTGTATTTAACGTCGTAAGTCGTCGGAAGGTTCAAGTACTCAGGCCTAATAGGTCTGAACAGGGACAATCGACCTTGAGCTTCGTCGAAATCGGAGTATATATCTTCATACACATAGCCATTCTTGCGTCGGGGTCGGTCGTGTAGATCACGTCGCCGTTCCTGCCTGTATCGATTGGACTCCCTGTGGGTTTCCCTGTCATACGGTTCATATCGACGTCTGAATTCGTATTCATATTCGTAATCAGGCCTCCTTTCATAGAGCAATCTCTCGCGGGAGCCGGCCATTGTCCTCTTATTAGATTTTTCCCGCCTGAAAAGAAAAGAATTGTATATTAATGAGGGATCGGCGAGATTCCACGGATTTGTGGGGCTTGAATGGCACGGCGCGGATTGTGCGGCATTTTGTCCCGCTTTTACGACGATATTACTGAGGTGTAAAAACGAATAGTTAAATTATAGGCACGTGTATATTGTACCTTTTTAGTACCATCCCCAAATTTTAGGGACGTAATTCTGAAGCTATATTTTGGAACGTTGAAGCGTTAAAACACAATGGATTATTGTCGAGGAGGGTTGTTAGCAAGAGCTATAGAACCCTTTTTATCTGCGTACCTTCAACAGAGCCTAAAGCACGTATTACGGCTCACAAACACACATTTTGTATTGTACTTTTTACCTACAGCTCCTGTAGATTTTGCTTAAGATAACAAGTCTTTGAGCTGAACGTTTTATATTTGGAACAGGGAAGATATCTCATCCCAAAATAACCCAAATGACAATCGTGATAGCGTAATGGGCGATTATGGATTCGTCGATTACCCAGTAAATCTGGTTCCCCAGACCAGAACATGCTTCATTTACTGGAGTGCCTAAATGTCGATACACCTGCACTTTTGAGGACTTAATGAACGTAACTGATGGCGCATTTAAATTGGCCACCTACTGGGCTCAATACATGTATTATAAATAAAATAGTTTTATCATTGGCCATTGACACCAAAAAGAAGAAGAATTATTAAACTAAATTTAAATTTTAAAAACCCCTGACACAAAATGAAAATAGAATTTGTAATTGGCCATGTTGTGGTGGCGGCCATCTTGGATTTGAAATTTATCATAGTGTTATAGTATTTTACTATTGAAAGCCTTTCATTTGATACAGATAATGAAGCAGTTGTGGAAAAAATAATATATTTAATCCGCCATTTTGTGGCGATAGCCATCTTGGCCGCACTCACACACACACACCGCTGGCGCGGTGAAATTAGTGGTGGTTTCACATTCATTAATTAATTCATAGCTTCACGCCTGTTTCTAATTGGGGTAGGCAGACCGTATAGGTTCCTTTACTCGTTGGTTTCTGTTGACTGTATTAATAATTCGTGCGTCATAACCTTAAAGATGGTACGGATACAAATCAACAGCTTGTTTAATTATGTCATTTACACAAACCCTCTCAATCTTACAAATAATTTCTCCGTTGCTTGTATGATACGCAATTCTATTTGAAGTACACTAATAAACAAACCGAGAACATTTGCATACGGAATCCAATTAGATGTGAGCCGGGATGGGGCTTACATATGTTGGTGACGTCATCTTGGCACAGCCTAATATAATCTCGGTTTCTATGTAAAACCGCTGTATGAATTAGTTAAGAACTTTTTAAACCTCCGATGCAAAAACGACGGGGTGTTATAAGTTTGACGTGTCTGTGTGTGTGTGTGTGTGTGTTTGTGTGTGTGTCTGTCTGCGGCATCGTAGGTCCCGAACGGATGAACCGATTTTGATTTAGTTTTTTTTTATTTGAAAGGTGAATTAGTTGGGAGTGTTCTTAGCTATGTTTGATGAAAATCAGTCCAAGATGGCCGTCGCCACAAAATAGTGAATCACATATTTTTTCACAAGTCCCTCAATATGGGTATCAAATGAAAGGGCTTAACTAGGAGAATACTATACACTATGATAAATTTCAAATCCAAGATGGCCGCCACCACAAAATGGCAAGTTACATTTCGTGTCGGGGGTGTTTTTATGCTACAACGTTGAATGCGATCTAATGATACAGATTTTATTACAAAACTAGGTAGCTTTTGTCCGCGACTTCGTTCCGGTAGAAGTTGAATTTTTCCCCCGTTTTTGCAACATTTTTAATTGATACTCCTCTCCTATTGGTCGTAGCGTGATGATATATAGCCTATAACCTTCCTCATTAAGCAGGCTTCATCTTACACTGAATTTTTCAAATCGGACCAGTAGTTCCTGAGATTAGTGCGTTCAACCATACAAACTCGTCCGCTTTATAATATTACTATAGATTCTCAATAGCACCTCAATTTGGATTCTTGCCCGGTTAACAGCATTGGGCTCGTCCCTATTACATGAAACCTAAAATATACGCGCAAACTATGTGTGCACATCAGTACACTTCTGCACAACCCTTTGGGGAAAACTGCCGTGATGTATGTATCACTCGCGATATTTTCTTAAAGGACTGCCAACCAGAGACTAGGCAGCCAGCCACCAACCCTTTTCATGCCATTTTCAACCCATATACTATCCCACTGCTGGGCACGGGACTCCTCTCAGAATGAGAGACGTTAGATTATACTCCACGCTGGCCTTATATGGGTTACCAGGGGGGCGATCGCGCTATTTGCAACGGTTGAGGTTTGGAAATGGTTAAAATTAGGTACCTAGATTGCATCTTGATGAGGAAGATTTTTAGGGTTCATATGAGTTATTTTCCTTTTGCAATACCTACGGTACTTACTTCCTACTATACCTACTAGAATAAACGAATGATTGTTGATCTTTTTGACCAAATCTGATGCGAACCATTTCCAAACCTCAACCGTTGCAAATAGCGCGATCGCCCTCCAGACAACACACGCCGCCGCCGTTGCAAAAATCTCAGACAAGCAGGTGTCTTCTTAAATTCCACGCTTCTGCAGCGCAACGGGTATGTTTGCTGACGCACAAGTGGATGGCTTTAAAGCAATACAGCGTCCCTGATGCGCCGCTTGAGGGGCAGCCCCAACAACTTCCTGCAACTCATTACTGGGAGAATGGACACTGACAGGTCCTTCATGGAGTACTGGACCAAACAACATGTTAGGCGTTCCTGATCCAGTGTGTCCATTATTGTAGGGACGCAACAATATGTATCTTGTTTGTATTTGTGTGTTTTTTAATTTTATTATTTACTAGCTTCCCGCCAGCGGCTTCGCCCGCGTGGTCTTATAATTTTTTCCCCGTTTTTGCTACATTTTTCATTACTACTCAGCTCCTATTAGTCGTAGCGTGATGATATATAGCCTATGTTACTCGGGGATAATGTAGCTTTCCAAAGGTAAAAGAATTTTTGAAATCGGTCCAGTAGTTTCGGAGCCTATTCATTACAAACAAACAAACAAACAAACAAACAAATCTTTCCTCTTTATAATATTAGTATAGATGTAATCATTTAATTATTAATCATAGAATTGTTATATGGATGTCTCATGTCTGAAATAAATAAATAATTTGAAATTTGAAATAAATCATTGTTAATATGGACATTATTGCAGAGTTAGAAGTGTGTGCCTTGAATTTGAACTCGAAACCTAAGAACCTCGAAAACAGTGACAATAATTCTTCTGCCTTAAAAAGGCATAGTTTATTTAATACTGTAGAATACCAGTTTAACTTTAAGCCTAGACCACAAGCCCTGGAAAAGAACAAAAGCAGATTTCAACATAAAATATGATACTTTCTGGTATGCAAAATAACTTCCCTAATATAATAACATTCCATTTTGTGAATGAGCGTCCCGAGCGCCGCAGACTGAGCGCAATAGTGATGGGACTTGACGAGGTCACAATTTTACGAAAATATCGATTAAATTGGCTGTGCAATTTTGGTAGTACTTACTTCATTAATTTATCTTCATTAAGTTTAAGTAATATTTTATTAAAAACTAGCTATTCCGCCCACGTGGTCTGGGTATTGTTTAGGGTTTCTGCTCGAGAATTCTCGAGTCGGGATTTCTCGAGAAATTTGTCTTTAGTCGAGACGGGAAAAAATTTCAGGAAAGAAATTGTTTTGTTTAATTAACCAACTAAAAATCGGATGTTATCATTTCGGAGGATTATCTAGAGGCATTTCTCGAGAGACTCGAGAAACTCGAGAAATCCTTGTCGGGAATTCTCGTGGCTCGAGACATAAAAAAGGTCGAGAAACCAGAAAGAAGTATTGTTTATTATTTACTCGGTAAATATGTAGGTAGCTTTCTAATGGTGAAACAATGTTTAAGATCGGTTGAGTTATTTTTTATCGTAAAAAATTAACACGAAATCAAAATGTATCCTCCCATAACCAGAGTGCTTTATATCCCTAGACGCAACACCAACTTAGGTCTGAACGCTCCTTTACTCAGAATATGCAGAGAGTACAATAGCCTTTGCAAATTGACTGAGACTGACATACACAGTGTTTCCCTTAATATGTTCAGGAAATCTATATCAGAGGTACGGAGACATGACGGCAGTGCAAATTAGATGTACTATTACTTGTAATTTTCATTGTCTAAATAATATATATTTCAAGCCCCATTTTACACAATATTGTTCCTTACTTTTATCTGCTCTGTATTTTTGTATCTTTACTCTTTACTTTTACCTTTAGTACCTATTTAATACTATAAAATGTGTGACGTGTTACTTTTTATGTGAATGCTGAGTGTACCTGTAATGGGCATACATATAAGAGCCTTTGTCATTGTATTTCTCTCAAAATTATCTAAATATGTATAGCTGTTGGTATACCAATAAATAAATAAATAAATAAATAAATATCCTCTATATAATCTTACCTCTTAGTATCCTAAATTAGTCATGTATATTATTTTATTCGCAGATAATTTTATACGATTTTTGTTCAATTATTTATATTAAATTATGTATACTTATAGATATTCAGCATAATTTTATCATTAAGATATGTAAGATGGCTATCTATTAATTGGTCTAGAAATCATAAAATTGCACAGGAACAGGCACTCCATGGCTGAACTAAAACTTTTATATGAAAAGTTTTTTGCGTAGGTACCTAATCCAATTATAATAAGAAAGTTGAACCTATTCTAGATTCCCACTAACAGGATTTTTTGTAGCAAGGATTAAGATTTCTCCCATTTTTTAATATACTTAATTCTATCTCTAGCATTGTTTATTCAAAATTTTTAAAAATCTAATTTCGAGTTATCGATATTACCAATCGCATCACTAAGCCCGCGGACCCGTCTGGCGCAGTGCGGTACGTGGTGGTCCATCGATAAATCTCTTGAACGTTTAAACCAAACGACACAACACCAGTTATTGTGGTTGCCAATCTAATTTACAGACATAGAATATTTAAAGTACTGGTCTGGCAACCCGCATTATGCCAGCGTGGTAGACTTTAGCCTAACCTCTTTCCTTCTTAGAGGAGATTTCCAGCATCGGGACAGTAAATTTAAATTTATTTAAATTTATTTTATTTTCATACATTCCTTTCATACTCTTCTTTTATTATGGTATCTGTATGTGAAAACTTGTAACTGGCTGTCTGGTTACTAAAATGATCACTGTTATGTTAAATTAGCTGTAAGTTTTTCATAAATGAAATAAATAAATAAAAATGCCATTATGTTTTGATAAGGGTACCTGATGGATGCAATACCATGACGTTCGACTGTCCGGAATTATGCCTAAAATTGCTGCCTCTATGAATAAAATGCACCAGTGTTCATATTGGACTTAAGCTTGCAGGGAGACTGCACAGAAATCTGTTTAAGTAGTTCACTGTCTTGCTGAAACGTGGTTTCATTTAAGAAATTTTGTCATGGAACTGCTTATATTCAACATCCCTAGTTTGCAAACTGTAGCAACTATAAGCTCGTAAGTAGTGTTGTCAATGACTCAGTTGTTTAAGTCCTTTAAAATATGACTTAAGCAACTAGTTCAGTCTAAAAAGACTATCTTTAGACTAATAAGACTATCTTTAGACTAATAAGACTAGCTTGAAGACTTAAACAGCTTAACGACTCAGTCCTTTAAGAAAATGCTTACACCTTAGTCGGTTAATAAAATCTTATACAGCTAGCCTTTTAAGTCTTTGTCCCAATGATAATAACTATCCAGCAATATTCGTGGTTAATAAATCGCAATAAACCTTTTTCTCGGTCTCCTGCCGGCCCTGTCGGACATACAACATGTTTATTATATTAAACAAGTAAATTTGATTTTATATCGAGTATTTTATGCTAAACAAGACTCTGAAACGTCGCTTATATAATTTTAAAGTTTGAAATAGTTGTACGCTCTTGCACATTACGTCTACATTGTAAATACACTTGTCATGAGTAGATAGCTGTTTTGCAGACCTTTTGATTAATGATAAGTTCAATGTGTATTTATTTATATTGGCTGTCCAATCTTTCTTTTAGAGTTTAGCTAGTGCTTAGTAGTATTTACTGCAATGGGGATTAGTCTTTTTGCTAATTCTTAAAAGATGGAGTAAATTTAAGTCTTTTTCATAACTAATCAATCATACACGACTCCCTAGGCGAGTCTTTTTAGTTCAAACTTAAAAGCCTTAAAAGACTTACAAGCCTTATAAGACTAACACGCCTTATAAGCCTTAAAGCACTAGAGACTATGCTTATTCTACGCAAACCTTAGTCGAGAACTAAAAAGACTTAAGAGACTAAAAGCTAAGGGTTTAAAGGACTAAGTCAGTCTTTAGCTGTCAAAATGTAGTCTAGTCACTTCTTACACGACTTAAACGACTGAGGCTCTTTCATCACTACTCGTAAGCCCGCTCAAGGATTTTAAGTTCTTAGTATGAGTTCATATTCCCGGGAATCAAGTACTTTTTAACTCACTTCAACAGTGTTTTCATTTGCGTAACATACAGAATAATAACGTAGTATGCAGAATATATTTCCAAGATGCTTCCAATTATAAATAACTAGCTTTCCGCCAGCGGCTTCGCTCGCGGCGTGATCTTGATAACGTTTCCCCCTGTTTTTGCAACATTTTTCATTGCTACTCCGCTCCCATTAGTCGTAGCGTGAAGGTATATAGCCTATAGCCTTCCTCGATAAATGGGCTATCTAACACTGAAACAAAATTTTTCAAACCGGTCTAGTAGTTTCGGAGCCTACTTATTCAATACACACAAACAAACAATCAAATCTTTCCTCTTTATAATATGAGTATAGATACAGATTGATGCCTGACCATTGGTTCTGAAGATATACCACACACATCTGAAAACTAGACACCAAAAGCACTAAGTAAGTCTTTTTTTACAAGAGTTTTAATAACTTGGTATTGTAATAATTACTTACAATAACAAGTTACTTAGAGCTCAAGCAACATATAAACGCCAGCAATACTAGTAGTGGAAATCTGCCTATAGGGGTATGGGAAACATGCGTGAAGCTATGTATGTATGTAATACCAATAGTCACTCTCGCGTTGTCATCTTGAGACCTAACTTTTACTAAGGCAGTTTCACAAGCCCAGTAATTTCACTGGAACTAAAACATAATGTTAGCATATTATTGCTTCATCATCAACCCATTATCTGTCCCACTGCTTGGCACGGGTCTCCTCTAATTATGAGAGGGATTAGGCCATAGTCCACCACGCTAGCCGAATGCGGCTTGGCAAACTTCACATGCTGTCGAGAAAATCTCTCAGACATGCAGGTTTCCTCACGAAATTTTCCTTCACCGTTAAAGTAAGTAATAATTACGCACATGATTTTGAAAAGTCAGAGGTGCGTGCCTTGGATTCGAACTCGAGTACTTTGACTTGGCAGTCCCCTAAGCTACAACTGCTCTTTGTTATTATTATACCAGCTATTATTGCTTAACAGCAGAATATTTGAATACTAGCTTCCCGCCAGCGGCTTCGCCCGCGTGGTATGTTATTATACATAAACCTACCTTAAGAATCACTCTATCTATTAAAAAAATCCGTTGCGTAGTTTTAAAGATCTAAGCATACATAGGGACAGACAGACGGCGGATAGCGACTTTGTTTTATTATACTATGTAGTGAAGTATTACTCAAGCAGTTGAGTCTTTAAAAACTCAGGCACATTTCAATATCCGATACAAGATAATATGATGATGAGGCGGCTACTTCTGTATGCGGCACATTTGTCGCAATGCGGGGCGGTTGGCTGCCAAATTGTATTGTATTAATTGCTCCAGCTACCTTGAAGGTGCGCCAGACAATTTTACGGAATAATGCTTTGTAACGCGACTGTACAAAACAAGGGTTGTTTTTTTTATATAGGATGGGAACAACACGTTTGACGACGCCTATGGTTAGTGGTTCGTGTACCGGATTGCTGATCACGAGGTCGTTGGTTCGATTCCCACAAGTCACAAACATTTATGTGATGAACTTAGGTGTTTGTGTTTGGTGTTTCTTATAAATTATAAGTATATATTGACAAAAAAAAGTATATAAGTATTATATCCATTGTCTAGTACCCATAGTACAAGCTTTGCTTAGTTTGGGACTAGATGGTGATGTGTATTAAATGTCCCAAGATATTTATTATTTATTTATTTATTTATTTATTAACAGTAGGTACGTCGACAATCCTACTAATATGATAAATATGAAAGTTTGGATGGATGGATGTTTGTCACATACTTAATTACACCAGAACGGCTGAACGGATCTGGCACAGAGATAGATTATAGTCTGGAATATAACATACCTAGAATATAACATAACATATTATAGGTTACTTTTAATCCCGGTAAAATGTATGGTTGATAGCTTTTAACATGAAATCACTATGAAACTGATAATAATCTGCCAAACTGACACTGATAGTTTTTAACTATGAAATCATTACGAAGCAGATATTAGTGTGCCAAAATGGCGTGATTTTTCTCAAATTAAAAGTTTTTTTTCTCATTCCCTATGTCAACATTTAAAAAAGTACGACTAGAGTTTTAACCAGCGTAATATAGAGTATTTATTCTAATAAGTGTAACTTCGGTAGATCATTTGGGCCGATTTCGATGACATCCTTTGGCACAGAGATAGATTATAGTGTAGAATAGCACCTTGGCTACTTTTTATTCCGTTAAAAGTCCGAAATAGTATTTTACTTTGGGGAAGGTTTATAACGCATTGACGTCAACAATAAAAAGTATGGGACCAACACGACCTACTTTCAAAACCCACTGCAACTGTGACTTCCATTCCTTTACAACATAAAACTGAAAGACTATTCAAACAAGTTGCATTTCAACCTCGAATTTACAACAGAATAAAAAATAAAAAAAGTCCTCATTCATATCAACTCTTATTCGGTACACTCGCGTTCAAAATCTAAACAATTCGCAACGACCGAAAGTTGTCTGTAGATGGCGGTAGCTGCGACTCAACTTTTTGAGTGTAACGGAACATTATATCTGTTTCGTTGGAGGAAAATGTGACGGTTTTTTTAATTTCCGAGTTTTTTAACCAGTCGGTATGAAAGCTATCGCACTTGTGCGCTCGGAGTTGTTTTTTTATGTTTCCTTTGCATTTTTCTGCTTTTATTGTAATGTTGTTTGTTGGTTTATGTTCTTTAGAAATTTTTCGGAACCAAATGTTTTTATATTTTAATTTATTCATATTTTAGTTACAAAATATGAAATTTAAAAATGGTACCAGCTGATTCGGAGGAATTTACACATTTAAAGGACGAACAAAGTTTGTATTATGAAAATACCTTTCATGACGGTGTATTTCGAGACCTAGAGCTATAGGGTTGAAAGTATTTTATCTTGTGATGATGAGATGATGTCATAAAATGAATAGTAGGAAATATCCCACAAGTATTTCTCCTGTCTCTCCTAAATACAGGTTACTCAGTAGCCTTTAGGAGCACAGAGCTTCACCCGTTTACTAGATTCTTGTGCTAATGTATCCATCATTTTGGTCCTTGTAACCAAAAAATAAATTATTATTATTACTATTTCGAGTGACGCGATTTTGTGGACGTATATTTTTTTGCGACGCATTCGCAGCTTGCTCATTACGACTAGGTATATGTCATATTAGAAACTCACTCACTCAATCGAATCAACTCAATCTCTAGTGTGAAAGAACCCTTAGAACGAAAAAAAACTAAAAAGGTTACCCAGTGAGCAAAAGTAATTTGTAGATACAAATAAAGCGAACACATATTCATTTTACTAAACGTTTCATAGTCAAACATATTCGATCTGTTATCCTTAAAAGGAGAAGAAAATAAAGTAAACACACCCGTATATAAAGTGAAGTAATACTTGGTCCATTTAGATATGTTTGACCAGTTATTATTATTCCTTTTAGAAGCTGTCAATATAACTGTGTATGATTGTACTCAAATCGGTGAAGAGTGTTGCGTACTAAATATCATTTTCTTTTAAAGTAAATCTGTCTGTGTATAGGTAGGTGGCTTGCTCAGTGCTTAGTAAAGAGACACACAAACACAATGCACAGTGATTTTTATTTAAGTTGCTTACATAACAAAAGCAGAAAGTTGTTCATATTCCTATTGAGTTATTCTGTGAAATTCTTAGTTGGAAGTAACATACTAAGTATATGTAGCTGTACACCTACAATGTAATGTGTGGTATTTTTATGTCCAATATGAAGTAATAGGGGGCGAGCCTATTGCCATTCACCGGGCACAAATCAAAACTTCAAGCTGCTGAGAATTGAGATCTGACAATTTGATAGAAAACCGAATAACACTTTGCCCGACACTATGTAGGCTAATAAGGCAGTTTAGTACTAGGAGCGTGAGTATATGCCCGGTTATTTGGAATAACATGGGACCAAAACATATGCGAACTATGTATTTGTGAATTAAATTCGATATATTTTTTTAATGTTAAAGAACATTAGATGTTCCCTGCGGTGTTACGCGTTCACCCAATTTTTCCTAATCCCGTGAGAATTTCCCAAAATCCCTTCTTAGTGCACACCTACGTCACCAAGGAACACTTGTGCAAAATTTCATGCTTCTAGATCCAGCGGTTTTAGCTGTGCGTTGATCGATCAGTCGCGCGCGCGATCCGAAATAAATGAAATAATGTTTTTTTAATTATGAATCTAATTTGGGTAGATAGAAATTTGGTTTTTGTACATGTTCAAGTAAAAAAAAATAGCAGAAAAAAATATGAAAAATGTTACGGAAAATTTGAACGCAGGGGGTCCAGAATCATGTACTGAACTCATGGTATTCGGATGTGCGGCGATGTCCCTTCCACCTTGTATAGATTGTCACTTGTCCAAAAAATTCTGAAGAAATACGTAACTTATGCAGTTTTATTTTTCTCACCCTGTATACATTCAAAATGCACTTATTAGCTAAATTAACAACTAAACTCGCTTGCGTACATATATAAACACAGTACACAGACTTTCTGTCACAATGTTTGTTTGTTTATACATTCAATGCGTTTACACGCATGTCACCGAAGATGGGTGTTAGTGGGCAACTGCTAATTGATTTGTTTAGCAATGAAATGTATGGGAAGAAAGCGGTGTTTTTGAATAATGATTTTATTTCCTAAACACTTCCGTGAGTTTTAAGTAGTTATCTAAATTCAGTATATGACTTTCCCACTCGTTCCCTCCATCCCATTTTCCATAGACTGCCTCTTAGGTTCAATTCTCAAGTCGACCAGCGGTATTTTTAAGGGTGTTTCCTATAAAATGTTCGAAGTTAGGATTTGTGCCCGGCAATAGACTCGCCCCTTTATGTACCGGCAAACTGTTGGTGTACATTACACCTCTGCCTGTACTGTGACAGGCGTTATGGTGACATATTCTAGGAGTTACTGAAGCATCAAATATGACTTTGTTTCATTTTTCACCGTGACGTCATTTTGAGTCTTCGCGATTTAAGAAAAGTCGCGGTACAAAAAAAGAAAATAATAAATATCAGATTATGACAAACTTTTAGACAGCTACAAAAACTGAAAATAGTTTTCACCCTTTTTTATGTGAATGAATGAATGAATGATAGATACTTGTTCGCTGAAGTATCGTACATTAAGAAGAAGAAAAAGCAGAAAGCATTTACTCAGACGAACAGACAGTTACAAATACATACGGGTACTACACAATGGATATAATACTTATATACATTTTTTTGGAAATACATACTTAACAAACACTTAAGTTCATCACATAAATGCTTATTTTCCTGTGGGAATCGAACCACTAGACCACAGACGTCGTCGAATTAGGTAGGTACATACATGTAACAAGTGAAAAACAAAACAAAAGAACGTTCATTACGGGTTGGACCACCAGGTTGATGTGGGTACAAAATTATTAGTTTGAAATCACAAACAGATTTCAATTTAATTTATTAGTATATATTTCTCATGAATCCTACAACGATATAACCAAAATACCAAAAAGACAGTTAAAGGAGGTCATCAAAAGCCCATACAACTCAGCCCAAATTTGTACCTGAGGTACATGACTGTCAAGTTTACAGTTTTTACTAGGAAACCACTATGAAACTGTTAGTATTGTGTGAGTAATAATTGAGTGCGTTTGAAATTCTAAAACTGACACTGACAGCAGATAGCTGTCAAGTTGACAGTTTTTACTATGGAATCACTATGAAACTGTTAGTATTGTGTGAGTAATAATTGAGTGCGTTTGAAATTCTAAAACTGACACTGACAGCAGATAGCTGTCAAGTTGACAGTTTTTACTATGGAATCACTATGAAACTGTTAGTATTGTGTGAGTAATAATTGAGTGCGTTTGACATTCCAAAACTGACACTGACATCAGATAGCTGTCAAGTTGACAGTTTTTACTATCAACAGATAATAGTTTGCCAAAATGGCGTGATTTTACTCAAATTAAAAGTTATTTTTCTCATCCCTCCGGCAACATTAAAAAAGTACGACTAGAGTTCTAACCAGCGTAATTACAGGATATAAAGGAACCAATAAGTGTACCTTCGGTACATCATTTGGGCAGATTTCGATGACATCTTTTAATTTATTAAGTAGTATATTCCTAATCCTACAACAATATAACCAAAATACCAAAAAGACAGTTACATTTCTAATTCCATTTTCAAACTAGAAGTCATAACATGACTCACAGTTTCAATTAAAATAGCTGAAATATTTGTTCAGTTGGTACGACTGTAGCCGCGAATACAATTGCTGAAATAGTCTACGATTCGCTATGAAATCGAATTAAGTGAAGGCATTTTAATTAATATTTGTGTTTCATTCAACGTTGATTACAATTTGATTTTGATTTTTGTTTGTAAATGTGGCCATCAATACATACTTCCACAGTCTATAACATACATAATTATATACATAGGTATTATTCTATTATCTATACAAATAAATAAAATTGAAGTGTACATTAAAATTAACAGTTTTCACATTGTTTTAAATAAAAAACAAACCGCCTCCAAAAGACACCTGCCAGGCTAACATGCGAGCCACGACAAAATTTTGTCTACTCTTTTGTCTCGCTCTTTCTTGTGCGAAAACGAAACAAAAGCACGACATAAGCGTCGACAAAATGTTCTCGCGGCGTGCATGTTAGCCCGGCTGGGAACTAAAAAGCAAAAATAACAGGTAGATATTTACATTATGATTTCTAACTAATTTGGAGTCCGTGCCAAACAGACAATCAACGGAAGTCATATTTAAATTAAATTAGTAGTTTGGCACCGCCTCCAAACTAGTTAGAAATCATAATGTAATTATGTACATGTTATTTTTTGCTTTTTAGTTCCCAGGTGTTTTTTGGAGGCGGTTTGTTTTTTGTTTGAAAATAATTTTTGAAAGTTTTAGTAGAATATAGATGTATTTTGTTTTGTACCCATTATAGTATATGGGGAGGTCAACTAAACGCTCGCCCGAGACAGACAGCTAGGTTTCGGAGTAAACCATAACATCAACTATGTATACAATTTTTTAAATTTTCGTCGATATTTTTATAACCGCCCACCGGATTTCGATAAAATTTATATGGGACCAATTTGTAAGCACCAGCTTTCGAATAAAAAAAGAATAATCAAAAAGCGGTTCACCCAGTCGAAAGTTCTGAGGTAACAAACATAAAAAAAACAAAAAATACAGACTAATTGAGAACCTCCTCCTTTTTTTGAAGTCGGTTGAAAATGCATACGGTACTTGCACCGAAAAATTTAATTTTTTTTTGTCTGTCTGTTTATCAGGCTAATCAGGCAAACAAATAAACTCAAATCGGTACATTCTAGAATTATAACTTAAAATTTATCCAAATAATTAACTAAGCGTTTGTTAATGATTTTTTCTAATATATTGGAGAAGATACTGAGAAGGGCAATATGTCTGTAGTTTACATAACTCTCTTTCGGTCCAGACTTATAGATTGGGGACACCATTGCTGTTTTCCAGTTTTCAGGAAACTTAACGCAGGTCTTATGAAGGGTTTCAGGCGTGGCCGTGCGTCCTGCAATTCAAAATAGCGGTCAAAGACGCTTTGAACGATAAGAATCATCAAAATCGGTTCACCCAGTCGAAAGTTCTGAGGTAACAAACATAAAAAAAAACCAAAAAGAAAACAAAAAATACAGACTAATTGAGAACCTCCTCCTTTTTTTGAAGTCGGTTGAAAATGCATACGGTACTTGCACCGAAAAATTTTTTTTTTTTTTGTCTGTCTGTTTATCAGGCTAATCTCTAAAACGGCTGCACTAATTTTGGCGGGACGCAGATATATAATGATTACTAGCCTTTGCGCGCGACTTCTTTCCCGTAGAAGTTGAATTTTTCCCCCGTTTTTGCATTTTTTATTGATACTCCGCTCCTATTAGTCGTAGCATGATGATAAACGGGCAGTAGTTCCTGAGATAAGAGCGTTCATCAAACAAACTCTTCAGCTCTATAATATTAGTATAGATTTAGGTATACATATTAGATAAGCTAATTATAAAGAAAATCTTCTAAAATTTTTGCGTTGGCCGGGAATCGAACCCGGATCAACTGCTTGGAAGGCAACTATGCTGACCATTACACCACCAACGCATGTGCTAGAGAAGTTCAAAATTCTCTACGATTGTAGCGTAACCAATATTATTTAAACAACTGTTTTTACTTACCTATTCCATTTTCAAACACCAATTGCTAACATGGTCGAATCAAAATCCTCTATAGGATCAACATATCGGAAATGTTTATTTCGCAGAAATGTTAATCTGGATTTCACAGTACTGCAGTATACTGATTTCTGACACAGACAATACAATACAAGACATTGAAATAAAGCTCACCGTATCCTTCAAGTCTTGCAGTTTTAGGCTTGGATTTAGATTTATTTGAATCTATAATAGGGTCCCAAGCAGGTGGGCCATTGAAATTAAAAAACATCCAAATTTCAATAGAGAAGATGGCTGGGTCTTACCACCTGCGTGGAACCCTATTATAGATTCAATTAAATCTAAATCCAAGCCTGATAAAGGTTGCTGAAAGTTGTTGGATGCAAGGTGGCATATAACCGGTTCTTGGGGGAGGCCTTTGTTCAGCAGTGGAACTCTAGGCTGATATGATGATGATAATGAATATTTCTAGGCTGTGTTTTAGTACGGTTTAATGCATAACCTTAATCCCATGCCTAGTGTGGGTTAAAAATATTTTTATTATAAAAACTTTCAAACGTATTCCAACGCTCTAGTGGATAGCATTAAAACTAAAAGCAAGCTCTGAGCAAAACAATAAACTCATATTAGCTAGTGCTCTCGTGAAAAATCGGTAATCGATATTCCTATTCGCAGTACCTGTAGCGAATACTAATGTCTCGATTAGGGACGTGCTATGTTTAAAAACACTTTACTTTTTTTATTTTTAATATAAAAAAGGAATTCCATAATAGAAATCGTAACAGAAGAGGTTTTATAGCAATTTATGTTTTTAACCTTTCACCGCCGAAATTAAATCTATCTGACAAGATGTATCGTTTGTAGTGTTTTTTTTTGTCGAATAGCATCGGTAAAAAATTAAACTGTCAGGTACAGGTAAGTTACAGGTCTTAACGCAGGTCTTATGAAGGGTTTTAGGCGTGGCCGAGCCTATGGTCCTGCAATCCAAAATAGCGGTCAAAGACGCTTTGACCGCTAAGCTACCGCGAGCCCCGCGTCTGGTGTACCGAACTGCAATCTGCAACAACAACAACAACAACCAAAATGCAACTTGTCTAACCCCAGGGGGGTTATTTGATATTCGAATCGGGGCATTTTGATATTCAAATCGCAAACAAAATGTATGGAAATGACACATGCTTTCGACAAATCGAGCTGTCATTAATGTCATTTCCACACATTTTGTTTGTCGATTCGAATGTCAAAATGACGCAGGTTGGATCCTTTTTATCTAAATAAACTACACAAAAATCGACACATCTTAAGCTGAATCCCAAGTGTGGAGAGAGAGCTTAGTTAGGGATATAAACAGTCAATTTTGGCGGGCACTTTGAGGTCAAGTATATTTTAATGGTATCTGCAAACGTGCCAAAACTTGTTCCACATACAATTTTCAGCCAACACGGTACACGAAGCGGTCATAATAAACAGAACTTGAATGACGTGACTCGTATTTAATGAGAAACTTGGTGTATACAGCTTTTATGAGTAAAGTAGCATGTTTGATGTTCAAATATTAGGTCTAGAGAAGGTCGTCATCCTCCTAGCCTTTTCCCAACCATGTTGTGGTCGGCTTCCAGTCTAACCAGATGCGGCTGAATATCAGTATTTTACACGAAGCGATTTTTTTTCTATTTGTTTTTAAATTTTAAATTTCGTTAGAGTATCAGCAGTTTGGTTGTGGTACGTTCGCCGAGGTTGACCCCTTGCAACTCTTCTCCCAATCGTATAAAAAATATGCTTCTGTACAAAAAATTGTTAGCCAAATATTTGCATTTAGCTTTTTAGTATTATTTGTCAAACGTGCAGAGGGATATGGTACGCCACCATGACCTCCAAAGTCGACGCAAACATTCCTCTGTTAGCTTAGGACCCTTGAAGGGTCGAAAACAAAATATAAACGTCAGCACATAGGTACATGCAATCACATACCTATTTTCCTTGATGAGTTTATAAAAGAACCAGTCAAGTGCGACTGGTACTTTTAATTGAAAGCTTTTAAGTTAACGCTATCAAAAGATACGGCCATTTATGTACTCAAACTAAAACTTGTAGGGTACTTCCCGTTTTTCAAATGAATTATTCAAATTTTTTATTTATTATTACACCTTTTTTTTTCAATACAAACTTATATTGCATTAATTGTAGGCTGTGGTCTGAGCCTGGTCTTTCAACTGCGAAAATATGACATTTGAGAGGTTTTATAGTAAGTTCAACATTCAACACGCTCGGTAAACCTCTTTCGCAGGTCACAGGCTCTCTCTGTTGTAAAATGTTTTCCATTTCCAGTTTTCCATGAGAATACAGCACGTGCAACTAAAAGCCGAAGCGGATTAACATTAACACGTACTGGATTAATCGAGTGAAATCCGATAGAATCCAGTTTGATCCAGTTAAGTCCGGCTGTCCGGATAATAAAATGACCGGGTTTTACCGTATTACGAATGAGTACAGAAGGACCAATGCTGCTATGCATTCAATGCAAGGTGGGCACAAAAGAGAGTAAACGTGAGATTTTGTTTCATGGATCGTCTACCTGGGAAGAAGGCAGGGTTTGTCGAGCTCTTAGGCACAGACTAAACCGCACTTGCCTTCCCTTGATGATAATAATATGTGTGAGGAGGCTGAGTGGTGTTTTTTTATTGGTCTTATTTACAATTAGTCTCTCCTCCTTTAGTTTAGTCTCTACTTCGATGGGTTATTTGCAAATTTCTCACAGGAAGAGAGGATTATATTGCATCTCTTCATAATTATGTCAAAAAAGAGCGGACGTAAGGACCATCCTGTGATCCCAATTTGAATGGTTTTTTTCTCTCTCTCTGTTAGACTGACCTACACAGAAGAATGTGTTACCTATGGGTAACTTGTAGATACGTACGATTTGGTTGTGTTGTGTATTACTTGTAATATTTAAATGTCTTTGTATGAGATTATTTCTGTGTTAATGCCAAAAACAATAAAAACATGACAGTACGTTTTCCGCAGTGAACCTTCTAAATATCGTCACCTGATGTTGCGACCATGATTGATAATACCATTGACGGTTCAATCTGTCAATCTATCGGATGATATCCGTAGTAATATAATGCGTTTCAATTACGGGGCAGAGAATGGAATCAATTTTACATACAGATAGCGATGAAAGCGTACAATTTGTTGAAATTGTATTGAAATATTCTTTACATACATAGCTTCACGCCTGTTTGCCATAGGGGTAGGCAGAGACTATAGATTTCCACTTGCTATGATCCTGGCATACAACTTTCGCTTAGTCTATGTTCATTAACCTCCCCATGCATGCTCGTCGGCTTAGGGTGCTCTTAACTTTGCCTTTTTTGAGAACGTCCGCAATCTAGTTGTGGTACGTTCGCCGAGGTCGAAATAATCTTCGAGTTTTGTTTTACAGTTATATAAGTAATGTTTCGAAATTGACGAAATCAGTATCATGCTTGCTAAAACGGCGTTTGAAAATACTGTAAAACCTTAGAACTTTTCTTGACGGTGGTGGCGTGACATGGGCTATTTGTGCGGTGTAAGTTCAGTCCCCTGTTACTTAACCTTCCTCTATCTGAGAGGCGTCTGTGCCCATCAATGAGACAGTCGTTGGGTGGATAATGATACTTTTTTGTACATACAGTTACACTTCTGCTTAAACCTTCGGGGATAGACGGGGCGTATTGGTATATTCATACTATCCTGTAAAATATTATAAAGAGGAAAGATTTGATTGTTTGTTGAATAGGCTCCGAAACTACTGGACCGATTTGAAAAATTCTTTCAGTGTTAGATAGCCCATTTATCGGGGAAGGCTATAGGCTTTATACCATCACGCTACGACTAATAGGAGCGGAGTAGCAATGAAAAATATTGCAAAAACGGGGTAAAAAGTTATCAAAACCACGCGGGCGAAGCCGCTGGTGGAAAGCTTTTTTTTTTTTTTTACTAGCCCTCTTTGTCCCACTGCTGGGCAAAGGCCTCCCTTCCCTCCTTCCATGCCGCTCTATCTGTTGCCTTAAAGATCCAGTCTAGTGAAACATAAACGGGTAGGTAAGTAAGTTGGTTATAGTCACTCTACCATTCACTAGACAAATGTAAACACGCCTTCACCGCCTGAAGTCTGACATAATTGAAGTATTTTCCGTTAAATCCATAACTTAAATTGATAAGACGCAAATTTAACATTTCCAAAGCCAGAAGCGCTATTAGGAAAAGAGGATAGAATTTAATTCCGACTGGATTGGCACGAGCGAGGCTGATTGGATGCACTGTTACCTTTAACGGGTAGTGAACCCGCACAGTAATGATTTAATCTATACTAATGTTCTTTATGTTAAAAAATCGTACCATCGACACGAAGAAGAAGAATGTTATAAAGAAGAAAGATTTGTTTGTTTGTATTGAATTGGCTCCGAAACTACAGGACCAATTTGAAAAATTATTTTAGTGCTAGATAGTCCATTTATCGAGGAAGGCTATAGGCTATATACCATCGGCCTACGACTAATAGGAGCGGAGTATCAATTAAAAATGTTGCAAAAACGGGGGAAAATTCAACTTCTAGTGGAACTTATTCGCTAGTGATTTCATAACCTAACCTAAATTAAAAATTAGAAAACCCCCGACATGAAATGTCATAAAATTAGCCAGTTTGTGGTGGCGGCCATCTTGGATTTGAAATTTATCATAGTGTATAGTATTCTCCTAGTTAAGCCCTTTCATTTGATACCCATATTGAGGGAGTTGTGAAAAAATATGTAGTTTGCTATTTTGTAGCGGCGGCCATCTTGGACCGATTTTCATCAAACATAGCTAAGGACACTCCCGACGAATTCACCTTTCAAATAAAAAAAACAAAATCAAAATCGGTTCATCCGTTCGGCAGCTACGGGTTAATAAATTATTTTTATAACTGTAAATCTCTTTAAAGATTTCTTTGAAGGCATTGATAACTGATGACCTGTGAGATGAAACAAATATCAAACTTAGAAAATCACAGACCATATCACCTTTATTTCAGAAGGCATAGGCAGAGCTGTACAGTGGAACACCCACAGTTGACAGGTATGTTTAGGACATAATAGGGGGCGAGCATATTGCTATCAACCGAGCAATCAAATCAAACTGAGCCAAATTTTGATGTATTCCAGGAATAGCAATGATCCGAATAGCAATTGACGTATTCCACGAATGGCAATGGCAACTAGTAGCTACTATGACGGAATTGCCATTCGTGGAATAAAATTTTATATAAAAATATAGTCCACGAATGACCAAAATAGACCAAAATATTTATAATTGCCTTTCGTGGAATACGTTAACTGCTATTCAAATCATTGCTATTCCTGGAATATACATGACAAACACAACTCCGAGTTGTTTTTATAGAAAAACCCAACAACTCTTTGTTTAACCCGGGGATCAAACCCAGAACTCCTAGCGTAGGCGCAACAGTCGCGCTTACGACCACTAAGAGAAGCGTAGTGTTTTTTAAAGTCTAGACAGCTGGCGGTTTCAGGTATTATTGTATTGTCATAATTTGCAAGATATAGATACTCTAAAGAATTTTGTCTATTGTGACTACTATTTTTAACAGATTAATAAAGCTAATTATGTAGGAAATATTCTAAAATATATGCGTCGGCCGGGAATCGAACCCGGATCAACTGCTTGGAAGGCAACTATGCTGACCATTACACCACCGACGCATGTGTTTGATTATGTTAAATGACGGTTCCTATTTCGTATCTACATATATCTATACCTATTAATATTATATAGATGAAAGATTTGATTGCTTGTTTGTTTGTATTGAATAGGCTCCGAAACTACTGGACCGATTCGAAAAATCCTTTCAGTGTTAGGATAGCCCATTTATCGGGGAAGGTTATAAGCTATATATCATGACGCTACGACTAATAGGAGCGGAGTATCAATGATAAATGTTGCAAAAACGGGGGAAAAAAATATAAGACCACGCGGGCGAAGCTGCTGGCGGAATGCTTTTTTTAATGGAAGTTATTTACACAGATGTATTAATGTCAATACAGTCTGTAAAGCTATTGTTATAAACAATAGTTTGAATTGACATCTTGGTCTATTTAACAGTGTTAACTTCATTAACGCTCAGTTCAAGTTATATTTGATACTAACTTTCCGCTTCGCGGCTTCGCCCGCGTGGTCTTATAATTTTTTTCCCCTCCGTTTTTGCAAAATTTTTCATTGCTACTCCGCTCCAATTATTCGTAGCGTGATGGTATATAGTCTATAGCCTTCCCCGATTAATGGGCTATCTACCACTGCATTTTTTTTTTCAAATCGGTCCAGTAGTTTCGAAGCCTATTCAATACAAACAAACAATCAAATCTTTCTTCTTTGTAATATTATTAGTATTAAGTATTATATTAGTAAGTAATCACCTATTTATAATACTTTTTCACCTGCGTCGGTGGTGTAATGGTCAGCATAGTTGCCTTCCAAGCAGTTGATCCGGGTTCGATTCCCGGCCGACGCATAAGTTTTTACAATGTTTTCTGAATTAAATTAGCTTTAATAACACTAAAACTAAAACGTATACCAACCAACTCTCGACTTTATCATTTTGTTTATAAATCTATTTAATTGGACCCGGTCGGTCACAATTAGGTGTTCTAGTCTTTACCTCGCTATCTCTCGGAATATGCTAGCTGGAAACTCTTCATATATATTTACACTTATCAAAATTGGTCCTTTTGCCCAAAATTTTACTGTTCAAATCTTTACATGTACCGAAGGACCACTTAGCGTATCTATTCTATACTTAAATGCGATCGCACTTCTGTCTGTCTGATACCTTTTTACAGCCAGGTTACTGAATCGATTTCGATAAAATTTGGTAAAGAGATAGATTGCATCCTGTGGAAGAACATAAGCTCTTTTTGTCTATCTACCTTAACAGTTTGTCTCAAAAAGTCTTTTGGGATGCGAGTAAATCCTTACCCCTTACCAATATTATAAATGTGAAAGTAACTGTCTGTCTGTCTCGCTTTCACGCCAAAACACTGAACCGATTTAAATGAAATTTGGTACAGATATTCTAGAGATAGTCTAGAGCCTGAGAAAGGACATAGGCTACTTTTTAATGCGAAAAAAGGGCTGTAAGGGGTTGAAATATGGGATGAAAGTTATGTGACAATAAATTGATATTCTTTCACATGAGTCCATCCAAAGGTTGTCTGTAAGAGATCGCTATTAGCGATAAGACCGCCCATTGTACCATTTATCTACACTATCTACATCTACACTTCTACACTATAATATTATAAAGAGGAAAGATTTTTATTTTTGTATTTTTGTATGTAACGAATAAACTCAATTCTCAATTCTCAAACTCAATTCAAAAATTCTTTCCATGTTAGATAGCCCATTTATCGGGGAAGGCTATAGGCTATATATCATCACGCTACGACTAATAGGAGCGGAGTAGTAATGAAAAATGTTGCAAAAACGGGGAAAACAATTATAAGACCACGCGGGCGAAGCCGCTGGCGGGAAGCTAGTTGTTTATAAAATTGTTCTTCACATTGGTTTTGGTGTGCAATAAAGAATATTCTATCTATCTATCTATATTCGGAATATTTTTCATCAATTTCTACCACGCAGTTTCAGTACCAATATGTCCTCAAGCAAAACAGTAGCGATGTTATTTCTCGGCTAGATCCCGTTACATATATTTATGTTACTGTAGGTAGCTCTATTATTGGCTACATGTGATTTATCTCGCCCTGTATCGAGAGACGTGCCTCTGATGAAATTGAATTCGTGTCAAGTTGAAAATATGTAGATCGTTGTAGTAATGTTGATATATTTGAATTCTGTAGTGTGAGAATTTTGTTCCTTCTAGAGTATTTTTAACCCCCGACGCAAAAACGACGGGGTGTTATAAGTTTGACGTGTCTGTGTGTGTGTGTGTGTGTGTGTGTGTGTGTCTGTCTGTGGCATCGTAGCTTCCGAACGAATGAACCGATTTTGATTTTGTTTTTTTTATTTGAAAGGTGAATTAGTCGGGAGTGTTCTTAGCTATGTTTGATGAAAATCGGTCCAAGATGGCCGCCGCCACAAATAGCGAATTAAATATTTTTTTACATCTCCCTCAATATGGGTATCAAATGAAAGGGCTTAACTAAGAGAATACTATACACTATGATAATCCAATATGGCCGCCACCACAAAATGGCAAAATATATTTCGTGTCGGGATTTTTCTAAATTTTTAATTTAGGTTAGGTTAGTTGGAGAAGTAGTAAGCACAATAAATCACTGAGTTCTTTTGACTTGTAACACAACTCCATTGCATAGTGAATGCATTTTCCTTACAATTTCCGTGGAAAAAAGTAAAACGTCCTATTTAACTGCTATTTATTATAATATCTATACTAATATTATAAATAGGAAAGATTTGATTGTTTGTTTGTTTGTATTGCATAGGCTCTGAAACTACTAGACCGATTTGAAAAACTGTTTCAGTGAAATAAAACTATATTGTATATAACGTTATATTGATATTATTTTCAGTGTTAGATAGCCCATTTATCGGGGAAGGTTATAGTCTCGAGTTCGAAACCAAGGCACACACCTCTGACTTTTCAAAATCATGTGCTTAATTTTATTAACACTTGATTTAAGGATGAAGGAAAACATCGTGAGGAAACCTTCATGCCTAAGAGATTTTCTCGACGGCATGTGAAGTCTACCAACCAGCATTGGGCCAGCGTGGTGGACTATGGCCTAATACCTCTCATACTGAGAGGAGACCCGTGCCCAGCAGTGGGACAATTAATGGGTTGGATTATGTCCTTTTTGCGCCTAGACCTTGGAACCGAATTTAACCATTTTGGAAATCAATTAGATTGCATGCATAAGGAGAGTAAAAGATATAGGGTTATTACTCACTTTTGTTTCAAAACCTCCTTTGGGATGCGGGCAACAGCTACTTGATGAATGAATGAATGATTTGTTTGAATTAAATTAACTCCAAAACTACCGAACCGATTTGAAAAATTCTTTCACCATTGGAAAGCTACATCTTCACCGAGTAACATAGGTATAATTTATAACAAATACCTGGACCACGCGGGCGAAGCCGCTGGCGGAAAGCTAGTCTATGATAAATTAACAAGAATCCGTCTCAAAAGGTTCTAGAGTGGGGTCCGCACCTGAACGCGGCGGTCACTTTTTGTGGCTCGAGCCATTTGTCAAAATGTCTCCCGCACTCAAACGGGAATTTGATGAAACATCTCAAATTGCTTTACGTTATATAAGAATGAGAGAAAATGCAATGTATTTAGTAATATTTTTCAACCGACGAAAAACCGGAGGAGGTCTTGTCTTTGGTGCATTCAGTACACAAAATACATGCCTGCCTCGTTGGTCTAGTGGTCCCAAGCGCCACTGCTACGCTAGAGGTGCTGGGTTCGATTCCCGGTTAAAATTCCCAACAGCACCTCGAAATCTGGATTTGTGCCCGGCTGATGGCAATAGGCTTGCCCCTTATTACACGGGACCTAAACATACCGGTAAACACTCTACATTAATACACCTCTGCCTAGTCCTTCGGGAAATTCAGGCGTGATGGTATGTTACGAATTACATATTTTTTCACAACTCATCTATGATAGATATGGGTATCAAATGAAAGGGCGAATGCACTATAATAAATTTCAAATCCAAGATGGCCGTCACCACAAAATGGCAAATAATATTTCGTGTCGGGAGTTTTCTAAATTTTTAATTTAGGTTATTTTATATTAATACGTCAAAACTATAATAATTCTATCTCTTTCTAGGTTACCCTGTGGGTGAAAGAAAAAAAAATATTTATTTAACCAGATTCAATCGAAAGTTAACGTCACAATTCTGTTTTAAAAATGAACAAAAGCTTTCATTTCGTTACTACAATTAATTATAACGTCCATTATTAAACAAACCTTGATTCCATTGTAATCGCTTTTGACAAACAAAATGGAAGGCTATTGATTGAAATGGAAAATTCGTGTCACGACCCTATAGTTAGGGGCAACTGTAATTATTCGAGGGAATTTGTGTCGTTTGTGTTTCAAAGGAATTATATTCAAAAGTTAGAGAAATATTTTGATTTGTTATGTTTTCAGTGATAGCTTAGGTGTATGACCACTGGACTGCCAAGTCAAAGGTCGAAGTTCGAATCCAAGACACGCACCTCTGACTTTTCGAAATCATGTGCGTAATTATCACTCGCTTTAACGGTGAAGGAAAACATCGTGAAGAAACCTGCATGCCTGAGAGATTTTCTCGACGGCATGTGAAGTCTGCCAACCCGCATCAGGCTAGCGTGGTGGACTATGGCTTAATCCCACTCATACTGAAACCCGTGCCCAGCAGTGGGACAGAGGGACAATGGCTTGATGATGATGTACACTACTCTTTTAGAGAGGTTCGGACTAAAAATATCTATACCTACATATAAAGTAATAAAATGACGGACTAATTCACTGATTGATCGATCAAAGCATAGCTAAAACCGTTGAAAGGTTTGGCACTTAGATAGTTGTTATGACGTAGGCACGCACTAAGAAAGGATTTTGGGAAAATTTCCCGGGATTGGGAAAAAATAAATGAATGCGATTTAACACCGTGGGAACATATAATTTTATATATTAATTTAATGATAAAAGAGACAGAGTTATAATCGATGGTAGAATATGCTGCTTGAGCATGCTTATGCTTGCCTGAAGCAACCTGGACATTGCGCAGACAGAAGAGTTTTGTATTTAATATAATAAAAGTTCGTATGGAGAATGAACGCAGAAATTTTAAAAAAAAAACAGAAAGATTTTTTTTTAAGTATATAGTTTATATGATGTTTTTTATTGTTTCTAATTTTTTGTTGTTATTGGTGTACAATAAAGGGTATAATAAATTTATACTTAATATTATAAAAAGGAAAGATTTCATTGTTTGTTTGTATTGAATAGGCTCCGAAACTACTGGACCCATTAGAAAAATTCTTTGAGTGCTAGATCATTTATCAGGGAAGGCTATAATAAGCTATCAAACTCAACAAATAGGAGCGGAGTAGCCATAAAAATTGTTGCAAAAACGGGGGAAAAATTTATAAGGCTACGCGGGCGAAGCCGCTGGCGGAAAGCTAGAATTAATTAATAAAGTTCGTATGGAGAAGGAATGCAGAAAGATATAATAGTTTTGTTTTTTTATCATTAGGTATTATAGATTTTTTTCTTCTAAGAAATTCGACCACCGGGCGAACACTTAGGTACTAAGTAACATACATTAGGAATACTTACAATAAGTACGCAAAAATAAACAACTAAGATAAAGAAAATTTCACATCAATAAAATGTGGAAGAATATTTTGTTCGTTTTGACAGGCAAGTAAGCCTCACAATTTTCAGGGCCCAGGTGTTCGCCGAGGCCAGCTGATGCCGGGCCCAATATAAATGGAGCCGCGCAAATTGTACAACTTTCACTCATAAAAACTGTAGCACCGATGAAGTTATTACAAGTAATTGTTTTTGTTCCAGACTAATTATTTGTAAGATCTGGTTGAATTTATGTTTTTCAAAAATAATAAGACAAATGATAAATAGTATTTGTTTATGTAAATAAATCTTCTATTATTATTATTTTCTGTTAATAAAAAAATAACCTTAAGATCCCAGATATCAAATTTGAAATAATTCAAGTTTTTCGTGTTTTCATTTTTCTGAGATTATTTTAATCCAAAAATTTATCATTATCAAAATGTTTAAGGTCGTAGAAAATAAAAGCTTTCATTTTTTACATTACAAAGCCAAGACGAGTTCTCCAGAATTCATATTACTTATAACTTTTACAGTTTCACGACAAATCTGATAAACTTACAAACCAATTAGTTTCTGCAAAATTAGATTCCTAAATTTAAGGGAACCTGTCTTCAAATTTTAAAAGTTTTACATAGAGAGAGGTCGCAAAAATATGTGGCTCCCTTGAAGGGCCGACCGCGTTATGTAATTATGACTAAAAAGGTTTTTCGGACCCCAGGCTTAGACCACAAAAAAGCAATAATTTTAAGCGATGTAAGTTTTTTGCTTTTAGGACTAACGAAGGGTTTTTAGTAGTAATCATAGTGGTCTTGACACAAAAACTATAATGTTATCACACCAAAAATGGTGCTACACATTTAATCAATTATCTTTTAATCTTAGTTTAGGCTTTTGAAAGCAATTGACATAAGTAATATTATTACTGAATCTGTATAAACTGCTTGATTGGTCTTGGTTGGTTATCCATCATAGTCATGCTTTATGATGATCCAATGCTTATTAATAACCTAACCTAACCTAAATTAAACATTTAGAAAACCCCCGACACAAAAAGTAATTTGCCATTTTGTGGTGGCGGCCATCTTGGCATCTTATTCTCCTAGTTAAGCCCTTTCATTTGATATCCATATTGAGGGAGTTGTGAATAACAAACATTGCTAAGAAAACTCCCGACTAATTCACCTTTCGAATAAAAAAAATAAAATCAAAATCGATTCATCCGTTCGGGAGCTACGATGCCACAGTCAGACACACACACAAACACAGACACATCAAACTTATAACACCCCGTCGTTTTGGCGTCGGGGGTTAAAAACGGCATTAAAGAATATAGCGATAGTTTCCGGCACCGAGGTGAAAAGCAAGACAAAACCATTGGTACCCTTGATGATTTAAGCAGACGAGTCCTGTTACTATGCTCAACTTATGTTCATGCTAAAAGCCTTCCAGAAAGTACTCGAAATTAAAAAGAAATTTCAGTATTCATGAAAAGTTTATGGTGCGTCGTTTAGTGGTCGCCAAAATGAGAAGATTCATATAATGGCATATTATCTCCATAAAAGGACTATATGGGGTATTTTATGGGTCATGAATTGAAATTTATTAGTACTCTCAGTGATTCCTAATTATTTTATTTTTATTGTGAAGTAGAAGAAATAATCTACTGCTTTGTTAGTTTGGGTAGTACAACTTGTTAATTTTTTTTTTTTTACTAGCCCACTTTATCCCTCTGCTGGGCAAAGGCCTCCCTTCCCTCCTTCCAAGCCGCTCTGTCTGTTGACTTGAGAATCCAATCTCTCTCGTGGGAGTCTTGTTAACTTGTTAATACATAACTGTAGTTGAAGTCATCCTACGAGATTATCACCATCAACCCGTTGATCCCACTGCTGGGCACCAGGTCGCCTCTCACAGTGGGAGGGGTGAGACTATTGTCCCGTAGGCAGGCCTAGTGCAGGTTGGGAAACTTCACAAACTGTCATGAAGATCTCTAAGGCAAGACGGTTTCTTTCCTATGACAAAGTGCTGCACGATGTATGGTGACCCCATGACAAGAAAATATAAATCAAGAAGGAAAGACTTGTAAAATGCTTAGTTAACATCACTATAGAGTAGGTATGCAACATTTTATCGATGACTAGCTTCCCGCCAGCGGCTTCGCCCGCGTGGTCTTATAATTTTTTCCCCCGTTTTTGCAACATTTTTCATTACTACTCCGCTCCTATTAGTCGTAGCGTGATGATATATAGCCTATAGCCTTCCCCGATAAATGGGCTATCTAACATGGAAAGAATTTTTCAAATCAGTCCAGTACTTTTTGAGTTTATTCGTTACATACAAAAATACAAATCTTTCCTCTTTATAATATTAGTGTAGATAAAATGATGACGACGACCCTTTTCCATATCTAAGGCGCGATCCAAGGACTAAAAAGTTCACTAGATGGGTGATAAATCTCCCTGTAGGTAGAGTTTACCCAAAGAGTTTGTATCGAATTTGGTGGCACAGCGAGACTATCGTAACGATTCTGCCGTTCGTAGTTGGCATGGTATGGTTTATAATATTATACAATGTCGAAGGGATATCGACGCACAAACGTTGTGACAAGGTTTCACTCAAGGTCAAAAATAAAACGACCTAGGTCATTCATGTAGAAAATGATCATATCTGTAATGATCATAGTATTCGGATGTGCGTCGATGTCCCTTCCACCTTGTATATATGTATATATATATGGTGTATATGGTATGGCAACAGTTTTTAACCTCTATCAAATAGTTCATTCTATCTTAATCGTTAACGGTCTAGCGGAGAAAAATTCGGTTCTCATTTTTAAACTTTTTTTTCTGGGCTGGTTATTTATCCATTTTCAAACTTAGGAGCCTGGTGCTTTCTACATTGTACAATATTTAAGGCGTTTGCAATTCTATTTATCAGAATAATTCTGCTAGTACAATAGGGGTTTCTGAAATTTCGGCTAAATGCTAACAAAGTCAATTCTACCTTCTCAATACACTGGCAACTTTCGTCGTAAATCACAGCTGACTTAAGACGCTTTGTTACATCTCAACTTTTTATAGCAAGATCAATAGGTATGAATAAATAACTTTTTCTTTGAGATGAAATAAGAAAAGTATCAAATGCAGCGTTAAAACTAAAACTTCGGATAAAAATGATTTTAGTCCTTTGGACCGCAAATGTTTCTTGTAGGTATTAAGACAGTAATCGATAAAGTTAAACCTAAGGACGAAATTCTGTGATTAAGCACGGAGATTTTATCTAATTTTATTTTATTTTAACTGCCTGCCTGATAATTAATAATAATAATATATATATTTTTTTTATGTTTTTATATTTTCTGTTTTTTTATAAAAATATTTAAAAATACAAATAATATGTATAAAGAGAAATAAAGGAAATAATAATTTCTGCAACGCAACTCCTCATGGGCCTCCTCTATGGGACGGTCTGCGTGGTGGACTACAGCATCGGGATTTCACACAACTTAATAAGTGCTCAATGATATATGTAGATTTATCACATTTTGTCCAGCGAGTTGTAGGGTAAACATAAACGATTACTATTAATATCAATAATTTAGTGCAAACAAACAAACAAATCATTCGAAATCAATTCATCTAAATAGTTTTTATTTTAAGCCTATTTCAAGGAACCCTCCTAATATTCTGTATTTTTATGTCATTATTCACTGCTGGGGGCATATGCCTTCACCTAATTATATTACTATCACAGTCTCTCACTCTTTTCATCGCAAGCTTAAATTTTTAAAACATGTATTGCTAGCTTTGTTATAGGTTTTGGTACAGACAATTTGAAATTTTAAAATCATTCTTGCATTTTTCGTCAATTTCATTGTAACGTATAAAGAATATTTGTGAATATCAAATTTCTCATCATCAGGCTGGAACCTTATGGAAGTAGACCATACATAGACGACTATCAACAAACCCTTATAGGCTTTCATTCAAGAACTGTGACCCTCCTGAGTCTCGGAAACAATTGTTTTATTGTGTCCGCTAATTGATCTATATCAGGTTATCGTGTGTTTCATTAGATGTCTAATAAGTTTAGATAAGAAGTATTATCAGTAAGTTATTATTATGAAAATTTAAACAAAATTGTGTTTAAATATACTTGTTACATTTTATTGTATTTGGCAACAACAAATGCTAAATACTTATTATTAAATATGTAGATTTGAGGGTGCAAGCTCGATCGAAACCATAGATATCATTCTTTTTCTAAAATTTCCATCTTGTTTAAATATACTTCATTATTAAGACTTGAATTTGAATTGGTAGAAAGCAATATCGGTTCTTTAAACTTGACCAATATTAAAGCACACCATGGAATTTACATTTATTTGAATCATTCTACTCAAAAAGCTCTAAGAATGTAACTGGCAACGAAAAATAATGAACGCAAAATAAAGAGTTACTAAGACACAACTAGACTAGCGAGATCAGCTACATCTCTTGCAACAATCAATAAGTTCCAACTAAACTCACTTGATTTAACTCGTCATAATCCACAAGGCATCCCGAATTGACGAAATTACATTACAACACTTTGTCGCAAACATTCTCTAAAAAAATAACAAACGGAAATCGTGAAAAAAAGAAAGGAAACATTTAGACCATGGAATTTTTCGGTTAGTCTAACAATTCAAAACATTCGACGTCCCAAACCTCTACTGCAATGCGCTTTTCGGAGGGAAAACTGGAATTCTTTATTTGAAATTTTAAAATTTAATTTAAGAATAGAAATATGTAGGAATTAAGAGAAAATAAATGAAAGCATAATTACTTTTTTTGGTTATTTTTTTTGTGGAGCGTTGCGGCTCCCCGCGTGTGTTCGGCGGCGCTGGGCCGCGGTGACTGCCGCCCCTCGCCCCTACGTCCTATACTTATGTGTTTACATCTTAAATGGGGTTGCACAGAGTAATGTCGGATTCATGCTCTACATTGGCATGCTCCGTGGAAAAGAGCAATCGTGCCCCCTTGAGGTTGAATAGAAGGAACGAAAATCCATTATGCACTGCTCTGCGCTTCTATTGTTCGGTTCACTTTGAGTCCTTGTTTGGTTTTAAGTTTAGGAGCATTGTTTTTGTCTAAAAAGCCTTAAGAAATGAGGTGAAGAAATGTAGGCCTTTATCCAATTCCAAGTCCCTATTTAAGTGGTTGTTAGGATAGGTCAAGCCCAAAACTTTTCTTTGTCTTTTTGCCAAAACATCACATTATTCAAAAAACAGAAAATTATTATTCTATTTCAAAATCTAAATAAAAAACGTGCGTTGGCCGGGAATCGAACCCGGATCAACTGCTTGGAAGGCAACTATGCTGACCATTACACCACCAACGCATATGTTAAACTATTTCAATATAGTTGCTATAAGTCTGTTTCTTTTAGTTATTTGCTCAGCTTGTTTTTAATAGAGGAAAAAACCCCAACGTCAAGTATTTGTGTAGGTATCCTCAGAACCGATAGTCAGACCAACCCAACTTATATGGGACTATTTCGGAAGCACATTTTAACTATAACTCAATAATTAGCACACAAAGTGTCAAACGCTTTGTTCAATATATTACTTTCCAAGTTAACGTATCATTTGGCAATTTGTGTAACGAATGGTCTTTTTTGTCCGAAATGCACTCACATACACTCACGCCTTTGTCCCACAGGGGTAGGCAGAAACTAAAGACCGCCACTTGCTACGATTCTTGCATACTTGCTTCTTGGTCCTTTGGGATAAGGAGTACCAAAGGATCAAAATTTATCAAAATATCGGACAAAAGGACCACGTGATGTCTCTGCAGCACACTCCTCTGTACAGTAGGCCCAAAGTCCGGTATAAGTATGTATAAAATATAAAGCTTTCTCGGATGTTATTATTACCCGTCGCGATTCATTGCGGCACCCCTGATGTATTAACACCGAGTGTCTTTTTAAAATACTCATTAAATTGTATGTTCTGAAAGGTTTTTGTTTGCAGAACTATGACAAATTGTTTTTTTTTTTTGGTCAAAGTAATTATTGCGAAAGAGACACCATCACGCGTGTATTTCCCGAAGGCTTTGGCAAAGGTGTATTAATTGAAATAAAACTACTTACTACTACTCGCAAAAGAAAACCGATTCCTACCCAGGATGATTCGTGAGGCCATTGAAATTCAAAAACATCTAAATTTCATTAGAGAAGATGGCTGGGTCTAACCACCTGCTTGGAACCCTATTATAGATTCAATTAAATCTAAATTCAAGCCTAAAACTGCAAGACCGAAGGATACGCTGAGCTCGTTCTGCGTGAATCGGATTGCCAACAATTAACAAAAATGTAGGGTAGCTGTTAGTAATTGAAACGTCAAGACGCCTACCACCTTAGTCACCCGTGACCATGGACGCTGTAAAGGATCCGAAACGTCGGGATGAAAATAATATCAATTTATCGCGATAAAATCCGTAAAAAGTAGTTTTATTTCAATGTCTAGTATTCGCGTAAGTGTCAGAAATCAAAGGTGTATTAATGTTCACCCTCAGTTCCCAGATATATCTAGGTCGCATAACGCCTTTAACAAGGCACAAATCCGAAGTCCGAGCTGCTATTGAGAATTTCATAGAAAAACGCTATAGCAGTGCTCGACCTGGGAATCGACCCAGGACCTCCGACATGGCAATCAAGTTTCCGACGACTTGGATAACGAGGCAGTAAGCTACTGCCTCGTTATCCAAGTATCCAAGTGGCCGTAAGTGCGCTAGTGCCCGAATATTGGCAAAGGACCTAGGTATACCTAGGACCTGTGGAGAGACTAGGAGCGTTGTCCCTCGCACCAAAGGGAGGATCCTCCGACCAGGCGGGTGTTATGCCTGGTGGGCCACTGTCCAACGGTTGATGTCGGGCGGTTGTATATATGCAAGTGGCACGGTAAACATCACTTGCGCGATTCAGGCTTTGACGTTTCGTACAAGTTCTTACGTAGCTTGATAGATGTCGCTACAGAACTGAACATAGGCACCGGACATATCGGTGGGTTTACTTTAGTACACTTATGCCTACCCCTTCAGTTAATGCAGGCGTGATGGTATGTTGTGTTAAGTGTGTGTTATCAACTTCCTGTTCTATAAGACCTTAACCTTTTTTACAAAGATCTCAGGACCCCTTCTTTTTCATAGCCTTTTCCCAACCATGTTCGGTCGGCTTCCAGTCTAACCAGGTGCGGCTGAATATCAATATTTTACACGAAGTAACTACCATCAGACCTCCGCAACCCAATTTATGAGCAATACCGATATTCGAAGGATAGACTGGTTGTCAGGCTTTTTGGGCTTCTGACTACCACTAACGATTGTCATAGGTATTCGTATGATAAAGGGGACTGACGGCTTTACATACTCTCCGAGGCACGGAGGGGTCTCGATGTGTTAAGAATGGTCACCCATCTACAGACTGACCGCGGTAAGCGCAGCATAATCGTGCAGATCAGTTGATCAGCGTAGTTATAACTTAGCCACGAGCCCCTCTCAATATCTTAGGACCTCTCCTCAAGTATAAATAGGATACCCACAGAATAAAAATATAAGAATAAATTATCCTTATTACAGTATGAAGGATAAATTAAAAGAGAAAGATTAGGGAATTCCCAAAGTTTATCCGCTTCAAATTAATCTATTTGGTAATTATAACGTTTACTGATGTTGGGGCCATAAAACAAGCAGATACTCTATATCCTATCTTCTTCACTACATAGTATAAAACAAAGTCGCTTTCTCTGTCCCTATATCCCTAAATGTATGTATGTATGCTTAAATATTTAAAACTGCGCAATGGATTTTGATGCGGTTTATTTTTAACCCCCGACGCAAAAACGACGGGGTGTTATAAGTTTGACGTGTCTGTGTGTGTGTGTGTGTCTGTCTGTGGCATCGTAGCTCCCGAACGGATGGACCGATTTTGATTTTGTTTGTTTTTATTTGAAAGGTGAATTAGTCGGGAGTGTTCTTAGCTATGTTTGATGAAAATCGGTCCAAGATGGCCGCCGCTACAAAATAGCGAATTACATATTTTTTCACAACTCCGTTTCACAACAATATGGGTATCAAATGAAAGGGCTTAACTAGTAGAATACTATACACTATGATAAATTTCAAATCCAAGATGGCCGCCACCAAAAAATGGCAAATTACATTTCGTGTCGGGGGTTTTCTAAATTTTTAATTTAGGTTATAATAGATAGAGTGATTGAAGAGAAAGGTTTATATGTTTAATACATACATATTATAGTACAGAAAATACAATAAATTCAAACCCATGCGAAGCCAGAAAAATATACGAACCGGCGAACTGTGTCCAGTTGTACACTTCTGCCTAATATTCAAGAAAATCAGGCGTGATAGTGACGTTTAGCAACACAGCAACGAAAAACAAAATTGAATTCTAATGAAAACCGTTAATTTCGTGGCCACACTGAAAGAAACTTCAGTTTAAAAGTGATTAAATGAGTAATGAATTATTTTGATCTTGAGCTATTTTTAGGAGAAAATGACTTGAGTCAGCTTAATTTTAATTTAATTACGGCTTACAACAAAATGGTAGACGACAGAGCGGGATGCCTATAGAGTGGGATGAGCTTGATTTCTTCAAGAAGGTTTTGTCCAAAATAACCTTGAGCCGTAAGGAATAGAAAGAATTAGGCTTTGCCCTGCACTCTTCCTTCAGGATAAGACCACTGGACTGCCAAGTAGGTCTCGAGCTTAAATCCAAGGCTCGTATTACAACAGTGACATAAAAAATCGTGAGGAAACCTGCATGCCTGAAAGATTTTCTCGATGGCGTGTGAAGTCTGCCGACCCGCACGAGGCTAGCGTGGTTGATACTACTACCTACTGGTGTTGCTGATGTCTATAGGCTACGATTATAACTAATTTGTAAGTAAGTAAGTAAAAAACACTTGCCCAACGCCGAACAACCTAACTTATGATCCAATAAATAAAAATAAGTAAATAATTAACCCATATACTGTCCCACTGCTGGGCACGGGTCTCCCCTCAGTAGGAGAGGGATTAGGCTATAGTCCACCACGCTAGCCTAATGCGGGTTAGCAGACATCACATTCCATCGAGAAAATCTCTCAGGCATGCCGGTTTCCTCACGATGTTTTCCTTCACCGTTAAAGCGAGTGATAATTACGCACATGATTTTAAAGTCAGAGGTGCGTGACTGCGTGCCTTGGATTCGAACTGGAGACCTTTGACTTGGCAGTCCAGTGGTCATACCCCTAGGCTATCACTGCTATCCAATAGGACAAAAAAAAATAGAAGGTCAAGTTTGTTCCAAAAATATACGTCGGCCGGGGAATCGAACCCGGATCAACTGCTTGGAAGGCAACTATGCTGACCATTACACCACCGACGCATTTGTTAGAGCTACTATAATTTCTATACTGGTTAAAACTTTTATAAACATTATATCATTGTTCTTATTATTTATTGTCTGTAATTCCGAAATACCATAAAAGTGAAAAGTACTATTTATACGATTTCTAATTATAAATTAAGAGGCCGTGCACAAATTTGACTCAATTTTTCAAAATTTGATTCAATCGAGTTCTATGTTTCGGCTCGACGTTAGGCGTAGTATCGTATAAACAATTTTGATCTTTTCAATAATAATTATCACAAATAAATTATGGCCCGATGGTTACTGGCGCGATCGAGTTTTTGCGCTCGATAATATAGCTCAATGTATCTATTATTTTCACAGTGAAAATATTACTTTTTTGAAAATATAAATTTACGTTCTATTTAAAGGATAACTTAAGTTTAATACACTATTTTTTAAATTTCGTAAAAGTGCCTCTAAAAAATAGAAAAAAATACATATTTGACTGGAAGTTTTCCAAAAATAACATTATTTCATCATTTTTTTTCTGGTATATTTTGTATAACTCTTGAAAAAAGTAACCTGGCTCTCTAAAAGAAGAGTATGTACTGTATTTAATACATATTTTTTACATTCATAATTACTTATAGTTTCTTGGCTAGCGACGATCAAACGTCACTCGAACGCAACTTTTCGGAAAAAGAGTTGTCAATATTCGTGATTTACCACTAATATGGAAATAATTTAAAAAATCCACTTTGGCTTTCTAACATAAAAGGAACTGTTCTTTTCAATTCATGACTCAGTTTTTTTTTTCCCCTATTCGGTTCCTTGCAATCGATGATCAAAATGTATCAAAATGGGTCGATTTGTAGGACGGACCCTTAACGTTTTCGAAAAGACTGTCTGTTTGTAAGTTTGTCTTGAATAGTCTCCGAAACGGCTTAGACGATTTCCATAAAAGATTTCGGGAATAAAATATGTACCTACCTATATGTTTCGTGTATATTTCCTTGTCAATATTTTCAAGGGCTCACTAAAGATATGAATATAATTTATTACTGGGATTGGGTATAATTAGACGAATGCAGGCTTGTACCACGGGACACAGCTGTATTAAAATAAAACAATGAACTTTAATTATAATTCTATTGTCTAATTGAACTTCAACATAATAGTTTTATAGTTTTTCAATGACTATTTCAAAGGCTCTATCACATGCGTTGGTGGTGTAATGGTCAGCATAGTTGCCTTCCAAGCAGTTGATCCGGGTTCGATTCCCGGCCAACGCATATTTTTTTTGGGATTGATATCAACTCCATATTATTATTATATGTATTATAGCTTTTTGCCTTTTGCATTAAGAAGTAGGTATTATTATTAATTAGGTATATTTTTTGCAGCTTTAGTTTTGTTTAGCGTGTGTAAAAAACTCAAACAAACTAATACATTTACATCCTCCATCATCCCTTATTTTATCCCCATGGGGGTTGAATTTATCAAAATCCTATTTAACCGGACGTCTTTATCATAGTAGCTCCAGTCTTTAATTTCAGTTCAATCAGTCGAAAATCTAAGAAGATTTATACAAACTTTTATCCCCTATTTTATACCCTTAGGGGTGGTATTTATCAAAATCCTTTCTTAGGTGATGCCTTTCTAGGCCGGAAAGAGGTGGTGGGAAGATCTAGACGCATACCGCGAGGACTGGTTTGAGGCGGCACGAGATAAGAGTGTATGGAAAGACCTGGGGGAGGCCTTTGCCCAGCAGTGGGACAGCAATGGGTAATAAAAAAATAAAAGGTGGTAGGTATTAATAAAAGGTGATGCCTACGTCATAGTAGCTGCAGCCGCATATGCATGCAAAGTCTCAGCCCAATCAGTTTAAAAGTGACAAAGTTTCATACAAACTTTCATCCCCTATTTTATCCCCTTGGGGGTAGAATTTATCAAAATCCTTTCTTAGCGGATGCCTACGTCATAACATCTACCTGCATGCCAAATTTCAGCCCGTTCCCTTAAGTGGTTTGGGCTGTGCGTTGATAGATCACTATGTTAGTCAGTCAGTCACCTTTGAGTTTTTTATATATTTAGATTTTTACTGGTTTTTAGGCTCTTGCTTCAGAGAGCTATAGGTTCAATCATTTTTTTTATACCACTAAGGTGGCAAACAAGCATACGACCCGCCTAATGGTAAGCGGTTAGCGTAGCCTATGGACGCTTGCAACACGAGGGGTATCACTCGCGCGTTGCCGACCCTAAAAGATTTATGAAGGATTCACTGCGCCGACAGTGTAAGGGAATGTTCCTCTTGCTACAACACACAATACACAACACACAATAAAGTGTGTTATTATGACAACACATTATTGCTTAGCGGCAGAATATTTGGCAATGCAATTGTTACCCAAATGACCTTAGCATCCACATGTGTGTGTCAAACCGTGAATCTGTGTTCCCGGGTTTGAATATTTTTCATTGCCTATAGAAACTTAAACGAATTATAAGTTCACAAAAATTATCGTGATGGCCGCCACTACAAAATAGCGGATTACATATTTTTTCACAACTCCCTCAAAATGGGTATCAAATGAAAGGGCTTAACTAGGAGAATACTATGCACTATGATAAATTTCAAATCCAAGATGGCCGCCACCACAAAAAGGCTAATTACATTTCGTGTCGGGGTTTTTCTAAATTTTAAATTTAGGTTAGGTTAGGTTATATTCGACCAAAACGCTATAGGGATTTCCTTTGAAGTTATCTGCAGTCTGGATTTGTGAATGGTCAAAGACATACCGGCGAACTGAAGATGAATAGGTAGGTACATCTCTGCCTAACCTTTATTTATTTAGTAGATTTGTACGCTTCCCACTGACCACACGCCAACACCTCACTAAGGCCGGCATTGAAAACCAGCGCTGTAGTGTCTGCTCAGCATGCACTATGGCAATATGCTCAATGACGACCGTGTTTTGCACGGATGCGACGCACACCAGTTTTTAACCCCCGACGCAAAAACGACGGGGTGTTATAAGTTTGACGTGTCCGTGTGTGTATGTGTGTGTGTGTGTGTGTGTCTGTGGCATCGTAGCTCCCGAATGGATGAACCGATTTTAATTTTGTTTATTTTATTTGAAAGGTGAATTAGTCGGGAGTGTTCTTAGCTATGTTTGATGAAAATCGGTCCAAGATGGCCGCCGCTACAAAATAGCGAATTACATATTATTTTTTCACAACTCTCCCAATATGGGTATCAAATGAAAGTTCTTAACTAGGAGAATAATATACACTATGATAAATTTCAAATCCAAGATGGCCGCCACCACAATATGGCAAATTACTTTTCGTGTCGGAGGTTTTTTAAATTTTTAATTTAGTTGTAGGTATATTTAAGTGTTTTTTTTTTTATTTCTTCTCTTCATTTTGTTTTTGCATTTTTTTTTTACTTGATTTTGTATCGTGTGTGTTCGCCTAGCGTGTAAAATAAATACTTTTTCTTTCTTCTTCTCTAATCCTTCGGAGAATACAGACATGATAGTATGTTATGTTATGCTTTATGTTACGAATATGTAAATAATGATTATGACTGTAATTAAACTTCATTGTCTTAAAGAACAATACTGACGACACACATTCTTTGTAAATGAAAACAATTTAATAATAATTACAGAAAAGACTTTGAGCGCAGTAATTATATCTTTGATCGATTCCAACACATGCGTCGGTGGTGTAATGGTCAGCATAGTTGCCTTCCAAGCAGTTGATCCGGGTTCGATTCCCGGCCGACGCATATTTTTTTAGGGATTCAAATTTTTGACCGACCTAAATTAATGTGCTGGACGCTGGTACATTTATCGTTCTTGAGCTTCGTGCCTCGGAGAGCACGTAAAATAAGTATGCAAGAATCGTAGAAAATAGCACTCTGTAGTTTCTACCTACCTCTGTGGGAAAATAGCGTGAGTATAATGTTTTAAAACTGAAACAACCGAAGCAATTAAAAAAAAAAATTGTACATAAAAACTAACATTTACAACTATTACAAAACAGTTATGTTGGTCGAGTACGTATCGTCTATTTGTATTGCAGTCTCTTTCCTTCACATTGTGTGTTGTATCTTTCTATCTCAATCTACATATCCAGTAGCACCGATGTACGCTATCGATTGATTCGCATTACGTTAGAAGGGATAGCAATTGTCGGAGAAATTCGGAGATAGGTCTTAGGATTAGAGTTTAGAATTCCATGAGGCAATAACCCTCTTTCGGCAGTCGGGTAATAAGATGGTGTCGGGTATCAAGATTAAAGTTTTTTGTATGTCTGTCTGTGCCATCTTATTTTAATGTGTGTCTGTGTCATAAGTAGTGATAGCCTAGGGGTATGACCACTGGACTGCCAAGTCAAAGGTCTCGAGTTCGAAACCAAGGCACGCACCTCTGACTTTTCGAAATCATGTGCGTAATTATCACTCGCTTTAACGGTGAAGGAAAACAACGTGAGGAAACCTGCATGCCTGAGAGATTTTCTCGCCGGCATGTGAAGTCTGCCAACTCGCATTAGGCCAGCGTGGTGGACTATAGCCTAATCCCTCTCATACTGAGAGGAGACCCGTGCCCAGCAGTGGTACAATTAATGGGTTGATGATGCCTGTGTCATTTCCAATTTTTAATAACGTGTTTTTATTTTAGAAGCTAAGCTTCTTCTAAGTCAAAGGCAAAGGCAAATGATTTATTTAAACTAGTTGCACGGTTACATAAAGTGGATCTTATGGAGAAGAGCCGGCAAGAAACTCCATAGACACTCCTTTAAAATAATGTTGTTTACAATATTATTATTAACCCCCGACGCAAAAACGACGGGTGTTATAAGTTTGACGTATCTGTGTGTGTGTGTGTATGTTTCTGTGGCATCGTAGCTCCCGAACGGATGAACCGATTTTGATTTTGTTTTTTTATTTGAAAGGTGAATTACTCGGGAGTGTTCTTAGCTATGTTTGATGAAAATCGGTCCAAGATGGCCGCCGCTACAAATTAGTGGATTACATATTTTTTCACAACTCCCTCAATATGGATATCAAATGAAAGTAAGATACCAGAAGGCCAAGATGGCCGCCGCCACAAAATAGCGAATTACATATTTTTTCACAACTCCCTCAATATGGGTATCAAATGAAAGGGCTTAACTAGGAGAATACTCTACACTATGATAAATTTCAAATCCAAGATGGCCGCCAACACAAAATGGCAAATTACATTTCGTGTCGCGGGTTTTCTAAATTTTTTTTTATTTACAATCTTGTTTTGGATAGATAGCCACTGAGATAGTGCAGTTTGCGTAAGATTTGCCTATTCAATAAAAAAAAACAGTAAAATATTGCAATAGCAAGTAAGAGCTGACCAGCCTCGACAGACAGCACTCGTTCACGAGTATGACGTCTAAAACAAAAATCTATCAATTTAGTAACGTGTTTTTTGTTTGACGACATGTGTGGTCTAGTGGTTCGAATACCGGACCGCTGATCAAGAGGTCGTGGGTTCGATTCCCACAGGACACATACATTTATTGTTATGAATTTAACTGTTTGTGTTTGTCTGGGTGTTTCCCATTTATTATAAGTATGTATTTACAAAAAAAAATGTAAGTATTATATCCATTGTCTAGTACCCATAGTACAAGCTCTGCTTAGTTTGGGACTAGATGGTGCTGTGTAAAAATGTCCCAGGATATTAATATTTATTTATTATTTGTTAAAGCTTTTGGTGGCAAGGCGAATGCCTCCAGACAGCTTACTTATAAATCAAACAACAGCAGCTAAGGACGTCCCCTAATGGAACTCGGACCTCGCCTTAAGACGTTGTTGGGAGTATTTAAGTAAATTTTAACAGCTGCTTTATCAACAGAAATACCAAATTTAAAAAATACTCAGGCACAGCCATTTTGTCTATTCCAACACATGCGTCGGTGGTGTAATGGTCAGCATAGTTGCCTTCCAAGCAGTTGATCCGGGTTCGATTCCCGGCCGACGCACACTTTTTGTGTTTTTGTTACCTACTATAACAGCACAGACAGACACACAGCGCAATTCAATTAAGGCAGTGGGTTCAGAAGCATATTTAATCAGCAAAAACATTCTAAAGTCTTTTAATATAATATGCTGACATTATGGATTAACTAGGTACAGTTCTCGCCAAACTTATTGTCCGGGTTGAAGTTGGCATGAGCTAACTTTAACCCTGCCGTAAAAATCGGAGAAACATAGTAGAAAAATAGTCGCCGATTTTCACGGCTGAGTTGAAGTTAGCTCGTGCCAACTTCAAGCCGGACAATAAGTTTGGCGAGAACTGTAAAATTAAATAAACAAATTAACAGCTACCTGATGGTAAGTAGTTATCTCCACCAAGGACAGTGGCAGCACAACACCGGAGGCGTTGCGGATGCGTTACCGAACCTTAAAAGCCCCTACTGACTGCAAATCAACCGAGAGGGGGATCTGGCTTCACAAAGCTAACTAAAAAGATACACTCCGTCGTGAGGGTTATCGCCAGCTAATCAGACCTCAAGAGCCACCACAGAGCAAACCTCCATCGGGCTTATTTACATTGTAACAGGATTTTTTTCCTCAATCAAATCGATTGACGTAAGAATCATCACAATCATCAAACGCCATACGCAGGCTAATGAACACATTTTACCCATTTTGACGACGTCTGGTCTAGTGGTTCGAGTACCGGACTGCTGATCACGAGGTCGTGGGTTCGATTCCCACAAGACACAAACAATTGTATGTGATGAACTTAGGTGTTTGTGTTTGTCTGGGTGTTTCTTATAATATATTATAAGTATGTATTTACAAAAAAAAAGTATATAAGTATTATATCCATTGTCTAGTACCCATAGTACAAGCTCTGCTTAGTTTGGGACTGGATGGTGCTGTGTAAAAATGTCCAGGGTTTATTTATTAGTTATTTATTTATTTACCCTCCTTAGGCTCCCACTGTCGGTTAAAAAGAAAGCCGACTATATGAACGATATTGAGTAAGGAATCTCAAACATTTGAACCCCATACAAAAACACATACATCAATCAATTCATAATGGATCTTTTGAAACAGAAATAAATGCAACTTAGTACTTATAACACTTATGAGATAAGTCAAGTGGGCACTAGGAACCACTTGAGATTTGATTCATCGCTTGGTTCTATAAAAAGTAACGTTTGTAATTGCACCCAGTGCAGTCCTGTTGTACCACAGCTACTCATGTGGTTGTACTAATTATAACTATTATAAGACAATGAGCAAATTCCCCCCGATGCTACTCACTTTCATCAATTTTTCCCAATTCTTGTGGGGATTTCCTTAAATCCTTTCTTAGTGCACACTTGCATCATTTAAGGAACATTTTGTGCAAAATTTTATTATTTAGACCCAGCGGTTTTAGCTGTGCGTTGCGTTGATCGATCAGTCAGTCAGTCAGTCAGTCAGATTCTTATATAGCCTTGGGATCCGTGTGCAACTTTGCCTGCGTATAAAGTATTTTTTCAGAAAAAATCCAGAAGTACAAACTTGGTTTTGACAAATCTTTCATATTTAGATTATTTCATCATCATCAACCCATAATACTGTCCCACTGCTGGGCACGGGTCTCCTCTCAGTACGAGAGGGATTCGGCTATAGTCCACCACGCTGGCCTAATGCGGGTTGGCGGACTTCACATGCCATCGAGAAAATCTCTTGGGCATGCAGGTTTCCTCACGATGTTTTCCTTCACCGTTAAAGCAAGTGATAATTACACACATGATTTTGAAAAGTCAGAGGTGCGTGCTTTGGGTTCGAACTCGAGACATTTGACTCAGCATTTTAGTAGTCATACCCCTAGGCTATCACTGCTTACATTATTTAGGTATCTACTAATTTTTCTACTGTTTCTGTAAATGTATCGTTCCGTAAACCAAATTAGAAAAATAAAACGTCATACCCATGTAATGCCTACGTATGCCTCATTGCCTATGTATGTATGCCTATGTATTTTTCTAGTTTCTGTAAATGTATCGTTCCTTAAACCAAATTAGAAAAATAAAACGTCATACCCATGTAATGCCTACGTATGCCTCATTGCCTATGTATGTATGCCTATGTATTTTTCTAGTTTCTGTAAATGTATCGTTCCGTAAACCAAATTAGAAAAATAAAACGTCATACCCATGTAATGCCTACGTATGCCTCATTGCCTATGTATGTATGCCTATGTATTTTTCTAGTTTCTGTAAATGTATCGTTCCTTAAACCAAATTAGAAAAATAAAACGTCATACCCATGTAATGCCTATGTATGCCTCATTGCCTATGTATGTATGCCTATGTATTTTTCTACTGTTTCTGTAAATGTATCGTTCCTTAAACCAAATTAGAAAAATAAAACGTCATACCCATGTAATGCCTATGTATGCCTCATTGCCTATGTATGTATGCCTATGTATTTCGTATATATTTCTTTTGTATATTCATTAGAGAAATATTAAAACATGAAAAAATGAAAGCGTAAACAATGAGGCACACATACAATACAATACATACGATACATTTACCTATGTAATGTATAGGTATTTCGAAGTTACATTGTGCCGTTCACGACAAAAATCTCGAATATTGTCGTAGATATCGTAATTGTTAACTATTTGTTCGCACTACTGGCATGAACTATTTGTTCCAATGCTCGCACTACTGGCAAGTTAAAGTAAACACGATGACTCAGAGTATATTGCTAAGACATTTTGTTTAGGCGTCATATTATTTGAATCAGTACCATCCTTCCTACCTGTTGTTTCTTTTTTATCAACATACCATCACGCCAGTATTCTCCGAAAGAGTAGGCAGGGGTGAACAATAATAATGTGCAACCACAATTCGTCGGTATGTTTACCTAAGTCCTATATACCTACCACGTGGCGAGCCTATTGCCATTCATCATCATCATCATCAACAGCCCGTAATCGTCCACTGCTGGACTTAGACCTCTTGTAATAAAGGCCACAAAGCCCGATCTTCAGCTCTTTTTAGCCAGTCACTGCCAGCTTTCGCAAGTCGTCAGTCCACCTAGCCGGCGGGCGTCAATACGCTTGCCTAGACGCGATCTCCACTCAAGCACTCATTTGCTTCAACAGTTGTCGGGTCTCCGAGAGACACGACAGGCCTTTTGCCGTTATCAGACACCAATTCAAGTTTTGAGCTGATAAGAATTTCATCTATATCTATACTAAAATTATAAAGATTTAAATCTTTGTATTGAATAGGCTCCGAAACTACTGGACCAATTTGAAAAATTATTTCAGTGTTAGATAGCCCATTTATCGGTGAAGGCTATAGGTATCATCACGCTACGCCTAATAGGAGCGGAATAGCAATAAGAAATGTTGCAAAAACGGGGGAAAAATTCATAAGACCACGCGGGCGAAGCCGCTGGCGGGAAGCTAGTACCTACTTAATAAATACCCAATAACATTAGGTACTACTAATAATCTAGTACACCTACTCGACACAGGAATCTCGCCCAAGTAGGTACCTCGAGTGACTTACGACCACTAAACGATAAATAACAAGTAATTTGGGAGTTCCACCCGATTCATGATCACCGCACCGTGACGTCATTATGGTACGTACAATAATGACACCGTAATGTTAGTACTTCCGCTTGTAATGATGATTTTATTATGTTGGTCAATGCGTATGTCAAGTTCACCTAGTTTTAAGTCATCGAGCAGAAAAGTGTTAACATAATATTTATTTCTATACTAGCGTGCACTTGCACAGCTTGGCCTGCGTTTTCCGGTGGTTTTAAAAAATAAATCTTACATACAAATCTTGTCCTGACAATAAGGAATATGGCAAAACAAGAATTATCCAATTTGGTAAGTAATGCGCAGACATTTTGGAGATTCATTTTTATATATCTAGATTTCTAGATACTGCCTAGAAAATGGCATAAGAGTATGTGTGTATTTTATATACATAAACTTATTTGTATACCATCGAAGAATATTATTTCTATAGCCACTTCCCCAATAGGTACATTTCGTTTACTTTTTTATAAAAAAAAAGTATAAAAGTATTATATCTATTGTCGCATAGTACAAGCTCTGCTTAGTTTGGGACTAGATGGTGCTGTGTAAAAATGTCCCCAAATGTTCCCAAAAATAAAAGAATAGTTAGAAAGCCTGAGAGATTTTCTAGACGGTGCGGTGTGTGAAGTCTGCCAACCTACACTGGACCAACTCCTCTTATTGTGAGAGGGAATTGTGCGGCTCAGTTGTGCCCAGTAGTGGGACAATAAATGAAAAAAAAACATGGGATACAGGGTCACAAAGTTTTATTGAAACAACTTAAATTCGATTTTTAAGTACAAATCAATAATTTCAAATATCTTTAGCGTATGGCAACGTGTTCTTATAACACAATTATTTACTACATAAATAATATCTATAAAATATATACCTATTTACAAAACTTAATAATACTGTTTCCTATATACACTCGCTACGTATAAAACATCTATGTATATATTCGAAAAAAAACATTAAAATGCAAGGCACCGGTGTAGCACCAAATTTTACACAATAGCAACATTTTTGTATTAAAATATTGTAATATATCATCACTGGATTTAAACAGTGCACGACTGTACAGAAATTAAGTGTATTAAAACACAATAGTTTTAACAAATTACATATTCGATACGATACACTTCTTATACGAAGAACTGTATAAAAAATATAAATGAATACAATTCGTGAGCGCTTTTCTAAGCGACTGTACACCATACCCGTACAATACAATGAGTACTATGTTAATGGTTGGGTTCAGATAACCAGCAGGTCATTTTAAATTATTATGCATGAAAAATTTACTAAAAAGTTAACTAATTAATTTTAAACTAAATCAAAGTAGGTATGTAAATGTATCCGTTTTGAAAAAGGAGAATTTATTAAATAATGATAAGGGTGACACTAAAGATAGAAAGAGACAGAGAGCTTATTAAAACATTTTTAATTTTATATATATTTAAAATCACTGACAAAAACTAAACAAGACAAGAAAACAATGATTGGGGCCTGTAGACAAGTTGCAATTTGACATTCGAATCGACAAACGAATAGAAACAAAATGTTTGGAAATGACATTAGTGACAGCCCGATTTGTCGAAAGCTTGTCATCTCCATACATTTTGTTTGTATTACGCAATAACATCGATACGAATATTATAAATGCGAAAAAAACATCCGTTTGTCTGTAACCTTTTCACGCTTAAATCGCTGAGCCAATTTTCATATAATTTGGCAAGTTTTTGCAGCCTGACGACGAGATAAATAGTGAAAAATCGCGAGTGAAACCGAAAACAACTGCTAGTTTTATTTCCAAACCAGCTTATACAGGGAAACAACAAGGAGATAGTATAGAGATCTCTTCATAGAGATGGAAAGACCATTGTTTTCCAAACCCGCTTTAATCTTAGGTGTAAGAGATTTATTTCTTCAAAAAAAAATTTCTAAAATTCAACTTAGGTTCTTTAAAATCTTAGCTTGGGAGTTCAAATAGAACTTCATAATTTCCTGGGATTCATCAACCAACCAGTATCATAATACTCAATCAGACTACATCACAAGCGATGCAAGATTGTCATCAGAAATATCATAGCTGTTCCACCAGCCTGCAACGCAGTCTTCACAATATCAACTAAATTATATTTACAATAAATATCACTAGTTTCGTTTAAAAGGAAGAAATACTAGGACCGTAATATGATATGTTAGAGCCAAAATGTTAGAGATGGATGGAAGTATTCATAAATATAGCGGCATCTTATTCTCACAATGAAACAATAAAAGCTTTATCAGTTTTAGTTCAGTTCAGTCCAGCTTAGTCCAGTTTATAATACGGTTTCTGATAATATTCAGTTCTCAATAGCATAAAATGCTAAAGAAAAATTTAATAGTGAATATACAATTGCATCGGATTTTGGAAGCACTTTGAAACTACTAAACAGACAATAGATTATAAATAATTACATTTCAATATTTTATAGTCATAATATCAATAACAATTCAACAAAATCATTGAATTGTTAACTTCAGTTATAAAAGATTATATTTACATTAAGCACCACGACAATATAGCACACTTTAAAACCCCAGATGTAATTTCAAGTCTTGCAATTGTATGTAAAAACAGGAACTTTTTAAGATAGAGGCACTTCAAAGGGAATACTAATTTTAATACTGGTTTAAGACCTTAATGTTAGTTAAGCGCAGATTACCGATCAATCGCGTCACGCTAGAAGACATTTGTTTCAAACACCAACTTATAATTCCATTGCACTTATTGTGACTAGCAAAACAGTATCTTCATAGCGATAATTCTCAAAAAAAGAATATTTTCTGCGATTTTCTCCGTCTAAATTATGCGCTTATCCTTCAAATTCTACAAATGAAACCACGACAAATACTAAACAAAGACTATCGATTAATACATAATGATTCGACATATTTCGGGTCCATTTCGTCTATCTCGCGACCTTTCGTTTCTGGTACAAAAAGAACTACAAATAGAAGACACAGTACTGATATCCCAGCATACATCCAGAACAACCCATAAAGACCTATGTAGTCTTGAAAATCTGTGGCTGTCTTAACATTGACAAAGCCGCAGAGGTGGCTGAAACTTGTAGCCATAGCACTGCCCGTACTTCTGTACTCAAGAGGAAACAGCTCTCCAATGAGTAGAGAAGATATAGGACTTATGCCTAAAGAAAATGCAATTGTAAAAGTCAGAACGCAGAGCAGTGGTATCCAATCATACGTAGGTTCTGATTGCATTAAATCCGATGAATTTCTGAATACTTCTTCATAGTAAGCGTAAGAGCCGAACCCAGCTAAAGCTATTGACATCATGACTCCGCTTATCATTAGTAAAGGTAGTCTTCCAACATGATCTATAAGCATTCCTGAGAGACATGAAGCTAGTAGTTGGGCCACACTCGTTGCTATCGCTCCTCCATGAGGATTCATAGTTCTGAACGTCTTCTTAAACATTTTGACCGCATAGAAATTAAACAAATTGGCTCCAGTAAACCTTTGGAAGAACATCAGGCCGCAAGTGATCAGAACAGGCCTCGTCATCCTCTTTGATAGTAATGCTTTGAATTTTCCTGCATTACCACAGTTGAAGAGTTTACTGGCGAGAATATTGGTCCTTATTGTTGCGAGTTCCTGTCGGATATCAGCTTCTGGTCCTCGGAGCCATTGTAAAGATTCTTCGGCTTCCTGTTCTTTACCTCTAAGTAGGAGAGAAGAGGGGGTTTCGGGGATAAAGAAGAGAGCGAAGAATAAGAGGATTGGTGCTGCGGCGACCATCAGAGCAAGCTGGTACCAATTCAGGTAGGCGCCGATGGAGAATGATATCAGGATGCCGATTTGGCTCAGAATCTTGAGTACTGAGCTTAGACAGCCTCTAATTTCAGGCACTGCTATCTCTGTGACGTATACCTGTGGACAAAAGAGACCTTTTATTAGTGATGCACTTAATTTAACAGTAATCTAAGCTTAGTGTTGTCTCAATTCATCTTATGGTTAACCATTGATCGTTTGGTTTTCTAAGTTGGATTTGTTGCACTGGACCACACAAAGATAATGTTATTCATTGTTAATGAAAACAAACTCCAACAAAGAGCAATCTAACGATACATAATCATGAGACGAATTCTCCGCCGTCACTACGAGCTTAACAAATGAAGATTTACCATCTGATTTAAATTGTATTAGTACTATTTCGTTCGTTATCAAGTAATTTTATGCTTTTCAAACAGTATTTTTATTGAATGCTATTATTTTTGGGATAAGATCATTTTGTTTGTCGTCTCGTGTTTTAGTGTGGGTGTGTAAAGTTGTAATTTTATTTGAATTCCTATGTTTATTTTGATTGTTATTAGTTTTATTGGGTAATTCAATGACTTTTTCAGTGTTATTATGTAGTAAGAGAAGAGAGTGGATCATCTGATTATCAGCCCACTCGACTCATAAAATGTACCAATGGTACCCTTTACGCCTCCTACAGTACTTACTTATCTTGGAATTTGAACTTTTTCACTTGTTGGGAGTATACATTTTTTTACGAAACAAAATCTAGTTTATACAGTAGAACATTTTTATAAAGAATTCTTGTGACCTAGCCAGGAGCTTAGCGAGCGATTCATAATCATAAATTTTAGCGTCCCAGCTCATCACTGTTGTATCCACTATCACTCTGGCCTCACTGCTAGCTCGTGGTGAAGAACGCGACATAATAGCCGTATCACCATGCTAGCCGACCTTTATGAAGTTGAATGCGAGAACGGTGTTATAAAGGCATATGGTATAATTTGCTATAACTCAACGTGGTCGAAGAGCTCATAAAGTTTGGTTATATATACCATTGACGTATTTCCATACATTATTTTAACAATGAACTGTAAGACTCGTGTATTGTGGCGAATCGCCCATGAATTTTATGTTTTAGACCATTTTGCTGTGGTATTTATTATTTGTGTGGCCTGAAACGGGTGGTCTTACCACTTCTCTGTACGACGAAAGAATTGTAATGGCCTTTGTAAGGGTTCATACAAATGTTTTATGCCTTGTGACAAACTCCGAGCAGCTACTAAGAATTTCCAAACAAAAAATCTAAATATTACTGCTTGAAGATTGAATCCAGAACATTCTGATTCCTAATCCACCTTTGGTGGTCCCGGTTTTCGTAAAGTTAAGCTATAATCAACGCCTGATGGTAACCCAAAAACGAAATCTAAGATGGAGTCTTACGCTTTTACATGACAGGTTTTCACTGTATATCTTGTTATTGCCATGGTCTATCTTAACAATGTCTATGTTGCCAAACGAGCAGACGAGCCACAAGTTGCAATTTGACAGTCAAATCAACAAACGAATAGAAACAAAATGTATGGAAGTGATATTAGTGACAGCCCGATTTGTCGAAAGCTTGTGTCATTTCCATACATTTTGTTTGTATTTGTTTGGCGATTCGAAAGTCAAAATGTAATTTCTCTAAAGGTCCTGATTGTAATCATCGCTGCCCATGTAAACCTACAACACTAGAGAGAGAGACGTTGCTGATGCGTCACCAAAACTTAACAGCCTGGTTGCTGCTGGAGCCGCAGCAACTGCGACGTGGAAACTGGTAACGTACAAAAGTCGAAACACGCACAAAGGTGCCTTAGAATTAGGACAGATCTCAACGTAAGGGTCCAGTCTTATCGTCGAGGAAGTCAGATATTTTCTCATCTCTTTCAAAGATGGTAGCTAGTCAGATCAATCCTACACTTAGATGCATCCCACCACACAGCATGCATTCCTTCTTTCATACGGAGAAGTTTTGTATTTTATCCACTACTCGCAAATTGTTCTAACCAAGCAATAATAACAGATATTTATAGTAAAACATTGATCATCAGTCCACATACTATCGTAAAATTGTTCAACAATAGATTATTTTACATAAATAATAGTTAACAAGTCAATGTTGGTGCATAAACGGTAATGCCTTTTTATGTTCAGTTCGAAGAAAGTCAAAGAGTATTTATGCTAAGAGAGTTTAGAAGAGGAACTAATGGCGCCACTCACGCTTGACTAATTTATATGACAAAAGACGTATCGTGCTTACTAGATTTGCATGCAAAGTACATTATTATATTAAATGTAATAAATATTATTTATTCAAACGACGCAGCCAATCCGATTTCAAATGATTTGTGTGGATTTTCGGATTATACTGATTGGTAATCACGAATCGTTTGGTAAAGGCACACAAATTACTGTTCATTTTAGGAAATGCCATAAGCATTAATACAACACAAATACAAATTAAGATAAACACAAACCTAATTGGATTTAGAAATATTTTAGTAAGTATCAATAGAGGTATAATTTATTTAAAGTGAATCATTTAAAAATTAATCTTTAAAATCATTATTCATTAAAATCCATTAAGCCGTTTTGGTTACATGAGAGGAGATACGCAAAAATACATTTGCATAAGTACGTTGATTCACGAATTGACCTAAACATTTCAACGGATTACAAAAGAGGTTAAAAGTCAAAAGTTTCTATTTTGATTTCCACATCTCTCTAGCCTGCTCTACTCTATGGCTCCGCCACAGTACTCAAAGTGACGTCTGTCAAAGATTGCACGATTCTGAAAACTGTGCAACACGTAGCGACCGGCGCATTGCAAATTACCATTTATTTAACAATAAGTCAAATTATATGGTCAATTGTTTTGCTATGCATCGTGCATTGCCTTTGATTATGACAATATAGTGCCTCGTCGAAATCATAAAATGTTATTTTTATGGAATCACCAGCTCTAAAGCAATGCAAAATGAGGTAAATATTTCATAAAAGAAAATATTGCCACACACAAGGATTTTTTCGTGTATAATTTTTACAGATTTGTCAAGTTACATAATTAAAACCACTGTTTGTAGTCCATTCAAACATATTTTGTTCTGTGCGGCAACTGAAACCATGACACATGGTAACAAAATTACATTACTTAATTCATTATCAAAAAGTTGTAAACTCTTAAAATAAGGACTTAAAAACTTGGAGTGTTTTTAAGTCCTTATTTTAAGAGTTTACAATCTAGGAGGAATATCAAAATCATAATTTTTCTATTAATTCGTGATCTGTGTTCCACGTTGACACCTGTCAAATGTGTCATTCTGAGACACGTACGACATTTCTATGAACAAACCTATGTTCTGTTAATGTCTATGCCCCTTGCCCCTGTCAAGTTAGCCTTTCCGAAAGGCCACGTAAATGTACAGTCGCATACTAAAGTGTTACTGTGCAAAATTATCGAAAATTGCAAGGGAAACAGGACTGTGGCATAGATGACCCACGACAAGTTGACAAAAAAATCCAAGTTAATAGCTGCTATTAGCTCTTTTTAAGATAAATATCTATTTTCACTACTTGACCTGGGAATCAAACCTCACATTTACGGAACCACGAGGCAGTTATTATATGTGTAGACTTGTTCTACCGAATACGGTTCAACTGACCTAAACTTCCCGTCGAGTTCTTCCATAACTGACTCTTGACAAGCTAACCTAAGTTGTTAAAATTTAACGACATCTGCCAATTAATATGTCTTACGGTCTATAAGTGTACCATTATAGCGTGCCTTAGATGGATGTGTAAAATATAAAGGTGAAAACACATTAAAGCTCATCGCGCACTTGGTCGGAACGGCCAGTGATCCCACAATAGGCCGCCGCGGCCAAAGTTGGTTTAGTTGCACCAACAGCGTAATTGGCCTATTTTGGTCCGACCAAAGTTGTTCCATAGCGACAACCACGGCTCCATAAGGCTGCGTCTTCACAGTGCGTTGCGTGAGCGGTATTTGTTTCAGTATTAAACGCATCCGATCTACCTAGTACCTAGATTTTTTCCTCCTTCACCGCTCAGCTTCCACGCACATCTCTAGACGAAACGAAACGCAGCCTAAAGAGATTGGTCGTTTATAATAACTTTTAGTGGGTAAATATTATCATACCTATACAAGGTCTACTTAGCTTATTTGATCCAAAGGTAGCAAATACGGTTTTACTGGATCGCACAAACACATCGCATCAAAATCAAGTTCACTCATTGATTGTTACTTGCATTTAAGTAAAACTAAGTAGGACAAGTAGGTAAGGAGCTTGCTTGAACATTATCTGTTCCAATGTTTCGTGAAGTGTGTTGATCTCAGTGTGTAAATCAGTTTTTTTACTTAAAGAGAAATCACAATAAGCATGTCAGGTTTGATTTTTGAGTGCAAAAGAAATAACGTTGAGAAGCAACTAATACGATTAGAATCCTAAGAATATAAATATAACAAGTTGACATTAATATACTGCAAAGCTAATGTAGAGATTAAATTACAGCCGCCGCGGCCTTACGAGATTTACTTTACACATTAGTGTGCGTTTACCCTAACATCAGTTAGATAAAGCCCCAGCTATTCAATTTTAATGTCTTCAGGGATTGACACTTGTAATGGCACTGGTACTGTATATGGTACCTTTAATGTTTCATACTACTCCCTAATTGGCCATATATGGCCTTCCTAGGCTTTCTCCATAGAAATGCAGTTTCTGTGAATGTTATTTTCCGAATGCTGTAATACGTCGGGTACAATGCGTTGGTTTATGTTTTTGAGGTTTCGAGTTGATGTTAAGATACCATTTAAGTACCTATTTTAATGTGATTTGGGTTTGTATGTGATATGTCCGTGTTTCCTATAAGATTTATGAAGGAATGAGGAATTATTGCTTATTTATACTTGTGTCCCATATATGGTACATACCGGTACCTAATAGTTTACGATACGCTAAACTACCTTGGGGGCTAGTTTGTCCATTCGAATGTCAAAATGCAACTTGTCTGGCTCCCCTTATTGGTGTCTTAGGCTAACATTCAGAGACGATGCTCAGCGTAAAGTAAGGCTTGCGTATGTCAAATTTGTATTACAATTTGACATACGGAAGCGTAAGTTCATGCTGAGTCTCTTCTCTGAATCTCAGCCTTAGTCGTAATCGTGACGGAGAAGAGTCTTGGGTTCTAATCAGATATTAATAGCACTCACATTTACAATTCCTATATTTTACCCCCGACGCAAAAACGACGAGGGATAAAAGTTTGACGTGTCTATCTGATATTGTGTGTGTGTGTGTGTTTGTGTGTGTGTACGTTTTCGTGTGCAGTTTATTTATCTACATTATTGCTTTTGACTTATCACGCGTTTTCGTGTGTATCTTTGTCATTTTGTGTCGGGGTTTTAATACATTTTGGTAAACTAAGTATATGAACTTTTCGAGATAGAAACTACACTTACTTGTGTCGTCATATTGATGCAGCAGATGAGCATGCCTCCGCAGAAGGACGCTACGGATATCATGTGCACGCCAGTGGAGAGCGCGGTGGCCAGCCACGCCAGGGTGTAAGGCAGCGCCATCGCCAGCAACACCGTGCGCCGGCCCAGCCGCATCGCGAACCCGCCCATAATTCCGCCGATGAACGCACCTGAGGAAAACATATTTTATTTTAGGTACTAGAATTGCTTAGTCCTTTTTCAACCGACTTCAAAAAAAGGAGGAGGTTCTCAATTCGACTGTTTTTTTTATGTATTTTACCTCAGAACTTTCGACTGGGTGAACCGATTTTGGATGATTCTTTTTTCATTCGAAAGCTGGTGCTTAAAGATTGGTTTTATCGAAATCCGGTGAGCGGTTGTAAAACTATCGACTAACATTTTAAAAAATGTATACATAGATGATATTATGGTTTTCTCCGAAACCTCGCTGTCTGTGCCGGTCAGTGCGTTTAGTTGAATCTCCAGCAATGCAAAATTGCCGTTCGCATTTATAATAACTATATCAGTATAAATATTTTTGAATCGCTACATAAAACGAAATTCCCTTGCCGCGTCTGTTTGTCTCTCTGAACGCGACTCAAAAACTACTGAAAGAATTTCTGTTTTCAACAAAAATAGTAAAGTTTAGATGTATAATTCATTATAGTTTTGTATAAATTGGCCGAAATATAACGATGAATAAAATGAAACATCTTGACGACTTGAAGCTCCGTACAATTCGAAGCCGGGGCGAGTTTATTTGAGGTTAGAGATTTCCCAATTCACATAAATGAGTTTAAAACAAACTTAGTATAATGTTTGCCGCACAGAAATAGATTTTATTCATGTAAATCAACCATTAACAAAAGCTACAAAGCTACTCAAAGACCATATCATTGTTTTAAATCGTATAACGAAGCAGACACCGACGCTAAATGCACACTTGAGCTGATTAAGCACAATAAGCACTCGCTAATAAATGCACTAGATCATGTTTAAAACGAATGTATGCTAAACGAAGCTAAAAGAATTCAATTGCATTTTATTATGACTATAATGACAAATAATACTATCATGTCTGTATTCCCCAAAGGGTTAACCTTGCCCTTTGGGGAATGTTTTGGTCCCACGCAAAAGGGAACGATCCTATTGGTTTTAATCGGGCAAATCTATTGCCATTTAACCGGCAAAAGTTCTAATATTTTTATAATACTAATTTTATATTAACTACTAGCTTCCCGCCAGCGGCTTCGCCCGCGTGGTCTTGATAACTTTTGCCCCCGTTTTTGCAACATTTTTCATTGCTACTCCGCTCCTATTAGTCATAGCATGACGGTATATAGCCTATATATAGCCTTCCCCGATAAATGGGCTATCTAACACTAAAAGAATTTTTCAAATCGGTCCAGTAGTTTCGGAGCCTATTCAATACAAACAAACAATCAAATCTTTCCTCTTTGTAATATTAGTACAGAAATGCAGAAATATTTATACAGTAACTAAAATTGGTTTCAGAGATTTAGTTCTAAATATACACCCTAAAATACACTATTAACCCGCATTTAAGTATTTTAAAGATGGTCAAAAATAAGGTTCATAGCAGGTGGTGAAGGGTACATAATGTTGTTATTAACAGGACACATCCAAACTCCGAGTCCCCCGGAAAAGTATCACCATTTTGAAATGGAAACCCTAAGCTTATGCCAAACAATAAGCTTGAATACAAATTCTGTGAGCCGAGCATTCCTGAGTCTCTTTGAAAACATATTGTTCCGAGAAAGAGCACAAATATGCGCACTTTGACACAGGAATATCCAATGTTTTCTGTGTTTCGCGAATTCTGTTTGTATCGGAAACCATTGAAGATTTTTTTATTACAACAGCAAACGAAGTTCCTACACAAGGATTAAATAGAACTATTCATTCGACAAAACAATAGGGTATAATGCCTGATGTTTAACTTGTTTGAACAAAAATAATTCATATACTTACATAACATACATAATATGTATAAGCTTAATTACATAAAATTTAGGGCCTTTTTCAACTACTCTAGATAGCAACTAACTAGGGTTTAGGAATTCCCGACAGTTTAAAAATCCCGGGACACGAGACAAGAGACAAGGTCCCGGGAATCCCCGGGACTTCAAGACTTTAAGAAAATATTTGTTTAACTTTTGTAAGAGCCTTTTTTGAAGATTTTTTTTTTGAGTTAATTCTTGTAGCAAGGTATTAGAAAATTACCATTTTTTTGTAAAAATTACCATTTAGTAACACCATTTTTACTTTTTTTGGGTGTCTATACCTACTTTATAAGGTTTTCCTAGGTACATGTTACAATTCTTTTCACTTCTATACAATGCATTACGGCAATGATAGAGGTGTAGGCAGAGGTACAGTAAGAGGCCATAAGTCCATTATCTTGTCAAGGATCGTATTTGCCTGCACGTTACTGCGTATAAACATAAAAATATACTTAGTGATTTGAAATTTAATACCACTATCTTAATACACCGTCGCGTCATCACAGCACTGAATGATCATTACATCGCTCTCTTTCCGACAAGATAAGTATGAAAGAGTACGATATACGAGATCGTTTCTGTATGCAAAATGTTTGTTATAGAAAAAGGTCGTAAGTGAAACATGTTTCATGCTTGAAAAAATAGACTTGTAAAAATGGTAATGGACTTATGACCGCGACCGTACTTTATACCCGATCTTTCCCTTCATTACGCGTAAAGCGACGCGATATAAATCTCCGCGCGACACCCTTCCTGTAGGCCACCGCCAGGCCCGGGATAGATAAAATACGTAAAGCGATTTAGTGTTCATGTAAAAGATTAAACACTCGTTTTAAAAAGGTTTTACATGGCACTCGATAACCTCTTTTTACAACTCTGTCTCTCTTTACAACAGACAAAATGGACGATGTTCTCAATTTGAATGCGTATCTACTATCTATTGTTTTAGACACCAATCAAAATGTGGGACCTAAAAAGAATAGTCATATTTAGGGCCTTACAAGTTGTATTTTTTCATTCGAATCGACAAACGAATAAAAACAAAATTTATGGAAATGACACAAGCTTTCGACAAATCAACAAAGGTTAAAGGTTAAAGTTAGCTCGAGCCAACTTCAACCCGGACAATAAGTTTGGCGCGAACTGTACTTTTATTTGTCATCTGAGATTTTTCAATCAATGATCCAAATAATATTCTATATTTTGCCGAATCACTGTTTTCTTTCAATTCGTATCACGGAAAACTACATTTCAACTGAATAGTATTAATTGAAAGCTATACACGTTGAACGATTGCAGCGGGCGCAAATATAACACGGGTATATCTGTCTGTCTGTGCCGTTTATTTTCGTCTGAGAATCGTTCCTGAGATGTAGCAGATTGGCTGACATAGAAATAAGCGTTTGATTTCATCTGACTGTTTATTTTAATAGACTTTTTGCTTTGCGTGATGTAGTTTATATACTAGCGTCAGTAGAAAAACTGAGATGTTATATTGAAGGAGAATAGTGTGAAACTTGTTCTGTGAATTTATTAATAAGTTTGTTTATAATATTTTATGTATCATCATCGACCTATACAAGGTGGAAGGGACATCGACGCAATTCCGAATACCATGAGTTCAGAACATGATTCTGGACCACCCTGCGTTGAAATTTTCTGTAACTTTTTCCATAAATTTTTCTGTTAATGGTGTTACATGAAAATACAGACATATATAGAGAGCTATATGTATAAAATTTCTCAAAAATATTTATATATTAACTGATGAGAAACATGTGTTGCTGGTATCAGTCACGCGTTGCCTTCTTGAGACACCAAAATAAGCCTTATGCGCCTTTACTGGAACACAATAATGGTAGCTTATTATGCTTAACAGAATAATTTTGACAACACGGTGGTACCAACCTGAACAAACTTAACAGTCCAGTTCTACCAACATTACTATTAATCATTTCTTTCAACTCACTTTATCAACTGTCATTTTGTTATTTCTGAACGAAAAACGTTTTGATAACACACACACATTCGAAGGAAAACGCATTAATTTTCCGAACGCAAATAAACAGTGACATACGCTTCGTGTTTCCGACATCACTAATCATTTCCATTGTGATTGTAAAGGAGTGTGCATGTTGTACCACTCTACGTATTGTAATCTATACTAGGTTAGTCTATACTTCTTTAATAATATTATAAAGAGGAAAGATTTGATTGTTAGTTTGTATTGATTAGGCTCCGGAAGTACTGGACCATTTTGAACAATTCTTTCAGTGTTAGATAGCCCATTTATCGGGGAAGGCTATAGGCTATATACCATCACGCTACGACTAAAAGGAGCGGAGTAACAATGAAAAACGCTGGCTGGAAGCTAGTAGATAACTTAAAAATATTAGAACTTTTGCGGGTAAAATAGCAATAGGCAAAAAAAATGTTACTCCATCATTGAAAAATGTTGCAAAAACGGGGTAATATTATTCCTTATCCAGTCAAACCCCAAGAGGTCCTATCACCAAGTAGGTCGGATCTTTTCTCTTACGAGATGCTTATCTGAATGGCAGAGTAGAATTGTATTGTAACCCACACACGGGATTTTCCTGGTACATTTCTTCCTATGGAACGCAGGTGAAAAGATATTTAATGTCTTAAATAGTCTCCAATCTCCTTAAATCACAAATGAACACAGGACTTATTCTTAGCCGATGACTGCTACTAATCCGGCGCTCCCGAGACCAAATAACCAAGTATGTCGAACATCCCAATGTGTCATTCCGCAGCCGTCGAAGAATGCCCTTTATCGGCGAAAAACAATGACTTTTCGAATACCGATGTCGACAGACAGACATAAATTAAATGCTCGACTATCAACGGCACATCACTCTTTATTTTCCTTTGCTTGGTATTCAGGTTGTGCCCAATTTAGAACATTGTTTTATTGATTTTATTTATTTATTAGTCGCGGGTATAGTATTTCCAATGTGCAACGATTTTGTGTCAATTTGAAGTTGTAACATCAGGTTTTTTTAAATAATTAATCGATATCGAAAGGATTGAATCAGTTTCAATTTTAGAATAAATCGATGTGTTGTTCTCTTGAAAGCACTAGCGTCACATTGGAATATAATGCTGTGTAGAATACGTAAGATTATATAATTTTACAGTTCAAATTAGGTTAAAAAAATATATTCTTGGCGCTATGTACAACTAAGGACATCAGAAATTAATAAAACTAGTAAACAACTGTTAAAAATAAGTTCCGCTAAGCAATGGTTATGAAATCTTGAGGTCTATGATTATATTGTTTTGACTATAATAATTATGACATTGACAAGTTATAAATATGACATTTGACAAATAAATACGACAAATTTTAACGATGTAAACACACAGCATTAATAGAAAATAATAATTTTCAAGAGAAAACCATAGCTATAACAATTTTATTAATACCTATTAAATAATAATAAAACTTCAATACACAGTGTCACAAGTCACATGATATTTAAACTGTAATTTGTGTTTACTACTACGCCGCCATATTTTATGAAAACTGACAGTAGAATGTCCAGTTTAAGCTGACACTTTGGCGCGGCGCTACTGATACAGGCATTCTGTCAAAAACATGTCAAATTCAATATATTAAATTTAGTTCTCAATTTGGTCACGTGTCAAGATATATTGGCGTTTCGTAAAAAAGTGCTTGCAGGCACACTGGGCGGGGAAAGCGATTCAATTATGAGTAATAAACAATAATTTTGTTTATATTTTGAGCAAGATTTATAGTTGATAATAAATTATTGTAATTTTTGAAGATGGGTATTAAATTGATTAATAATAGATAATGATGTTGCTTTTAATTTTATTGAACATTCGATTTTTATTACTTTTCTCTTGAGAGACAGTAATAAGTACCTGTACTTTCACTTATTTGATGAAATAATAAAAACCGGTCAAGTGCCGGTCAGTTGGAACCGCATTCGCATATAAAGGGTTCCGTATCATTTTTAATTCTTAGATATCAATTCAATTAGTATTTTTGTTGTTATAGTGGCACTAAAAATAATCATTCTTTCCAAATATCAACTTTACCTATTACGGTTTAGTAGATACAGTAGAACATATCACGGACGCACGGACAGCGGAGGCTTTGGCACCCTTCGGGTACAGAACCCTAAAAAGTATTCCATTCCAAGTGATGGATAATATAACCATTGGCCTGCCAAGTCAAAGCTTGAATCCAAAGCACGATAAAAATTTAAGTTATTTTAAAAAATTGTTCTAGCCCACATAATAAGTTTTCACTAAAACGTTCAAGAGAAACCATTTATTTTAATAATAGAGTACCAACGATGTTTATATTATGCACTTTCATACTCATCAAAATAAGTGACCAAGCGGTACCACATACAATGCCTAGTACGTCCATTGTATAGAAATTGAATAGCATAATCTTAAACCGCAGTACACTGCCTACACTATAGGAATTTAGCGAGATGTTATTAGCGATTTCTCTGAAGAAAGTTGCGGGGCATCTTCTGCAGCAATATTACTGCAAATATGAACATAATATTATGATTAAACTGATATGTTTGTGATCTTATCTTTTGACGACGTCTGTGGTCTAGTGGTTCGAGTACCGGTGCTGATCACGAGGTTGTGAGTTCGATTCCCATAGGACACAAACATTTATGTGATGAACTTAAGTGTTTGTGTTCTTCTGGGTGTTTCTTATCTACACTAATATTATAAAGAGGAAAGATTTGTATTTTTGTATGTAACGAATAAACTCAAAAAGTATTGGACCGATTTGAAAAATTCTTTTCATGTTGGATAGCCCATTTATCGGCGAAGACTATAGGCTATATATCATCACGCTACGACTAATAGGAGCGGAGTAGTAATGAAAAATGTTGCAAAAACGGGCGAAAAAATTATAAGACCACGCGGGCGAAGCCGCTGGCGGGAAGCTAGTATGTTATAAGTATGTATTTACAAAAAAAAAGTATATAAGTATTATATCCATTGTCTAGTACCCATAGTACAAACTTTGCTTAGTTTGGGACTAGATGGTGCTGTGTAAAATTTCCTAGAATATTTATTTATTATTATTATTTATCTTTTAACAACGTGTGCCCACGTTGTTAAAAGATAAATAATAATAATAAAGTAGTAGTAAATAATAATAAAAAAAAAGTGTGGTCGCGGTGGTAGTTGCGTCCATATAGTTATTCCTAATCCCGTGGTTATTCCCCAAAATCCTTTCTTAGCGACGCCTACCTACGTCATAATATCTATCTGTGTGTCAAATTTCAGCTCAATCCATTCAGTGGTTCGAGCTGTGCTTGTCAATGTCAATCAATCATTTACCTTTTCCTTCTTTAAAGGTTGGTCCATTTATATTAGTCAAAACATTTTTTTTGATCTAGCTAGGACATCCCAAAGACTAATCTAAACACAACATAATGTTCCGCGAAAATCAGTAGTTTAGAAGAAGAAAAATTTCTTGTAGAACATTTATTTCATCAGATTTTTTTGAAAATTACGGACGGACGGACCTCGAATGCGTCGACCGCTTCCATTGGCACCCTTCGTGTACGGTACCCTAAAAATGTTTCATCGGTTTGTGCAGTTGCCATGCAATCCATCAATGTTTGAACTAAAATGTGGTAACAGTGAGTTTTACAATCATAAAGGTAAATATTTAGAAATACAGTTACCGTATTTTACACAACTCTGAAACGTGTATATGGAAGTTGATTACATAACCATGTTAGTAGTAAAATGACTTGTAATGTCAAGTTTATGATATTAAATTTTTAACCCCCGACGCAAAAACGACGGGGTGTTATAAGTTTGACGTGTGTGTGTGTGTGTGTGTCTGTCTGTGGCATCGTAGCTCCCTAACGGATAAACCGATTTTAATTTATTTTTTTATTTGAAAGGTGAATTAGTCGGGAGTGTTTTTAGCTATGTTTGATGAAAATCGGTCCAAGATGGCCGCCGCCACAAAATAGTGAATTACATTTTTTTTCACAACTCCCTTAATATAGGTATCAAATGAAAGGGCTTAACTAGGAGAATACTATACACTATGATAAATTTCAAATCCAAGATGGATGCCACCACAAAATGTCGTGTCGGGGGATTTCTAAATTTTTAATTTAGGTTAGGTTATCGTTATAAAATTTAAAATGTATGATGTATGTAGAGATCGTTTTTGAATATCTTAATCTATTTACTCTGTCACTTTAAGTAATTAATTTCATTCATATTGCTTTGATTCCTTTTTTGATTGCAGTAAGTACTGATGTTACGGTATAAAGGGCTGTCTTAGTGCCTAATTAATTCAATTAGAAAATATTTCAATGAAAAAAGGTTTGTTCGTCGAAAGGGTGATAATTTATTCCAGATAATTTTATTATTCTTAGGCCTTTGTCGTACTCAAAGAGACAGGTAATGGAATTGAATACTCTTTTTACTTAAACGAAATGAAAATTAATATAATATTTTTCTGTACTGAATTCTTTTTTTACGGGTACTAACAACAGAGATAATATTAAGAGTCCAGGGACCGCACTCAGAAACGTCAACTAACGTCAATGAATCGTTCACAAACAGTGGCTACTATATCTTGGCCTATTTTTCCATATTTGAGTTTGTTGTCAGTGTACTAAGATATACTGGGTATCTATTAGCTAATGATTCATTACGTTAAGCGACGTCTTTGAGTGCGGCCCTGAATTATATTGGCATGAATGACAGTTTTTAAACCTTATTCTGTAACGTGTCCGTTAAATGTGTCAAATTAGGGTGGCGCCACAATAGCATCAGTGTAAATTATAAACACATGATTACGAAAATTCAGAGGGTCGTGCCTTGGATTCGATCTCCAGAATTACGACTTGGCAGTCCAGTGGTCATACACCTAGGCTATCACTGCTGTATATTAGTTTATAAACCAACCTATTTATCCGATTAAGAAAGCTAGTCTCGATTAACCATTCACAAAGTACTTAATAGTAAATTCTCGATAATTTAAAGCGTGTACAATCGCCACAGTGTCTACTGAATACCGTGAAGGCACGATTTCGATCCCGGATTTATAGTTTATCCGACAAATCAATAATGTCAACGTCTAATCCCGCCGCGATCTATCAAATAAATCAATTACCACGGGCATAGCCGGGAGCTAAACTCAAACTATTTATCGATAATCCTAACGAATGGTTGTTTAATTTTGTGTGTTTGTTTATGATATTGAATCTGTTTCAAGCGGTTTCACTCGACATCGTTCTATGGTGATATGAAATAGCTAAGTTGCATTCTACTAACTAATAGAAAAGAAATGTTTGGGAATGACATAACCTTTTGACAAATCTGACGTTTACAAAAGGTCATTCCCGTACATTTTTTTAGAGAGGTAGGGCACAGCCATTAATGGTTCAAATCTGGAGCAGCCCATCTGGGGAAGTAACTCCACCATACAGAAAACTGCAGCCAAATACCACACTTTATTGTGTTGTGTTCCTGCAGTGAGTAAGGTCGCCAGAGCTCCTTCTAAGGATGCGCTGCGCTGGCAGCAAGAGGAATATTCCCTCAAACTGTCAGCACAGTGAATCCTCCATAAACCTCTAAGAGGTTTTTCGGGTCGGCAACGCGCGAGTGATACCCCTGGTGTTGCAAGCGTCCATAGGCTATGGTAACCGCTTACCATCAGGCGGGCCGTAAGCTTGTTTACCACCACCACCACCACCTTAGTGGAATAAATAAAAGAAAAAACCTTTCTTTTCTATTCGTTGTTCGAACTGTTGGCTTGCCCCTTGTAGCTCCAAATATAAGTGCATTCAAAGTGTTCAAACAAACAAACTTTTACTTAGCTTTATTTTATAAGGATGGATTCGGTTGCTGCCTCATCAGTCTAGTAGTCCTAAGCCTGACTGCTACGGTCTTTAATTAGTTCAATTCCCAGGTTGAGCAGTTTTTTTTTTTCTATGAAATTCCCTATTTGTGCCCGAATGATGGCAATAGGCTCGCCCTTTACTATATTTGACTACAAACCTTCCTTCTTGAATAAAACAGGAGAACCTACATACTTTACATAATATTGACTATCGCTCGCAATACCTCGTCCAACTACAAATAAATCATAGTTATTGGCGGACAGAGCCGCGGGGCAAAACTATGTATTTACAGATAATGCGACATTATTTATGTGAGGTTGTAATCAAGTACGGTTTATGATGTAATGCCGGCAGGATGTGGACGGTATTAGGATCGTATCAGGCTTGTTGAGCGCGCGTAAATATAACTGTAACTGAATATTTAAAGATGCTTATAGTCTATGACTGAAAGCAGAGTAGAGCAAATCCTCAAGTTTTTTTTTATTACCCAGTCGGGTAATCAAAAAGAACCTGCCGAACTGCCGAAGGCGGGTTACGTGTTTGACGTGTATGTATGTATGTCCGGTCGTAACTACTCATAGGCTCAACCGATTTAGACACCTCATTAGATTCGTCTTGATGGCACGAGTGTCACTGGGTACATGGAATTAAAAAAAATACAAAATGGCGGATTTCATACGCTTTATTCATGATTATGAAAATTACCTTTAGTTATATCAATTTTGATTTTAAATTATCGTTTAGGATATATCTAGTGATTCTATGATGATTTAAACTAACAAGCTCTGTGATGTTGGAAAATGTATTGCAGGCGGGACAAGCAAAGAAACAATTTTGTTTATGAACGAACAGCTTGTCCCGCCTGCAATACATTTTCCAACATCACAGAGCTTGTTCGTAGATTTTTAGTTAGTAGTTTTTACGCAGTCGGGTTTTTTGTTTCTTTTAATAAATGATTTTATTTCCTTCTTTTTAGTTTATAAATCATCATAGAATCACTAGATAGATCCTAAATGATGATTTAAAATATAAATTGATACAATTAAAGATCATTTTCAAAATCAGTTCGCACATTAAAGCGTATAAAATCCGCCATATTGATTTTTAAAAAATTTCATGTACCCAGTGACAGTCGTGCCATCAAGACGAATCTAATGAGGTGTCATTTGTCTAATTCGGTTGAGCCGTTGAGTAGTTACGACCGGACATAGGAACGGACATACATACATACATACATACATACATACATACATACATACATACATACGCGTCAAACACATAACCCTCCTCCTTCGGCAGTCGGGTAAAAAGTAGATAAATAAAATCAATTATTAAATGAAACAAAACCCCCATTGAATCTAAAAATCTAAAAACAAGGATTGTGATGTTGGAAAATATATTGCAGGCAGGACAAGCTGTTCGTTCATTAACAAAATTGTTTTTTGCTTGTCCCGCCTGCAATATATTTTCCAACATCACAGTGCTTGTTTTTAGATTTTTAGTCATTACTTTTTACGCAGTCGGGTTTTTTGTTTTATTTAATAATCTTAGATAAACTTGCCCTTGACCACAACTCGCCTGATGTTAAGCAACGATATGGTCTACGATGGAGCGCGCGGGTCTAGAAAAACCGATTCACTCTCGTCTCGAAGACAACCAAATTATAAGTCTTGGGGAACAAAGATTCCGCCAGTGAGTTCGACATTAGAGCAATTCGCACTATAAATGTTGAGGCAAAACGATTAGTGCGATCTTGAATTAAGTCGCGAAGGCAAAACGTCACCGTGTAGGGGCACAGCTATTTATGGCTCAAATCAGGAGCAACCCGTCTGGGGAAGTACCTCCACCTTACAGAAAACTCCAGCCAAATAACACACTTTATTGTGTGTTGTGTTCCTTCAGTGAGTAAGGTTGCCAGAGCTCCTTCTAAGGATGCGCTGCGCTGGCAGCAAGCGGAACATTCCCTTAAACTGTCGGCGCAGTGAATCCTCCATAAACTTCTATAAGAGGTTTTTGCAGGGTCGGCAACGCGTGAGTGACGCTTCGGTGTTGTAAACGTCCATAGGCTGCGGTAACCTACCATCAAACAGGCCGCATGATTGTTTGCCACCCTTGTGGTATAAAAAAATATATAATTCCTTACAGATATTCAAATCCGCATCTCTTAAGAGGCCAAAAGAGATCTAACTTGCTCGGTGATAAAACCTCTTTGGTTTTGACTGGCTGGCGAGTGGCGACACGTCGCAGTCTGTAAAACCTCTGTGTTTGTTCCGACTTTTGCGCGTGAGTTCTCTCTAGCTTCGCAGGCGTTAGAGGCTTTTAAGGGTCGACAACGCATTAACAGCGCCTCTGGTGTTGAAGGTATTTGCAGTGATGGCTATTAACTATTGGCTGGCTTATCTTATCTTACTATGGGAGCTGGTACAACCAGCAACACTTCGACCCAATGGGATCTTTTATGTTGTCCCCATTACCGTATATCCTTACTCTTTGAAGACGTGGTTCACGAAGGCGGCTAACCCACTGAGAGGAAGGAACCTAAAATCTTCCGGCTTCGGGTACCCGTTGTCGAGAAGACTCATCCGTTTCGTCGCCAGGACTTCACAATCGCACAGGATGTGCTGCAAAGGTTCCTTGAATTCACCACAGGCTCTGCAGTCATTATTCAAAGCTAGCTTCATTTTATGGAGCATGTCATTTGCGGTGTAGTGCCCTGTAAGAGCTCCAATGACAGCTCGGGCTTTGTCCCTTCTGTTGCTCAGAACGAATTTTGAGACTCTCGTGGTGCTGAAGCCGAGGAAACGTCGTGAGTGTTCTAAATTGGCTGGCTTGGGTTGGAATGTCAATTTTATGCAGTTGTAACGTACCTAATACTCCCGTATCTCAATGCAATCTCTGCGGGCAGCTTTACAATTTAAATGTGCGAAGTTGTATGACGACCGATGATTTAGCCGGAGACCGCATTTACGTGCGAAAAACATTACAGGCGTTGCTCGTGCGCAATGAGGCAATAAAGTAAAGCAAAATCAATTATTTTCAAGAAAACATTAAGTATAAGTTGTCAAGCACCTCATTACCTAAGCCTATTAGCATCAACTTAAATTTTCTTGGTAACCACACATTTCTCAGCCGCGCAATTAGCTTGCAATCAGTCATTAAAATCAAGCGTATGCGCGTTACAAAATATTTAATATGACACCTTTTATGGTAATAGTTATAGGTACCGGTTGCTATTTAATGAAGGTTTTTCCTTCAACATATAAATTGTAAATGGTAGATCAATAGTTAAACGCTCGGACGGGTGGGCAATTACGAGTCATGTAGGCCATGTGTTAAGGTGGAAAATGCTGTGAATGTCCGTCCCCTGGAGAAGATCAAGGGGTATATCGGACTCCAAAATATCTATGGGTATCTTAAAAAGTGAAGATAAACTTTAAACCCCTTTTTAAGAATATTGCGCGCACGGAGAAGTACGTTATTTGACATAAAAACTCTTATTTTCAACCGACTTCAAAAAAAGAGAAGGGTCTTCCATTATGATTTCTAACTAATTTGGAGGCGGTGCCAAACTAGAAATTTAATTTAAATATGACTTTCGTTGATTGTCTGTTTGGCACCGAGTCCAAATTAGTTAGAAATCATAATGTAAATATGTACCTGTTATTTTTTGCTTTTTAGTTCCTAGGTGTTTTTTGGAGGCGGTTTGTTTTTTGTTTAAAAGTAATTTATAAAAGAGTGTGAAGTTCCATAGGATAATATAGAATCATATATGCTTGTAAAAGCCTATTTGATATAAAATCATTTGAACTTGAACATAATTAAAGTAACAATTGGAGAAATAGTGTGCAGGAAGTTAGAATTTTTGTCGCTTTATGGTCGAATCAACCACTACCAAAACTAGTAATAATTAACATTTAAGAAAACGACAAACAAGACTTCGAACATTTTGGGCTGACACAAATCAAATTATTATACTTAACGAAAAATAATAATGTTGAAGTTACGCGACACTCAATTAGGTATGTAAAACCTGTGTAATATTAATTGCGAACCTTTTGAAGTCGGTTAAAAACCACACGAGTATGTAAAGTCGCTGTTCCTTTGCGGCGTAATTTAACACAGAAATCCTACGCACAGGCTTTCCGTATATTTCCTTAATTCCGAGCGCCGCAATGGACCAGCGGCTTTATAGTCCTTAGTCATTATGAAAATATCCTAGAACCATATATCTCAACAATCTAGCTGTTTAAGTGTCCAGACAGTTAGACGCGTACAATTCACGATCTAGGCTAGCTAATATCTTATCGTAATCACAAATACTCAGTTTCTGTTCAACATAATTGTGACATTGACACCATTGCAGACATTCCTTGTTTAGCACAAAATGTTTATTGGACAATTTAGGATCTATTGTTGATGTCCCTTTAATGCACAAATTACAGACACAAAGCAAATTGCATCGAGATCCTGACGCGTATTAATGAAATCATATTTTTGGTATAATTACATTAAGCTTCGCCTTTTTATAACACTAGCTTTCCGCCAGCGGTTTCGCTCGGGTGTTCTTATAATTTTTTCCCCCCGTTTTGGCAAAATTTTTTATTGCTACTCCACTCCTATTAGTCGTAGCGTGATGTTATATAGCCTTCCCCGATTGATGGGCTATCTAACACTGAAAGAATTTATGAAATCGGTCCAGTAGATTCGGAGCCTATTCAATACAAACAAACAAACAAATCTGTCCTCTTTCTAATATGATTAGTATCTATTAGTATAGATTACAATAGGTAATTTCATGGACTTTGCTTGACGTGGGAATCGAACGTTTGTGATTTTAAACTTGAAAATACTATACTAGGACATTAGATTGTCGTGATAAAATTGGTTTACAGCCCATTCAGTCCCAGTTGTGGGCAACAAGTGGGTGTGGCTGATAAAAATGACTATAACATAGTGCCTACCACCTCTGCCTAACTCATCGTGGAATAAAACCGTGATAGTGCAATTTTCAACACAGGAGGTTTGCATCCAATGGTTCTATAGACTTATAATTTTTTCCCCGTTTTTGCAACATTTTTAATTACTACTCCGCTCCTATTAGTCGTAGCGTGATGATATATAGCCTATAGCCTTCCCCGATAAATGGGCTATCTAACATGGAAAGAATTTTTCAAATCAGTCCCGTACTTTTTGAGTTTATTCGTTACATACAAAAATACAAATCTTTCCTCTTTATAATATTAGTGTAGATGTGGTTATATTAGGTAACCCCGCCCAATACAAATTTCAAAACAGCGTCGCAATATCGTACCTTTTATGGAAGTGACACGGCTGCCAGGATCTAGGGGCTTTGCCTTGGGCCCGAAATGTCACAGCCCTATCTGTGACGTAGGTACTGTCGGAGACACAAATTACATGTCCCCATGATTTGCAAGTAGCGCGCACGATTCTGCAATTTATTGGCATGTTATGTTGACGCCTTATACACTGCGATAGTATCATAGTTTATGAGGTTTTAATAGGGTTATTTAGAATTGGGGTTGTATTAAAAAAAACTTGAATTGAAGCCTCATTAGTCTAGAGCTCTTAAACGCAATTGCTTCGCTCCAGGTCATAGATTTGAGTCTCAAGTCGAGCGAACTGTTAATGCGTTTTTCTATGAAAGTAGCTAAAGTTCAGCTCGGCGTGATGGTGTCTAGATGAGAAACGATTAAAAAAATAATAATTATACTATTCAAAATTCCTATACCACAGTGTCACTTCTGGCTCCAATTCCAAATCTGAACCATTCAGGGATTCGCTCAATCACTCACTAAAAATCATCAAAACCTGTCCAGCAGCTTAAGAGGAGTTCAGTGACATACTGAATGAAAATTTTTCTTTACTACTACAGTAAGATATCCCCCCTTGTACCACTCTTTATAGATCGACTAACCTTTGCCCGCGACTTCGTTCTCGTAGAAGTTGAATTTTTCCTCATTGTGTTTTTGCAACATTTTTAATTGATACTCCGCTCCTATTGGTCGTAGCGTGATGATATAGCCTATAAGCCTTTAGCGCGTTCAAACAAACAAACTCTTCAATTTTATAATATTAGTATAGAATCCAGTAGCAATGATAACTCGAAAAAGAAAGACGTTCCTTTAGTTCCTTACTCCAGCGTCCATAATTTGGAGCTAAAAGATACCCACCCGGATTCTGCAATCGCATCTAAATTGTATTGGATAGAGCAAATGAAGTCACGTAGGCTATTCCTGGGGTCTATAAAAAGGTCTTTATTAAATAGACAGCTAACCTTTTTGTGGATCTTCAATTAAAACAAAAGACTAAAGGCTGATTTACACGAAACAATTAAATTGCTTGTTGAATTTAACAAATCCAGTCGTCTTTATCTGTCAATACGTAAACTTTTAATTAACTAACCGGTTCAATATCTCGACAACAGGTAAATTGATTTTATTACAATTAATTAATCATTATTCAACAGATTAATACCGGATCAATTTCAAATGCATCGGGGTCTGAGATATGATGGTCATTGATCAGTGTAGGTAAAATCAACACTAATAAATAAAATTGTAGTGTCTGTCAGAATTTTCAAAATAAATGCCAGAATTTAAAAGAAAACTGCTATTTAAACATTGCGTAATTCTGCATAAAAACAAAAGGTTTTTTTTATACCGCTAAGGTGGCAAACAAACATACAGCCCGCCTGATGGTAAGCGGTTACCATAGCCTATGGACGCTTGCAACACCAGAGATACTTATCACTCGCGCGTTGCCGACCCGAAAAACCTCTTAGAGGTTTATGGAGGATTCACTGCGCCGACAGTTTGAGGGAATATTCCTCTTACTGCCAGCGCAGCGCATCCTTAGAAGGAGGAGGTGACTGATTTATCAACGCACAGTTCAAACAAATCAACGTATTGGGCTGAAATTTGGTACACAGATAGATAATATTATGACGTAGACATCCGCTAAAATAGGATTTTGGGAAATTCCTATGTGATTGGGCAAAAAATAGCATTAAACACCGTTAAAGCGAGTGATAATTACGCACATGATTTCGAAAGTCAGAGGTGCGTGCCTCGGATTCGAACTCGAGACCTTTGACTTGGCAGTCCAGTGGTCATACCCCTAGGCTATCACAGCTTTCTGATACTGTTATCAGATTAAAAAGTGGTGCTTTTAAATCCCAGGCCGTGCGTACACTGTCGTCTCGCCGCTTCGCCTCCAACAATAGCACGCACTCAGACCACCTACATTACAGTTATTAACAGGATTCCTGTAATCTTTCTTGTCTGTACTTTACCGTTCATCATCGATAGTAATTTTGTATGCGCCTGTACTCGCAGTGTCGATAGCTGTTGTTTATGCGCGACCTGACAAATCGTTGCGCGATCACAGCGCCAATTACTGGCAACATTGCCGTGGTACAGTCGTCAACAAACGCCGCGAACTTTGTATATTGGGCTTAGAAAACTGGAAGAAATAGGCTCGTCCCCTATTATATGGGAACTAAACACACTGACGTACTGTGGGTTTGCATTAGTACACCCCTGTCTTACCCTTCGGGGAATGCAGTCGTGATGGTTTGGTTGAAAACTTGACCAATAAATTTTTTATGGTAAGAGAGAAAATTCCTAGCTCAAACGGACTTTCTTTATGAAACGTCATTGACACATATAAATAGAAAAACTTACTTTAATAGAGATATTTTTACAATCTTTTATGGACGCTATGACAAAGAATCTCATCTCTAGTAAGCTCGACAGATTTGAATCGGCCATATGTTGATCTCAGGATGGTAAAACACTTTGTAAAAAAATGATTTGTCTAATATCTTTGTCTAATCCAAGATTAAAATGTTTTATACCAATACCGAGAATGTTGCTCATATATTTAATTAAGTCATGAAAAATACACAAGGACAAAAAGCACGAGTGGTGCACCTTAAACAAGATAAAAATGCCAGAAAATCTAATTAACAACTCAAAAGCCTTCCATTCATTAGTTTCGTATCGCAAAAACAAGCACACGCTTGTTGTATTATAATTATTAGCCAACCAATAAAACTTCCCACACACAAATATAAAAATCAACCCAACAAATGCTGGTTTTACACATAACATCCCGAGGCATAGGAAAAAATAAGTTCCACGAAACGAATAAAGTGGCCAGCACATAAAATTAGATCATTAGCTCCTTGGCTGCTTTATACCTGGCAACACTAAACAGATTGTGAGTAAAACGTATGTATCTCTTAAACAGTCGGCTATGTAAACGAATAGCGAAAATCTTGAGTTTATTTATCTTTCTCTGCCAATTTATTGCTATTTACTGCGGCTAGATAGTGTTGGAGCTGAAAAATTTATTGTGTTGAAAACTGAATCGACTTGAAATAAGTTTTCGAATTTAAAATGTATGTTTCCGAAATCGATCATAGAATTAGTGGTCAGTTTGGTTTTGTAATCAAAAAAGAAATAATTTTATGTAGTTTATTAGCAGTTGCCCGTGATTTCAATTGCAAGATTCGAATGAATGCGAGCCAGGGATATTAAAATTCAAAGGATATTTTGAGAAGGTATATCTATGTCCTTTCTCATGACAAATTCCAATGCGGTTGCAATTGGTAAATTCAATGCCTTGGCAAGACGAACAGCTACTAGCTAATTCCAAAAGCATCAAGTAGAAACTTCCTCCAATTCTGCTTTTAAATTCTTCAGAAAAAACACGCCAATCGAATTACATTCCTTTTTTAAACCGGATGTAATCGATTCTAAGATTCACTTCTAGGAATCGATACCCTTTGTCATTTCGCCCGTCTCTAGAACGATATATTTTGTTATCCGACTGTACATTAATGCCCAAGTTTAAATATTAGGTGCGGACAACGTAATTGTTGGGAAAATGTGTTCTGTGTTTCATTCGCCATGATTTAAAACAGAGATTTATTGTCGGAACAGGGTTTTGCGGACGTATGTACGAATTTGTGTACACACGACGAACATAATATGTGTTTACATGTGAGCAACTGTGTCCGTATGTGTACTAATAATGCGAGAATGTAAGGTTATTGACTCGTTAATATTATGTCACATGTTTATTTATTTCTGGTGGGAATAAGGTTAAATTATAGGGTAACAGCTGCTCGCGATTGTAGTTAATAGTTACGCTGGAGTGAGAGCACGGTTAATAAATAACATAATTAATTTTGCAAATGTGAGTACCGCTTCATAATTAATTTCTATAAGTATAGAAAAGGTCAACCGACTTACATTACAATTTGTAGTGCGTATTCCGGACTAAAGTTTTACAACCTTCTAGTAAGTTCCAGTTAAATTATCTGGCAGATAATTTCATACAAATTATGTTGCATTTTTTAATTTATTTTATTATTACATAAATACTTTTAATATTTTTGGTAGTAACCATTTATTAATTGATACTTCCATAAATGCAAATATTTTCTATACTAGACATTGCTAGCTAATTTTTTGCCAGCAACGAGTAGTGTTAATATTATTGTGATCCGTGAAGGGTTACCTATATAAACAAAGCATTATACTAACCCTCCGATCGGCCAGGAAGACATTTCGCAAATCGGCCTGTCAAAAATTATGATGTATCACGTAATTTCGTGTAACCCGTCAATGCTCTTATCCATCTTATTGTGTGTGTATTCTATAAAAAATAAATAAATAAAAATTGTGCCAAGACTATTTCTCCACCTCTCAAGTCGCTAACCGCTGGATAAATAAAAAATGGAACAAATTTTTTATGAAAATATCTGCCAAGTAATTTAACGGGAACTTATTAGGAGGTCCTTAGTACTGCAGACTAACAAGAAACTGCAGATTTTAATATTATATAATATATCATTACGGCCGTATTAGGCAGAGGTAGGTGTACTAATGTACACCCACAGTACGCCGGTATGTTTAGGTCCCATGGAATAAGAGACAAGACTATTGCCATTAACCGGGCACTAATACAAACTGCGAGCTGCTACTGAAGTTACCGAAAAAACTAATAACACTTTATTCGATCTGAAAATCGAATCGAACACGAGGCTTATGAAAATAGAAATAAAACAGAAAAAATCTTGTTATTAATTGTAATTTTACAAAAACAGAAAAACAGGCATTACATACCAACAGACACACAACAAATCTTCAACAAAAGCGCACACATAAGAACTCTAAAAAAATCGACTTTCGTGCCATGCCTTGGCGGGGTCTCTACCGCGTCTGATTATGTAAACTTAAGTACTGTAAAATCTGTGCCAGCACTTGATATCAATGAATATTGATTGTTGGGTCCGTTGACTCTGTCAGACCAAATTGTGGGCCTTATTGCACAAGTTACATAACGCAGGAAGTGGCAGGAAAGGGTTAATATTGATAGTATTTTTTTTTGTTACGAACTGTTTTATGGCTGCCTCATTGGTCTGGGGGGCTAGACAAGTTGCATTTTGACATTCGAATCGACAAACAAAATGTATGTAAATGGCATTAGTGACAGCCCGATTTGTCGAAAGCTTGTGTCATTTCCATACATTTTGTTTGTCGATTCTAATGTAAAATTCCACTTGTCTAGGCCCCCAAAAACCGAATCTAAAACCACACGAGGGGGGCTAGACAAGTTGCAATTTGACATTCGAATTGACAAATGAATAGAAACAAAATCTATGGCAATGACACAAGCTTTCGACAAATCGGGCTGTCACTAATGTCATTTCCGTACATTTTGTCGATTTGAATGTCAAATTGCAACTTGTCTAGGCCCCCAGGTGAAATAGTCGTAGTGGATCATTACAATGTTGAGTCGGAAGGAGTCTAGAGTCGTTTAAGGAACAATTTTGTGCAAAAATTATTACTTCTAGACACAACAATTTCATTGTTAATTGATCTCCGCCGACTCTTCTCCATAAGTCCCACTTTTTGGAACCGTGCAACTAGTGTGACAATTCAAAAGTGCCTATTTATATGGTCTAATTGAAATAAAATATTTTGGATTTGAATATGATCAGTCAGCCAATCAATTTCTTACTTTATACATTTAATAATATCTATTTGTTAGATGAAGGGAAGTTTTTGGCTAGCATTATCACTTGTTTCTACAGTTGACTGCCTCGTTGGTCTAGTGGTCCCAAGCGTGACTCCTACGCTCCTTAATTAGAATCCCGAGTCGAGCAGTGTTGCTGGGTTTCCTTTGAAATTCCCAGTAGCAGCTCGGAGTCTTGGTGCCCGGTTGATGGCAATAGGCTCGCCCCCTTTTGCATGGGACCTAAGCGTACCGGCGAAATGTAGGTGTAGTTAGGTACGCCTCTGCCTACACCTTCGAGGAATATAGGCGTGAAGGTATATTTTTCTACATTTGAAATTTCATAAACTTTTCCCTCCTTCGCAACGAATGTCTAGTGCCAAAGTAATTAGCCTCGATCACCATCACAAATCTGTTTACCCCCGAGGCGGTGGAGCGTGAAGACATAAAATTCAGCCATTAACGGCGGTAGCGCATGAAACAGATTTAACTACGGTTCATCAAATTGCGCACGATTCGTTACGGTGTAGGATGTGTTTAGAAACTAGGGTACATTCACTTTAAAAAATCTTTAGTTTAGTAATCATTTTCGCCGATTGCACAAAAAGGGTATTTTACTCGCTGCATGGCTCTATGTGAATCATTTTAGTTAGTATCGGGTTTTTTATTACCAAATGTAACATAACATTGCATCACTGCCCGTATTTTATTACCAAATTTAACATAACATTGCATCACTACCTATATTTTATTACCAAATATAATATAACATACCACCACAGACTGTATTTTATTACCAATTATAACAAAACATACATTTTGCTATGATTGAGTAAGAAATACACAAAAATGAAACACTGAGCCCAATTGTCACAAATCGAAATGGCAACACTTAAAGCCACGCTAGTTCCAATTTTGGTCACCGAAACAAATAAGCTTGTCGCACTATATTAGAATTTAGAAAAACTAAGTACAAAGTGTGAGTCTTTTTCTAAACGAAAAGTAGTTTTAGCACTTAAGCTATTATGTACTTACTTTATATTATTGACGTAAGAACATTTCCTCATTTGCGAAACACTTAAACAATTATTTCTAAAACCCATGTCTGTTTATTTGCGCCACACAAACTCTGAAACGACTAAGCGTTTACTAATTATCGTTTGGGTAAATGAAACTAAGAATATTTAGACGTAAACGGATGAATATTTGCGCGTTCACGCCTCGTTTCCTGTGCAAGATAAGTAGTAAACAGATTCAGTGCTTACTTATAAAATTGTTTATATAATAATACCATTACGTATCTGTATTCCCCGAAGAGATCTACAGAGGTGTACTAATGTACACCCACAAATAGCCTATTGACATTAACCGGGTATAAATCCGGATTCTCAGGTCGCGTAAAGTGTTTTTGGGTTTTTCTGTGAAATTCCAGTAGACTTCACAATGTAGATTTGTGAATAGCCTCAGCCCTTTTACATGAGGCAAACCACGGGCACACCTATGACACTCCATACAAACTTTCCGATACCGCTGCACGCTACATTATCAAATGTCAAACTTGTCAAAATTACGTTTGTACACGTGCAAATGTGTGCGTGAAGGTGCGTAGGGTTTGTTGGCAGTCCGGAAAGAACACCGGCAGGATGCGGGGGACCTGAGGTATCTGACGTTAGGGAGGGGCGGAGAGTGGCCATTCTGTTATTATTTATTCTGTGTGACGAGTGTACATATTTAAGTAATACTGTTAGTCAGTCCACTACTTAATAATATGCCCCAATTAATGTGTCTAAAGTTTGCAAGTCACAAATATTTCGATGACTTCACACAAAAAACTCGCAGTTTTATGAGCGAACAAATTAGTGATGCCCTTCCTAATGAGCTAAATACGTCAATCTGACGTTTACGCTTCTCATTTGATGCCATTGTGCAATGTAAACTGGCTTTAAATGATAAATCGGCGTTACCTCCAAGAGATGCTAAGTTGCTTGAAATCAAATAACACCCAGTGGTGGTTAGTATCTTCTGACTGATAACCATCAAATAACAGGCAAAATATTTCCCCATTAATGGAGGTCATCGAAATCGGCCCAAATGATGTACCGAAGGTACACGTATTGGAAAAAATACTTTGCAATATGCTGGTTAAAACTCTAGTTGTACCTACTTTATTTATGTTGACTGGGGGATGAGAAGAAAACTTTTAATTCGAGAAAAATCACGCCCTAGCTAATTAACTCTTCGGGACAATAAAAACGACTTCAAGCCGTTTGGTGTATTTTTAGCCGATGGTCAGATACCGAGTTGTTTATTATATTTTCTGATGTTATTATCTTCACGAAGATATTCGAGAATGAAATATAGCTACGTCCACCTCCTTAGAATGGCGTACTTAAGAAAATTTTAAATATATTTTTTTTCCAAATTCAAAAACTCGATGGCCTCCTAACTTGACAAAAGAGGTCACAACCTAATTATCGTTTGAATAAAATAGTAATGACAGCACGTTACCTACACTCACTCATTACGTATGAAGCTGTGAGTGCTTGACAATGATAACGTGAGTGTCTGGGGAAATGATAAGGGACCTACTAATGCCACGGAAGTCAGTCAAGTGAATTGACAGGAAGTGTGAAGTTAATGATACTTGGAAAGAAATGATGATGACAAACTTTTTAATAAGTTTTGGGAAACCGTTTTACTTGAGTTCCCGAAAAAAAAGGTTTTTTAAACGAAATGGACGTTAACATTATTATGAATTACATTTTTAAAGTGAAAAGAAAGAATGGACATTTATTTGGAAGCAAAACACCGGTCAAGTGCGAGTCGGAACCGCACATAAAGGGCTGTGTACCATTTTTAATTTGGCACTAGAAATAGAAACTGTGAAAAATTGTTATTCCTTATGAATAAATAAGTTATAGATAAATTTTATAAATATAATTTGATTAAGTTACCTACCTTAGTTGTAAGAAAATATTAATAAGTTGTTGTGCCCTTAGGGTTCAAGTTTTGAAGCCAAATGTACACCTTGTACAAAAACAACATGAATGCAGTAAATATAAATGATTATGATTATTACGGTTCATGAGATATATCCCGCTGACAGACAGATGGAAGGACGGACGGACGCACACCGGAGGATTAATAAAAATAATGCAATTTTTTAAAGTTAAGTTTTCGAAATATTACTTAAGCGCCATCTGTTCAGTTTGCTCACTGTACCGCACTTATTCCTTGGGAATAAAAGTGATTTTTGCAGCGCAACTATACTCCGACGTGTTGTCGTTCAACTCAATGGCTTTACGTACATTTGTAAACAAAATTGAATTAGTACTTACACGATATGAACGCAAAAAGTGCTAGTGCACACAATGCAATATTAACTGCGATTGAAAAAATATAGCTATTGAGAATCGTGCTTATCCCGCAATCCCGGTACCGTGGAGAATTGAACACGATTGAAGTTTTAATCGCCTTGGTGGGCATTTTTCTACAAACAACATGCTTACTAGAACTTACAATACTTTCAATAAGTCCCAAGTTAGGTCAAGGGAAGTATTATTGAATTAATAAATAAATATCTTGGGACATTTTACACAGCACTATCTAGTCCCAAACTAAGCAGAGCTTGTACTATGGGTACTAGACAATGGATATAATACTTTTATACTTTTTTTTGGAAATACATACTCAAAATAATAATACATAAGAAACACCCAGACAAACACAAATACTTATATTCATCACATAAATATTTGTGTCCTGTGGAAATCGAACCCACGACCTCGTGTTCAGCAATCCGGTACTCGAACCACTTAACCACAGACGTCGTCATCAGCTGTCGTCATCATCACCTTAAGACATAATTTTAGAATGTGAAGGAATATTTGGAGAAGAAGACGAATTAATTGGAGAGCGGGACTCACGGTAGCTTAGCGGTAAAAGTGTACCGAACCAGAAGACGCAGGTTTGAATCCTGCCCGCCAGCCGAATTTTTTCCTTCATTAAAATAACTTATTATTGAGTTTTTAACCTCCGACGCTAAAACGACGGTTGTTTTAATTTTGACGTGTCTGAGTGTCTGTGGCGTTGTAGCTGTCGAACAGATGAACCGATTTTGATTTTGTTTCTTTTTGTTCCAAAGGTGAATTGATCGGGTGTGTTCTTGGCTTTATGAAAATCGGTCCAAGATGGCCGCCACCATGGCGTATTATATTGTTTTTTTTTTCCTGTCGTGGGTTTTTTAAATATTTATTTTAGTCTTGTTGTTCAATGCAATTCTTAAAAGCAGAATGGATAGGCCCCTTACCCCTTGTTCAAAAACCGGTGATTGAAAAAGAGGATATTGTGCACAATAACCAATAAGAACCTCTTGGTTATCAGGTTTTCTGGCTTCAGACAACCACTTACGATTATCATAAGTGTTCGTATGACAACCGGAACCAGCGGCTTGTACAAGTATTCTCAGCTCTCGATGACGTAATAATGGTCACCCATCCATGTTCTGACCGCGGTATGCGCAGCTTAACCTTGCAGATCGATTGATAAGCGCGTCAATGAGTCACGAGCCCACAGTGCGCACAGTATTTTCGACCATCAGTGCATCTCATTAACCTTAATAATTGCTTTAAAATTGCGTAGATAAAGTGCAGTGATAAGGATCACTACTGACATACTGCTGCTATTATGGCGACGTCTGTGGTCTAGTGGTTCGAGTACCAGACTGCTGATCACGAGGTCGTGGGTTCGATTGCCGCAAGACACAAACATTTATGTGATGAACTTAGGTGTTTGTGTTTGTCTGGGTGTTTCTTATACATTATAAGTATGTATTTACAACAAAAAAAGTATATAAGTATTATATCCATTGTCTAGTACCCATAGTACAAGCTCTGCTTAGTTTGGGACTAGATGGTGCTGTGTAAAATGTCCAAAGATATTTATTATTATTATTTATTATTATTATATCATCACGCCTGTACTCCCCGAGGATTAGGCAGTGGTGTTCATTAATACAGTTACCCGGCTATCCTTTTTACCCGACTGCAAAGGAGGGTTATGTTTGACTTGTATGTATGTATGTCCGTTCCTATGTCCGCTCGTAACTACACAATGGCTCAACCGATTTAGATAAATGATATCCCATTAGATTCGTCTGGATCGCACGAGTCGTCACTAGGTTGAAATGAAAAAAAAATGTTTTTGTTTAATTTCAACCTAGTGACACTCGTGCGGATGGCGGATTTTATTCGCTGTCGGAGTAGATTTTCCAAATGGTCTTTAGTTGTATAAATTTTCATATTAAATTATCATTTAGGATCTAGTTAATTTTAATGAATGAAAAAATCGGCTGGCGGGCAGGATTCGAACCTGCGTCTTCTGGTTCGGTACTCCAGACGCTCTGCCAACTAAGCTACCGCGAGCCCCGCTCGCCAGTCGAAATCTTCCAACTTACCTAATAAACTAAGGCTCGCGATCCAGCTGGCCTGCTGGTCGCTGACTGTGAACGCTCCTTCATGTCTTGAGTCTTGCATCGAGGCTATCGCAGGTGACATATACCCCTTGCTCAAGCCCGACGCGAACGGTCCGAGCGAGACGGCAAGTGCCGCCAGAATCTGTTGAAGAGAGATGGATGTAGTTTTGTTTGTGCGTTTTATCGGAATGGAAGTATATGGAATAAATACTGAATGGGATTTTCTTCTTAGAGCACACTTACGTAATTTAAGGATAATTTTTGCAAAAGGATGTCATCAAAAGCCCATACAACACAGCCCAAATTTGTACCTGAGGTACATGACAGCTGTCAAATTGACAGTTGACAGTCTTCTTTTACCATGAAATCACTATGAAACTGATAATAATGTGCCATATTGGCGTCCGTTCGACATTCCGAAACTGACACTGACTAGAGATAGCTGTCAGGTTGACAGTTTTTACTATAAAACATTAAGAAACTGATAATAGTGTGTCAAAATGGCGTTTTTTTTTCAAATTGAAAGGTATTTTTTCGAAGATATTTAACCAGCGTAATACAGGCAATTTTTTCCAGTAAGTGTTCCTTCAGTACACTCTCTTGTATTTTCTGTACTATAATATGTATGTATTATACATTATACTTCCTCTTCAATCACTCTATCTATTAAAAAAACCGCATCAAAATCTGTTGCGTAGTTTTAAAGATTTAAGGACAGAGAAAGCGACTTTGTTTTATACTATGTAGTGATATGTTTATAGATTTCGATATCTCGCAGTGTTCAGAATATATAAATATTAAAGCGGGTGACACCGCGGTACCCAGCTAGTCATAATAAAATGTCCAGTGTGTCGTTGTAAACTACAAACGACCGCGCATTAACAACATCACACGTCGCAGTATATTTAAATATTGATGTCACACCAATATGTTTCGTTAAAAGATCACTAGTAACATGCTTGTACGCTTCATGTTAACCTTTACGTTATATAGCACCTAATCATTAGTTAGAGACTGCAAAAGCCAAAGTATTATACATTCTAAGAATCTCACATCCATGATACAAAGATACTGGTTTTTTTTTGTCAAAACCACCCATCAATAACCTAACCTAAATTAAAAATTTAGAAAACCCCCGACACGAAATGTAGGTAATTTGCCATTTTGTGGCGGCGGCCATCTTGGACCGATTTTCATCAAACATAGCTAAGAACACTCCCGCCTAATTCACCTTTCAAATAAAAAAAAGAAAATCAAAATCGGTTCATCCGTTCGGGAGCTACGATGCCACAGACAGACACACACGCACACACACACACACACACACACACACACACACACACACACACACACAGACACGTCAAACTTATAACACCCCGTCGTTTTTTGCGTCGGGGGTTAAAAACATGACAATTTAGGCATTGATGTTGCATGATCACTTTCTAGTACCTACCTAAATTTCCTTATTCCATCGACACACTATTGAAGTGTTAGTAAAATGGCAGACTTGAGGCTCTGGTTGATTGTCTGCTCATTTGTAATAGAACAGCACTCTCCATACTTCTCTATGTTCTATACCTCAAAGCCCCCGCACATTGTGGTAGCTTTTGTTGTCTACTAAAGAAGCCCGGTCATAATTCACACATTTACATGTACTAACGTCATCTTGCGTATGTAGTTGTAGCTTTTCCAAAAGTATCCGAGGCTATGCTATTAGTGAATAATTTCTCCTCCGATTTTCTCATTTCCGAGACGAAATAATTATAACCATCACCCGACACAAATGTCACTGCATTTTGAGGACATTTCAGTCAGACGGCCTTCCAATTTCCGTTGAAAAAACTCGATAGAAATCGAAATAGATCGGCGGGGCTGCGAGAGAAATATATTAAGAAGTATTTCGGTATAAAACTATAAAGCAAATGTGAAGTAAAGTAGGTATTTTTTATCATCCTCCTAGCCTTTTCTCAACTATTCTTGGGGCGGGTTCCAGTTTACCAAGATGCGGTAAGTAATCCGCATCTAAAATGGTTGCGGAGATCTGATGGCATAATTGCCATTGTAGTAACTTCAGTTTTAAGGTACGACCGATATCCTAAGGATAAACTGTTAGTCAGACTTTTTGGATTTCTAACTACTATTAGGTCTATGACAAATAAATAGGTGTTTGTACGATAACTGGGACCAACGACTTAACGTGCTCTCCGGGACAAGCAGGGGTCTCGATGTGTTTATTATGGTCACCCATCTACAAACTGACCGCGGCAAACGCAGCTTAACGTTGCAGGTCGGTAATTCAACTTAGCCACGAATCCCTTTTGGTTTATAAAGAAAATTAACTAAGGGGTGTATAAATAATCAACCCATATACCTACTGTCCCACTGCTGGGCACGGGTCTACTCTCAGTATGAGAGGGATTAGGCTATAGTCCACCACGCTCCTAATGCGGGTTGGCAGACTTCACATGCCGCCCAGAAAATCTCTCAGGCATACAGGTTTCCTCACGATGTTTTCCTTCACCGTTAAAGCCAGTGATAATTACGCACATGATTTCGAAAAGTCAGAGGTGCATTGTCTTGGATTTGAACTCGACACCTCTGACTTGGCAGTCCAGTGGTCATACCCCTAGGCTATCACTGCTTTACTGTGGTGGGGTGTATGCCATTCGTCAATTTAACCAAAGAGGTTGGATAACATTTGACCAGCATATCGTCCTAAGAAGCAGCCAATGTTTAAATTCATACCCCGTTAAAGTCATTAGTATCAAACCTGCTTTGACAATGTACATAATTTCAATTTAATAAATACTTCCAAGACCACCACAGAGATACCGACACTTTAAAATAGACTAAGTATCAATTTCAAAACACTGTTACTCCAAATTGAATTGATTTTAATAGACGGTTATTACGATGATGGCACATAATTCAATGTTCTCAATATTGCTGCGACATTCAGAAGTAAAAGTTGTAGCGATGCCCTTTCTATCGATATGTCTATATTCATTTAATTTTATTGAAAACTAACCTTTGCCCGCGGCTTCGTTCCCATAGAAGTTAATTTCTTCCCCCGTTTTTGCAACATTTTTAATTTATACTCAGCTCCTATTGGTCGTACCGTGATGAAGCCTTCCTCGTTAAACAGGCTATCTAACATTGAAAGAATTTTTCAAATCCAACTATCTAACATTGAAAAAATTTCAATGTTAAAATTTTTCCTGAGATTAGCGCGCGATCAACAAACAAACAAACTCTTTAGCCTTATTATATTAGTATAGATTAATGTCACATGCCGTGATGATGATTTGTTTCTTCAGGCTACTCTTAAAAACATCTGTGCGGATTTTCATACGATTTTTACAAATAGAAAGAAGAATCTAGGAAGGTCATAAATTTGCAACTACATAAAAAAAAATACTGCACAAATTATTTTTTGGCATTTAGGTTACAGAAAGTTGAAAATATAGCACATGTTACTTAAGGGATTAGCTAAAACCTGATCAATGCAGGTGATCAATGGTGAGATTCGAAGGCACAACTTAGCAATAACAATATTCAAATCTTGTTGAGCACAGGTCTCCTTACAGAATGAGAGGGGGGTAGGTTATAGTCCACCATGCTAGCGTTGGAAGACTTCATATTCTCCGTAATATATTCGTCCTCTAAATATTTCCTCCTTGTTAAGAGAAATTTATGGTAATAGATAAATTGAATCCGTGTCCTTTGATCACGTTTTCTAGAAAAAAAATAACTCAGACTTTCTTTCCCAACACGAAACGAAATATTTTCCCGTTTCTGGATACGTACTAAGATATATGGGGTGTTTCATTAGAACATGGCTGGAACACGAACACAGTATCGATCAATGTTCCGAACACCATGTGTAAATGGTTCGATAGTGATGTACCGATATAGAAGCGGAGTTATCGATAAATATTCTGCTACTCGGGCGTTTGACATTCCGAAAGTGATACTGACAGTTTTTACTACGAAATCATTACGAAACAGATAATAGTGTGCCAAAATGGCGTGATTTTCCTGAAATTAAAAGTTTTTTTCTCATCCCCCAGTCAACATTAAAAAAAGTACATCTAGAGTTTTAACCAGCGTAATACAGAGTATTTTTTCCAATAAGTGTACCTTCGGTACATTATTTGGACCAATTTCGATGACCTTCTTTAAATAATAACGAAAATGAATATAGTTACTTTTAATGTATTTGAACCGTATAATTAAATTTGAATTCGATGAATAATGTCGATTGTCAAATGTGATTTTGTTATTCATCAAATTAAATACATGGATAGATGTCCATGTAATTAAATTGATGAATATAACTACTAATCACGCTTGACACTTGGGATGGGATGGGATGTTTGTAAAATAAATTGATACCAATTTTAATGGATTGTTGTAAACGTTTTGTGTCTTTTAAGAACAACGTACGAGTTATATTAATAAAAAAAGAAGTGTGGCACTCGGAGACTGCCGCGGTAAAGCTATTGCATAGCATTTTTTATCAACTTATGCAATTATAATTATTTATTAATTTTATTCATTTACACAAAAAAAAAAGTTTACAAACACACACACACACACACACACACACACACACACACACACACACACACACACACACACCGTTGTACCGGTCAGAGTGGGGGGTGTTAGGTTTTTTTCGTTACGGAATTTCTGGATTCGGTCCCCACGCTCAAGGCCCACGATAAAAGCTATGCAATAGCTTAAAAATAAGGTACATCATCTGAAACTAAGCTTATTTCTGTTTTTACTGTGGAAACCAATATTTAAACTTATGATGTGATTTGATTCCATTTTTCAAATCATGAATGGCAACAAAAAAAATTGTGATTCGAACCAACTCAATATCGATATTTTGCAATTAAGTAGTGTTATCCCATATTCTGTTTCCGGCTCTTTCCTATAACGTAAACTTGTCAACACCTTGTTTCAACATCCCCAACCCAGATTCTATTTTTGAACGATAATAATCATCGACCTCGATATACATCCCGGCGCAACCCTAGTTACTCTATCAGAAAGCGTCCGCTAGGCTCCTAACATTTGGACGGGTCAATGACCGACACACTGCCATACATTCTATCCCCTTCATACAAACATAACTTTGCAGCCACCGCACTCAAAGTCCAACCGTATATAGGGAGATATAAGAATTATTTAAAGTGAATGATGATGATTGGTGTTGACAAATTTAATTCCAATTCCCCGTCAGAGGATAATGAACTTTGTTTCAAAACGAATAGGGGTGACAAGATTTAGTTTTGCATGGCAACGAAAATGATGAGCCCAGTTTATGTCACCGAAATTGACGGATTGTGCCATTAAGTTTAAATGTGTATAATTTAATTAAAATTGATTATTATTTCTTGATATTAATTAGTATGATAGTAATTATGTTGCTGGCTTTAATTTATTAGTGTTATTATAGGTGATATGAAGTTATTTCGAGTTCCAGATTTGAAGATATTTTATAATTATGAAAGTTCGATTGCGTTTTGTAATGATGGGCACCTTTCGATTAAATAATTTGTAACTGGTTATTGGATTGTGAAATGGTGAAATTGGTAAGGGTATTTCTAATTATTAAATGAAACAAAAAACCCGACTGCGTAAAAAGTACTACCTATCTAAAAATCTAAAAACAAGTTCTATGGTGTTGGAAAATGTATTGCAGGCGGGACAAGCAAAGAAACAATTTTGCTTATGAACGATCAATTATTATTATTAATCAATTATTAAATGAAACAAAAAATCCGACTGTGTAAAAAGTACCACCTATCTAAAAATCTAAAAACAGGCAATACATTTTCCAACTAATTCAAATCAAGAAATTCAAAGGTGCACCCGTGCGCAGCCGGGGTGGGTCGCTAGATAGGTAATTAAAGAATGTAAGAACCCTGTACCGTGTCTCAATTAAATAAATATTTTTATTATTTTATTACAGAGACTATAAAAACATTTAAAAATATAAAAAATAGTAGCCCACCGGTATCGGGAACAGAGTCCAAGCTACCGGTGGTCAGCGCTCCAGGGAAAGGAACCTCCTAACAATACTATTATTTATTATTGTTATTATTATTAAAAAACATACCTGTCTCCTATAGCTGTTCCTTCCATCGTTGGACCTCATCATCATGATCCTGGTCTCCGGAGTAATGTTCGTCATTTTATCACTACGCAGTCCCTTCTCACACATGTACACTGTTTATCACAAAACACTTATTTAACACTTTTTTGAAGAAGACTAAAATGTAGAATGTGGTATCATTTTGTGGTTCGATTTTTAATCTGAAACAAAAGAAAGATGGCGTTAGTTTTGATTGTGAACTCAAGTAAAATAGATACTTAGGGACTGTTTGAACATGTCTGGATAACCGCTATCCACAGGATAAATTCAAAAGTGGAACATAATGTGCATGTTTTTTTTTATCGTTGATGGGTTTGCGCTTGACCACAATCTCACCTGATGATAAGTGTAGATGTGGTCTAAGATGGACCGCGTCTACCCATAAGATGCCCATTCACTTGAAAAGCATTTCATTCACACATTGCCTTGAAAAGACCCATGTAATATCCAAATAAAAAAAACAAAATCAAAATCGGTTCATCCGTTCGGGAGCTACGATGCCACAGACAGACACACACACATACACACAGACACGTCAAACTTATAACACCCCGTCATTTTTGCGTCGGGCGTTAAAAACTATAACCCGCCGACTACGGAAGAAATCAACTGAAAAGCATGCAACAAGAACATAGTATTGATTTTGGTTATGTAAAATGTAGTCATTGTTACCGGGACCATAATAACGAATCGTTTGACACCTCATTCATCAAAATCAGATGAGTACTTTAGGTGCTGTAGTAGAACATACGTAAATAGGAAGATACATAGACTGCCTAATATAAAACCCTTCCTTCGGCTTTTTGCCGTGTCGTCGGGTAAAAACCAAAAACAAGCTCTGTGATGTTGGAAAATGTATTGAAAGTGTAAAAGAAATAATATTTATAATTCAGTGCGACATGGGAAGGGAGGGACAATGTGTCCGCATAAAATACTACCCTAAGAGAATGGTCACCCATCTATCAACTGACCGCGGTAAGCGCAGCTTAACCGGGGAAATCGAATAATTAGCGTCATAGTATTTAGCCACAAGCCCTTCCAAATATTAAAAAAATCCTTATAAAAATGTATGGAAATGACACAAGCTTTCGACAAATCGGGCTGTCACTAATGTCATTTACATATTTTGTTTGTCGATTCGAATGTCAAAATGCAACTTGTCTAGCCCCCTGAGGCTTGCTTGACAGCTCATAATAATAGTTAATTTAAAGAACCAATCACTTACATTGAGTTACACACAATTACACAAGCTCTCCCATTGCCGGTTCACACATAACTACAATAAACTCAATACTAATTGTCCTCCCATACATACTCGTACATACATACAACTAATAATCTCTACGAACAATCTGCTACTCTACTCATCGTCCTATGAGCGCACTTGTGATAAGCGAGGCGATATATTACGAGTACTTTTTATCTATCTACTAGCCTTTGCCCGCAACATCGTTCCCGTACAAGTTGATTTTTTTCCCCGTTTCTGCAACATTTTTAATTAACACTCAGCCGCTTTTGGTCGTAGTGTGATGATAATTATATAGCCTATAGCCTTCCTCGATAAATGGGCTATCGTAAACTGAAAGAATTTTTCAAATCGGTCCAGTAGTTTCGGAGCCTATTCAATACAAACAAACAAATCTCTCCTCTTTATAATTTTAGTATCGATAACCAGCTAGTTCCCTGCCGTGTTACTTGCGTTCATCTACTTTTCTTAATACTGTGTTTGGAAATTTCCCAAAATCTTTCCTTATTGGATGGATGGATGGATTGTCACAATATCTAGCTGTGTGCCAAATTTCAGCCGAATCCGTTCAGTGATTTGAGCTGTTCGTTGATCGATCAGTTAGCCATTTGGTTTCTTACATAGATATGAATCATGTAACCGGCTTCCAGAACAAACTGGGCTATATTCAATATTCAATTTACAACCGACTTCAAAAAAAAGGAGGATGTTCTCAATTCGACTGTATCTTTTTTTTATTATGTTTGTTACCTCAGAAGTCAGAACTTTAGACTGGGTGAACCGATTTTGATGATTCTTTTTTTATTCGAAAGCTGGTGCTCACAGATTGGTCCCATATAAATTTATCGAAATCCGGTGAGCGGTTGTAAAAATATCGACGAAAATTTAAAACAAAATATACATTATGTTTTTCTCCGAAACCTCGCTGTCTGTGCCGGTCAGTGCGTTTAGTTGGCCTCCCCAAAAAATATAATAGGTACAAAACAAAATACATCTATATTCCACAAAAAAAATTAAAATAAATTATTTTTAAACAAAAGCAAGCCTTTAGTTCCTAGGTGTTTTTGGAGGCGGTTTGTTTTTTGTTAAAAATAATGTTTCGTATAAAGTAGGAGCGAAGACACTCTCTTTACATGACATGACATCTTTTACAAGTCACAGTTTCAGATTTTGATGGCGTTGGCATTTCTTCCTATTTCCGAAACGCAGAAACAACCTCAGAGAATTATTATGGTCTCTTTTAAAGTCATAATGTAGGATAATGTCTGCAAATGGTCTTTTGAGGACGGAATCACAGCAGCTTTGACTGATCGCATGACAACACGCATCAGCATTCGTGTAGCTGATAAGAGCTAATCATTATTTATAAGTACTACATATCACATAATAAAGTGGCATTATGCTGAGCTAGGGTCCTTTTTTACCCGACTGCCGAAGGAGGAGGGTTATGTGTTTGACGCGTATGTATGTATGTATGTATGTATGTATGTATGTATGTCCGTTCCTATGTCCGGTCGTAACTACTCAACGGCTCAACCGAATTAGATAAATGACACCTCATTAGATTCGTCTTGATGGCACGACTGTCACTGGGTACATGGAATTAAAAAAAAAACAATATGGCGGATTTTATACGCTTCAATGTGCGAACTGATTTTGAAAATGATCTTTAGTTGTATCAATTTATATTTTAAATCATCATTTAGGATCTATCTAGTGATTCTATGATGATTTATAAACAAAAAAGAAGGAAATAAAATCAGTTATTAAAAGAAACAAAAAATCCGACTGCGTAAAAACTACTAACTAAAAATCTAAAAACAAGCTCTGTGATGTTGGAAAATGTATTGCAGGCGGGACAAGCTGTTCGTTCATAAACAAAATTGTTTCTTTGCTTGTCCCGCCTGCAATACATTTTCCAACATCACAGAGCTTGTTTTTAGATTTTTAGTTAGTAGTTTTTGATCTCACAAATCAGCATACCCATAGATTAGACTAAATCATTTTGTATATATTTTTTCCCCTTTTATTTATGTCTCGTGTTCTGCTGTGACTTGTGAGAGCAAAATAAATATGTTTCTTTCTTATATCGAAAACTCTACAGATATATTGTAGACTGCAGAATTTTCACAATACCAAACTATTCACAACACTTATCATGTAAAAGCAGAAAATCTCTATTAAACTGAATGTATCGCTTCGCTTTACATAGTTTCGCTAATACCGCCCTCCTAGGACAAAGGGTTACGCCATACTCCAGTACCACACATCTGTACTGAGCGAGATGACGTTCAAGTATTGATTAACCATCAAAACAATTGCTAACAATGGTTCACAATGACGTTAGTCACAGAAAGAATATGTCAACTGTCAATATTTTTAATTCTGAAGTAAATGTTTTAATGTTGGAAAGAGAAAGTCGATAGCTATCTCGTGTTTTGTAATTTATTGTGATTATGCTAAAAACAATCTACGTACTTACGTTATTTATTAGGCCTATTAGATAATTATTATATCGCATGCAAGGATACTTAGCATTGTTAACAGTATAGTATATTTTGACCAACTGAAAACTTATTATTGTTAGTTTGACTTATTAGCCAGCCTTGTCCTACTTACATAATGTTGTGTCATTCTAAAATCATCTAGTCTTGTCCAGATGTGCTCCTATTGGGTAATTCTAACTTATGTGTATGTACGGAATTAATTAGGGAAATCTTTTCTATTGGTAGCATAATGTTTGTGTTTAAGTTTTTTCTAAGCAGTGATAGCCTAGGGGTATGACCACTGGATTGCCAAGTCAAAGGTCTCGAGTTCGAACCCAAGGCACGCACCTCTGACTTTTCGAAATCATGTGCGTAATTATCACTCGCTTTAACGGTGAAGGAAAACATCGTGAGGAAACCTGCATGTCTGAGAGATTTTCTCGACGGCATGTGAAGTCTACCAACCCGCACTAGGCTAGCGTGGTGGACTATAGCCTAATCCCTCTCATACTGAGAGGAGACCCGTGCCCAGCAGTGGGACAGTATATGGGTTGATTATTATGTTATTATTTCTCTTTATTTATTTTCATACACATTATTTGTATTTTTAAATATTTTTATAAAAAGCAGAAAATATAAAAACATTTAAAAATATAAAAAATAGTAGCCCACCGGCATCGGGAACAGAGTCCAAGCTACCGGTGGTCAGGGCTCCAGGGAAAGGAACCTCCTAACAATACGTGCCGTATCTAGGAGTACCGCTTTCTGTATCAAGCCCTTGATCCAGCCACTCAACGAGAGCCTTCTTAGATGTTGGTCGAGACTCTTGGCTATTAAGCCATTGGCAGACACAACGATCGGTACAATGATCGCCGAACTCACCTCAACTCATCAACTCATGTTATTATTATTATTATGGTACCAAAATGATCAATAAAATACGTGCTGATGGCAAGCGGCAATCACAACCACCTTAGACGCGTGTTGACTTCTTGATCGTTTCATAGGATTCCAAATATGTTACCCTAAGTATTATAAAAACTATAGTGGTTTTATTTTCATATAAACTTTAGACAGGCACTTATGTAATCTCGAGTCTAGGTGCACGGTTCCAAATTAGTCGTTTCCTATGAATAAGAACCGGCAAGAAACTCCATGGCTACTCTTAAATTTATAGTTAATCTTGACAATGATCTTCGATATAATTTTAAAAGGATTCTTAAATTAAGTAATATAATGTTATATTACTTAATAAAACATAATGTTTTATCATGATAACACAAATCTAAAAGGGGTGTTTCGGAATTCCAACGAAATGCTGCTATCCTTCTGCTTTGTTCCAGCTCCCAACACCGGCAACACGGGGTGGTCCACAAACAAACAATAAAACCCTCTTTTTAGACAACAGACAATCTCTTCCTTTCAACTCCAAATTACAATCAAATCACTACACAGACGCAGGAAACAACACAGGATACATTACGATATTTTCATTATTTACACAATTACAAGTAAATGCGATCGTCAGGATGAACAACAAACAATCGTCGTGGATGCAACGGAAACGGATCGGAATCGGACTGATGTTGTAAACAGATTTTCATTCGACTAATGTGTTAATGTAGGCAAGATTGATTGGAATTCTGCTTTATAAGGAACTAGCGTTCGCTCGCCCGTGTGGTCTAGGTATTTCTTATAACTTTCATCCCCTATTTCAACCCCTTACAGCTCTTTTTTCGCATTAAAAAGTCATTAAATGTCGTATCTCAGGTTCTAGACTATCTCTGTACTGAATTTCATTTAAATCGGTTCAGTAGTTTTGGCGTCAAAGTGCGACAGACAGACAGACAGAGTTACTTTCGCATATAATATTCATCTTCCCAGCCTTTTTCCAACCATGTTGGGGTCGGCTTCCAGTCTAACCAGATGCGGTTGAATATCAGTATCTTACACGAAACGACTGCCATCAGACCTCCGCAACCAAATTTCTGGGCAATACCGTTATTCGAAGGATAGACTAGTTGTCAGGCTTTTTCGACTTCAGGACTACCACTAACGATTGTCATAGGTGTTCGTATAACAACCAGGACAGACGGCTTTACGTGCTCTCCGAGGCACGGAGGGGTCTAGATGTCGGCAGACCTAACCTTGCAGATCGGTTGATCAGCGTTGCTATAACTTCCACGAGCCCCTCTTCGCATTTATAATATTAACTAGCTTCCCGCCAGCGGCTTCGCCCGCGTGGTATGTTATTATACATATAAACCTTCCTTAAGACGACGTCTGTGGTCTAGCGGTTCGAGTACCGGACTGCTGATCACGAGGTCGTGGGTTCGATTCCCACAGGACACAAATATTTATGTGATGAATATAAGTATTTGTGTTTGTCTGGGTGTTTCCTATGTATAATAAGTATGTATTTACAAAAAAAAAGTATATAAGTATTATATCCATTGTCTAGTACCCATAGTACAAGCTCTGCTTAGTTTGGGACTAGATGGTGTTGTGTCCAAAGATATTTATTTATTATTAAGAATCACTTCATCTATTAAAAAAAACCGCATCAAAATCCGTTGCGTAGTTTTTTAGATCTAAGCATACATAGGGACAGACAGACGGCGGATAGCGACTTTGTTTTATACTATGTAGTGATAAGGATCGAACTTGATACGATGACGTTAACTACTGTATTACTACAATGACTTGTACTTGGGCAACAGAATCAGAATCTCTTGATTTGATCTTTGTAAATAATTACAAAGCACATTGACGGATCTGCGAATAGGAACGACACTAACCTCTTTTCTAATGAAATGATTTAGAGCCAAAAGCTTGTTCGAAATATAAATAGCACCTGGCATTCTGTTTACGTTTATTTAAGCCGAAAAAAATACTGGCTATTTATGAATTGGGGGTAGATTCTCATCCCACGCGTGCGTTTAAATTTGGAATTGCCGTTTTTAGCAACCGATCTTTTTTACGTAGACATTTTCTTTGCTTCAAAATGCCCGATTGATATTTCTTTGTGGTTTTTTTACCGAGTTTCCTTTTAGGAAATTGAAATCTACTTGGAGCATCACACGCTGTCGAGAAAATCTCTCAGGCATGCAGGTTCTCACGATGGTTTGCTTCACTGTTGTAAGCGAGTGATTCAAAGCATCAGAAGATTCTGTACGAAAATCAGAGATGCGTGCCTTGGATTCGAACTCGATACCTACAACTTGGCAGTCCAGTGGTAATAACACTAGGCTATCACTGTTTATTGCTACATCAGCATACATCTGCCGAACCGTTTTGGTTATTTTGACCTGAATATTTTCCATTCACTTTTTGACACACAGACCTCATACAATACTCCCATAAAACACTACTTAGGGGCATGCACGTAGTACCTATGCATGTAGAGACATACACGATATCTCATCAACGAAGTTGACTGTCAATAAACTTGCTAAGTACATGCATAATTTGTTATTTTATAGTTAATCAATATTTATTGCTAATATCGCAATTTAAATGACTACATACTAATTACAAACCATTGAGGTATAATGTACATTGTAATCGGACACCGCTATTTCAATTCGTTTGTGCTAACATTATTTCTTAATAGCACTCAGGGATAATATAGGTAACACCTTCCTAACAGTGAAAGAATTTTCAAAATTAGACCAGTTATATCGGAGATTACCCCGTAGATCCAAACTCACAAACTTTACCTCCATAAAATATTAGTTTATATCTATACTAATATTATACAGAGGAAAGATTTTGACTGTTTGTTTGTATTAAATAGGCTCCGAGCAACTGGACCGATTTGAAAAATTTAAGGGAAGGTTATAGGCTGTATACCATCACGCTACGACTAATAGGAGCGGGACAGCAATGAAAAATGTTGCAAAAACAGGGGGAAAAAATTATCAAGACCACGCGGGCGAAGCCGCTGGCGGGAAGTTAGTTATGAATAATTTCCGTTTGCAACCGCCTACCTGAACAGAAAGTCGTCTCAATATTCTAGCCCTATATTTTTATCACTCAATGTTATAATATTAATAAGCCATACTATTATTATTATAAATTGTTTAAGTTTATTATTTTAGTTGTTATGGTAATGTGTAATGACTGATGTAATTATGTTTTATGGTTAACATACAAATATCAAAATACACGAAATCCTTGAATTATTAGAAGAGTAATTTATGAATATTATTAATATAATACGATGTCAAGGCTTTGTTATAAATATCTGTGTATGATATATGACTGCCTCAGTTAAGTGGTCGTCAGTTCGACTGCTGAGCGTGCCATGCAATATAGGTAGGAAGTGAGAACTCAAGTGTTTCAGTATACAAGGTTATACCCTTATGTGTAAGGGACATCGACGCACATCCGAATACCATGAGTTCAGTACATAATTCTGGATCTGAATGAAAAAAATTACGGAAAATTTCAACGCAGGGGGCGTTCAAATTTTCCGTAATTTTTTTCATTAAGTTTTTAATTTTTTCTGCAGTTTTTTTTACTTGAACGTATAAAAAAACATTATTTCTATCTATCCAAATTAGATTTATAATTAAAAAAACATTATTCCATTTATTTCGGATCGTACGTGCGATTAAATTCACCACGGAGCGTTATAGTCGCGCTTTTAGCAATACACTGCGCGCTCAAAAATTAAGATATCTGTAATAACCGTTCATTTTCTACATAAATGACCTAGGTCATTTTATTTTTGACCTTGAGTGAAACCTTGTTTGAACGTTTGTGCATCGATGTCCCTTCCACCTTGTATAATTTGTAAGCTATAAGTAATTTATAAGACCACACGGGCGAAGTCCGGCGAAGCGGCTGGCGGAGAGCTTATTGAAATCAGTGTACTTTGAAGAAGACATCACGCAAAATCCGCCTTTTATTGAAGTCGGTTAAAAATAACTACAGTTTTACGTAAACCTACGCTATGTCAATAAAACCAAAAACAAAACAAATAATAAGTAATAAAACAACAATAGTTATGAGCATTTAAAAACAATTGTGTAAATATTATAAAGTCTATTATTAGATTTGATTTCATAATTTCAACAAGCCCAACACATGCGTTGGTGGTGTAATGGTCAGCATAGTTGCCTTCCAAGCAGTTGATCCGGGTTCGATTCCCGGCCAACGCATATTCTTTTGCACATTTTTATTGCGATTTTTTTTGGGTTTTTACATGATTGAATTGCTTAATATACCACTTTTCACCCCATCAGCTCAACCTGGAAATCAAACCCCAGTCCTCACGCTCAACATCTGCGCTTCGGACCACTACATCATAGAGACAGCTGTATTTTACCAAATAGTTGCCCAATCTTTACCAAAATACTCCAATATTTATATGAGACGCGAACGGAATACTTAATAGTTTAAAGGAAATCATCAAAATGACCTGAAATTTATTTCTATTTTATGTTTTGAACATTTGGTGATTTTTTATGATACTAAGCTGCGTTTTCATTGCCGTAGTATTGACGGCACGACATTTACTAAACAAGAATAAAAATAATTAAAAATCCCCAAAATAAAATGGAAAAAACGTATTCGACATTTTGTGGTGGCGCCACTTATTGCTTTGGGGGTTATAAATATAAGTATATGTCTGGAAACTAGCTGAGCCACCTGAATCAGTTATCTCTCAGTCAAGTCCTGTCAAAATTGATAAAGCCGTTTCGGAGATTACCCGGAAAAACCGACAGACAAAAATGTTTTTGTTGTAATTACCGTTTTACATTGATATGCATTTAGAAAAAATCTGTTATTTTGACAAACAGACACTTTATATCGACCGCAGAGATATCTTTTAAGATTTTATTGCAAGAAATAAAGATAATAGATGTGGCTTTCGAAAACAATATAACTAATACTCTTTACAGAATATACGCGGTAAGAAAACAATGCACAATAATTTTCGCATTTACACCTATGTTTTTCTGAATACACACGTCTTTTCTAGTCGTAATTTATATTTATTATCTACGTTGGTTGTGCAGAAGAAATTGCTTTGAGCAAGAAAGCCGCCTTAGTTAGATTTATTAGTTTCCTAACTTCAAAGTCAATGTGTTTTATTTTAATTAGATTTTTAAATTGTCTTAAAATGCAGTGATAACCCAGTGATATGATAGGTAGTTTATTATATAGTAAAATCAGTCGTTCAAACGATGAATGCCTGAAAGATTTTATACGCCATCGGAAGTCTGCCAAATTGTAGTGGTGGACTAAAATATAAGCTATTTTGCCCGTGACTTTGTTAGCGTGAGGTAGTTATTTTGTTAAAGTAAAATAAAGTTTCGTAGTTTTACTTTAATAATAATGGACTCCCATCCAAACTTTAAGCCTCTATTTCAACCGTTTGAAGCTTGTTTCGGTAACAAAAGGTAGTGTATGTCCTTCTCCAAGTTCTAATCTATTTCTGTACCAAATTTCATCCAAATTGTTTAAGCGGTTTAGTCGTGAAAGCGTTACACAGAGTCTATTTCGCTAGAGTTAGTTTACCCGCGTGAAGTTAGGAATTTTAAACCTTTTTCGCATGTGAACTTTGAATTCTTCGGGATTAAAATGTAGCCTATGACATAAGCCATCACCATTTAAATTTTCAGCCAAATCGGTTCAGCTGTTTTACCGCAAAAGAACAACAAACATCCAAACTTTCGCCTTTATATTACTAGTAAGATTCATCCAAGTGACGTGACACAGTGAGCACGCACCAAGACGGTTAAAGTTCCATGTGTATAAAGTTAATTAAATGCCGTTTTACTGCAGATGCCACTGCGAGTTATAAGCGTCACAATGCGGAAGTGGCCCTTTGCATGTTATTAAGATCACACAGATAAGTATCAAGTTATAATGAGAATGTTTCTTTAATATCTTGTGATGGCTTGTAGATGGGAAGCGGCGCTTTGAATATCAAAATTATATAAAGAAAAGCATATCCATTATACACTCAATATGTACCTATATAACACTAGCTTCCCGCCAGCGGCTTCACCCGCTTGGTCTTATAATTTTTTTCTTCCGTTTTTGCAACTTTTTCATTACTACTCCGCTCCTATTAGTCGTAGCGTGATGATATATAGCCTTCCCCGATAAATGGGCTATCTAACACTGAAATAATTTTTCAAATCGGTCCAGTAGTTTCGGAGCCTATTCAAACAAACAATCAAATCTTTCCTCTTTATAGTATAGACTAGCTTTCCACCAGTGGCTTCACCCGCGTGGTCTATACATTTTACCGGGATAAAAGTAGCCTATGTGCTATTTCAGACTATTATCTATCTCTCTGCCAAATTTTACCCAGATCTGTTCAGTAGTTTTTGCGTGAAAGATTAACAAACATCCGCCATCCATCCAAACTTTTACATATAGGTAATATTAGCGTATTGTTTTGTTTTTCAAATTGAAATTACACGAAATTTTTGTTGTTGTTCGAATTAGAAACAAATAAAGATCAAAATAATAAGCCAAATCGGTTCATCTAAAGAACAAAACTCAAAGTAACAAAGCTTTTGTAGACTTCGTTGACAGTGAATGACAGACAGAATGACGCTAATAAGACGTCAACGGTTTTAGAACTTCACAATAGTTATTTGTTATACAAGAGTGCAAAGTTGCTTTTTAACCGCGTGCTCAATTTTGATGACCGAGCAAGCGAAGGATTCTAAAATTGAATCACGAGCGGAGCGAGTGATTCAAAAATTAGAATCCTGAGCGTCAGCGAGGGAATTAAAAGAGCACAAGGTGAAAAATCTTTGCACTCGAGTGCAACACGTAACTTTTCATCCCACCTCAGCGAGGAAATGACAAAAAAAAACATTTACAACCACAAGATACTTTTATTTCATTTTAGGTATTCAATACTATATGATAGGTGTTTTACAGAATAGAACTCAATACTCAATACTCAATACTCAATACTCAATACTCAATACTCAATACTCGATACTCAATACTCAATACTCAATACTCAATACTCAATACTCAATACTCAATACTCAATACTTTATTGCATTCCATAATGTGTACATTAGTTGGTAGGTATGTAATACTAGAGAAATTGAAAGTAACGTTGCTACGATTACTTGAGTGTAATATTTTTGTTAGGTATTGTAATGTTGGTGTTAGTGACTTAAAAAAGTACACCAAGAAAGTTCCGGTAGGCTTGTTGAAAAAATATCGATACATCGATATATCGATATTTTTTTTTTAATGTATCGTTATTTTTGAGCGATATTTAATATTTCGATATAAAATTCAAATTATCGAAAAGGTATAAAAATCTATATTTTTTACACACCAATAAACATTTATAAGTTTTAAGATTATAAAATCCCAAAAAGGAATACTTTTTTTATACTAACATCTTTTTAACAAATTATATTTAATGTATTTTTTGTTTTTAGTCGACTTGATTTGTTGTTTTATAATTTGGTTTTTAAGATATATCGCCCATATATCGATATTTTTAAATAAAAATATCAGTATCGATACTGATATTTTCAAAAAATATCGATTCCACATATATCGATACTTTGTTGCGTTTAGACTAGGAACCTAGGGAAGGTTCCAAGTCTAAGTTTTTAACAAATTAAAAAAAAGTTGTATGATAAATTCGGCGCCAGGGGGGTAAAAGCACGATGTTCTAAATTCAATTTACTTTGTCTCTCTAGAGGATAAAAACGACTTTTGCACTCAGATATCGAAGAGTAAAAATACACTTTCCGAGATGGTGGGATGAAAATAGTATTATCTTACTCAACCATCAAGAAGAAGAAAGAAAAGTTTATAAGAAAGAACGGTATATTTTTCACCGGAGGAGATTCTATGTTCCACATTCGACTGTATGTTCACCGATTTCTCTGTAAAATTGTAGACCCGATTTCGAAATATTTTTCTTTGATTGAATTATGGTATAACCTTAATTTCAATTTAAAACAAAACTTCCATCCCTAGGGGTAGAACAATAATAATAATCATTTAGTTTCTCTCCACAACATATTATAATTGTGGCAATTGGCGAGCAGAGAGACTGGTGCCCAAACTAGGCCCAAAAAGGCGTCCCCAAAAAAGCCTGTGTTTCAGGTCGCCAGGTACTTCCACCCTAAGAATTCAGAACGATAGTTAAGTACTCGTAATAGGGGATTATTTATCTACTGAATTTTCATCTGTTATCCGATTGTGGTGAAATTTGGCAGTGTAGTTTTGTGGACACCAAGGCTAATATTCAGAGACGATGCTAAGCGTAAAGTAATGCTTCCGTATGTCAAATTTGTTTTACAATTTGACATACGGAAGCCTATGTTTATGCTTAGCATCGTCTCTGAATATAAGCCCAAGAGTTTTTACACTCTAAAATGTTTTTCTTTTCGCTTTTCAGTTTCTTCTTTCGTCGGGTTAACTGTATTTACATGGGACCAAAAATAATGATTAAAAAATCATAACTTAGTATATTAACTCTCTGATTTATTGGATACCAAGTTCAAGTACAATAGTTTGTTTACAATTATCTCCGAGGACAAAGGTGGTGATTGTAAACATGTTAATTAACTTGTAAGTGATATTACGTAATAATTATAATAGTATTGAGGTCTTAAGGCCAGTCTTCATAGCTGTAATAGATAATAAGTTGTAGCGTTCAGAGAGCTTCTTAGTATAAGTTTTTAAACTATGTAAACTGTAGTAGTTACTTAAACCGATTTACAAGTATTATCTATATCTAAACTAATAGGTATTATAAAGAGTAAATATTTGTATTTTTGTATGTTTGTAACGAATAAACTCACAAACTACTGGACCGATTTAGAAAAATTCTTTCACCACTAAAATGCTTGTGTAAAACGTATGTGTGTATGTAACTGAACTCCTAAATGGCTGAACCGATTTTAATGAAATTATTTGTGTGTTTGTGTTCTTGGATGCTATAGATTCAACCCGTTTAGGAGTTCTTTGTAATGTGTGTATACAACGTGTTAAGAAAACCCTGTCCGACCCGTGATGATATTACTAGGTATCGATATTAGATGACATTTTATGTAATCCTTTTCAGTTTTCAAGTAAAAAAAGGGCAATCGTCACAGGTACCTAATATACCACAGCAGGTAATAGTGTTGTCACATTCAAGAAAATTACTAGATTTTGGGTAATTTTGGTAATTTGTTTATAAAAAAATTCACGATTTATTTTAAAACTTCATTAATAGCCTTACTTTTATGAATATTTTATTTTATTCGGTAATGTGATTGGAATACCTATATACCCCTTTCGGGTCGGACAGGGTTTTTTTAACACATTGTATAGCAATTAACCGATAGGCACAAGTTAAAATATTTTTTTAAATCATAACGAGGTATTGTTCCATAATTTGCAGCCCACCTCTGATTATCGCACACTTTTGTATCCAATACACGTGCAAATTGCCTCCTATCACGACACTTAATCAAAAAGGGGCGTAACCAGCACTTCGCATAATAAGCCCCATCTAGCCGAGTCTTAAAGATGGCGATTAATGTTCAATTTTGAAAAAAAGAAAAAAATACATTTTTTATTTTTCCCGCGAACGCGTTTTTAACGAACCTGTGTGTTCGATTATGCGTAATATCCATGGCAAATTGCTTGTATCGACAGGTTACATCTTTATGTGAGGGTATTTATATACTACGACTTTTACTGCAAATTTCAGAAATTAACAGATACTTCTTTTCTTTACAGGTTAGTTCTTGGTCATACTGAGCGTTCAAAAAAAATCGCTGAAAAACTTAGGGGTAAGTTCTCATTCAATTCTTATTCCTTAACGGGGTTTGGCGATGCAATGATCACCTTTTCCTTTTCCGGGCCATTTGTTAAGTAAAAGAAAAGTATTTTATTTGGATTGAAAATTGCGAACAAGCCATTGAAAAATAATTTATTAGTAATGTTGGTTGGTACTTCAATGATGTTTGGTAGTCAGCTGTTATATCAAAAGCTTGATGACTGAACAAAGAAAGAAAAAAACATTTATTTAGCCATACTTATAATAATGTGTTAGATATTATGTTAAGAAGTCAACATAATTAATTATAATTAACATGACAATAAAACAACAAAAAAACCGCATGTTTTGACCGATCACTTTTTCGACTACGGCATGATTTTATCGTTTAGATCAATCCAGTGAAAAAATCGTGTCGTCCCCGTCCCGCATCGTATAAAAAGCTCGCATGTAAAACCGTACTCATTACGTCAGTCGATCATCGTGAGTGCACGCTGTGTAGCTGTGACGCTGTCAAAGGATCGCGATATTGATACCTGGTACATGAGATGTAATTACATGCCAGGGGAGTGACGTGAAATAACCAATTTTTTGCGTCATTTTTTAATTTATGTGGTTTTAATGGGAAATATAGTAAATCGATAATTTTGTACTCACAAGAAGCCCAACGATTGCAGTTTATCTCACAAAAATTCACGAGATCGTGGGTCCGATTCCCACAGAATTCATTCAGAAACATTCCTGAATTATATATTTATAAAAAAAGTAACTCCATCGAAAATTACGTTAATTAGGTGGAGTTCTTATTTAACTGTAAATAATGCACACCCCTTTTAGACCTAACTACTCTTGTAATCCAGATCCATAACACCATAATTATATTAATCCCACAAACAAAAACCCTAATAAAATAACATATAACAACGCGTATTTACACTTAAACCCTCTTTATAGTACCTTGGTAAACCCTGGTTTAAATTGCTCCAGTAAAACGAACTTAATCCTACAATTTGCAGCGGAGTTTATGGCCATACATGACAGCCATTTAATGGACAGATGATCAAACGTGACATTCACATAAACACGCATAGGTTATGACTGGTCCAAAGAGGCGTAAGCTAATGGAGGCATAAGTTACCACAACCACTTATTGCCTGTATTAATAGATCAGTTTCAAAAGCTCTACTTTAGGAATGCTGAATTATTGATCACCTAATAATTATCACGCTTGCAATTGCTCGTTTTTGACGTAGATATAAACTACAAAATGTCACGCAACGATTCTCACATGTAAGCCTCTTTTACTTCATCCACGTTCATACAACACAGGTAGAACAGGTAAAACGAAGTTTTATACGGAGATGATCATCAAATCAATCGTTTACATTGTGTGTAACTAAAGATTTAAAACGGTTACTGAGCAGACATTTGGTACATAAAATTTTATGATTCCGATTGGATTTCAATTTTTCTCAACGATGGAGCAATTATTTTCCAATTCTAGACAAATATTGGTGATGTCACGTCTATCACTCTTAATAATTAAATATCGTTAAGTCTAACTCACAGAAGAAATACACAAATAAGCGCTCCATTTACTACATACTCCGTACACCAGTTCAAGGTGAAAATTTTACGACTGTTATAGTTAAAGGAATAGCGGAGTTATAACCTAAGCTTTGTTGATATTACTTGTCAACTGAGCCCAATGCATTATTTATGCTTTAGCTGAACCAAGCCAATATTATTAGATTAAAGGATAGGATTATGCTATGGTACGAAAACACGTTCAGAGACTGGTTTTATGGATACTATTATGATATTTTCTAAGATAATTCTTAAGTTACGGTATGTATAAATATCTCATATCATAAAATGAATAGGTACTAACTTTTACCCATGGCTTCACTCACATCCCAAAAGAGTTTTAAATCCTGTGTTATTCTGACGTATAAGCTATATCTTTCCGCCAGCGGCTTTGTCCGCGTAATCTGGGTATTTCTTATACATTATATCCTATGTCACCCGGTGATAGTGTACCTTCCGAACGGTGAAAGAATTTTTCGAATCGGTCCAGTACTTTCGGAGCCTATTCAATTTAAACAAACAAACAGAGGAAAGATTTGATTATCTTTCCTCTTTACAATATTAACATAGATAGTACTGTAAAGTTTTACAAAAATCCGTTCAGTAGTTTTTGAGTGGAAGAGTAAGAAACATCCATCCACCCTCACAATCCTTTTCTTTCCCTTTATTTGATCAGATTTTGCCCTAAATCCACAAGTCGGCCAATCGCTCTTAGTGTTCCACCCACGTGCTAGTGATGCACGTGATGTATTATTACTGGTGCATCCGGAGCTGTAACTTTATGCAATAGTCCAATTCAACGTGATGCACGTGATTTGTGAATAAAGGGTGTTTTAGTTACTTGCTTCCATGAGATGTAGCTAGCGGGTGGCTGATCTGGGAAGTCCACCGCCTGACTAGGCAATGGTTCCAGAAGGCAGCAGCCCCGCTCTAAGTAGGAAGCAAGGACAGGCCCAGGTTCTGGGGTAATGTTGATGGGAGTCTGGTGATTACCCCCCAACTTGTCATGGTTGTGGGGAATGTCGTTTATCCCATGCCCATGGCATATAAGGCACGGAAATTTAAGTGCAGTTTTTGGTCAGTATCTGTCTGACATACGGATCCAAGAGAATTTTCCATATCCCTAAAAGGATACCCTATCTTGGGCTCTAAAATGGTAGGATTTTGTACAGGACGTCCACGTTATTTCGCAATTTAGCCGACGGACCTCCAACTTCCATTGTAAAGACGGCATCAGTGACCTAAGCCAAGTGAACTATATCATCATCATCCTCCTGCCCTTATCTCAATTCTCTTGAGGTCGGTGCAGTATGCATATTAATCAGGAATATTCTAAACAAATCCATTCATACTAACTTGTGATTTATCAAAAAATCTGATATAAAAAAAGGAGCACTCGTAGAGCAAGTCTACTTGTCCTGCCTAAAATAAGAACCAACTATGGAAAAAAGAGTGTTACTTTTGAAGGTGTTCAACTTTATAACAGTCTACCCTCACATATAAGAAATGTTAGCACATTTAGCTTATTTAAGTCGAAATTATCTCATTATATTATACTTAGACAACCGCTCGTTTCTCGCTTAAAAGATATTTTTTCAATTGTATTCATACTAAATAGTTAAACGTTCTAAGCGACCAGTGTTGATTGTATTATTTTTAAGTTAATCTAAGTTCTCATGTAAATGGCTTATGTGTCTTTTTGAGAATAAATTATTTTAACCTAAACCTATGTCCTTATTCAGGTGAATTCTATGTAAATTCAATAAACATCAACTGTTTGCAGCATCTCCCTATGCGTAACTATATCCAGCAGTTGTGACAGATGAGCGGCCAGTAATCTGATTGTGCTAACTGCATTGCCGGTGCATATAATAGATGGTCGCACTCGCTGTGCAGGGGGAGCGGTGTCTGATTTAATACGCTAGACACCTCACATAGGTGTGTATACTGCATGTTGTTTACTACATACTACTACGCTCTGACTCAGGTTGCGTTTCCACCGTCGTGTCTGAGAAATAAACCCAACATTAAGGCACAGAATACATAATAACAGAATGGCGAGTCTCCGCCCCTCCCTGACGTCAGATACCTCAGGTCCCCCGCATCCTGCCGGTGTTCTTGCCGGACTGCCAACAAACCCTACGCACTCTCACGCACACATTTGCATTTGCACGTGTACAAATGTAATTTTGACAAGTTTGACATTTGGTATTGTAGTGTGCAGTGGTATCGGAAAGTTTGTATGGAGTGTCACAGGTGTGATTAAGGCCAAGTATTTTTGGTGCACCGTTACATCGCACATCTCTGGTAACACAGTCTTATAGAGAAACGTGATACAAATTTCTTAGTAAAATAGACTGCTCGTCTAGTAGTCTGAAACGCAAATGCTAAGTGTGAGGCACTGGGTTTGATTCCCAGGTCCAAGAGTAATTTGGTCGTGGTGAATGTTTCAGAAAACGCCAAATTGCTAAAAAGGTCGAGCCGTGATTGTGTTTTGTCGTTGATAACGTTTCAGTACCTAACAAGTCAGAGCTTAAATCTTCCATCTCTCTCTACTAATCTGCCCAACCCTTTGGGAATACAGGCGTTATAATATATGAAGTTTAAATTATTCTTCTCATATCATAGAAAATCATGATTATGATTATGAGGGGCTCGTGGCCAAGTTGAAACTACGCTGTTCAACCGATCTGCAAGGTTAAGCTACACTTGCCGCGGTCAGTCTGTGGAAGGGTGACCATTCTTATCAAATTGAGACCTCCCCGTACCTCGGAGAGCACGTAAAGCCGTTGGTCCCGATTGTTATACGAACACCGATGACAATCGTTAGTGGTAGTCAGAAAACCTAAAAAGCCTGACAACCAGTCTTTCCTTCGAATAACGGTATTGCCCAGCAATTGGGTTGCGAAGGTCTAATGGCCGTCGCTTCGTGTAAAATACTGATTATTCAGTACTAAGGAAATGATGGGAACACAGGGGGGCTAGACAAGTTGCATTTTGACATTCGAATCGACAAACAAAATGTATGGAAGTGACACAACCCTTCGACAAATCGGGCTGTCACTAATGTCATTTCCATACATTTTGTTTGTCGATTCGAATGTCAAAATGCAACTTGTCTAGGCCCCCCAGGCGTTATAAAATATGAAGTTTAAATTATCTTTCTTATATCATAGGAAATCATGATTATATCGCCACCCAGCTAATCTTCGGCCATTTAAGCCGGAGTCAGTACGTATACCACCAGTCCTAAGAGTATCAACTTTCTAGGAAACCCTGTTGAATACAAACTAGGCTATTACATGTTCTAGTATTTAAAGCTTTCCCCCCTCATTTGGTGAAAGTACTAAGTATATACTTAGGCTTCGAATGTTATGAGGTACTTTCATGTTTTACTATCGATATCGATATAATATCGAATCGATTGGTAGTTAAAACGTTTGAGATAAAATTTCAATTGGACTGGTATGCGGAGAGAGGAATGGTAGACGATAGCAATTGGATGAAATGCTACTGTGATTAAATCCTTACTTATATTATAAATGCGAAAGTATATACATATAATAGCGACCCGCCCCGGCTTCGCATGTGTTTGAATTTCTTGTATTTTCTGTACTATAATATGTATATATTATACATATAAACCTTCCTCTTCAATCACTCTATCTATTAAAAAAAACGCATCAAAATCCGTTGCATAGTTTTAAAGATTTAAGCATACATAGGGATGTAGGGACAGAGAAAGCGACTTTGTTTTATACTATGTAGTGATAATTAATCATAGTATAAATATTTATTTTGGGATTTTTTTAAAATAAATTATTCTTAAAAAATAAAATAAATAAAATAAAATAATTCTTAAAATAAATATTATAAATGCGAAAGTAACTCTGTCTGTCTGTCGCGCTTTCACGCCAAAACTACTGAACCGATTTAAAAGGTAGCCTAAAGATGATCCTGAGAAAGGACATAATATGTTACTTTTTAATGGGACTTCGGGACTGGTCAGCTCTTACTGCTTATAGCTATTTTCGTTTTTTTTTTTAATTTTTCTTTAATTTTATGTATTGGACTGCACTATCCTCAAAACTAAATGATTACTGTAACCATTTATACATTTTTTTTTAAAAGAGTGACTATGGAGTTTCTTGCTGGCTCTTCTCCATAAGTCCAACTTTTTGGAACCGTGCAACTAGTTTGACTTTTCGAAAGTACCTATTTATATGGTCTAATTGAAATAAAATATTTGAATTTGAATTTGAATTTGAATGCGAAAAAAGGGCTGTAAGGGGTTAAAATAGGGAATGAAAGTTATAAGAAATACTCAGACCACGGGGGCTAAGCCGCTAGTGTTGTGTATTTGTTAATCATGCCAGATGCAAGTGGAAATCTATAGCATCTGCCTACCCATATGGGAAATAGGCGTGAAGCTACGTGCTATGTATGGTAATCATCATGAGTAATCCGAAGCGCGACTGCTACGCTCGAGCTCCTAGGTTCGATTCCCAGGTCCAAAGTGTTATTTAGTTTAGAGTTGTGTGAGTTAAGTCAAAGTCAAATGTTTTATTTCAATTAACCATATTATCAATAGGTACTTTTGAAAAGTCAAACTAGTTGCACGGTTACAAAAAGTGGATCTTATGGAGAAGAGCTAGGAAGAAACTCCGTATGGACACTCCTTCTTCTCTTCTCCATAGACACTCCTTTAATGGTAATAAGCTACGAGAATTAACCGATGTATTGTGTGGGTGTACATTAGTACAGACCCAAAACGAATTTACACGAAGCGAGTGCCATAAAACTAACCACTTTTCTCAATTCCATCAAGTGTGCAAAATGTTGTTATTCATTACCTAGTTAGGTTTTAGGTCTAATAACTCTAATCCAGCCATTGCGTATCTTTCTACTAAGAACTTCAATATCCCTATCTTGCTCCCATATAAGCGTAGTTCGCACGGTGTCTGGTGACAACAGATAGCAGAGCCAGTATCGGACACCGGGACGATGTAACGGCATCTTTTAACTGAGTCACCACCGAAACACGCAGGTGAAGCTGGAACAGCCAAAAATTTAGAAAACCCCCGACACGAAATGTTATTTGCCATTTTGTGGTGGCGGCCATCTTGGATTTGAAATTTTTCATAGTGTATAGTATTCTCCTAATTAAGCCATTTCATTTGATACCCATATTGAGGGAGTTGTGAAAAAATATGTTATTCGCTACTTTTTGGTAGCGGATCTTGGACCGATTGTCATCAAACATAGCCTAAGAACACTCCCGACGAATTAATTCATTTTTCAAATAAAAAAGACAAAATCAAAATCGGTTCATCCGTTCGGGACCTACGATGCCACAGATAGCCTATACCTCCCCACGATTACCACATAATTATGAGATTTTTTTTCCCGTTCACGGGATTCAATTCTTAAGTCCACGCAGAAGAAGTCGCGGGCAGAAATTAGTAGGCAACAAGTAAACACGTTTCTTCAATTCTTATTTGCTTATATGACAGAACATGGTGGCATTGATCACGGATCGTGACAAGTTTTCAATATTTTCATGTGAACTTCTTATTAGCAACGTTCTAAAATCTTTTTCATGTTCAGTTAAATGTAAATAAAGCTATTTTGTATGTCAACAAACATGGGATACCCGTTAAAGTTTACATTTTGCGGTTTCTGCATCTTGATAAATAAATAAAAAATCCCAGTTTACAATAGGCGCCAATTTGAAATGATATTGTAAACTCATACTTATATCTTTAGGCATAAAGAACACTTAGATACATATTTTCTACACAACATTGTTGACTATCGGGCATGCATACCTATATCAAATAGTGTCTAATTAATATATTCAGAAACTACCATTTTCGACTTGATACTGGATTCAAATAAAATTTGAAAAATTGTTAAATAAAACCGTGAAAAATAACTGTTTGTGATAGCGGCCAGAAGATTAAAGGCTTCACTACCTGCCGAATAAATTCAAAAATGGAACAAATGTTGTATGAAATTATCTGCCGACTAATTTAACGGGAACTTATCAGTAAGTTGTGAAACAGCCCTTAATTATGTAAAAAAAATGTTTCTTTTTTATTGGTCGAATTCCGAACACCACAGTGTAAAAAAAATATGGCAAAACTGCTATATCTTTGCACTATCATCCCGTCGGCCAGTCTGTAAAACCACGCAAACTTGCAGAGTAATTCCGACTAGTTTGCGACCGCGACTGCGACCACAACGGGTCGCGTTACTTACGGTATTTCCTATGATCGGCCGATCGTTTACTTGATACGATTTGTGGTGCCGGCTTTAAAATATTGCTCTTATAATGATCCTGGTTTTATGACACCATAATATATTTTATTCATAATGGATGGCTAAAATAATATACTATCGGGTGAGTGAGTTTTAATCTACTATATAAAAATAAGTCGGGTTTTCCTTCCTGTCGCTATAACTCCAGAACGCAGGAACCGATTTCCACGGTTTTGCATTCGTTGGAAAGGTCTCGGGCTCCGTGAGGTTTATAGCAAAGAAAATTCAGGAAAAAATTCAACAGAAAAGCGGGTTAAAAAGGTTATCAAGACCACGCGGGCGAAGCCGCTGGCGAAAAGCTAGTAACAATATACTTATAATCAAAATATTGTATTACAGTAAGTGACTGGAGTCTCCTAAAAGGTTAATTATACTAATAATTACTATGTCTATCACTGCATAATATAAATCAAAGTCCCCCACGCGTATGTTTTGGCCATAAACATTTATAATAAATAAAATAAATAATATCTTACTTATGACATTTTTACACAGCACCATCTAGTCCCAAACTAAGCAGAGCTTGTACTATGGGAACTAGACAATGGATATAATATCTACTTATATACGTTTTTTTTATACATACTTATAATAAGAAACACCCAGACAAACACAAACACCTAAGTTCATGACATAAATGTTTGTGTCTTGTGGGAATCGAACCCACGACCTTGTGATCAGCAGTCCGGTACTCGAACCACTAGACCGCAGACGTCGTCGTCGTAATACTATATATTATATTTAATTTATTTGTAAATTATAATTAATATTTATCTGCACCGATATCAACCCCATTTATCGGTTCAGTTTAGTTATGTCCATCCTTGCCTGGAAGAGATCGCAGATTGCGATAAGGCCACCTATTGTATATTCTTAATTGTAGTTAAGTATGTTACCTGTATATTTCTTTTTGGTGTACAATAAATAAAGTATAAACAAATAAAATAAACACAAAAACTACTGAACGGATTTTAATGCGGTTCTCACCTATAGACAGGGTGTTTAGTTGTATAATGTTAAAGTTTTGTGTAAATTGGCTGTAATATGGCGATGGAGGCGAAAGATATCGCTTCGTGCAAAGCCGGGGGTCGCTAGTGTATCTATAAAATCATAACAATTCATATATAATATTACTAGTACATCAAATAAAGATATAAAATTGAAATCGATATTATTTTTATGATCGCAATCGGCGCCTACGCAGCCCGGCTGTTTATTGACACATTTTATGGACGATCAATTTCACAATGTTTATGTTTCGTACTAGTAAAGTTGTTATATAATATTTCATATCGAATTGTATTGTTTTTGTTTTAAATCGTTGGTTTCTTTAACTTCCTGTATTCAATTGCATTGTTTATTGTTTTAACTGGCTCGTTAGACTAACAGTAGCAATCATGCTGTGTTTAACCGACTTCAAAAAAGGAAGAGGTTCTCAATTCGACTGTACCTAAGTTTTTTTGTCATCAGTCAACCGGTTTTTTATTTAAATATCTACAATAATCTATTCGTTTACTCCGAAACCTCGTTGTCTCATTGGAGCAGTGTGTTGGCCTAGCCATTATAGGCATAACACTAATATTATAAAGAGGAAAGATTTGTATTTTTGTGTGTAACGAATAAACTCAAAAAGTACTGGACCGATTTGAAAAAAAAATTCCATGTTAGATAGCCCATTTATCGGGGAAGACTATAGGCCATATATCATCACGCTACGACTAATAGGAGAGGAGTAGTAATGAAAAATGTTGCAATTAAAAGAAACAAAAAACCCGACTGCGTAAAAACTACTAACTAACTGTTTATGAACGAACAGCTTGTCCCGCCTGCAATACATTTTCTAACATCACAGAGCTTGTTTTAAGATTTTTAGTTAGTAGTTTTTACGCAGTCGGGTTTTTGTTTCTTTTAATAATTGATTTTATTTCCTTCTTTTTAGTTTATAAATCATCATAGAATCACTACATAGATCCTAAATGATGATTTAAAATATAAATTGATACAACTAAAGATCATTTTCAAAATCAGTTCGCACATTAAAGCGTATAAAATCCGCCATATTGTTTTTTTTTAAATTTCATGTACCCAGTGACAGTCGTGCCATCAAGACGAATCTAATGAGGTGTCATTTATCTAATTCGGTTGAGCCGTTGAGTAGTTACGACCGGACATAGGAACGGACATACATACATACATACATACATACATACATACATACATACGCGTCAAACACATAACCCTCCTCCTTCGGCAGTCGGGTAAAAAACGGGGGAAAAAATTATAAGACCACGCGGGCGAAGCCGCTGGCGGGAAGCTAGTTATAGGTATATATGTATCTCCTTTTACGGTATCAGGGCATGCCTCTTATGAGGGAGGCATCCGGTCTTTTGGTAGGCTTGCGCGGGGACACAGGTCCAACGCGTAGAGGCCCCTTGGAGAACTTTGATCTAATGTGTAATGGGACACCGAGGTATTATTATTATTATTATTTCCATTTATTTATAGGTATAAACAAAATACATCTACTATGCACTAAACATTTAAAACTAAATTATTTTTAATTAAAAAATAAACCGCCTTCAAAAACGCCCACGAACTGAAAACCAAAAGATAATTGCGTGACTGCTACGTTGAGGTTCAAGGTTCGATTCCCGGGTCCAGTAGTATTTTTGTACGAATTTCCTAAGCTGCTCAGAGTGAAATTGTGCCCGGTTGAGGGCAATAAGCTCGCGCCCTATTACATGGGACCTAAATATACCGGCAAGTCCCACAATACTAAACAAAGCAAAATTTATAAGTTAAAGCTAACCTTAAAAATACTAAAAAAGATGCGAATAAGAACAAATCAAGTGTTGCCATTAACGCCAGCCACTCGTTGCCAATAAAATAACATATTAACGAGAAACGCTTTCTTCGAAACGAAACGTCTATAAAACGCTATTTTCGTCAATTCGACGAAACTGATTGTCATCACAGTTGTACGTCATAAGTAAGTAATACAGTGTTGCTGTGTGTTTGAAAACGGCTGTGTGGTTATTATACCTCACATATTCCGGTGTTAATCTTTATATCATTGACATAAAGTTCAAATTTCAATAACTAATTAACGGCCTTGATGAGATACAATGACTTCTGAAACGAATTATTATTTATTTCCTCTACTTTTGTTTCCTCTGTTCCTCTTTTCCTATAAAATAATGTTGTGAATGTGGCAATTTCTCAGGCAAGTAGCTCCGTTTGTATGTTCCCCAAACCACTGGTAGGCAAGGAGATAGATTGAATCCATAGGCTACTTTTCGAACTAGTCTGTATAATACTGATTTCTGACACTTACGCGAATACTAGACATTGAAATAAAACTACTTTTTACGGATTTTGTCGCGTTATATTGATATTATTTTAATCCCGACGTTTCGGACCCTTTACAGCGTCCATGGTCATGGGTGACTAAGGTGGTAGGCGTCTTGACGTTTCAGTTACTAACAGCTACCCTACATTTTCAACCGACTTCAAAAAAGGAGGAGGTTCTCAATTCGACTGTATTTTTTTTGTTTTGTTAATTGTTGGCAATCCGATTCACGCAGAACGAGCTCACCGTATCCTTCGGTCTTGCAGTCGGGATTAAAATAATATTTTGTTAAAATAATGTTTTATTTCAATAGTCTGTATAATATGAAAGGGACTATTACTGACTGATTGATCTACGCCCAGTTCAAACTACAGAACGGATAGGGCTGAATTCGGCACACAGATACCTAGTTATTATGACGCAGACATCCATGTAAGAATGGATTATGGGGAATTCCAATGGGATTGGAAAAAAAATGCGGGTAACACGGCGAGGAATATGTTAGTAATATATAAAAAATATCACGCTTTTAATTCCCGTAAAAGACAGTTACGAAAACCGAAACACTTGCCTATAATTTTAGATGATTTTTTTTTGGATTCAATTACCTAAATCAACCATAATCATAATAATACACAGCAAACTAGTATTTTCTGTATAGTATCAACTGCCTCGTTGGTCTAGTGGTCCCAAAAGCGACTGCTACGCAAGAGGTCCTGGGTTCGATCTCGATCCCCGGGTCGAGCAAAGTGTTGTTGGATTTTCTGTGAAATTCCCAATAGCAGCTCGGAGTCTGGATTAGTGCCCGGTTTAAGACAATAGGCTCGCCCTGTACGTTAGTACGCCTCGGCCTACCCCTTCGGGGAACATGGGCGTGAAGGTATGAAGCTAGTATCTCTTTGTTATGTTCACATATAAATTTCCATTCTTTATTCTTGCTCTTACTTTGTTATACTTCTGTGTATCTCGTTTTGAGGATCTCTGTCGATCATTAAATATTTCCCCGAACCGCTGCCTGGTTTGGACGCGGTTTTTGTATATAATCTGTAGCAATTAGGCTCTAATTAGGCTTTGTTTATCATTAACTGGCGTTAGCCCGCGGCGCACAGGTAGGGTATTTTGCATTGATGTTTTTTTACCCGACTGCCGAAGGAAGGTTATGTGTTTCACGCGTGTCTATGTATGTATGTCTGTTCCTATGTCCGGTCGTAAATACTCAACGGCTTAACCGATTTAAATAAATGACACCTCATTAGATTCGTCTTGAAGGCACGAGTGTTATTGAAATAAAAAAAAACAAAATGGCGGATTTTATACGATTTAATGTGCGAAATGATCTTTAGTTGTTTCAAATTTCATTTTAAATTATCATTTATGATCTATCTAGTGATTTTATGATGATTTATAAACTAAAAAGTAGGAAATAAAATCAATTATCAAATGAAACAAAAACCCGACTGTGTAAAAAATACTAGTAACTTTTCAACCGACTTCAAAAAAAAGGAGGAAGTTCTCAATTCGACTGTATTTTTTTATGTTTGTTACCTCAGTACTTCCGACTGGGTGAACCGATTTTGATGATTCTTTGTTTATTCGAAAGCTGGCATTACTACTAATAGCTGGCATTAAACTACTCATTTAATTCAAATATGACGTTCGTTGATTGTCTGTTTGGCACCGACTCAAAATTAGTTAGAAATCATAATGTAAATATGTTATTTCTTGCTTTTTAGTTCCTATGTGTTTTTTGGAGGCGGTTTATTTTTTGTTTAAAAATAATTTATTTTATGATGTATTTTGTATTGTACCTATTATATTATATAGGGGGGGGGGCATCTATGTATACATTTTTTTAAATTTTCGTCGATATTTTTACGCCGAATTGAGAACCTCCTCCTTTTTTTATGTCAGTAGAGGTCCTTGATTCGATTCTCAGGTCGAGCAAAGTGATGTTGGGTTTTTCTATGAAATTCCTAGTAGCAGTGCGGAAAATATAATACGTGCAATATATTTTTAAAAAAAAGGTAGTTGTCAGGGTGCAAAATAGCTAGATCTAGCTACAAAACAGCTAAGTTGGCATTTCAGTGTTTATGTTTAATATAGAATAGTTTTTTTTGTTGTTGTTAATACCATAGATTATAAAGCTCTACAGTATATGTTTTTTTTATTACTTGTTTGTGTTTTTACTCTGTGTGGCAGAAATAAACGTTTTTCCTTCTTTTTTTCTTCTTCTTTCAATAAGCTAGCCTTCACAGTTCACCTGCTTGTTTACATTACACCGCTGCCTACCCCTTCAGGGAATACAGGCGTGATGGTATGTTTTACCCTGATATCAGAAACGGCACGTAGATAAAATAGTGTCTGTTTACATAGATATAATCTTGTGTAATTTGGGAGATAGTTTGACATATCAGTTTGTAGGATAGTTGATTGAAGACTGAGACCCCTTCCGTAGTGCACAACAAATAAAGACGAAAGTAGTTAAATTATTGAAATTTGAACTTTATGTCAATACAGTAAAGGTTGTGATACGTCTTTGTGAGATGGAATGACTATACAAACTTTGGATTATTCCTATTTTGATAAAGTTTCTAACACAGTCAAGAAAGTAATGTTTTTTTTTATTGATTTTTACTTTTATCAAACTGGAGAATCGAGATTTTTAACGGAAGCAAAATATAAGGGAGCCTGTCTTTTCTACTAAAAATTAAAAAATTTGAAAACCCCCGACACGAAATATAATTTGCTATTTTGTACTGGCGGCCATCTTGGATTTGAAATTTATCATAGTGTATAATATTCTACTAGTTAAGCCCTTTCATTTGATACCCATATTGAGGGGAGTTGTGAAAAAATATGTAATACGCTATTTTGTGGCGGCAGCCATTTGGACCGATTTTCATCAAACATAGCTAAGAACACTCCCGACTAATTCGCCTTTCAAATAAAAAAAACAAAATTAAAATCGGTTCATCCGTTCGAGAGCTACGATGCCACAGACAGACACACACACATACCAGCACAGACACGTCAAACTTATAACACCCGTCGTTTTTGCGTCGGGGGTTAAAAAGTTTATTATCAGCATCAACCCATTAATCGTCCCACTGCTGGGCACGGGTCTCCTCTCAGTATGAAATTGGTTAGGCTATAGTCCACCACGTTAGTCTAGTGCGGGTTGGCAGACTTCACACGGCGTTGAGAAAATCTCTCAGACATGCAGGTTTCCTCACGATGTATTCCTTCACCGTTAAAGCGAGTGATAATTACGCACATAATTTTAATGGGTATTCATAAGAAATACCCAATCTACGCGGGCGAAGCCGCTGGCGGAAAGCTAGTTTCTTATAAAATATATGAAATCTCAAACATAATAATCCTATAAGTTATCACAATTTCTATCATGATAACCGGCGGCTTATCTACAATACTAGATAATAACTTAATGTTAACATGTTGACAGCTGACACCGCTGTGTTGTCTACACTTACACTCACGCGCAACGAGCGCAGGATGTCAAATCTGTTTAGTACTTTATGAAATACAGAACATTTTGGAACATATTTTAGAACTTACTGTTCCCCGGCGGTGTTAACTAGCGTTTATTCAATTTCTTTTAATTAATTAATTTTCTAAAATGAATGTGCGAGTAAAGTCCCGTCAAAATCGGTCCAGCCGTTTCAGAGCCGAAACAGACAGGAAGACAAAACTTTTAAAATTCGATTTTTTTATATAACTACCTTTTTTTTTCGTGTGAAAATCCTCATGGATATGGTCCCTCCGACTCTTCAGAAAGAAAAGTCAGAGAGTTATGTCGGACTCTTACCGACTAAAAACACACAGCCGTCTCTAGCACTCTGGAAGGGGGCTCCGGGATCTCTGGTGAACGCACCGGTGCTACCTACCGTATAATTATTACTTTCATTGGCATTTAGTGAAAAGCTGTCAATTTTATTTATTTGTATTTGTATACATTTATTTGTAATTGTAATAAAATAACCCAGGACCTCAAGCGTGGCAGTCGCGCTTGGTACCACTAGACCAACGAGTTAGTCAACTGAGTACTTAATGACTAAAATTTGGTCAATTTACGTTACTTAGATAACAATGGTTTTTCCATTGATAACAAACATTGTATGATCTAATTAATCCTAATAATTTACACAAACATTTACTTCGGCCGTCATTTTAGAAATCACGACTTGGAAAATTTATGAAATATTTCCTTGTTAACATAAAATCACGTCTGTATTCCCCAAAGGGTAGGCAGAGTTAGAGGTATGTTAATTTAAGCTGCCAGGGGGGCTAGACAAGTTGCATTTTGACATTCGAATCGACAAACAAAATGTATGGAAATGACATTAGCGACAGCCCGATTTGTCGAAAGCTTGTGTCATTTCCATACATTTTGTTTGTCGATTCGAATGTCAAAATGCAACTTGTTTGTTCTAGTTGTCGTAAGCGCTATTGAGTCCTTTTTTCTATCCCTAGTTTTTCTTTGAAATTCTCAAATCAAATCAAATCAAATATCTTTATTTGTAGAACATAGGTAAATATGCTGTTAAGGTGATTTCTGATGTGAATTCTGCATCACGGAGTTTAGATTGGTGCCCGGTTAATGGCAATAGGCTAGCCGTAGATCTCTGCCAAAGGAATGAGCACCCAAGGGATGAGCCTTTAGCCACATACTTCCTTGTTATTATGAAGGAATTTGTAAGGATATGTTAACTCATCGTGTTATGATCGCCTAATGATACACGGATTGTGATTAATTAATCATTTTGACACAATGTTTGGTGTAGGTCACCTCGTCACTACGTCAGGGTTTCATGTTGAATCAAAACTATTTTATAACACCGAAATGTACACATGGAAGCACTAAATACTTTGACTTTGACTTTGACTTTGACTACCATTGCGCTTAATATCAAGCCCACCCGGGACAAATACTTATTTGTGTGATGCATAGGTAATATGTATTTATTTCGACCACGGAATGAAAAAAAATATATATTTCTGTTCCGTGTTTCAACACTGGGTTACTGAACACACACAGTCACGAGCAAAAACATTAATTTATACACTAACAAAAGTAATAAATGGATTTTCTCCTAAAATACTAATAGAACTTTTGTGATATTACGAACACAGTATTTACGAACTAATGACGTGGGAGTTATCTCAAAGTTGCAATCGTTCATTCGTGAAAGAATCACTTTAGCACTGTTGTAAGTGTATACAATGTTTTTGCTCGCGACTGTACTTGGTCGCCGTTAATTATTTGTTTGTAAAAGTCTTCAGCGGCACAAGATTTGCTCTCTAGTACGGGAGCCACAAATTTAGATTCAATACAAAATAAAGCATTCGGTGTACCATAACCTAACCTAAATTAAAAATTTAGAAAACCCCCGACACGAAATGTAATTTTCCATTTTGTGGTGACGGCCATCTTGGATTTGAAATTTATCATAGTGTATAGTATTCTCCTAGTTAAGCCCTTTCATTTGATACCCATATTGAGGGAGTTGTGAAAAAATATGTAATTCGCTATTTTGTAGCGGCGGCCATCTTGGACAGCTAAGAGCACTCCCGACTAATTCACCTTTCAAATTAAAAAAAGAAAATCAAAATCGGTTCATCCGTTCGGGAGCTACGATGCCACAGACAGACACACACACACACACACACACACACACACACACAGACACGTCAAACTTATAACACCCCGACGTTTTTGCGTCGGGGGTTAATTAAAAATGGAGGACACTGGTTTGAAAACTTACTTACCTAAGTACTATGAATTGTCAAAAATTGTATGTACAGTTCCAAACAGTGGGTCTTATGGAGAAGAACCGGCACGAAGCTCCATAAAGTCGAGTAGGTAGGTATAAATAGTTAATGAGTTACTAGGAAAGCCACACACCAATAAGTAAATGACGTGTATTCACGTTAAGCCTGTCGTGTTCAACCCTCCGTGATAATAACTTATGAAATTAATAGAATAAAATTCATCAAATGAATAAAACAGAATTTGTAAAAATGGTTTTTTTTTTCTTTTAATAATAATGCCATCAAAAACAATTAATTTAAAATGATACCAAGTCTCGTCCATTTATTGATAGAAATAAAATATATTAAATAAAACCATGAGTTTAGCTAGCTCCACTTATTTGGGTCTGAGAGTAGTTTTTGAGTTTTAATTTAATTTTAATTTGGCAATTAAAATCTGGTAAAACAATTCAGAGGTCACAAAACACATTATCTATTGATCAAAAGTTTAGGTGTTCTTAGCTATGAATTTAATACAGTCATATCTAGAAGTGACGTCAGAGGCGAGTAAGGGTTGTAAATAATTTACTAAATTTTACTTCGTTTTTTCAAAACAATTGTTGCAAGATAAAATGTAAAGATGCTGTATTATTCGCGAGAGTTGGACTGTTCAACCGTCTTATTTCGTTTATTAACATAACTATTTTAACATCAAACATAATAATCGTGGTCTGGTGTGTATTTCTACAATGTAAACGTAATAAATTATATAAAATTATTATTGCGTTCGGTATTTAAAGTAGGGTCATATACGCGCACCGTTACACGATTACTCTTGAGTTACCAAACGCCGGACCACTTGAAATGTGTTCCCATTGTTGAGGCTTTTACGACAATCGAACTCGAATCTTTTTTTAGGAAAAGTGACGGACCCACGAAAATACTTTGCAGTTGTATACAGGTCCTTGGGAGCCTGATGTAAAAAGCCCATCATAGGTAAGAGTTTTTAGCTTTTGCATGTTATTTATTTGTAACTCTTACTTTCTTATGTCTTTCTCCTGCCAATGTCTTCTTTTATCGCACAATGCACGTCTTTTCGTGATTTAATTGTGCTTTATTTAAAATACACTTGAGAGCAATAAAATCGCACACTTTGACATTTTTATGTCAAGGCAGTTTAACAGTAAGTAAGTTTATCAGTAATCAGTAATAAACCAAATTACAAGGGGTGTGCGATTTTATTGCTCTCAAGTATAGAAGTAGTTAGGCCTTATTGGTCTTATGGTCACAATAGCAACTGTTGAGCTTCAGTTCCTTGAGTGTCTTACCCAGAATGGATCACTGTTTTGTCTAAATTTCTCAGCAGCAGCTTGGAGTTTGGGTTCATCATCATTATCATCATCATATCAGCCAAAAGAGGTCCACTGCTGAACATAGGCCTCCCCCAAACACTTCCACCGGGACCGGTATGCCACCTGCATCCAACGACTCCCAGCGACCTTTACCAGGTCGTCGGTCCATCTCGTGGGTGGAATAAATTCATAACGCCTACCTATGTCCTACATCCTATCTCTTAGTACAAAATAGCAAACTCGAGATGTTAAATGCAATGAATCAACACACATGCGAAAGAAAGTTGGTATCAAAACAAAAGTCCTTTACGAAAGCTTCAAAAACAAAAACCGTATCGTGTAACAATGGACACGTGCACCGTGTCAAGTGTCAGTAACAAGGCCTGCTTTCTTCCGAGCACAGACTACATTATTTCTGCTACACCATCATCATATTGAACTCTATCATCCCACCATTAGGTCCATTTTACTAACAACAGGATATAGACACCTTTGATTTTGAACCACTTGAAAATACATTCAACTTTTGTATTATGAATGTTATTATTATGTTATTTCGGGATTGTTCTGTGTTTATATGGGGATAAGCAGAGGTGTAGGGTGTCATAACATAACAGGTTGGATTACTGAAATTATTGTTGGGGCAGGTTGTTGGAGTCGCCTATACTTTGTAGCTAGTTCCAGTTGGATTAAACAAAATTCATGTTTTTAATGAAAATTACTTACAGGTATATAGACGATTTAAACACTTGCGTTCGTATTACAAAAGATGGTCTAAGTTAAACCCAGACTAAAAATATATCCAACACTTTCTAACGTAGTATGACAAAAAGGGATAGGCTATTTTAAAACCGGGGTTTTTCTTAAAACCTCCTTTTTTAAAAACGGAGATTGTATTTCTGAGGGTTTTAAAAACAGAAGATATTTAATACATAATGTGATTATGACTTTCATTTTATAACACTTGCATCTTTAGGAAGGATTTTATCTTGCCTTTTATAAAATATCTTAAAACATAATTAACAATATTTGTAACTGCCTCATTAGTCTAATAGTCATATTATCATAACCTCAACTGCTACGCTCGAAGTCCTAAGTTCGATTCTCGAACAATGTTATTGTATTTTTCTATGAAATTCTCATAGGCAGCTCGGACTTACACCCCAACTCAGAGACGTCACTTAACCTTAATGAATCGTTAACAAACAGTGGCTACTATATCTTGACCTATTTTTCCATATTAGAGTTTGTTGTCAGTGTACTAAGATATACTGGCTGTCATTAGCTAATGATTCATTAGGTTGTGACGTTTCTGAGTGCGGCCCTTAGACTATAAACATCCCGGTGGACTCTGGGTGTACATTAGTACACCTTTGCCTAATTCCTATATTCGTTATGATATGTTTAAGATAAATATTTTTCATAACTCGCGACAAATTTATCGAACGTTCCACAATCGCCCTACATATCCCTCGCTATGCGCAAGTGCGCAAGCGTAGTGTGATAAAAAAGCTACTGTAAGCTACTTACCGTCTTAAAAAAAAGTTTAAAACTGCTATATCCCGTTAACGTAAAGGTCAAGCTAATTATCTTCTTATGTCGATCAACAGTTACCTACTTCATTTAGTACAGTTAGGTAAAGATTTTGCCTCAATAACATTTTTTTTCCGAGTATGACGAATGTTCGAAAAAAAATGTTCATTTTTACATAAACTTATCAAAAAAGCAAAAAGTCAACGTCACGCGGTGTTCCCAGGCGGTCACCCATCCAAGTACTGACCGCGCCCGATGTTGCTTAACTTCGGTGATCGGACGAGAACCGGTGCTTTCAACGTGGTATGGACGTTGACGATAGTAATACTGAAATAGATGGTCTTAATTGTTGTATCGTATCCAAGTCATTTTTTTTTTATTCTTACTTGTTGCTAGTTCCAAGTTCGTACAAAAAAGCGGCTTGCTAATGTAGTGTAAATTATATTAATTACTAGGAAATACCCAAAACAGTTCTAAAGGTGTTTTTTATGCTTTCACAATGACGATACTGAATACACTAGCAACAGAAGATAATTATAGCAAAAAATTCTAACGACTGTCTTACTATACGTTAGGTCATTCACCTCAAACTGATGTATTTGATATTGATAAGGAAATAGAAAGTGACTTGAACACCATTAGAGAATGAAAATTACAATACATAATTTTTTTTAAATTTCGTCATCCTCGGCTCCCATAGCAATCAAATTACCTATTTCGAAAACACTGTTGTCAACGTCCATACCACGTTGAAAACACCGGTTCTCGTCCGATCACCGAAGTTAAGCAACATCGGGCGCGGTCAGTACTTGGATGGGTGACCGCCTGGGAACACCGCGTGACGTTGACTTTTTGTGTTTTGTTTTTTTTTTATTAATTTGCTGTTTATTCTACTATGTTCTTTATAATAAACTTTCTTTATATGATTATTTTCATAAAAGCCACTGCACAGTTTTCCAATGTTGTTTTAGCGAAAATTTATATTGAAATCTCGGACAAATAACAACCAATCAAAATTCTGTACAACTAGGTAATTAAAATAGCAATAATTACTTTACAGTACGATAGTAACAGTCCAAGTAATGATTCTCAATAATTTATCACTTTCTTTAATTGTTTGAAAACACGCCGATGACTTGATACTTTGATAGTACGCCACTAATGCTGGTGAAATATTTTAACAACTGCTAAATTCATCGTCAACATTATACGCTTCAGTAAATTGAATAAAAAACAAGAAACTCTATTGATTGCAGCTACAGTTCTCGCCAAACTTATTGTCCGGATTGAAGTTGGCACGAGCTAACTTTAAGTCGGCCGTAAAAATCGGAGAAATTAAAATATTGGGTTAGAATCATGCCTACGACTTGAGCTTTCGTTTTTATTTATTACGATCAAATATTTTTCTTTCTCCGATATTCACGGCTGGGTTAAAGTTAGCTCGTGCCAACTTCAACCCGGACAATAAGTTTGGCGAGTACTGTACTTGTATTAATAAGCTGGCAGAGCGGTCATATTACATTAACCTTAGTTAAGCAAAATGGAGCCAAGTTCATGTAATTCAGATTGAATTGGGCTTTAAGAAAAATAATAAAGAAAGAATAAATGACCAAAATTCTTGCGTCTATTACTTACCTAGATTTATATTTTTTACGGGAAGCACGAGACTTGACTGTTTTACATAAAACGTTTTTAATGAGATTATGAATAAGAATAATGAAGTAAGTTGAGTTACTACATAATGGCGTATTTACTCTTTTAATCATTTTAAATCGAATGTTGAATATTTAAAAGACAGTAACAAAAATAAAATTAGGTATTATGACTAAGTTCAACAATGATTTTGTTACCAGTGCCAATATTGTCTGTGTCGTGTGTTTTGAACCAAAGCAAATGTGATATAACAACGTCTAAAGTAATTGGCTTCCGGTATATTGAAAGCGAAAGTGTTCAAATTGTGTGAAGTCGTTCTTGAGATGCACTTATGCAAATACAGAAAATAATATTGACGTTTCAGTTCCGTGTATTGTGCAAGTTTGTTCAATGTTCTTTGTTTAAAAATACCAGAAACATTATCATCTCGCCTTTATTCCCTGAAGGGTCGCACAGTCGAAAAGTCAGTGGTGCGTGCCTAGGATTCGAACTCAAGACCTTTGACTTGGCAGTCCAGTCACACCTGTGACACTCCATACAAACTTTCCGATACCGCTGCACACTACAATACCAAATGTCAAACTTGTCAAAATTACGTTTGTACACGTGCAAATGTGTGCGTGACGGTGCGTAGGGTTTGGTGGCAGTCCGGCAAGAACACCGGCAGGATGCGGGGGACCTGAGATATCTGACGTTAGGGAGGGGCGGAGAGTGGTCATTATGTTATTATTTATTCTGTGGTCCAGTGGTCATATCCCTAGGCTATGGCTATCTCTGATAACCAAGCATCTAATATCATTTCCCATGACATAATATTTTACACAGCAGTCATCATTTTATTCATAACTAACTTTCCGCCAGCGGCTTCACCCGTGGTCTTGATAACTTTTTTCCCCCGTTTTTGCAACATTTTTCATTGCTACTCCGCTCCTATTAGTCGTAGCGTGATGGTATGTAGCCAGCCTTCCCCGATAAATGAGCTATTTAACACTGAAATAATTTTTCAAATCGGTCCAGTAGTTACGGAGCCTATTCATCAGCTTTTAGAATATTAGTGTAGATTGCATTATATAAATATTAGTAAAGACTAAATTAAGAATAAATATATTATAACATAATATAATTCTTACTAGTTAAGTTACACAGCTAACTATGCAGATTCCTAAGTGACCGGAAACGTACCTATAACATAAAACAAAACAATATTTAAATCCAAAGTGCAATAAAATTTTCCTGTGTACTAACTCTGTGTACCACAAACCCACAATTATATACCCATGTAGGTAATCCCATCTCAGTAGGTACATTGAGGTATTAAGTACTTCAGAATACCGCATATCGACTTGGTTCTTAATTAATTGCAGTTAATGCACCGCACCTGAGATCGTACTTCTAAGCAATTTTGTACATCGTTGACCGGATCATCACTAGTGAAAGTTTTATCATATTGAACAAGATTTAGATTTAAACAACACTGCGGTTTTCTGCATATGCGCTAACTGCAAGAAACTAACCTCTCTCGTATATTGCCTGACATGGTCCATGATTGATACCTTTATTTCTTATTAACTGTGGAGTTGACATAGTGGAGTAGATACAATAAATGTATTGAGTATACCGTTAAAAAATCTGACACCGAAAGGTTCAGGAGTTTAGAACATGTTGCATTAGGTACTGAAAATACGAATTTGAAACACATACACACTGTAAAATTATTTAATTCTGTTTGGGAACTAAATTAGCTTCAAGTTTTAAGAACGTTATCTTTCAATATTTAAGTATTATTTGTATCTTCATAGATTAGCAACACATGAGACTCAAATATTCTATCGTGCATTTGTATGACGTTGATACCTAGTACTTAATACCTCAATAATGTAGGTAAGGAAACTGCACACCGCAAACCCGCCGCAGTGTAGTAGTAAAGGTTATATTTATTTATTTATACTGGAATTGACGCGTGCCATAAATTGTTAGGAAGCTAGAGATACTAGATGTGACTAACGCTCGGCATTGCGGGGCACACATTATTGGCTTTCGCGCTAAAATTACTTACAAAGTTACAACTGCGCTTACTTTTGCTGTAAAATTTATTTATTCTATACTAGCTTTCCGCCAGCGACTTTGCCCATGTGGTTTTGGGTATTTCTGATAAATGATATCCTATATTTAAAGATGTAACTTTCTAATGGTGAAATTTTTCAAATCGGTCCAGTGGTTTTGGAGCCTATTCAATTCAAACAAACAACCAAATCTTTCCTCTTTATAACAATATTATAAGATTAGCTCTCAATTGAAATCGAGGTGGGGGCTAAAAAGCATTATTTAGAAATCTTTGCATATCAATCATATTATTATTATTTAAAACGTATCCTTTAATCTAGTTGTAATAGATTTGTGTGAAAGTGCGCCGCCATTTCCCAACTGGGAAGCAACTCACAGTCTCTTTTAAAAAAAGTCCAAGCATAGTAGTAACAATATGTCAGTCTTACAATGCAGAGCAATGCATGCTGAAATTAAAGAAAGAACCGTAGTAATTCAATAACACAATCGGAGATGGAGATACAATAGGCATTCTAGTTCATTTCTCGTCGATAAACCATCGTGGATATCTCAAAAGAGCTGAACAGTCATCCGTGACCATGCTGAAAAGAGTCTGTAACGTCGGGTTTGAGAATGGCCTATTCCAGTAGGTACGCCCTAACTCCGTGGCATAGAAAGCTGTGTACCGCGTGGGAATACTAGTTACTACACGGACTCGTTAGTGGAAGTGCACAAACATGGTAGTTTTTACAACTAGCCATACCGTCCGTAAGTGTAGGGTTGGGTTAATTGGCGCGGATAATTGTGTTTAGTGTGCGGATATTTTTTTAAATTTCGAATATCGTTTCAGATATTTTTTTAGTTTTCGAATACCGGTGCGGGATATTTTTGGAAGTATAATTGGATTTGTCAATTTTAACTTGAGAAACTGTTAAAGAATTTGAATTATACAAATAAAACCTTAAGAAAAAACAATTGGAAGTAAAACAATATCAATATCAGTGATTTTATTCACATATTCAGCAACATTTAAATTTAAGCGAAAAATAATTCATAATATCAGGCAGGATTCGAACCTGCGTCCCTCCTTTTTAGTACACCACAGTAGCCCGTGTTTATTGCAAATACAATAAAAAAAGAAACAAATCAAGATACACAAACACATTGCAAGACCACAGCTATTTCTTGATAAAAATGGCATCAAAATCCTACAATTAATTTCCGAGATATCCGAACAGAAAGACAGACCCCAACGGGGGTCTTTATTTTATAACATAGGTACTTTAGTATTACTAAAGTGGTTCAGTTATAACAAAGTGTACTCCACTCTCTATAAATATTGTTTTGAAGTATTAGTTTACGGTGGGTTTATTTATAAAACATAAATTGCGCTGTCTCTGCCCACACAATCGGAGATGGAGGTGCAATAGACATTCTAGTTCATTTCTGGAATATGTTTTTATTACGACCTACTTACAATAAAATATTTATGAGTAAATGTTCAAAACATTTCATATTGTATTTATAAGTCTTTCAATAACCATCGCTAGACAAACATATTTATGAACAGACCTTGTAAATGCTTTGAACGTGAAGATAGAAATATCTATCTATGCTCAGTATGCTCTTGATTGATGATCTCATGATTCCACGACATATTTTTAACCCTCGACGCAAAAACGACGGGGTGTTATAAGTTTGACGTGTCTGTGTGTGTGTCTGTCTGTGGCATCGTAGCTCCCGAACGGATGAACCGATTTTGATTTTGTTTTTTTTATTTGAAAGATGAATTAGTCGGGAGTGTTCTTAGCTATGTTTGATGAAAATCGGTGCAAGATGGCCGCCGCCACAAAATAGCGAATGAGTACATATTTTTTCACAACTCCCTCAATATGGATATCAAATGAAAGGGCCTAACTAGAAGAATACTATACACTATGATAAATTTCAAATCCAAGATGCCCGCCACACAATGGAAAATTACATTTCGTGTCGGGGGTTTTCAAAATTTTTAATCTTTATATCAATATAACTCCTTACACCTTCGTTCATTCAAGCATTTTTTTTCATCATCATCCTATCAGTTTTATTTTATTTTATAAAAAAAAACTGATAGGATGATGACTGTGATTATGACAAAAACATTGACATTTATATACAAGGTAGAAGGGACATCGACGCACAAACATCGTGACAAGGTTTCACTCAAGGTCAAAAATAAAATAACCTAGGTCATTCATGTAGAAAATGATCAGTTATTACAGATATCGCGCGCGCGATCCGAAATAAATGAAATAATGTTTTTTTTTTATTATAAATTCTAATTTGGGTAGATATAAATAATGATTTTTTACACGTTCAAGAAAAAATAATTGCAGAAAAATATAAAAAAATGATGAAAAAAGTTTTGGAAAATTTCAACGCAGGGGGGTCCAGAATCATGTACTGAAGTCATGGTATTCGGATGTGCGTCGATGTCCCTTCCTCCTTGTATTACTGCATAAGGACTCGACGGAGCACATGTCACAATGAAACCCCCGAACTTGGTCCCAAAATGGTCTACCTACTCTAAACCGAAGTGAACTAGTCCGCGATTCGCTAATAAACAAACGCCATGCGATACTAACAAAGATGGTGTTACGCGGCTGTCAAATTTTCTGACGGTTCTATCTTTAGTATTTAAATCTATACCAATATTATAAGCTGAAGTTTGTTTGTTTTTTGTTGAACGCGCTAATCTAAGGAACTACTGGTCCGATTTGAAAAATTATTTCAGTGTTAGATAGCCCGTTTATCAAGGAAGGCTATATGCTATATATCATCACACTACGATCAATGGGAGTGAAGTATCAATTAAAAATGTTTCAAAAACGGGGGGAAAATTCAACTTTCACGGGAACTTAGCCACGGCTGAAGGCTAGTCAATGGATGAAAATGAAAACTGTGACAAAAATTCAGTTTAGTTCTTAGTACTTCCAAATTTTAAACATTATAATATTTTTGAATCAGTTAAGACTACCACAGTGATACATATTCTGTGAATCTACATAAGTGTGTTTATCTCAAAGAACAAAATAAATAGAGACAAAGTAGTCAATATGTGATAGTGAATTTAAGATGTCGTTATTATCATTAAAAGTAGCCACAAATAAGTTTCAGCCCCGTCGTATATGTTCGGATATTTCCTAAAATGGCACAACTCTATCGTCTAAACTTGAGGTTGAAGCATAAGGTCGTATTTCGTAACTTTTACACCCAATTTAGCGCTGTAATTGAAGGTTTAGAACCCACCTAGTTTTTAATAATTTTCATAACATAACTTTTTGCTTATTATATACTCCAAATTAGGATTAGATAAGTATAACAAGAAAATTATTAAGTTTTTACATTCAAATTACTTATACGTTTTTGGGAATTAAACCTTGTACAGTGTTCAAGGTTTGATTCCCAAAAAGTAGAAGTAATTTGACGCCAAACATACCTCTGAGTCATTCCACGTCTTTATAATATCAAATTTTATGTCATCGCTTTAAAACAATTTTGACGATTTTTAGTGCAAACTGAAGATATTTTTTAATGATAAAATATTTCGATGTTTTTATCGTGCCGATAAATTTATCTATTATCAAATTCAGAAGTTACCTAAATGCTGTAGTAATAAAATCACCAAACGACTGCGAGCCAATTTATGGGCAATACCGATACTACAATTTGCACCTCTCATCTGCTTATGTCCACTGTGAATTTGTAGCAAGAAAAACACCATGCAGACAGTCACGGGAGAAAGCTAGTTAACAAATCTGAGGCCGACATTCAAGGCCAAACCCAAAAACACGGATTCTTAAAGATGAAAAACAAAACGTTAATCAAGTTTGCAAATGACCCAAAAACTTGTTTTTAAGAAAAAATGCGAAAAATTTTAGACAAAGTGATGCTAATTAGTGAGAGCTCAGGTATTTTCCTAGAAATGGAGATACAGACAGACAAACAATGGTATTGTGTGGGCTTTGTCAAATCTTTTGCGAGGATAGCATTCTTAAAAGCAGACCATTTTTTTCTGGAATTGTTATTTCTATTAAAAACAATCGATTTAAAAAAGAAGGTTCTGATGCCGCTGTATTTTTTGGTATTTCATGTTGTTACATGTTTTCGACTTGTCTGTACCTCAACCATGAGTTCTATCGAATGGCTTTCGATAGGTTTTTTTACGCATCGAATTCGAAAAGTTAAAGTTAGCTCGTGCCAACTTCAACCCAGACAATAAGTTTGGCGAGTACTATATTATCATTAACTGAGCAAAAATTCAATAATTTTAAACAAGAATCGAACTTAGGATTTCACCGCACTTCCAACCAATGAAACAGTTTCAACATTATTGTTGTTACAAACACAAAGTTTTCTGGTCTCCATAGGTACAGTTCTCGCCAATCTTATTGTCCGGCTTAAAGTTGGCACGAGCTAACTTCAACCCGGCCGCAAAAATCGAAAAAAGAAAAATATTGGACTACTTATACAAGGTGGAAGGGACATCAACGCACAAATGTCGTGACAAGGTTTCATTCAAGGTCAAAAATAAAATGACATAGGTCATTCATGTAGAAAATGATCGGTTATTACAGATATTGACATTTCTGAGCGTGCAGTGTATTGCTAAAAACGCGATTATAACGCTCCGCGGTGAATGTAATCGCGCGCGCGATCCGAAATAAATGAAATAATGATTTTTTTATTATAAATCTAATTTGAGTACATAGAAATAATGTTTTTTTACACGTTCAAGTAAAAAACTACAGGAAAAATTGATGAAAAAAGTTACAGAAAATTTCAACGCAGGGGGGTCCAGAATCATGTTCTGAACTCTTGGTATTCGGATGTGGGTCGATGTCCCACATCCGATACCGACACGATCCGATAGCTCGTGCCAACTTTAAGCCGGACAATAAGATTGGCGAGAACTACAATAATTTTGAATAGGCTACTCTAACACCTAGTTCTAAGCCTGCATAGCTGATAGGCCACACAATCCGCACACGCAACACATCGTCCATTCACTACACTTGTAGAATGCTTGCCATTGCCTACTGTAGGGCCACCATGCGATTAGGGTGTGAACGGACTATCCCGAATATGACTCAAAATATATTTCAATCAAATTGAAGTTCACATGAAAAGCAGTGATAGCCTAAGGGTATAACACTGCCAAGTCGTAGGTTTTGAGTTTGAATACAACGCATCCCCTGACTTTTCGTTATTAGGTAACAATAATTAATTACCACTAGCATACAACAGTGAAAGAAATCATCGTGAGGAAACATGCATGCCTGACAAAGTTTCTCAACGGCGTGTGATGAAATAAGAACGGTAATTGCTTGCATATTTAAGCTTAGTTTCATTGGAAAAGAATCTAAATGGAATGTAAATGATTAAATGTACAGGCTATCGATGAATTTACATGCTTACATGGTAACAACCCACCACAACCCTAGTGGTGGTAAAATTTGCGCCTGTCGGAAGAACGAGTAGTAAGGACATAAAATTGCACACAAACTACTTAAGTCACCGCCCACATCAAAATTTGTCCTACTTATCCCGATTTTATTAATCAATCGCATGGTGTCCCTATTCAAACGTATCAGTAATGCTGACCCAGCATTGTACGTGCTCGTCCGTGGTTTAGATAACTGCGCGTCACCATGTAGCTACCGCGTGTGTTGGGACATGTATGTGCGTATTACAGCTTAATACAGGGATTGGGATGTTTCAGAATGTGTAAAAACATGGTCACACTACACGCGGGGTAGAAAGAATTAATATAGTCTGATTTTACTTTGCTTTGTAACTGAAGTATGCTAGTTGTAAATATCACGATAAAAATTTGCTGTAAACACAATGATTCGTATTCCTTTTAGGGTTCCGTACCCGAAGAGTGCTAATGGGACCCTATAACTAAGGCTGTTTGTCCACCGGCATCGGGACGTCACCGGCAACGAGATGACGGCGCCGATTTAGCGATACATACATTTACTATGGCCGTGTGTCCACCGGACGCCCGTCACGTCACCGGGATCTTGAACAAAAATAATCTCGTTGCCGGTGACGTCCCGGTGCCGGTCATTTAGCCGTAAAAGCGTAACAGACAAACTGACATAATTACTTTCGCATTAGGGATGTTATGGTCGTCTAATTGTATAGAAAAAAAACCCCAATAACACTTTGTTCGACCTGACCAATCGTATTATTGAACTGAGGACCTCAAGCCCTACCAGTTGCACTTACGACCACGAAGCTATTGCGGCAATTAACCTTTGTTTAATCTATTTACGTGCAATCGTACGCGCGGGTTACATAACGCATTTAAATCTGAAGCAGTCGGTCAGTTGGCACATTTCACGTCTATTTTAAACGCAGCTTAAGCCACAGTTAGCTGATAGACAGGCTATGATTCATTGCGTTGTGTAACTGATACTGTAAAGGGGGTGTGTCGCTGCGTAGGAGAGCGATCTGCCAAGAATTTGAAGGTTGAGAGGGTGAACCAACATACAAGGGGTAGGCAGAGATGTATTGACGCACACCAACAGATCGCCAAAATGTTTTGAAGTCTCATGTAATAGGGGGCGAGGTTTTCACCAATTACTTCGCAAAAATACCAATTCTCAAGCTGCTTTTGAGAATTTTAATTTAGATACTGCTAGACTAGTTGCATGTTGACATTCGAATCGACAAACAAAATGTATGGAAATGATATTAGTGACAGCCCGATTTGTCGAAAGCTTGTGTCATTTCCATACATTTTGTCTAGCCCCCTTTGCTGGAGGGTTAACGAATAGAAACAAAATGCATGGAAATGACACAAGTATGATGACAATGACAAGTATAAATAAATAAAAACTACTGAACGGATCTGCATGAAATTTGGCACAGAGATAGATTATAGTCTGCAATAGCACATAGGCTACTTTTCATCCCGAAAAAATGTGTGGTTCTCATAGGATAGATTTGTTTTAAGAAGATGAGTATAGAGAATTATGTCGTTAACATAGAATAATTTATAAGAAACTAGCTTCCCGCCAGCGGCTTCGCCCGCGTGGTCTTATAATTTTTTCCCCCGTTTTTGCAACATTTTTCATTACTACTCCGCTCCTATTAGTCGTAGCGTGATGATATATAGCCTATAGCCTTCCCTGATAAATGGGCTATCTAACATGGAAAGAATTTTTCAAATCGGTCCAGTACTTTTTGAGTTTATTCGTTACATACAAAAATATAAATCTTTCCTCTTTATAATATTAGTGTAGATACACAGACCACGGGGCCGAAGCCGCTGGCGGAAAGCTAGATGTCCATAAAGGCTATGTAATTATACTATGGTAGCCTATGTATACCTATCTAATGTTATTTCGTATCTTTATTTTCACAGACAGCTCGGCGGCTATTTGTGTCATACTTGCGCAAGCCGTGACATTTGTTGTGACCGGGACAACAACCAAATTTGTTTATGCATTACGAATAAGAAATATCTAGATACCTCTAGGTTACCTAGGTCCTACAGTCTTCAAAATGCAAGATTCTACAGTAAACATGAAGGAAAACCAGAATTTTTTTACAATTTATTTTTAAAGAAAAAAGTATATTGAAATTAACACAGTAAAGTTATTCTGAAAAAAAAACGAACCATAAGTAATATAATAAATGGTGTCAACTGCCTCGTTATCGTTAGAGAATGTAAAGCTAGAGGTCCTTGGTTTAATCCCGGGTTGAGCCGTGTTGTTGGGCTTTTCTGAGAAATTCCCAGTAGCAGCTCGAAGTCTGAATGTGTGCCCGGTTAATGCATAGGCCCCCTATAACATAGGACCTAAACATACCGGTAAACTGTGGGTGTACATTAGTACGCCCCTGCTTAACCCTTCGCGAAATACAGCCGTGATGTGTATGTATGTGTAAAAATCAATGTTTTTCATGTCCTAGTAGTCGACGAAATTTAATTAGTTAAATGATTGAAATAAAACTATATTTTACGGATTTTATCGTGTTATATTGATATTCTTTAAATCCCGACGTTTCGGACCCTTTACAGCGCCCATGGTTAATATAACGCGATAAAATTCGTATCAATTTGTTAAATTATCTTTGCGAAAAACTTTTTCGACGTCGTTTTCGAAATATCACTGATTTTTAATCAATATCTTTAAAAAAAATCTAAGATTATAGGTAACATATCAGGTTTAGAATAACCTGTATTTCGTCTACACTCCATTGGGGAATTCCATTTGCTCCAAAATTATTTCCAAAATTAAATCAAAACCTAAGTATAATTGATGTTATTATACGCAATAATTAAATCCCATTTAGTTGCAATCAAGATTTTGTACCATCAAAAATTGATTTGTTTTTATTTATTGAGACAAATTATTTTTATAACAAATTACTTACATAACTATATAACTTAAGAAGATCTTCTTAGCATATTTCCCAACTATGTTGGGGTCGGCTACCAATCTAACTAGATGCGGCTGAATATCAGTATTTTACACGAAACGACTACCATCAGACCTCCGCTACCTATAGTTTGCGCGGAACTAGTTGGCCGCGCCTTAGGTATATGAGCGGCGGGACGGAGGGGCGGGGGCGCTTGCTTTCGTTCACAGTAACCCGCTGCCTCACCCCCGTCCCTACCTAAGGCGCGGCCAACTAGTTCCGCGTGGACTATACTGGGCAATACCAACCCATATCCAACAGTTAGACCGGAGTATTGAAGAAGAAAGAGTGACATGCATAAAAATCATTTCCCCACCCACAAAAAAAGGGGTTTACAACATACTATACCATCACGCCTGTATTCCCCGAGGGATTGGGCAGAGATGTACTCATGTACACCCACATTTCGCCGGTATGTTTAAGTCCCATGTAATACTGAGCGAGCATTTTGCTATCAACCGAGCACAAATCCAGACTCCGAGCTGCTACTGGGAATTTCATAGAAAACCAAACAACACATTGCTTGACATGAACCCAAGACCTCCAGCATAGCAGTCGCGCTTGGGACCACTAGACCAACGAGGCAGTGTACAACTGTACACTAAAATCTCCGGAGAGATTACCACAAATCGGGCACAAATGCAAACTCCTACAAAGAATTTCATACTAAATTCCAAGAACACTGCTTAGAAAGAAAGAAAGAGAAAGAAAGAAGAAAGAAAGATGTCTTTCTTTTCTTCTTTCTTTCCCTATTTCCTTTTTTCTTTCTTTCTTTCTTTCTTTCTAGAACACTGCTTAACCCCAACTCACCTATATCCTCACGCTCTCAAGCCATTGAGGAAACACACATCCTCAATACTAATGACTTCATTAACTTATTGTATCATAACAGTATCACTTAATTACTTGTTAAATTTCTTATTTAACTAATCACGCAGGGATCACGGTCAAAAGTGATCACATAGACACCGGAGCAATCAAGTGGAGGTACAACTGTTATTAGCTGGACCGTTATTGACACGCAATTGCGTCAATCTTACGAACACAATGGAAAGTTATTGAACAGAAGGTGAACTTTAGACAAGAATAGGGAATAACCTAACCTAACCTAAATTAAAAATTTAGAAAACCCCCGACACGAAATGTAATTTGCCATTTTGTGGCGGCGGCCATCTTAGATTTGAAATTTATCATAGTGTATTGTATTCTCCTAGTTAAGCCCTTTCATTTGATGCCCATGAAGGAGTTGTGAAAAATATGTAATCCGTGATTGGGTTTTGTAGCGGCGGCCATCTTGGACCGCTTTTCATCAAACATAGCTAAAAATACTCCAGACTAATTCACCTTACAAGCAAAATAAACCATCAAAATCAGTTCATCCGTTCGGGAGCTACTATGCCACAGACACACACACACACAGACTCGTCAAACTTATAACATCGTTTTTGTGTCGGGGGTTAAAAAGATTAAAAGGATCTCTCATTATCTCTCTCTCTTTTCCTAGCTATGCACTCCATGTGGAAGCGGGATCAGCCTTCCGTATATTTTACTCATGTTTTGATGCAGTATAGTATTCCACTATTTCCACCTTATCTTGAATAGGCGAGGCAGTCGGAGTGTGTCCCACTCATGGATTGGCAGGAGAGAAGGGTGCACACACCTTAGGCCCACAAGCGCTGGGGGCCGCAAAGGCGGTCCGTTACCGCCGGGTCGCGGAAGAGTGCCAACACGTTCCCGTGACCCCATTCAAACGGTGATGAGGCGAACGCCCGTCTGGTTTTAGTGGGTAGACGTCCTTTTTCAGGTCGTAGTCCCACACACCGCGCCGCATTCCCCAAGGCGGTGTGACGGTGCATAAAGCATTTCCAGACGCAAAAAAAAGGTCTGGTCTTCGACCGGATAAGGAAAGTTACCAACGGTAACCAAACTACGTTGACTATCTGCCAAGTAATTTAACGGGAACTTACTACTGGTGGAAGAGGCCCTAAACCTTTTATGTTTTCTTACATAGTGGTGTTGTTTAATTGCCTCGTTAGAGCTAACCAGCTCACGTGATTAGCATAAACAGGCTCCGGCGCCGCCTCCAGATAATTATGACGTTACATGCATGGGAAGATATTTGGGCAACGGGTGACGAAGTGTGAGCTTGCCCTTTACGAGTGTTGACTTGAGCTTAGGTTTGACCTTTAAAACTAGGTGTTGTTGGTATTCGCATCACGAGACTTAAGTGGAGATGGGCAGGTCACAGCATTATAGTTGGGAATGGGGTCAATCATCTATCCCGCAGCAAAAAGGGCCTTGGGCGGTGGAATCGGGGTAGTCAGTCGCCCATTGGACCTTTCAGGGAGGGTCCGTTAAGGGACGTCCGTGGTGGGATCGCATGAGCATGCGAGAGTGATTCCCGTGATCCCACCACTAAGCAGAAGGAGGTAGAGGTGGTGGTTTTAATCGGTATACCAGCCATCTGAGCCGAGCCCGACATAACCGTCCCGTTTCCTCTATAAATAAATCAATAATCAACCAATATACTGTCCCACTGCTAGGCACGGGTTCCTCTCAGTATGAGAGGGATTAGGCTATAGTCCACCACGCTAGCCTAATGCGGGTTGGCAGACTTCACACGCCGTCGAGAAAATCTCTCAGGCATGCAGGTTTCCTCACGATGTTTTCCTTGACCGTTAAAGCGAGTGATAATAAAATTACGCACATGATTTCGAAAAGTCAGAGGTGCGTGCCTTGGATTCGAAGTCGAGACCTTTGACATGGCTTGGCATTGATATGTCATATATGCTTAAGAAGCATAGAAAAGGGCACTTAACGATACTATAATACTAAGATACTACGACGATATTGTAAGAGCAGTAGGGAATCTGTTGTTGCGACTTGCACAAGATCGGCAAGAGAGTTTTAGAAGTGAAGAAGAAGAGAGAAGAGTTTAAGATACTTAAAAAAATGGTCAAAAGTCCCAAAAGCCCCATAGCCCTTATGTGGCTTTCCATCGATTGTAAGACCATAATGTGTGTGAATCAAAAAGTTATTTTAGTAAAAAAAATCGTGTTAACGTTCCCAATGTTTGTAATGTTTATGTTTAAGCCATTTCGGGGTAAGCAGACGTCATAAAATAGGTTAATCGTGGTCTTGTACAGATATAAAAGGCCAGTTAAAATACACAATGATGCTTTTGTTATTCTTTAATGTTTTAGGGCGTTAAAAATGCGCGTGTGTATGAACTTGGACAAAACAAAAGAAGTATTCATGAATAGTTAGTAGAAAACCTAATACTATGGGTAAAATCCCTGGCTACATAGCCTAGGGGGCTAGACAAGTTGCATTTTGACATTCGAATCGACAAACAAAATGTATGGAAATGACACAAGCTTTCGACAAATCGGGCTGTCACTAATGTCATTTGCATACATTTTGTTTGTCGATTCGAATGTCAAAATGCAACTTGTCTAGCCCCCCTGGTATATTAGGAGCTTATTGCCAAAAACCGGGCTCAACTCTAAAAACATCAAACTCCGAGCTGCTACAGGAAAAATCTAAAAAAAACGCCAATAACAACTTAGCAACCACACTTTCAATCAAGGCAGTACTAAAGTCCACGAATGATTACTATTATGGAGACCAGTAATAGTATAATAATTATAATTAAACGAGAAATCTTTTGTCATGCCATGTCATGTCCGTTTCTCTAGACGATTGTACAAATACTTCGTCACAAGCTTTGAAAGTCGACATACGACATAATTTGTGTACGTATTGTATGTACTAATGAGAAAGAGGCTGAGAAAATAGTTCTCAACACGATTTTAAAGCTTAAACTAGAGTGCGGAAGTAAATCAGAACTAAAAAAAAAACAATAAAATAATAGTCTCTCCATAAAAATCTCAGCACAGTGGTACGATCACATAAAAACGGGGACAACAAATGATATATCGAGAATGGAGATAAAGTAATGTAACGTAATATTTTTGTGGCGCACGACATAAACATCAAACAAAGCTATTATCTTGATTTTTTCTATAATTTAATGACAACTAAATTCTAGGGAGGACCACCTAAGAAGTGTAATCTTTTTGTGTCTCCTAACTTTAAATGCTTTTTAAGAAAATTCACCCTTAAACTTTGCCTTTAAGGTTGAGTTTAGTTTGAGTGGTTTGATTGTTAGGAAGTATGTTTTTTGAATGCATCTATATTATAAAGAAATAATGCAGTCACTCCTTTAAATGGACCTTTAATTTTGACAGACACCATATAAGCAAGTTTACTTTTACCGCTCCCAAAATCTATTTCAATCGAAAACACATCTTAAGCCAAGGTTATAACGCGCTTAGTTACGAAAATAAACTGCAAATTGCTATTTGTAGATACACTCTCCTGGTGATGTGTGGTCTTGTGGGTTTTTTGTTTATAAATTGGGATTTTTGATTGAGTCTACGGTATAATTAAGTTATTCGGTGAGTTATAGTTGTATTTTCAGACACGCCTATAAAGTTTTAGTGTAAACATTACTTTTTATTTTATGTTTTAGAAAGATTATTTATGATGGCTGATTGAGTAAGATTATCTTCTTGATGTTTTGAGGAAATGGATTAACATTAAATATTACACAATACATTACACCGGATTTCCTTGTGGACTAAATAAAGAAACCGCAACGATTAAACCTTATCGACTTTTAATAAACCATTTGCAAAAACTGCGTTATCGCCTTGCAAAAAACAATATTTTAAAATATTTTCCTCATTTTTTCCAGGAATGTAATAATTTCGGCACAATGTGTGGTCTCTTGACCTGCTAAATTAAAACGAGAGAATATATGACCAATTCGTCACGATCTCTCTCGAAGTGATGATTTCTAATTTTGACAAACAATAATTCAACATCATTATGACCAATCATCATGTCTATCTACATTCAATTGATTTTCACTTGTATTAATTTTCAATTGATGATTTTCACTGTAAGTAATTCAAATTATTTCTATCGTCTAACGTTGTTGCAATATAATTTAATATAATTACTAGCTGACCCGGCAACCGTTGTTTTGTCATATAAGGGTGGGTCACCCTTATCATTTAGGGATATAAAAAACAGATGTTGGCTGATTCTCAAACCTACCCGATTAGCACACAAAATTACATACAAATGGGTCCAGCCGTTTCGGAGGAGTTTGGTAACAAGCACCGCCACACTAGAATTTTATTTATTAGAAGATGTAGTGAAACGTCCTTAAAAGCCTGTTGTGTGTTTGTGCCATCGAAGCTCGGAAACAGATAAACCAATTTCAATGCCGGATTTATCTACACTTCTACACTAATATTATAAAGAGGAAAGATTTGTATTTTTGTATGAATAATATAATAATTTTGTATGTACTCAAAAAGTACTGGACCGATTTGAAAAATTATTTCCATGTTAGATAGCCCATTTATCGGGGAAGGCTATAGGCTATATATCATCACGCTACGACTAATAGGAGCGGAGTAGTAATGAAAAATGTTGCAAAAACGGGGGAAAAAATTATAAGACCACGCGGGCGAAGCCGCTGGCGGGAAGCTATGTTAAATAAATGAGTGTGTTATCCTTTATTCTCTCAGTAACAATTCTAGACGAACATGCATGGGGAGGTTGATGAGCATAGATGAAGCGAAAGTGGTGTGCCAGGATCGTAGCAAGTGGAAAATTATAGTCTCTACCTACCCCTATGGGAAACAGGCATGAAGCTATGTATGTATATAACAGTTCCAAGTTTATACTTTTCAGCTCATTTTGTGTAGCTTTTTTTAACACAAACACGGAATTCTCGCATCTCGCCAGTTTTAAATAGCTGGATACTTTGTGCCCACTTAAAGCGATAGCATACGTTTAATGATAGCATTAACACAGTGTGCCGCCTAGGGATGGCGAGTGGCACAAAATACCATTTTTGTCGCGCGGCCAATAAGTCACAAACACTGTGTTACTTTGGTCGTGCGTAACTTTTGAGTATAAAGTCTCTGATTCGATCGAAATTTAGGTTTTGACAAGTTTTATGATTATGTACTATTTTGGCTTCAAATCTTGTAACTGAATTTTAAAGCGATTCTAATCGAGATGAAATTTAGCATGACAATGTAGTTTAGATAAAAAGAAATGGTTACCTACGTATTTGCCGTCATTCTAAATCCAATATGGCGGACCACCCAACATTTTTGGAGCATTTAAATTACTTAACCCTTGGTAAAAAAAAAATAGTGTTAATTTAAATTCTATGAAATTCTCTGTAAAAAATATAAGTTTTTTTTTGCTAATAGCCTCATCCCTATTACAGGCACTCTTAGGAATCAGGTATTGCATAAGTACTCGTAGTTAAGTACATTACCGCTGACCTAACCTTTAAAAACACATAGCCATTTCGTATAGCTTTGCAATCCCTGTTTAAGCTATAAACCCAGGTTTGACCTGAATCCTATGCGTTAGAAACAAGCCGACTTTTACTGTTAGTCACAAAACAATACGACATTTCAACTTAAATTGCATTTAAACGCGACAACAAAGTGTTTGAAACCGTTAAAATAATTTATTTAAACAATTGCCACTAAAAAGGGCTCGTGGAACCGTATTGACTACGCTGATCAACCGATTTGCAAGATTCAGTTACGGTTGCCGCAATCAGTATATGGATGGGTGACAATTCTTAACATTACGAGACCAGTCCGTGCTTCGAAGAGCACGTAAAGGCGTCGGTCCCGGTTGTCATACAATCACTTATCACAATAATCTTATCTTACTAAAAAAAACAAGCTAGTGAATATCCTTCTATTAAATATCTTTATTTCAATTAGACCATATAAATAGGTATCTCATCACACTGTTGTCTACATTTCTTGTTTTAAATTCTCCTCTCGCAGGTCTGCTGGAAGAGATTTCTGTAGAAATAAGCAGTACCTTGGTACAATATTCTTATTTATAATTTTCTGTTTTCTTAAGTACATAAATTAATAAATAAATAAATAAAAAAGTTGTACTCTTGGAGATGCGCCGGCAAGAAACTCACGACTCAAGACACTCTTAAAAATGTTCCTATAGTAATATACAGTAACAATTGTTGTGAATAGCATTAAGGATACAGCAGCTTGATGTGTAGATGCAGGTATTAGGAATGAAAAGATAGCCAGCAATAAGAGTCGACCAGCCACTAAATTTCATGTCTTACTCAAAAGTGTATATAGAGGTACAATTTGAAAGCTTGAAAATTGAGCTCAATTTGAAAAAGCAAAAACATATAATTTGACAGACAATCAACTTTAAAACCTTTCATCTTATAATTAGTTGCAAATTTATTTAATTAAAAGCTCTAACAAACTAACACAAAGTTGTCTAAAATTAATTATTTTACAAAAATATTCAGAGCCACGGCCGCTTCTTAGTTAAAATGTAATTTCGCTAGTCAAACACCGTCTAAGTAATGGTTAATGGTCGAGTAAGCTCGGCAAACATGTTTTAAACTAAGTTTAAGTAAACTAGCGACTGTGCTTGTTTATTTTTAACCCTCGACGGAAAAACGACGCGGTGTTATAAGTTTGACGTGTCTGTGTGTGTGTGTGTGTGTGTGTCTGTGGCATCGTAGCTCCCGAACGGATGAACCGGTTTTGGTTTTGTTTTTTTTATTTGAAAGGTGAATTAGTCGGGAGTGTTCTTAGCTATGTTTGATGAAAATCGGTCCAAGATGGCCGCCGCTACAAAATACCGGATTACATATTTTTTGAACAACAACCTCAATATGGGTATCAAATGAAAGGGCTTAACTAGGAGAATGACTACGATAAAATTCAAATCCAAGATGGCCGCCAACACAAAATGGCAAATTACATTTCGTGTAGGGGGTTTTTTATTTTGTATTGTTCTTAATATTGGCTAGTGTGTTTGTTAACCGTGAGGCAATGGGATCAACACCCAGGGTGCACAATAAAATTCTTAAAGCGGCTCGGAGTGTGGACCAATTAATGGCAATAAGATTAGCCCCCATATCACATTGGACCTAAAAAGATACTGACAAACATACATTAATTAGTACACCTACAACTCTGCCTAACCCTATAAACAGGCGTGATGGTATATTCATTGTAATTTATTCATTGATTGAATCATTTCTATTTCAAGTTACATAGATAAACAGACTAGCTTTCCGCCAGCGGCTTTGCCCGCTATCCCACGGGAACCATACATTTTACCGAGATAAATGAAATGAAATGATATTTATTTCTGTAAGTAGATCCTTTAAAGACACTTTTACAAGTCATTTTTTTTTTATGCTAGATGTCGCCGGCATTTCCTAACTGACAACCTCTGAGAAGAAACGCCGAAACAAACTCAGAGAATCATGGTCTCTTTTAAAGTCCAGACAAACGTAGTATATATAAAATGTAATGTATAAAATGTAGCCTATGTGCTATTCCAGACTATATTCTATCTCTGTGCCAAATTTCATCCAGATCCGTTTACTAGTTTTTGCGTGAAAGAGTAACAAACATCCATCCATACATACAAACTTTAACATTTATCATAGTAAGATTACGTTAATATTAAAATGTTAGCGAGTTAAGTAGTACATAATGTTATGAACAAAACGTTTTTCTCAACATTCTACGGAACCCTAACAATTTAAATGAAGTTTCTGATCCTCTCATCGCGTGAAGTGTAACATCTCAATCTTGGCACGGTCGTGTCAGTGCGTCTGTCACTGATTATAAGCGTGCTCATCGGAACTGACGCGGAACTGTGACGAATTCTGAGAACTTTTTGATTCTTATTGTGACATTCGAGCGAATAAATTGTAACACTAGGCTATTTTGGTTCATGATTCATACCTTTAGCCTTGTGACCTATTGTGACTACGTTGCTGTAGATCCTGTGTTCGATTTTCAGGCATCGAGCAGTGTTGTCGGGTTTTTTCCCGGTTGATGGCAATTGACTGAGAAATCGTCGAACATACATAAAATGTATAAGTATATAGTTGTAAGCGAGTGTATATAACTAATAATTATCACTGCGAAGGAAAACATCGTGAGGAAACTTGCATGCCCGAGAGATTTTCTCGATGACGTGAAGTCCGCCAACCCGCACTAGGCTAGCGTGGTGGACTATAGCGTAATTCCTCTCATACTGAGAGGAGACCCGTGCCCAGCAGTGGGACGATCAAACATAGACCTGCTCCGTATTATAGTCAGTAAAAAAATATTTCTCTTGAATATCAAAGTTGATCGCAAAAATGTTAATATTTCTTTAATACTGTGTCTAGTAATAAAATAAACAGGCTATACTTATAAGGAGCTTATCGCGCAAGCAATAAACTGAAATGGAGGCGACATTAACTCCGATATTTATAAACAATGCAGTTATTACATCGGTACCTACTAGAAGAATTTTATTAACTCAGTAGTCTGTCCCATTTCTAACCCCCGACGCAAAAACGACGGTGTCTTATAAGTTATAAGCCGTTTTTTCGTGATTGAGTAACAAACAAACATCCATTTAACTAAACTTTTACGGCAAGGCGCCACCGCTACATGGTGGAAGTGCCTAAATCCCGCACTAAACGTTTTGCTTCCACATATATAGTGCCAACTGCTCTACTGTGGAACTCACTGCCGGAATCCTTATTCCCAGAGACCTATAATTTGGGTGTCTTCAAGACGAGAGTGAATCGGTTTCTTCTAGGCAAGCGCGCACCATCGTAGGCCATATCGTTGCTTAACATCAGGCGAGTTGTGGTCAAGCGCAAACCTATCTAAGATAAAAAAAAAACTTTTGCTGTTATATTGGTAGGATTATTGTAATAATGAGTTAAAGCTTGATAACTGTGAGGTTAACTATAGGAACAGCGATAAGCTCCGTATCAGCTGGTATTATTACTCCATTGTTATTGTTTAAACTCTTTATGTTATAACTTGACGGTTTATGGTTATAACTATAACTTTGACCTAATAAATAACCAGACCGAGCGTAGGGTATCGCGGCGCGGTCGTGGAGTGTCCTGCGAGCCTAGCCAAGTTACACTCTTACGGTCGAATCGACACTCGAATAGAAACCAAAATGTACCAAAACAAAGCATAATGCATGTGTTTAGAATAAAGACTGACTCGCCAGCACACAAACCCTGAGAGGTTTTTGTGTATGGCAATATCATTGTAAAAATAGATAAGGTAAGTGTTTTCGAATTAAATAAATAAACAATAAAAAACAAAGTATGGAAATGACATTTGTAAACGTCAGATTTGTCGAAATCTGACGAATCATTTCCATACATTTTGTTTGTATTCATTCTTTGATTTTCAGTTCAAGCAAAGTATTATTATAATACCTAACTCAAGATCATAACTTTCTAAGCCGGCTTTCCTTCTAACCAGATGCGGCTGAGTTTTATTTTATACAAAGCGACTGGCATCACATCTCCGCAACAATAGATAGATAGATAGATAGATAGAATATTCTTTATTGTACACCAACATAAATTATAATAGGACATATATAAACTAATAGTAGTACAATTGGCGGTCTTATCGCTAATAGCAATTTCTTACAGACAACCGATATTCACGCAATTAAGACTTAATTAAAACACATAAAATAAGTTTATCCTCACCTACATCACTTGATCCTGTCGTATAAACGCGATCTTACGATCAAGACGCCATTTTGTTAACAATTCGTCGTTAACTCTAATTCCAGATAAATTGAGTTTTACGCAAAAAGCGATTTTAGCGATTCCTACTGTGACGTTAGTAATTTGTACGTAAGGGGTTTCATACTCAGTAATTTTAGAGATTTTATTATTATGCTTACTAGGGGATGAGAAAAAACAACTTTTCATTTGAATAAACGGACCCCATTTTGACATGTTAAGTTTCATAGTAAAAACTGTCAACTTGACAGCTATCTGCTATCAGTGTCAAGTTCGGAATATCAAACGCACGCCATTATGGCACATTATTACCAGTTTCTTAGTGATTTCATTGTAAAAACTGTCAACTTGACAGCTGTCATTTAGCTCGGGTACAAATTTGGGCTTTTGATGACCTCCTTTCAGCCATATCCGTTCAGTGGTCTGAGCTGTATGTTGATTTATCAGTCAGTCAACCAGTCAGTCAGTTAGTCACCTTTTTCTGTATATATATACAGACAGCTTTCGCCCGCGTAGTCTGGATATATTTTCTTATAAATTATACCATAACTCACCCCGGGATACTGTAGTTTCCCAATGGTTAAAGTATTGTTCAAATCCGTCTAGTATTTTCGGAGCCTATTCAATTCAAACAAACAAACAATCAAATCTTTCCTCTTACATTAGGATAGATTATAAACACGAGAAAATCATAATACCTAGATGTTATTCGGTTACTGTAGCATACAGCATAGAGCATAAGTTTATATAAAAGGGATAGATGTAGCTTCTTTTGTTGTTTATATAAAAGGGATAGATGTAGCATAGAGCAGTGAAGCGGTTGAAGATGTTTCAGAAGTTGGCAACACTACACAAGATGCAGTTATGTCAAATAAGATGTGAACTCGGTTACTCAGTACTTGCACTTGCGAGCGTGGGAGCGTGTGGGTTAAGCTGTGGTCTATAAGAAAAAAGGCTATTTGCTTTTATGGTCACCACAATGTAATGGTGACAATAGATACATCAGGGAGTTATTATCTATCGTACAGTCTCACTTTTTTAAAGAGCAGTTTCGGTTTTTTAAAGAGCAGCATTATGAGATGCTATAACTAACCTAAATTAAAAATTTAGTAAACCCGAAATGTAATTTGCCATTTTGTGGTGGCGGCCATCTTGGATTTGAAATTTATCATAATGTATAGTATTCTCCTAGTTAAGCCCTTTCATTTGATACCCATATTGAGGGAGTTGTGAAAAAATATGTTATTCGCTATTTTGTAGCGGCCATCTTGGACCGATTGTCATCAAACATAACTAAGAACACTGCCGACTAATTCACGAGTTAAATATTTGCTATACAGCATCATTTTACCCTTTTCGAACTGTGGTATTTTTATCAATTTTATCAATTTTTAACCCCAGACGCAAAAACGACGGGTGTTATAAGTTTGATGGGTCTGTGTGTGTGTGTGTGTGTGTGTGTGTGTGTGTGTCTGTGGCATCTTAGCTCCCGAACGGATGAACCGATTTTAATATTGATTTTTTTATTTGAAAGGTGAATTAGTCGGGAGTGTTCTTAGCTATGTTTGATGAAAATCGGTCCAAGATGGCCGCCACCACAAAATGGCAAATTACATTTCGTGTCGGGGGTTTTCTAAATTTTTAATTTAGGTTAGGTTATTGGTAAATCTAATCAAATGTGGTTAAATTAAGCCTTCGAAGAAGAAGGCAAAATAAGACTCACGTATATTTGTTTTGTGTTGAATAAATGTTTCTTTCTTTCTTATTTATAATTATTACGAAACTATGGGTAGATCTGACATAAGAACTAAATGTCTGCTGCATTTTTTTAAATGGACCCTATGATTTTTGTTTGTCACCATCACCATGTGTTAAATAAATTTATTGTACGTAAAGGCTTCTTGTTATTCTACTCTACTTCAAAAAAGAAAAAACCGTTATCAATAAGTGCACTTCCAACGTCAGTTGCCACAGTAAGTAACAGAAACGGGAAATCACTTACTAATTGCTTACAATTGAAAGAACAAACTGTCGCACAGAACGTCTATTGTAGATAATTAAACGATACCGATTCGTTTCAAACAGTACTCCGTGTCTGAAGACAATAAGAGCGATGGATTCTGTTCCCAATCCAATCAATTTATTCTACCAACAAAATTATTGTCTCTATTAAACATTTTCAATGGTCGACACAAACTTTGTCCTAAGTCTTAGGATTAATGCATGTGAGTTTTCCTTTTGTAAACGGGCCTATACAGGAAAAAATACTTACATGGAGCAACGTTTTAATTTTTTTACAGAATCAAGGCAAATAGTTTTTCTTAAGTTATTAGAAGACTATCAATTTAGCCTGCACATACGCTGTAGTTAATGGATACATATGGGTTATTTAACGCTATAAGTTAATGGAATGGAACTCCCGATTTGTTCATAACATAGTTTTCTTTGACCCCTTTGCAAAATAAATTGGTGAGAGACAAAATTAAATGATGTCGCACCAAGCAGTCTGATTCATATCGAGCAGCGCTGAAATCTAGGTCGATTTAATATTTTATCAGTATCATAAATGTTTGAGACGATTGGTTAATGTACCATGTTTAAAAATCAGCAAAAAACATAACACCTTGCTTTGTGAAGTCGGCTAAAAACACGAAACGCAACCAAAAAAGCTTCGTATGTCTACACTCTCGCCGAAGTTGTAAAAATATAGTGCAAGTGCTTGCCAGGGTCATAAAATCCTGCAAGATTGTAGCCTTATGGTCTTGTTTGTGGAAGATAATAACATGTAAAAAGAAGGAATGGTCAAGAATACCTGTGAACACTCTATTGCTACATTTGTAACGATAACTTGACCATTTGTTGCGAATTTTTGAAGTAATGTTTTTATAACTGGAAGGACCTTTGGTATAAACATAAACGACTTTTACGGAATACTAATGAACACAAAAAGTGTGTAGTGTAAATGTGTGTGTGTAACTATGTACTTTAAAAAAATAGGAAATAATAATCAAAATAAAAACAACATTCTACAGAAATTAATTTGATAGAATGACTAAATTAGTCATTCATGACTAGAATGGTGTTTTTATTTTGATTATTATTTCCTATTTTTTTAAAGTACATACACACACACACACACACACTACAACAAATATGTATAGCCTGTGGTGTGTAGGCTACCTGGTATATAATATTTCTGGTTTCATAGTGGACTAAGACTAATTAAGAGTACCTACGTCAATCACACGGATCAAGCGCATATTATAATGACAATGCATGTTTTTATTGAAACACTCAATAAACGTCAGCCATTGGTGAGTCACTGCGGCGCCTGCGCCGTTTAGATATCATACGTACTGTCTCAGAAGAGAGGTGTCGTAACATTAAAGCCTTCGTCAGTCTTTAGTATCGTAGGTCCTAAGCTGACGAATCGATTTCCATCCGGTTTTGTATAAGCTGGTTTGTTTAAGATGGTCTATATACCTACATAAATAATTATATTGTTTATTTATAAGAAAACAAATGAACTATACAACCGGCAATCTGTGTGTACATTAGTACACCTCTATCTAACCCTTCGTGGAATGGCGTGAAGTTTATGTTATGGATTTGCTAAGACGTGTGAACTTCTTTATTTCATTTGGGTTTAAAATATGAAATATTTCCCTTGATGAGCATTCCTTTTTTGTATTGAGTAAGAAAACCTGCACAGCTACATTTTATTAGTGGCTACACATGAGTCATCTGAAGCGGCCTAAAGTTCCTCGCTCCCTCAATTTGATTGGTTAACGCTGTCTCAATCGTTAATAGTTCACGATGTTACAATACACGATTGAATAATTGTAACAAACTGTAGTGAAGCCAAGAGAGAATAGTTCTGTGTTGTTATGTTGTTTACCAATTGCGTTGTAAACTTTTTAATTAGTCTGGTGTAAGTTTTATGGTGGTTTTAGAGGGGTAATTTAGAGGTCATTTACCTGTCAAGGTCGGTTCTCGTGGATAGTAATGGGCACTTGAGTCAGCCCGCGTGGGTACCTAAGGTTATGTTCGACCCTCTATCTTGCGTTTATCTATCAGCAAGAAAACAGACATTAACGTTTTTAATAAGCGTAAAATTCTGTTGTTTTCAAAACATCTTTACCGCTAGCCTACCTAGTTTATTGACATCTTCATTTTAAAGTGAACTATAGATCTGAATGGATCTCAGCTTCGGAGCTCGGAGTTAGAATTTATGCTGGAATTACACGGACATTAGTCCACTTCTGCCTAACCCTTCGAGGAATAGGCGTGATATTATGTATTTAAGAACACCCCGCACACTGCATAGGAGCATTTGAATCCCGAAGGAGGTAATAAAAACCTGCCCAAATGATGTACCGAAGGTACACTTATTAGAAAAAATACCCTGTATTACACTGGTTTAAATTCTAGTCGTACTTTCTGAAGCTTACTAGGGGATGACAAAAAAACTTTTTATTAGAAAAAAACGCACCCCATTTTGACACACTATTATCAGTTTCATAGTGTTTTTAGTAAAAACTGTCGACAGCTATCTGCTGTCAATTTCAGTTTCGGAATGTCAAACGCACGCCATGATGGCACATTATTAAATAAATAAATTATTTAAAATAAATAAATAAATTATTTATTTAGAAAAAGTTCACATACATTTAACAATAATTATCTTACACTATAAAACAGAGCACAGTTTCATGTATATGCCTGAACTAGGTTGGACCTGTGTTTCAAGCTAGCAAGTACAAAAATCTAAAGGAATTAACAACTACATATAAACTTATATATTATTAAAGTACTTAAAGTAAGTGTGTATACTTTGCAACTAAGCTAGCAATATTATTTGCAAACTACGAGTAAATCTTCTGTATGGTCATAAGAAATGCTTTGTAGGTACTGATTTATTCGCTTCTTGCAGCAAAAATAATTTAACTTATAAATACTTAGTTCTCTATTTAATCTGTTATACAGAAATGGGCCTAGAAAAGTAAAAAATCTAATTATAAATACATGTTTTGACGTTGAGTTAGAGGTGCAAACCATATCATTCCGTCTCTTGTTAATAATGTCAGCATTGTAGGTAAGCATGGTGTGCTGTTTTAATATTATATGCATAATGAAAAGTTGACGAACAGTTAGTACGTTGCAGGATTTATATAACAGATGGGTGGGAAAGAAAAAGGGATGGAAGTTGGCTACTTTTAAAATGGCTCTTTGAGCTCGTTCCAGGGGAAGTACATTAGTTTTTGGGGCCCCACCCCATGAAGTAATACAATAACTAATTATGGATTGACATAAGGCCAAATAAACTTGTGTAATTAATTTCGAGTCTGCGATTGACCGTAGTTTTTTAAAAACATATATTAACTTGCGCACTCTCTTAACCAGACTGTTAACGGTTTCTTAGTGATTTCATGGGAAAAAACTGTCAACTTGACAGCTGTCATGTACTTCGGGTACAAATTTGGGTTGACCTCCTTCAATTACAATAAGTTGTTAACTTGTTAAAACTGAACGCGAGCCTCTATATCACAGATATAGCATAGTTAATCAAATATGGCCGACATATTGACATGACGATCGTGCACCATAGGTTAGGTCTCCATTAGTATGTGACGACAACTTGTTGTACAGTTAAACAAACTGGCACTGTGTAACACTGCAGTTTAGAGCGTGCGACGGTAGAGCCAAGAAAACAGCGTGAGACATCTTGTAAGAGGCGACAAAAGATATAAGAGAAGTAGGGCATAGTACAGCCATTTATGGCTCAAATCTGGAGCAGCCCATCTGGGGAAGTACCTCCACCTTACAGGAAGCTGCAACCAAATAACACACTTTATTGTGTGTTATGTTGTTGTTGCAGTGAGTAAGGTCGCCAGAGCTCCTTCTAAGGATGCGCTGCGCTGACAGCAAGAGGAATATTCCCCCAAACTGTCGGCGCAGTGAATCCTCCATCCGAAGTAATGTTACTAGTGAAGAAACTATTAGGCACACACTTAAGACTTAACAGCTGAGGTCTCAAGATTAAAACTAAAACGAGAGATTGCCCCTGGTGTTGCTGACGTCTATAGACTGCTGTTGCCGCTTATCATCGGGCAGCCAATGAGGCTGTTTTTCCACGCAGACGATGACGCAGACAAAAGCTAGTGTTTTATATTAGTTAATAATAAAATATGTTTATGCAAATGCACCTTCCTAAAAGTAATACTGGCGGCATCCAAGCTCTCTAAATACGGAAATTCACAGGAAAAGCGCAAGCGATTTTTCCTCCGCTCCTTTCAAAGCCCCAATAGAAACACTAGTTGAGTTTGAAGTATGTAGACAATAACATTGCTGGTGAAAACAATATTGCGCATAATGAGACCCCTTTGTGACCAGGTTGGGGTCACTGAGGTCCCGAGACCATAACGGTAATGTCGACTTCATGGTTGTTAACCATTTTGGGATAAGCTGGTTCTATAATGGTCGATTATTTCTCGTTGAGGTTAACTTGTCGTTTGACAAGTATTTGATACATTCCATCACAAAGTAGGGTTAGACAGTAGAGAAGGACGCTCTTATAGACTTATTTAACCGGCTTAACTGTCTAATATTGTAAAATTAATTGTGAATAAATAGAAAAACTACATCTATACTAATATTATAAAGAGGAAAGATTTGTTTGTTTGTTTGTTTGTAATGAATAGGCTCCGAAACTACTGGACCGATTTCAAAAATTCTTTCACCTTTGGAAAGCTACATTATCCCCGAGTAACATAGGCTATATATCATCACGCTACGACTAATAGGAGCGGAGTAGTAATGAAAAATGTAGCAAAAACGGGGAAAAAATTATAAGACCACGCGGGCGAAGCCGCTGGCGGGAAGCTAGTCTAATATATTTAGGAGCGAGCCTATCTACTACCTAAATTTACCTAATCCAATGGACATCCTGCTTGCTTAACCCTCCAAGGAATTCTTCTTAAGTGGCTCATCCATATTATGACCGCGGCAAGTGCAGCTTAACCTGCCTGGGACTGGTAGTGCAGTTTTGCATCATCAAAGCACATCGATCATCGTGACACGGCATCTGATTGTATGTTAATGACTAAGCTCCTCTCTACAATCGATCATTTGGTATAATGATCAGTTTTTGCGATCGAATCTATATTATAATGAAGTGGTAAAAGATGTGTGTTTGTACATTAAATAATAATATAGAGTGTTATAAATATATATCAATATAAAGCGGTAGCCTAGGGGTATGACCACTGGACTGCCAAGTCAAAGGTCTCGAGTTCGAATCCAAGACACGCACCTCTGACTTTTCGAAAGCATGTGCGTAATTATTGTGCGCTTTAACGGTGAAGGAAAACACCGTGAGAAAACCTGCATGCCTGGGAGATTTTCTCGACGGCATGTGAAGTCTGCCAACCCGCATTAGGCTAGCGTGGTGGACTATAGCCTAATCCCTCTCATACTGAGAGGAGACCCGTGCCCAGCAGTGGGACAGTATATGGATTGATTATTATTATTTACATTAAATTATCAAAAAACCTCTGACTGACCGAAGCTTCCCTAGAAACTTGAGTAAAAGAGTGCTGACAGACAGACGGACGGACGGACACGGGGACTAGACAAGTTACAATTTGACATTCGAATCGACAAACTGGGGGGCTAGACAAGTTGCATTTTGACATTCGAATCGACAAACAAAATGTATGGAAATGACACAAGCTTTCGACAAATCGGGCTGTCACTAATGTCATTTACATACATTTTGTTTGTCGATTCGAATGTCAAAATGCAACTTATCTAGCCCCCTTGATAGAAACAAAATGTATGGAAATAACATTAGTGACAGTCCGACTAGTCGAAAGCTTGTGTCATTTCCTTACATTTTGTTTCTATTCGTTTGTCGATTCGAATGTCAAAATGCAACTTGTCTACAGCCCCAGAGCGGTTTCGCACTACGTCCAATTCAAATGCGATCTAAATCTGTAAAAAATACGGTCCGGAGTAGTCGTACTGTCCCTCCTTAGCATAGCAGTCAAGTAATTAAAAGTCATTTTGTCATAACACTAATCAAAATACAATTGAAAAATAATGTAAGCAAACACAATTAAATTTTCATGGGCTCCCATTAGTTGGCGGCCATTGCCCATAATGGGGCATTTATTGCCTACATTGTACCATACACATTTAACTGCATATGCAGCGATAAGGAGGCGATATTACCTTTGCCTCAAGCTATCAAATACTCGTGAATGTGGTTAATATACTAGTCTTAATAAAAAGGAGGTTATCAAAAACCCATACAACAGCTGTACCGAAGGTACATGGCAGCTGTCAAGTTGATAGGTTTTACCACGAAATCACTATGAAACTGTTATTTAATCTGCCGTAATGGCGTGCGTTTGACTTTCGGAAACTGACACTGACAGTTTTTACTATGAAATCATTACGAAACAGATAATAGTGTGCCAAAATGGCGATATTTTTCTCAAATTCAAAGTTTTTTTCTCATCCCCCAGTCAACATTAAAAAACGTACGACTACAGTTTACAACCAACCAGCGTAATACAGGGTATTATTTCTAATAAGTGTAACTACGGTACCTACATCATTTGTATTAAATTATCTGCCAGATAATTTAACAGGCGTCGGTCAAACAAGTCCTTAGACACTTACCATAGAACCCATTAAAAATTTCGTCCCAAAAAAATAGAATCCTAAACTTTGTAAAACAAACATCCCAATTTTGAAGATAACCCAAATAAGTGATGAGTAAAATTAGCAGTTCCTAGTACTCCAAAATAAACATCACGATAAAGACAGTGCGAAAGATTGACATAATGTTTACCCTAATCACTAACTGGGAGTCGTGAACATGTAGCCGAAGAACGGAGATAGGCGGTGTTTACATTAATCTATTATTGAGTAAACCCACACTATGCGTATCCTCCTAGCATTTTCCCGATTATTTCATTTACAATCAGATTTTTGTTGCTAACAAGACATCACTAAACCCTGTATTCACCGAAGGGCTAGGCAGGGGTGTACTAATGTGTCGCGGAAGAATGTCAACACGCTCCCGCACCCCGGCCGAACTGTGATGAGGCGAACACCCGTCTGTCTGGTTTTAGTGGGTATACTTCCTTTTCAGGGTGGAGTCCCACACACCGCGCCGCCTTCCCCAGGGCGGCGTGACGGTGCATAAAGCATTTCCAGACGCAAAAAAGGGGTTTACTATTGCACACCTAGAGTTTGTCAATATGTTTAGCACGTATTGCCAAGTTAAATGCTCAAAGCTGCAGCTACAGAGAATTTCACAGAATATTTACTCAACCCAGGAATCGAAACCAGGACCTTAAGCATAGCAGCGCTTAAAACCACTTACGAATGAGCCCAATTTGAACCACAAAATAACACCTCTCTTTTTTAACGCCAAGCAGGGCTTTAAAACTCACTAAATCGCTATCCGCGTATACACAACATTGGGTTAAACAACCCCCTTTTTATAAGTCGGTTAATACGCAAACAAAACCGTAATGTTTAGATTAATTAGCGAGTAGGAAACGCGTCGCGGGCGTACTTTTCATAACACACAAAGTTTACGTTTCAACGATTATAATTACGTTTGAGTTTACGTTCTTTCGCTATAGTTTTTACATTGTGGAATGTCAACATTGTTTGGTGTAAACGTTTGAATTCACACGCTACTTTAGATTTATGGAGACCTGGTAAAGGTCGCTGGAAGTCGTTTGATATAGACACAAGCATAATAGTTTTTTGTGGATGTATATCGAGGAGGGTTTTGTTCAGCAGTGGACCTCCGGTGGCGGGTAAAGATGAACTGTGGATGTAGATCAGTATTATCTCTGCCTATTTTTAGGATGACACTTGTCCGATATCTCTTTGATCAAAGAAATTCTATGACATTATAACTCAATCAAAATATACGAGCAACAATTCTCTTCTTCAAAGAAATTAGATCAAATTTTGGCATCGGACTAAGATACTCGTAAAGGACACATATACAGGGGTGGTTTTGTGGGATGCGGAAAATCCTTATATAGATCCCTTCCACCGGGAGGTGGCAGGGTACAGACTCATACCAACTAAAACAAGCACTTGCCTTACCTGGTTGACTGGCTGTGGTCCGTTGCAACCTTGACTCCTACAACTAACGAACTCTCTTCGGAGCGAGGCCTTTCTTCGCGTCCTACCATCGGGGCCATTATTGGGGCTGTAAACTCCCCAAGTCCCCAGACTCAGCCGTCCGCAGGCTATAGTGGTAAACTAAACCGGTAAAGCCACGCCCACGATCTCCATGCCAAGTAGTTGGAGCGACGAGCCACGTGGCCGCCTGGTTCGCCGCTCCATCATTTTTTGAGAAAATCCTCATGGCTCCCCGGTATGTTGGACTCATACCGAATAAAACCGCTCTTGTCATCACTTGCCCTTTGCGTCATGATCATGGGATCAGGAACATTCACCACTGCCATGACGGGGTTCACCACACCACCTGTCGCTGGTTGCACCACTTCATTTCGTGGCGTATCACTCAGTCACCCGTACATTAATTGTTCCCGCCGCGCCCAGCGCCGCGCATCGCTACTGAGGTTGGCTCTGCAAAAATCGCGTTCGCTGACGCTGAGAGCGGCGAGTCGTGGCATGCTCATAGCGAATTTTTCGTGGCATGCTCATAGCGAATTTTTCGTGGCTTAGGGGTAACATAAACATTCACGACCCCAAACTACCAATACAGTGTAATATTAAATGTCTTTGACCAACACTACAATTCACCGCGGGTTTTAAAAATACTGTTACACCCCAACTCAGAGACGTCACTTAACCTTAATGAATCGTTAACAAACAGTGGCTACTATATCTTGACCTATATTTCCATATTAGAGTTTGTTGTCAGTGTACTAAGATATACTGGGTGTCATTAGCTAATGATTCATTATGTTAAATGACGTTTCTGAGTGTGGCCCTTTGACACACAAGAATTCTAACGCGACAAGGTTTGTAAACGTAAACTAATGAATGTGCACAGCGTGTATTTCAACAAGATTGGTATGTTAACCCAATTTGTGAACGGTTTTACAAGTAACGGTGACAAATAACACTGTTTTCCATTCCTGAATTAGTTAGGAATTCTAAACAGCGGCACCGATGAATTCTAGTAAGTATTTCTTCATTAAGGGCCTGTTCAAACTTAGATAACATAGCGTACCATCACGCCTGCATTCCCCGAAGACTTAGGCAAAGATGTAACTCTAAGGCTAACATTCAGAGACGATGCTCAGCGTAAAGTAAGGCTTCCGTACGACAAATTTGTATTACAATTTGACATACGGAAGCGTAAGTTCATGTTGAGTCTCTTCTTTGAATCTCAGCTTAAGTGTTATTGGAAATGTTGAGAAAATAAATGCATTTTTTATTTTATTATTTATTATTGGCTTTTTTTGTTACATTCTCAGCCTAGCCTATAGACTATACACTAAGGTAAGTATTAGTAAACATACATAAGTAATTAGTATAGTAAGATCTGTAGCGGACACACTGAGGAGGCCGGGAAGACTAATCTGCTTCTGGAGGGAGTTGGGCTGGCTAGAATAACAGCCCCTCGGCACACGTACAATGGCCCACTGCAGGACTAAGTGCGGAAACCGAACCCACACAGGAGTGGGTTCTCCATGATAAAGATGATAGTAATCAGTACATCACTGCCAAAACCTTCGGGGAATATAGGCGTATCCAATGACATTATAATAGTTATTTTATTATAGTTAGGGTGTAACTACTTTACAGTCATCAATACTGTCTGGTTTCTGCCTATGTACAATATTCAGTACTTATTTCAAAATGCCATTACTAGCCTGTAACCAAACTACGCTACTGTATTCCCTAATACCGGTGTGCTTTAGCCCTAAGACCAACACGGGGTTAGCAAACACCAAACGTTAAGAAATTGTAATGCAAATATGTTGTCGCAATGCGCCTGAGCAAGGGGTTACACGAACAATAAGACTTCCGCGCTCCTTATCTATGCAGTGCAACAGTGATAGTGGGGACAAATTGCGTGTGACCCCGATAAATCACATATTGGTCCAATAGACACAGGAGAAAATGCAGCTCAAGTAAAACTGGTTATCCTAAAAGCGCGATCGAGAGCGGAGAATGAGAAAGAAAATATGGATGGAGCCAATATGATTGAAAAGGGAGGGAACAATTAAAGAAAAGGAGATACTGCACTGACGTCAAATAGATTGGGACAAGGGTAAGAGGACGGAAGAGTAGCTAGGACGGATTTGAAAAATTCTTTTACTATTAGAAAGCTACATATTTACTGGTAAATACTCCGGCCACCAGAGAATGCCAAACCACGCGGGCGAAGCCGCTGGCGGAAAGCTTATCCATACTAATAATATAAAGAGGAAAGATTTGATTGTTTGTTTGTATTGAATAGGCTCCGTAACTACTGGACCGATTTAAAAAAATCTTTCAGTGTTACATAGCCCAATTATCAGGGAAGGCTATAGGCTATATACCATCACGCTACGGCCAATAGGAGCGGAAAAGCAATGAAAAATGTTGCAAGAACGGGGGAAAAAATTATATGACCACGCGGGCGTAGCCGCTGGCGGGAAGCTAGTAATATTAATAGGGTATTAATATTTACTCGACCTGGGCATCCAACCCAGGCCTCAAGCATGATAGTTATTGCATAATTAATTATAATATTGACTAAGAAATATAAATATCATAATCGCGTTTGAAATTTCCTCCGCGTATCATCTAATACCAATATACAAAGTACAAACTAATTACGGCGCCACAATTAATTTCCCATCAAGTCTTAATAGCGATAACACGTTCGTGATGATAGCGCAGTAATTAAACAAGAAGTTAATTAGATAACATTATCATTCTGATAGTAGAGAAGCAAACATTGCCAAAATTCTTTCACTCTCCCACGATATCAGATGAAGTAGACATTGGTTTAAATCTGAAATAGTATTTATTGCACTTGTCGACCTTATTGGTAAGGTCCTTCAAAAAGGTCAGTTGCGGAAGTAGTACTCACAACCGGCGCGTGTGTATGACAAGACTGAAGAAAGAAAATAACATAAATGAAAAATTTTGAAAACCCCCGACACGAAATGTAATTTGCCATTTTGTGGTGGCGGCCATCTTGGATTGAAATTTGTCATAGTGTACTGTATTCTCCTAGTTAAGCCCTTTCATTTGATACCGATATCGAGGGACTTGTGAAAAAATATATAATTCGGTATTTTGTGGCGGCGGCCATCTTGGACTGATTTTCATCAAACATAGCTAAGAACACTCTCGACTATTTCACCTTTCAAATAAAAAAATTGAAATCAAAATCCGTTCATTCGTTCGGGAGCTACGATGCCACAGACAGACACACACACACACACACAGACACGTCAAACTTACAACACCCCGTCGTTTTTGCGTCGGGGGTTAAAAAGAAAGATTTATTTGTCAGAATGGATGAAGCAAAAGAAGTACTTATGTCAGAATCTTAGCAAGTGCCTGAGTGTATGTATGAATACTTGTAGCATTAGGAGGCGCAGAAGGGCTCGCGTTTTGGGGACTGCCTTAAATGTGAGTGACGTCAAAATAGTACCTAGTAGTGAACTTCGGACTTAAATCCCTGATCAATTGATTTGAATTCGTACTCGCAGCCCCGGTTGCGAGTAGGAGTTCAAATCAACATCAATTGTTGCGACATAACCAAAAAATAATGTAGAAATATTTGTGGTTATGTCGCAATTATAAACATTCATCTTTAATTTTATTTAGACAGTAGATGCATAGCAGGCCCAGACTGAGATATCGGGATGAGTTGGACTCGTTCGAAAAGAAATGGTTTGAAATTGTAATGGACAGAGAGTAGAAAAATAGTGGGGAGGCAAAAGCCATGCAGTGGAGTGGAAAAGAAAGAAAGAGGGAAAGAAAATAAATTAATTTGTGTAGACAAGACACCTACAATATTTGGAACATTACGGGCATTATGAAAAAAGTAGATGTATTGTGATTTATAAAAAATTGCTAGCTTGAATTGGACGTGTCCTAGGTTACAGACCATCGTGTTGTTACCCAGTAATTAATGTAATTGTGACACTGATGACATTGTACTAAAAAATAACACCGTAAAAGAAATACCTTATTTTGTTCAACGAAATCTTTAATATTAAACCAAGATAAAGAACGACAGAGTATTAACTATCTCAAACAATGACGTCATGTGTTAGGTAAAAAATACCGTTATATTATATAAACAGGATTTGGTATGTCTGTGGTTTTCCGTTGCCAATCCTTTATTAACCTATGGCTAAGACTAAATTATAGTAGAGTAATATAGAATGTATTTCAGAGTTACGTGTCTATCATACTACGTATACCGCATCAATAGGCGATAAAGTTTTCCTAAAATGATGGAAATGAAAAAAAAGACAAATGACTGAATACTATTTTGTTAACCGACGATAGAATGGAGGAGGTTGTATGTTCGACTGTATGTATACTTTTTATCGGCGATTTGGCCATTTATAATGTACCGATTTTGGTAATTCTTCTTTGTTTGAAAGGTGGTCGAAAATCTAGAGGTGGTCCATTTTTGTAAATTTAATGTGTTTCTGAATAAATATTATTATTATTATTTAAATTAGAAGGAAACTCCATCGCTAAGGTCCAAAAATAGGGATGATTAATTTTTATCCAATGAAATAGAGCTGACATGGGGTAAAATTATTTTATTGGTATGTCAGAAGTACTGTGAGAGGAAGGAATGAAAGTTTTTTTACTTTGATTTGTAGATTTTAATAAATTTAGTTTGTTTGTTACTGTAATTGGTACAAATTTTGACGACGTCTGTGGTCTAGTGGTTCGAGTACCGGACTGCTGATCACGAGGTCGTGGGTTCGATTCCCACAAGACACAAATATTTATGTGATGATAAATATAAGTATTTGTGTTTGTCTGGGTGTTTCCTATGTATAATAAGTACTTATGTATTTACGTATGGATGTATGGATCGTAGCAAGTGGAAATCTATAGTCTCTGCCTACCCCTATGGCAAACAGGCGTGAAGCTATGTATGTATGTATGTATGTATTTACAAAAAAAAAGTATATTAGTATTATATCCATTGTCTAGTACCCATAGTAGAAGTTCTGCTTAGTTTGGGACTAGATGGTGCTGTGTAAAATGTCCCCAAAATTAAAAAAAAAATATATATAAGTATAAATAAATACGGTGGGTTCCCAAGTGAAACCGCGAGCCACAGCTAGAGGTACCAAATACCTTTAATTATATTATGTGAATGCCCTTCCTAACTTGATTCATGAAGAAAATATTTAACCGTACGAGGATAAACGTTTACACAAGTGTGAACTTACCGTAAACGCTTGGCATTTAACGAAACCAGTATTCAAAAAAAAAATGAATTCTACATTTTTACCCAATTACGGAGAAATCGAAATGAGAGTAATGTTTCCTTCACTTGCAAGCAATCGTTTCCAAATCAAAATGGAATGAATACCTCACGTACTTACTCATAAATTCATAATCTTAAAAATCACTTTTTCATAATAATTCGTATAATCTTTTTTTTAACAATAGAATTGGATGTCTTCATTCCAAATGTTATTGATAGGAAAATCAGGTAGCAAGAAATATTATAATAGTGAAAGTAAGAAAAAACTCTCTGTTTGTTAGATAGAGATATAACATACCTAGTCTACATTTAATCATAACTATTAGCAGGAAAAAGTAAAATAGCAATTAATATACTATTTTTATTATAAGCAAAAAAGAATACATTCAAATTGCACAGACTTACAACCTGTATATCTATTTTGTAGAGACATGTTTATAGGATTTGGTTATTATAATAATTGGTTTAGCAGGTAGGTTAGGTTAGGTACCTTACCACTACACACACACACTATGTAATGTTCAAAATAATCTAAACAATAAGAAAATAAATTTATTTATTTATTTCAATGTTAATGACATGAGGTATATTTTAGAATAAACACTCGGCAATTATTGTAATTCTACTCTATAAATTTTATATCATGATTGAGATGTCATATTTGAGATTTTTCTAAACAGATCGTCCCACTTGATGCTGAGTATATCTATACCTACATATACTTACCACTTAAAATTCTGATTCAGAGATTCCGTAAAGAGATTTCTCAATCTGGATCCTTTAAGTCCGTAAGATCCAAATTAAAGGGGATTCCCTTTAACTTGAATTGCATTATTGGACCCAACACCTCACTAGTTATAGTAGGTATTAAAATTGCAGTATTTATAAGAAGAACATGAACATGTAAATTTTTACTTTTTCTAAGTTAAAATTTTAGTAGAGTTTACGTTTATAAATGTTGTTCTGAACGAAAATGGTAAACGCCTTACAATAATTAATAGTAGTATCTTGCTAAATCATACACACATTACTAACAGAACAAAAGAAATTATTGATACACAAGCAGGTACACCAAGGAATAAGAACGTCGATAGAAATCTCCAAACAAATTGAAACAATTGATATGATGTAACTGCAGAACCGAATGAATGATATTATAATGATATATTACTCATACTGAATGAGAACAATTAGTTATGTTTAAACAAACATATGACCTAGATTGGACATAGGACAGGCGCTAATTGTCCGTGCATATCAAATGCGGCAGTAAATCAAAATATAGGGTAATGTGATCTTTACGATCGAAATTCCACTATTCTAGTGAAATAGGAGACGTACGTATAAAATGTTGATAAACATCATGTGACTAAGAAAGTATTAAATCGTTTAAGCTGATTAGATTTCATAGAAAAGCATGCAATCACCTTGACAATGAAATTCTCCAATGTTTTTAATAACTTTGTCTATTGTTAAACTTAAAAATACGTGACAACATTTTTTTTAAGTAATAACTAGAATAATAGGCAAGGATTTTTATTTACTTATCTATTTCTTGAAGGCTATTAAATTGTTTATCAGTCTTTACGCGGAAGAAGCTAGAGAAAATGTGGTCAAGTGGCAAGACAAACACTAATAGAGTTATAAATAAAATACATTGCCAAGCTGAAAATTAAATTCTTTTGTTTCGCATAACAAAGAGATTAAACCGTAAGCAAAAATTAAGATCAAGCATAACACGTTGTTCGATTATCATCGGTTAACAAGAGTTACTATTTAACGCTGAAGTGTTACTGAGTGTAACATTTATCATACACTTGACACTAATACGAATAATACAAACAATTTAACCGATACAATCAGAGATAATAACGATTGATTTGAAATAAGCGAACATAAATCATCGAGAATTTTAAATTGTAAATCGAATGAGATGATTATTCAACTTTTACTTCCTCAGGCGGATTCATGAGTCACAATGTAAACAAACTTATCGCGAGATTTCTACTATGTTTTCACTACAAAGATTACTGCTACAACTAAGTTCAAGCTCCCAACTAAACATACGATTTTAAACGATAAAATTTACATTCCAAACGAAACATAAAAAACTTACGACGGACATTACTATTTACTGCACTTTAATTGGAAGTCTGATAAACTAGAAAATAAACAATGCAGATGAAAGTGTTGATACAAACGAGAATAAAAAGACCGTGCCTAAACAATGGCACTCATTGAAACGCATCGTGTGTAAGAATTTCAAAATCTACTCACCATGCATGTCAGCATCAACACAATGGACCACAGAACACTTGCACATACACACTCAAAATATTCAAAATTATATTTTTGGTTTTATCAAAACACTGGACCTAGTATACTTCCTAGTGGGACACCACGAGGTAATAATTCGAAAATCGTATTTCGTTCGCAATATGCGCGCGACTCGGCACGCGCGTGCCTTTCAATAACTGCCCGCTCACAACACTGATCAACGAGTGACTGACTGCGGCTGCGCCGGCGTCGCTGTTTACTATAACCCCATGCACAAGATTATCGAAAGCTTTCAAAAGATTTTCAACCTTATCATAAGTGAGCAAGGGTTTGTTTTCGATTGTCATTCGCTCCCTTATCTGTGTTAGTAAGTCGCACGAATGTATTTGTCATTTTGTATGAATGAAAAAATAAACTGTACGCATAGAGCTTTCTGTTGGCATTCATTTCGTTTATATCATAACCTTAATTAATGCTTATATCGCTTACAGTCCTTGGCTCGCTGGCGTCTCGTATGACAGTATGATTCAGTCCTTTTTACTGCTCGTTTAGATTACTTCTATCATTTTCCAGTTTATCATGTTTATAAAATGTTAAATTGTTAATAATATTTCTGAGAATATGTCTAGTATCCGAATTTATGTTTCTCGTTACTATTTGGATATTTGTGGCATCTGTCCAAATGAAATTGTAATGTAATGACCACTATTTAAAAATGTCTCAACTAATTTTAAGCTTTGTTACTTTGTGATTGAAATTAATTTTGTGTGTACTCGGAAGTTGGTAGACAGAAACGTCTGATAATAGACCTATGTTTAAAAATCTTTTAATAAATTAGTTCAATGTACCTAAGTGTGTTTTCCTGTTGATCAAAATAAAACTGACGCCATTGACCTACTAATAACTATGATTCTGATTTATTTCTGACCTTTGGATATGTAATTCTTTGTATTATTAGTATTAAATTCATTTTAACTTTATTAATTATCTTTATCCTAACGTAATTATCACTCGCTTTAACGGTGAAGGAAAACATTGTGATGAAACCTGCATGCCTGAGAGATTTTCTCGACGGCATATGAAGTCTGCCAACCCGCACTAGACTAGCGTGGTGGCCTAATCCCTCTCATATTGGGAGGAGGCCCGTGCCCAGCAGTGGGACAGTATATGGGTTGATTATTATTATATTACTATTATCCTAACTCCCAACTGCGTTAGGGTCGGTTACCAGTCTAACTAGCGATAAAGACTCCGCAATTAAATTTCCAGCACCATCGAATCAGTCAGACTGTCAGGCTTTTAGAGGTCCTAACCTAACCATACTCATAAATATAGTGTTCATCCGAGACACGGAAGGGTCTTGTGTGTCGGTTACCCTACTGGTATACCGGTGATCAGGCACGGATCTAGGGGAGGGCTGGTACACTTGCCCTGGGCAGCGGACATTATGGGGGCGTACAGCTGGAACAGATTTCTAGATGGGCGACAGATTCGTTTTCTGCTTAGAGAAGAGAGAGTTTTGGGGAGATCTGGGGATGGAACAGAGGCCCTCAAGCGAAGCAATCGGAGCCAGGACCTTCACCGTAGAGAACCATAGTATCATTAATCACAAGTTGGACGACGTCTGCGGTGTAGTGGTTCGAGTACCGGACTGCTGATCACGAGGTTGTGGATTCGATTCCCACAGGAGACAAACAGTTATGTGATATGAGCCTGTTGGTTTGTCTGGGTGTTTCTTATATGTATATTAAAAAGTATATAAGTATTATATCCATTGTCTAGTACTCATACTACAAGCTCTGCTTAGGGTCTAGATGGTGCTGTGTAAAATGTTCCAGGATATTTATTAATTTAAGTAGGAGAGGACCAACGACCTAACAAGAGAAGAGAGATTTTCTTCACAAATTCACTTAGTAACAAAATGTTTTGCGTAGTGCCAATATCTTCCACATCAGTGGAAGTAAACAAAGTTGTTCCCATTCTTGTGTCCATGTTGTTTTAGGACAAACGTATCAATCTTGATTGCCGTTTTTATTTCAATCCTACATTTGAAGAGCAGAACGATACTTTTATCTACATAAATAGAACATGTTAAGATGCGCGTGTATTTAACACTCTTCTTCTAGTTCTCTTCCCTGAACCCTTACAAGGTTTAGGTTAGAAACAATAAATCTGTTTTGTCACTCTCAGATGATTTAAAAGTGACTGAAATAGGAAAGAGACAAAATATAGTTTAGCTACACCCAGTATAAGCCGTGTTTATTAGTAAGGCGGCTAGAGTATATAAAATTAGAACAAATAATGTAACATTACATAGTATCATGCTTGTTTTCCCCGACGTTAGGCAGAGATTTAGTGATAACAAGCTTTCCGCCAGCGGCTTTGCCCGCTATACCACAGGAACCATACCTTTTACCGGGATAAAAAGTAGCCTATGTGCTATTCCACACTATGTTCTATCTCTGTGCCGAATTTCGTCCAGATCCGTTCAGCAGTTTTTGCGTGAAAGAGTAACAAACATCCATCCATCCATCCATCCATCGTCACAAACTTTCACATTTATAATATTAGTAGGAAGTAGGATTTACACTCCACCCGGCCAGTTTTTTCAGGACCCATGAAATAGGGACATATATGACCGTCCCATATACGACCGTCCCATATTTGACCTTCCTATAATTATATGACCGTCCCATATACAAACCGTCCCATTTATCACCTTCCTATGGCTAAGGCAGTGACCCTTTTAAAAGGTAACCGAACAAAAATCTCCGAGTTGCTACTGAAATTTGAAACAACCAACAACATTATTCTTGACCGGGTAATCGAACCAGCAGAGCAGTCGCGCTTAGGACTACTAGGCTAACGAGATTAAACAAATAACATACACAAATAAAAAAACCGTAATTATATTAAATTGCAAAGAACACATTACAGTATCGCCTACCTACCAAGGCCAATAACACAAATGAACACAATTAATAACTACATGATTTTAATAATAATGTTCAATTGTCAAGAACTGTGTACTAAACATTATGCTATTGTATGTTTTTCTGTAAAATCGTAACAAGAATTAACCGCAATGTATATAATACTACATGATATTACGAGGATTTAACAACCTTTTGACTTAGTCATCATTATTAAATGTACGTTTGACTTAATATATCATCAAGCCTGTTTTCCCCAATGTTTCGGCAGAGGTGTTCACCTACAGTTCACCGGTATGATAGGAGGAAAGGTTATTGCCATTCAATGGGCACAAATCCAGACTGCCCGAGCTGCTACTGGGAATTTCACATTATAACCCAACAACACTTTGCCTTTAGCAGACCGCTAGACAAACGAAGCAGTCAAGCAGTCGTAACCTTGTTCTCTCATTGGGTTAGTGCGATTAGTTGGCCTACCCATTATTAATTAAATTAATTTAATAATGATGATTAGGTCAGAAGGTCATTAAATCCAGTGCCTCGACCACGAGTTTTTCTCACTAGACTCACTAGCGATGCCGTAAAGTATTTGTATGGAAACCCTCGCAGCACCCCTAGCGGTTACGTAAGAAACTAAAATCTGCTATGAGATTACAGCGTTTCGATGCGTAAAAAACCTATCGAAAGCCATTCGATAGAACTCATGGTTGAGGTACAGTTATAATATCATGTAGTATTATATAAGTACTGTGTTTCACAACCTGGGAATCGTACCCTCGATCTTGTATTTAGCAGTCGCGCTAGCAATGTATATGGAGTATTTTCTCAATTATTGCTTGTCCACATTACAAGCTTATCTATGACCGAATTACCGAAGCCACTATGCGTAATGGCAAACGAATTGATTCGGTGATCACACGCTACTATAAAACTATCGTTAGTTCTGTGTTTAAATCATTAAGCTCTCGTTAAACCCAATAGTGTTGAGCAGTAACACGTCATGAATCACGTATACATATTTTTTAAAATTAAATATAAACTCATGGTAATGATGTACAAACAAAATTTTAGAGTAGGGTTAAGAAGTAAACAAAGAATGACAACTTTTATTTTGACACTAATACGATGTCGTTTTTTACCTCAATGATTTTTTTTTTCAAAATTCAAAATGACAATTAATTTCTTCCTTTCATCCTTAGTAGAGTAACGAGAGCTTACTTTCTTCCTAAACTGGCAACACCTTGTATTCCGGAAACAAAATGCAACATGCTGATTAAATGTCACCGTCCCGTGTAAGTTGGTAGTAAAACTCAAAACCTACAAACGTTTTCCTTGGAACGTAACAATTAACGACATAACATAAGCTAGGTAACACTATTGTTGCCTGTTGCTATTCCTTCTACACCTGTTAATGCTCTCACGGCCGCGCTCAGAGCCGATCACAAAAGTTAATGTATCATTAACAATTTTTTTTGAGTGCATTCCACGATTCAGAATAAGTAAGAAGACAAGCATTCTTGTATGAAAGATTACCAATTTGTAACTGTAACTTCAACTTGGTGTAAGCAATGCATTTTGTCGAATTATATTAATCACTAGCTTTTGCCCGCGGCTTCGCTCTCCGTGGATGAAGAAACAAAATTGAAAGAAATCGATCCCGAATAAGATAAAAAGCAGCTCACTATAACAGTTTCATCATCCTCGTAGACTCCTAGCCTATGCCGAAAATATGTTAAGCTCCCGGTTCCAATCGAAACAGATGTGGTAAAATATAAATATCTTACACAAAGCAATAGCGTTCAGACTGGTTAAAACCGATAGGTACCCTAACTTTAAAATTGTTCCTCTGGTTTTTTGGCCTTCTGACTACGATTAACGATTTTCATAGGTTTTCATATGGGGTCTACTATTCCGAATCAATTGCCATTTCTTAACGTGCTATATAAGGTACAAAGGGTCTCGATGTCTTAAGAATGGTCAACCATCCATGGTCTAACCGCAGAAACCGCTGCTTAACCTATCGCTCAGCGTAGTTATTACTTCGCCAAAGTTTTTAGCTCGGTTTGAGCAACTGTTACTGGTACTGGGGTACTCTATGAGGTACTGAGGTGATACTGTTTGTGAAACTGTGTTGTTCAAAATCACTCCAAAGGAAAATTGAAACTTCAGTTAGTCGTAATAACTCGTAACTCTAACCAAACTTTACAACTATTGTTTAATTTAAGTCTATACCACTTAAAACGTTTATAACTAATCAACAATCACGATTTCTGCGCATATGACAACTTAATTAAAGAACCAACAATAATGATCCCTTATATCAATAGGAATACATACTACAGAGAGGTCAAGCTCTATCTCAGCATCTACGCAACCGAGTGCAATGAGATATACCTCATGTTTTTAGTTGAACGATGGACTTTTAAATAGAAAATTAAAAATCAAAAACCAGCAATGATGATCTCTTCTTTCTATGGGCTTGCATACAACAGAGAGGTCAAGCTCTATCTAAGGATCTATACTAATAATTGAAAAAAGCTTTACATCAGTTTTTAAGTTGGAAATTATGCTTTACAACAGTTAATACAAAATTCAAATCTATTCAGTAGGTTTAGCGCCAACCCCTAACAAACAGACAAACAGACAAGAATTCTAAAAATCACATTTTTGGGTTCGCGATCGTTTATATACTCTAACCCAATTGTTTTTTTTTTAATATCTTCAATGTACAGAAATGACTTTTTTACAATTTTATAATAGTACTAGCTTTTGCCCGCGGCTTCGCTTACGTGGATGTAGAAACAAAATTAGGATTAGAAATTGAACCCATTCATAAAAAACTTGTATTTTGAAGTAGTGTTTTAGAGGTTTGTAAAAAGGGCCTCGTGACTAAGTTATAACGGCGCTAAGCTCAATGAATATTGTGGGTTCGATTCCGGTCGACAATTAGTCTCGGTACTGAGGTACTTTATGAGGTACTGAGGTGATGCTGTTTGTGAAAATATGTGTTTGTGAATATATGTGTAAAAGAAAACGGAAGCTTCAGTTAGTCGTAATAACTCGTAATTCTAACCAAACTTTACAACTATTGTTTAATTTAAGTCTATACCACTTAAAACGTTTATAACTAATCAACAATCACGATTTCTGCGCATATGACAACTTAATTAAAGAACCAACAATAATGATCCCTTATATCAATAGGAATACATACTACAGAGAGGTCAAGCTCTATCTCAGCATCTACGCAACCGAGTGGAATGAGATATACCTCATTTTTTTAGTTGAACGATGGACTTTTAAATAGAAAATTAAAAATCAAAAACCAGCAATGATGATCTCTTCTTTCTATGGGCTTGCATACAACAGAGAGGTCAAGCTCTATCTAAGGATCTATACTAATAATTGAAAAAAAGCTTTACATCAGTTTTTAAGTTGGAAATTATGCTTTACAACAGTTAATACAAAATTCTAATGTATTCAGTAGCGCCAACCCCTAACAAACAGACAAATAGACAAGAATTCTAAAAATCACATTTTTGGGTTCGCGATCGTTTATATACTCTAACCCAATTGTTTTTTTTTAAATATCTTCAATGTACAGAAATGACTTTTTTACAATTTTATAATAGTATAGATAGATAGATATAGATTAATGGCTGCCTCAATAGAGAAGGCAACGCAAAACTAAAATAGATGTCAGGGCCTGTAGACAAGTTGAAATTTGACATTAGATAAACGAATAGAAACAAAATGTATGGAAATGACACAAGCTTTCGACAAGTTGGGTTGTCACTAGTGTCATTTCCATACATTTTATATCATTTCGTTTGTCGATTCGAATGTCAAATTGCAACTTGTCTAGGGCCCTTGCTGGACCTCCAGCTTTGATAGGCAAAGCCAATCAAAACGTCATAATGACATTAGCAAATATGTAGGTATGTGGTTTTAGCCAATATAGTTGAGTCGAGCGTAACTGGGGCCAAATAAGTTTCTCAGTTTTCAATTGACAACCCCATAGACACAGTGTTACCACTGTGTAGGTAAAGTCACTGGCTGTTTGGTCGATAATAGCGCTTGTAAAAATTTGTAAGCGCTTACAGGTTTTTAGTCATTTTTCGGCCACGACTAGAGATGGGATTCTACCCGGTATTTTCCCGGGTAAATATTATTTTGGGTAAAAAGCGGGTATTTACCCGGGAAAATACCCAAAAGGTGGGTATTTATTTTTCTAAGAACGAAGTATATAAATATATTCGTAATTACTTCTTAGAATGTTATTGGTGCAAAAATGGTTGCATAGTTAGCAGTTTTCAAAATGCTAGTTATTACTAAACTGCACTGGGATAACGTATTGTTTGTAAATTGTATCAATTCTTTGTTCTTGGTTTCACAGAATTTAAGTTTAAATGTAGTAAATATACTACTGACGTTTCACTTTATATTTAACTAACCAACCGACCCCGGTTTCACACGGGTACATACAACCGGAATCAGCACACAACGCCACGATTCATGTTTTATGCAACCCTAGTATTCCGAAGTCTCTCAGAACATCAACGTCATACACAGCGCCCCCGTGACGAAAAACAGTACCTACTATCTTGGTACAGCTTATGCTACCCTAGTACTTTCCATCGGATTGCTTAAGTTTGTCATCAGCTGTCATGGTAAAGTAGTAGTAGTAAAAAGTATCCTATGTCCGTCTTCTGGTTCTAAACTACCTCCCAACCAATTTTTGGGGAAAATGATTTATATGGAGAATGTATCAGATGGATCTGGTTGGTTGGTGGAAAGGGATCTGTGGAACAAGATGTATTGTGTGTATTCTACCGTTTGTACAAGGGGCTATGTTCTGAGGAATTGTTTGAAATATCAGCCCACGACAACTTTCTATCACTGCACCTGTCGCCATCGAGTACCACCACCACTCTGGTCTTATATTATGTGATTTGACACAGTATGAGGTCACAGTGGTATTGAGATTGACCAGACCAATGAGAAGATTCTTTGCAAGTGCACTCAGGTTGTGGAATCAGATTCCCACTGAGGGTTTCCCAAAGGACTACAGAAGAATTCTTCAAAAAGTGTCTAAAAATTTTTAAGGTTCGATAACGCGCGGGTGATATCCTTAATGTTGCATAGACTACAGTAGCCGCTTACCATAGAGGGCCGTATGCTTGTTTGCCAACTTAGTGGTATCAAAAAAAGATATCTTTGTAAAATAGCAACTAGGTTGTTGACTTCTTTATGTACCTTGGCAGCAACAGAAGGCTCACTTTGTTCTCTGCCACGTACAATGCCAAGCGGAACCGACTAACTAAAGAAATGAAGACAAAACCCTTAAGTCTAAGAAGAGACTACCTTCTAATGTGTGTTTTACTGCTTGTATAATGGGCAATGTGTGGAATGGATGACGTCGACGCCTATTTTTCACCATCGCACCGCATGCCATGGACAGAGAATTTATAGTCACAACTTACAACCTAGCACCGATGTGTTCGTGTTTCAGGCATTTGTTCCTACGTACGCTTAGGTCAGAGACAGGTCCCATAAGTTTAAAGTCGCATAGTGAGCTATGGAGAGAGCTATGCTCGGGGTCTCTATAAGGGATTGATATCGCAATGAAGTTACCCGTCAAAGAACCAAAGTAACCGAAATAGCTCTAAAGCAAAAAGGATTAAGCACGCAATTGGCCTGCTCAAGTCTTTCGGAGAATCGATAACCGTTGGGGCAAACGAGTGGTTGGGTGAAAACCGCGTCTAGGCAAACGTAGTGTGGGACGCCCGCCGGCTAGGTGGACTGACGAATTGCGAAAGGCAGCTGGCAGTGACTGGATGGAAAGAGATGATTGATGATTTTGGCTCTGTGGTGTTCACTAAAAGAGGCCTATGTCCAGCAGTGGATGAGTACGGGCTGATGATGATGACGATTACGCTTAGGTTGTACAATGAATCCCTGCAGAGGTTTTCTTTGGAGACTAGAGCATGAGATTTTACAAGAAGGAAGTTAAGAGGTTTTTTCAGCTTGATGCTTCGGTGTTGGAAATTTCCTTAGACTGTGGTAATTGCTTATACCATTGTTTTATACCCAAAGGCCGCAAATAAGCGTTTGCCACCCTTGTGATATAAGAAAAAACTATCTAGACTATTTCCTGAAGGGTTAGGCAGAGGGTTAGTTCAACGTAAAAGAGGGCAAGCCCGAGCCAAAATTTCAAACTCCGAGCTGCTACTGAGAATTTCATAGAAAAACCAAAAAGACTACTCGACTTCAGAAAAAAAACAGGATCTCTTCTGGCTTAGCCGTCATAGAGTAGCTTATCAGGAATAAAAAAAACTACTACATAACTAACTTCATCCTAGTGCAGTGAAAACTGCTAGTTTTGCAACCCATAACATGCTAAGAAGTAATTACGAACATACTTAAATACTTCGTTCATAGAAAAATAAATACCCACCTTTTGGGTATATACCCGGGTAAATACCCGATATTTACCCAAATGGGAATTTACCTGGGTATTTTCCCAACGGGTATTTACCCATCGCCCATCTCTAGCCACGACACGTTTGGTAACTACGGCTAACTGTCCGTTATAGTTCTAGTTGACACTGTTGACAGCGTTGACAGCGAACGGCGATTACCGCTTAAAATCGCCATTTTGCACCATAAGAATCTGTAAGCGCTTTTATCGCCCAAACACAGCCAATGTATCGAATTAGTTTCACATATCAACAAAATGTTGTTGAAGTTGCGTTGTACGAGTATTAATGTGGTATGTCAGGTTTCAAGATCATGATGACCATTTTTATTGTCAAGTCACCATTTATGGTTATTAAAAGATGCATATGTCTGATATTCTTGTTGACCTTTACACAAAAGTTAAACAATAATGGTTGTTTAATGTTTTAATAACAGGTTACATCAACAGTTTAATAAAACATTATTTATACCATCTCATGTATTGATTTATCTATACTAAATCTTAAATTCTTATCAGTGTTTATGTTAAAGATAATTTATCATCACGCTTGTATTTTCCGAAGTAGGCAGAATATATAGCTATGTACCTACACCAGAATTTGGCGGGTATGTTTAGGTCATATGTAATGGGGGCGAGCCTAGTGCCAGGCACATATCCAAACGTTAAGCTGCTACTAAGCTAATAAACTACCAACTACTTTATACTAAAGATAATTTATTAAAATTGAAGTGAAAATTGCTATTTATAACCCAACTTAGGCCAAGCCCACGGGTCATACGAAACACCGTTCGTTCTTTGATTTTCTTGTCTGAAGAGCTTGTTTCTAATATTCTCTGAAACGGCTTAATGGAATTTAATAAAAAAATTAAGAGATTAAAAAAGGGTTAAAATGTTTCATTTACAAATCTTGCATGATCCAGAACGTATTAATATGTAATACCACAGCACCAAGCGATCAGATAGCTATTTTACAATAAAATTGACAATATGAGCCCTGAGAAATTATAAAGTATTTTTGCCATCCCGTTAGGAAACCGTAAGCTTTTACCTGTTCTATACAATCTCAAAAATTTCACTAATCCCATTATATGAGAATCATTGAATTGATAGCGCTGACAATATCAATTCTAATTTCACTAACGTAAAGTCCAAATTCCTTTTACGATCATAATGCATTAAACGTCATTGGTTCATAGAGACATGTCATTTGGAACTTTGTGTAGATAGAAATAAAATTTAAATTCAATTGCCGATGCAGCAAGGTGCAGTTTAGTCGGAAGTGAGTAATATGAGGTAGGCAGAATTAATTTTATATGCTTAGATCCTTTTGCGGATCTTTGATATACATAATATAAATATTATCACGGTCAAGAATGATTCCGCCTATTATCGGGCCATTGTTGGGTATGGGTTTCCTTTCCGGTCAAACTAAAAATAATCTTCTACCTTTTTTTATTAAGTCGATAAGCCACCCACTGATTAATCACGGAATTTCAGAAACTAAGTACATTGATATAGCTCGTTAACTTAAAATTCTGGGAAATTCTCACAGGATTTGGAATTACGCAATCAACGCGAGTAAACTAGCCAGGCATTGCATTTGAATAAATATAAAGACAATATCGGATATTGGTAGATATTGAGGAAGATTATATGACTGCCTCGCTAGTCTAGCCTAGCCTGGGGCCTCGGGCAGTGGCGTGCTTAGGATCTAAGGCTAATATTATTCAGAGACAACGCTAAGCGTAAAGTAACGCTTCCGTATGTCAAATTTGTGTTACAGTTTGACATACGAAAGCGTAAGTTTACGCTTAGTCTTGTTTCTGAATATTAGCATAAGTATGAAACCAGTAAGTACCACGTTAGCGTGATTCTGAGTAAATATAATAAGTACCAGTTGTTGCCCAGTACGGCTTCACACGCATTCAAAAAGATGTTTCAATAGAGATTATAAATGAAATTATATCATTTTTTTAATTTAAAAATCATTTACAAAAATATTACAAACAGGTACCTACAGTTAATAGAAATTCTTAGATGTAACGTTTCCTTAGATTAAAGATTTTATACTGAAAAGTTTCATCAAAACCGTTCAGCAGCTATAATAATGCAGTTTTATCAAAATCCGTTCAGCAGTTTTTGCGTAAAAGAGTAACAAACATCCATCCATCCTCACAAACTTTCATATTTATAATATTAGTAGAATTGGTACTGTTACATAATCCAGGCCAATCTCTTTAGTCTGTCAATAGGTATATTTGAATCATCTTTTGCAATCCCTCGTGAGAAAAAGTGACCACAAGGTGACCGGCACAAAAACTGCTTGAAATCTTTTTTGGCAGGCATTAAGTAAACGGTGGACTAAAAACGCAAAGATCTTTTTGCCTAACACAAAGATTTTTTCTTAAGTGTATCGTGCATTTACAAACACAAAATGCCATTAAATCTATACTAAGATTATAAAGAGGAATGATTTGATTGTTTGTTTGTTTGAATTGAATAGGCTCCGAAACGACCGGATCGATTTCAAAATTGTTTCACCATTAAAAAGCTACATTTTTACCGAATAACTTTATGTTATATGGTAGGTTTGTCGCAAAGGGTACCTAAGTGATGACAAATTTTTAGTGGTTGCAGAAAAAAATATCTTTTCCATACCCAAAAAAAGGTAAGTATGTTGCAAGCAATTTGTATAATTCCGCTTTTTACAGACGACGTTTTCCGCAAATGCAAATTCGTTGCAAATGCTTGCAATTATGTTACACAATATGTTGAAGGAACACTGACAACTTTTGAAGAAGAAAGGTAATGTATTTATTTTCGACATCGATTGTTATCATGGTGGCCATCTTTGTAAGGGTATTTTAATTTGGAGATGCGTGCTTTGGATTCGAACTTGTGTCCTATGACTTAGCAGTCAAATATTCTTATCTTTTTTACCCGACTGCCGAAGGAGGAGGGTTATGTGTTTGACACGTATGTATGTATGTATGTATGTATGTATGTATGTATGTTTGTATGTATGTATGTATGTATGTCCGTTCCTATGTCCGGTCGTAACTACTCAACGGCTCAACCGAATTAGATAAATGACACCTCATTAGATTCGTCTTGAGGGCACGACTGTCACTGGGTACATGAAATTTAAAAAAAATCAATATGGCGGATTTTATACGCGTTAATGTGCGAACTGATTTTGAAAACGATCTTTAGTTGTATCAATTTATATTTTAAATCATCATTTACGATCTATCTGGTGATTCTATGATGATTTATAAACTAAAAAGAAGGAAATAAAATTAATTATTAAAAGAAACAAAAAACCCGACTGCGTAAAAACTACTAACTAAAAATCTAAAAACAAGCTCTGTGATGTTGGAAAATGTATTGCAGGCGGGACAAGCTGTTCGTTCATAAACAAAATTGTTCTTTGCTTGTCCCGCCTGCAATACATTTTCCAACATCACAGAGCTTGTTTTTAGATTTTTAGTTAGTAGTTTTTACGCAGTCGGGTTTTTTGTTTCTTTTAATAATTAATTTTTTAATAAAATAGTCTCCCATCTCTAAACAACCGCGACACAGTACGCTTTACCTTGCAGATCAATCGATCCTAGCCTTTCTATTTCTAAGACGTCCGGCATAGGCCTGTATCTTTAATTAGTATGAACATATTATGGAGAAAACTAACCCAACTACTTTATCGTACACACGACAACAAATATACAGTTTCACTACGATTTACGTTTGTGGTTCAAAAATATCCGTCTAGTCTTTTGTTAGTAGTGTTTCTTCATAACTGATGGTCCGAAATCGTGAAAAATTCGTGTCTGCACATTGAAAAAAAAAAAAAAAAAACAAGTGGCGAAAAAGTAATTTTTGGAATTCTTGTCTGTTTGTTAAGGGTTGGCGCTAAAACTACTGAATAGATTTGAATGTTGTGTTAACTGTTGTAAAGCATCCAACTCAAACTTGAAAACTGATGTAAAGCATTTTGCAATTATTTGAATAGATCTTGAGATAGAGCTTGATCTCTCTGCTGTATGCGAAAGAAGAGATCATCATTGTTGGTTTTTGATTAGTTTTTTCTATTTCCACGTGGCAAAAGCCAGTGAAATTATAAAATTAAAGATACGATCGGGAAATCACAACATGCAGTCGAACTGAGCTCCTTTTTGAAGTGAATTCAAACCTATCCACTATTGCGATGAACTACGGGCGGTGCAAGGAGCAAACTATATAGCTTTATATGTCGTCATGTGTACCTACTACCATATTGGATCATACTACATTCTGTGCAAAAAAACAATTTCCGCTTTTAAGATGGCCTCTGTAACTGCATTGACATAAATGATAGAAGTATTTTTAAATACTTAAGTAGAATGGGGCGTCATTGGCACAATGACCTAATGGCTAATGGAATATTTATTATCGCAATACAATACTATTTATTATTTTTGTACCTAATGCCTACGTCATAGTGTACTCACATAATCCTTCTGACCTTATAACTATGTTGGGGTCGGCTCCCAGTTGAACCAGATGCTGCCGAATATCAGTATTTTACACGAAGCGACTGCCATCGACCTCCGCAACTCAATTTAACTGATTTCTTAAAGACAAACTACGGCCTTGCTTTCGTTAGTTCTAAGTTTATTTATTTATTGCACTACGTTGTTTACAGGAAATACATAATTAACTTAAACATTCATAGACCCTGTAAGGGTGTTGCAAAGCATTCCATAATACATAGTATTTATACATTTTTGGTTTGCACTGTTAAGTTTATACATAAATTTGTAAATACTTAATAATTATTCTTACATATTTAAAACATAGGATACATAAAACTTTATCTATAACTTTTTTTAGCTATTTAAGCTACGCTTGCTGCAGTCAGTCTGGGGATGGGTGACTCCTCCGTGCCTCGGAGAGCAGGTGAAGCCGTCGGTCCCGGTTGTCATACGAACAGCTATAACAATCTTTAGTGTTAGTCAGAAGCCCAAAAAGCCTGACAACCAGTCTATCTTTCGAATATCGGTATTGCCCAGAAAATGGGTTGCGGAGATCTGATGGCAGTCGCTTCGTGTAAAACTCTGATATTCAACCGCATCTGGTTGGACTGGAAGCCATCCCCAACATAATTTATGGTTGGGAAAAAGGCTAGTAGGATGAAGTAGTATCTTTCATAATCCAACTTTCTTTATTCAAATTTATCCACATGCCTTCTGAAAGTAGATGGAAAATATCTGGAAGTTCATAAACTGGTTTGGTAATTGAAACATACAAACGTTTTATTTTATTGTATTTTATTGATAGAAATGTCCACCTCAGACAGGATCCAAAGCTGCGTCCTCCGGTTCGATATACCGCACATTGTAGATGCTACCGAGATTGCCCGTAATTGATTCTTCCTTTTATTGCCATTATTTTCAAGCCTATCTTCTTCGGAAGTCAAAAAAGGTCAGAGCAGTTTGTAGTCACTTACCTCCTTACCCAATTTTACTGAGTAGCCAGTTGACGACAATACATTACACATGTCAAGTACAATATTGACGATTGTGGTATAGAAAACAATGTCAACAGTCAATCATAGCAGAGTACTTGAATCACTTGCTTTAAGTGCGGATTAGTAATGGCTTTCTCAGATACGCTACAGGTCAAGTGGCACACAATGTATCCCATCACTAGTTTGTGCCAATTGAACGGGAAAAATAAGTGGAAGTAAATCAAAATTTTGTTTAGGTGTTGCTGATCCTTAAACGCCCCTGCCGACTACAAATAAACTGAGACGGGGATGTGGCTCTTGCAAGAGTAGGAACACACACAAAGTTGCTTTATGTCAGATTCTGACGTAAGGGTGTCACCATCCAGTAAAGCCCAAAAGGTCCTACCATCGAGCAAGTAAGAATAAGAATAATCCTTCCTCCTAGCCTTTTCCCAACCATGTTGGGGTCGGCTTCCAGTCTCACCAGGTTGCGGCTGAATATCAGTATTTTACACGGAGCGACTGCCATCAGACCTCCGCAACCCAATTTCTAAGCAATACCGATATTCGAAGGAAAGACTGGTTGTCAGGCTTTTTAGGCTTCTGACTACCACTAACGATTGTCATAGGTGTTCGTATGACAACCGGGACCGACGGCTTTACGTGCTCTCCGAGGCACGGAGGGGTCTCGATATATTAAGAATGGTCACCCATCCACAGATATCAACGAAAGTCATATTTAAATTAAATTAGTAGTTTGGCACCGCCTCCAAATTAGTTAGAAATCATAATGTAAATATGTACATGTTATTTTTTGCTTTTTAGTTCCTAGGTGTTTTTTGGAGGCGATATGTTTTTTGTAAAAAAATTATTTATTTTGAGAGTTTTAGTGGAATATAGATTAATTTTGTTTTGTACCTATTATATTTTACGGGGAGGCCAACAAATATTTCTTTCTTTCTTTCTTTCTAAACGCACTCCCCGGCACAAACAGCCACGTTTCTGAGAAAACCAAATATCATCTACGTATACCATTTATTTAACTTTGGTCGATTTTTTTAAAATCGATTAACGGATTTCGATAAAATTTTCGATAAATAGACCAATCTGGAAGTACTAGCTTTCGAAAAAAAAGAATCATCAAAATCGGTTCGCCCAGTCGAAAGTTCTGAGGTAACAAACATAAAAAAAAATACAGTCCAATTGAGAACCTCCTCCTTTTTTTGAAGTCGGTTGAAAACCCTCGAGAGAGATTCAGAAGGTTTCATTGATAAATTGATGCATATTTGTTAAGAATTTTAAGTAACAATGAAGAAATGTTTAAAAAAATATTGACGGAGAACCTTTGCCTTATCTTTTGGAGTCGGATAAAAACCGTGATCAAAGGTATCATAATCTTTAAATGAATTCCCTTTACGGGAACTTTAGCTAACTCATTGCAAGACTAAGGGATCAAGTACAAAACCATAAAAACCTGCAAAATGTGGGCGTTTTTCACTAGACACAGTATAATATAGCAAGAACCGTAATATAAAACTAAAGCTTTAATTATTGACCCTAAAAGAAAGGGACGGCACTACGCACTCTGTATAACTCTGTCTCTTTCTAACACTAGACAGAACAATCTTAGCCTTTATAATGAGTATAGGATGAACAGGTTCAAACACATTTAGTTCTTGTACTGCACTAATAAGACATTTTATTGTTCAAGTCGCGAGGTAACTAGGGTTGCCACGTGACATTTCTTTTGTTGATTATTTTTTTAGGAAAGTAGTCTTCAAGCATTTATTCTATTATGCAGAAACTTTGGTCATTTACTTATACAACTAAATTGGGACCATCTAGAAAGTACATAATTGGATTGTAAAATAAAACGCTGGGGTTCACAATCGGCGAAATACAACAGTAGAATTGGGAACCTCCTCCTTTTATAAGTCGGCTAAAACAGGTCAGGTATGTATTATTTTTAAATTGTAACATCTCTTATTTTAAAAGCTCCATGAATCAGATCCATAAAGACCAAAGATACCATACAAACTCCATGGACACTCATGGAGTTTCTTGCCGGTTACTTCTCCATAGGATCAACTTTTTGGAACCGTGCACCTAGAATCATTTAACTTTCAGAGTGCTTGTAAAAGCTTATTTGAAATAAAAACATTTGAACTAACTAATTTGAAAAGGAGGAGGTTCTGCCCTCTTTGTTTTTCTGAACAAAGCGCCCCCAAAGACTTCTACAAGGACCAGTCTCATGCCCCTGCATCCAACGACTCCCGGCGACTTAAATAACGTTTGAGACAACCCTGTACCGTTCACGTCGATCGGCGCCGCCAAACGATCAGTTTATAAATGCGTTAATTTCTATTCGCTCCAACAAAGTTTAGGTAAAGTTGGAGCCAAGTTTCCCGCACTAAGATACTGATAAAAGTATGAACTTAAATGGACGCCAAGTTTTATAGCTACAAGATTAGTGCTTGCCAGTTAGATTTCATAGACGAGCCTGTGCAGGTTTTTGTCATTACTATCGTAGGTGTGGCATGCTTTCAAAATAAGAAAGATTCGGGGGGCTAGACAAGTTGCATTTTGACATTCGAATCGACAATCAAAATGTATGGAAATGACACAAGCTTTCGACAAATCGGGCTGTCACTAATGTCATTTACTTACATTATTTGATTGTCGATTCGAATGTCAAAATGCAACTTGTCTACCCTCCAGGTTATAAGTACAGCACGATGGTAAAGTGAACTTTGTACTTTTGTTCCAAATGTATTACATTTTTTTGCAGAATTATTAAACATAGTAGGGACGCAGGTTCGAATATTGCCGGGATAGTTTTTCTTTAGCTAATATTATAATTAATTTCAAATTGCATTAATTTTGAAACAAAACTAACAATTCTTACCGAACTTGACTGGGGGCTCTACCATGCAACCAATACAGGTTTAGTAACATCTTTCGATTGAAAACGGTATGATTACACCTTTTCACTTAACTGCTAAGTAGAGCTCCCAGCAATATATGTATTTTTATCGAGTTATCACTAGAAACATAGTAAACGTGGCTATACTCTTAACCATAACGCTTTGTATCCTTGGGAGATAGACATAATTATGTCTACAGTTATTCAGCTAGCTGACGACCTTATTCGCATTAAACATTTATTTATTTCATTAATTACTACGGATCCACCAATTACAGTAACTAAAAAAACTAAATTTATTAAAATCTACAAAACAAAGCAAAGTAAATAAAAGAAGGTAAAAAACACTTTCATACCTTCCTCTCACAATACTTCTGACATACCAATATAATCTTCGTCCACTCATCCGCAAACAGATCGCCTGTTGGATTAGAATCCAAGAGATCGTTTAGCGCGGCCAGGGTGCGAGGAATTGGCGACTTAGCATGTGCAACGGTACGGTATGGGGGTACGGCAAACAGCCTGTGTTTCTTGCCCCGGCAGTAATTTTCTGGGACAATTAAAAATTTAGAAAACCCACGACACGAAATATAATTTGCCGTTTTATGGTGGCGGCCATCTTGGATTTGAAATTTATTATAGTGTATAGTATTTTACTAGTCAAGCCCTTTCGTTTGATACCCATATTGAGGGAGTTCTGAAAAAATATGTAATCCGCTATTTTCTGGCGGCGGCCATCTTGGACCGATTTTCATCAAACATACCTAAGAACACTCCCGACTAATTCACCTTTGAAATAAAAAAAAAGCAAAATCAAAATCGGTTCATCCGTACGGGAGCTACGCCACAGACACACACAGACATGTCAAACATAACACCCCGTCGTTTTTGCGTTGGGGGTTAAAAAAACACGCCAGCACGCGAAACAGATCAGGAACATGAACGCGAACAGCATTTAATCATCAACATTAAAGATTTAACTTCCTCGATAGTAGGATCTTTTGCGGTCTGACTTGCGAACACCTTACGTCGGAGTTTGTCCTTATGCACCTAACTTTTGCGCATGAGTCTCAGTGCTTTGCATTTGGTAGACGCTTTAGGGATCAGCATAGCATCTGTAACGCCTTTGGTGTTGCAGGTGCGCCTGGGCAGCGATACTTATCATCAGGTGGCTTGTCAGCTTGTATACTTACTTACCGCAAAAAATCTCTCTTTGTTGATCGAAATCTGTTCAGCGGTTTAGCGTGAAAAGATAACAAATAGACGAAGCTTCTTTTGCATTTATAATACTAAAGTATGGATACGGGGTGACATGATCACTTTGTGACCAAACCCTTTTCTCTACTAATATTTTAGAGAAGAAAGATTTGATTGTTTGTTTGTTTATATTGAATAGGCTCCGAAACTACTGGACCGATTTGAAAAATTCTTTCAGTGTTAGATAGCCCATTTATCGGGGAAGGCTATAGGCTATATCATCACGCTACGGCTAATAGGAGCGGAATAGTAATGAAAAATGTTGCAAAAACGGGTGATAAATTATTAGACCACGCGGGCGAAGCGGCTGGCGGGAAGCTAGTTGTTAATAAAGAGAATAAAAAAGTATGGATACTTAGATTATGTGACCACAAAATTAAAATCATGTAACACACTTACACACTCCATAAAATCGAATTGACGAATGACGCAACAAAATAATAAAATTTACTATCGACATAACTAGAAATCAGTATTCAAATTGCAAAACTATTCAACATCAAAGAAATGTTTACAACTTGTGAACCCATAAAATGCTTTCTACATAGATTACGGCATCGCGCAGTTAAACATATGTTTAACCGTGGGTTCAAAATGACCGACTATTTCGCAAACGTTTTCAGGTGTTTTTGTAAATCTTTTTATCACCTAACATATTATAGTAAGTTAAGTAACAATAGTAGGTACATTGCTGTGCGATTTCCGCATAGGTTTTTAACGGGGAATAAAAAATAAGTCCTTCTATTTTGTAACTTGAGTCATAATTATTTATTACTTTATGTTTTGTTGAGTGTGTACATAAATAAATAAGTCACAGATACTTTACAAACATTTACAAACGTTTATTTCCTAAGATAGGGAAAATATAGCTGTAGGTATTTCCGTAGCCAAGTTGCAATCTAACGCTAACAGAATTTATGGAAATGACATTCGTAAACGTCAGATTTGTCGAAAGCTTATGTCATTCCCATAAAAAAAATCTATTCGTTCTTCGATCCGAACGATACAACTTGGCGACGGAATACAGCTAGAAATTCTCGTAATTCACAAAGAATTACTATCCTTTAATATAGCCTCCATAAAACATTGTTATCTCCCCATCTCCGTTACGCAATAACAAAGATACGTACCGCAGATGTCACAGGGTTAATATGGCCCATTCTTCGAAATCCACTGAAGATGGTATTTCATTTTCAAGGTTTGTTTACTGTGTACGTAATAAAAAGTAATACATACACCGACCTTAGTGAGGTCCTTTATTTATGTATTGGTATACCAACAGCTATACATATTTAGATTGTGTTGGAAAAAAAAAAATGCAGTGATCAAGGCGCTTATATGTATGCCCATTACAGGTACACTCAGCATTCACATAAAAAGTATACACGTCACACATGTTACTTTTTATAACTTAAAACTTATACCTAAAGGAAAAAGTAAAAAGTAAAGATACAAAAATACTAAACAGATAATAAATATCTTGGGACATTTTTTACACAGCACCATCTAGTCCCAAACTAAGCAGAGCTTGTGCTATGGGTACTAGACAATTGATATAATACTTATATACTTTTTTTGTAAATACATACTTATAAATAAGAAGATAAAAGTGAGGAAGAGTTACATCTTAGACCACATCTACACTTATCATCAGGTGAGATTTTAGTCAAGCGCAAAACCCATCAACGATAAAAAAATTAACAATATTGTGTAAAATGGGGCTTGAAGAAGGTCAGGTGGGTAGTACACGCATTCGGTGCATAGTTAACGGAAATGTATGTAATCCGTCATTGTATACAATTCCTAGGAAATGTATGTAATTCCTAAAATCGCACGGAAATGTGTGAAATAAATTATATTATACTTACACATTACACATTTCCTAGGAAATCTATACATTTCCTAAATAGCAATCGGAAATGTAAAACATTTAAGATATTGGTGGGTACGCGGGGACAGCGGGACGAGGGGAGGGTATTGCTTCGCCTGATCCGGCGATCGCGGTTAGGTTAGGTTAGGTTAGGTTTTTTTAAAATTAATAGTTGATTTTAGAAGTTTTAATTAGTAAGATAATATGAACATATTATTATTATTTTACGGTATGACTGTTACCCGATTGTCTCAATAAGTGCTATAATAAAAAAATATTATTAACAACGTGTTTTATTACAGAAAGCATTTACTTTATACATTTCCTAATACGATATTGGAATTGTATACAATTCCGAGGAAATTTTTACATTTCCTAGGATATCTATGCATTAAATAGGTTTTCAAACAATATTTTATACATTTCCTAAATAGTATCGGAATTGTACACATTTCCTAGGATTTGTATACAATTCCTTGATTTCATACATTTCCGGTAACACATACACCGAACTTATTGGCCAGCTGTATGGACGTGGATGAAGCAAAATAAATCTTCAAGAATTGTAGCAAGTGGCAGTCTCCAGTTTCTGCCTATCCTTGTGGGAAATAGGCGTGAATGTATGTATGAATTCTACAACGCAAGTAAAGATATTCTTTTGCAAAATTTTAGGTTTAAAGAACTTTATTTTCTCAAGAATATTATATATATATAGTTCACTTATGAGCATAGTAGTATTTTACATAATTATTTAATAAAAATAGAGATATAACAATAGTTCGACTATGGGTAGCTAAGCTAATGACTCCTAAAACGGCTGGTAATTGGTAGCCAATAACAGTATTGTTTAGTATTATCTAAATTATTTGTGAAGGAATATTTTTTAATGGTTTGCTATTTTCTTTATGTTTTATTAGGCATATTAAGGTTTTAGTTGCAATTGCGTTTTTTTTTAATGTATGTCTATAGTTTGTCCATAATTTTAACCCTAAATTACCACGATATTTTTGTAAAAATATTCCTATTAAGTTTTAATTTGTGCTCTCGGGAGGATTTTACAATCAACACATACCAACCTATTCCTTCTAACCTACCTTCTTATCTATCCAGTATAACTTGGACCTTCATTGAGGCGCTACTTGCATAAGCAAACACTAATAGATCACCAAACTTCTCTAGTTCCTTAATACACCGCGTGCCAGGATATACTGGTCGTTGAAACTAAACTTTTAAACCCGCATAAAAGATTATCGCAAGTTCCAAGTGACCCATTTATCTACACTTTGCCCGTCAAAGGTTCGGGCAGTTTGTGAAACCGCCAGATAACCGGGGAATGTTAAAAGGGCTGGGATAAAGTTTCTGTCAGATAGCGGTGAGGAGAGATTATAATATTAAAAGTTGTTTTTTTACGGTCTGGGCCGTGATAACTCGGTGTCTAGGGTTATGTTATTTGTGTGGGAGAGTGTTTTATAATTTTTGGTGTAGAAATTAGGTAAAGCACAAAGATGATTGTAGGCCTTATATGCTAAGATGAGCACCTTAGCCAAAAATCGGTAAATAATAATCGGCCAAATTAAAATACCGTTCGTTTTTTTTTTCAAACTGCGCAGATTGTCATATATTTTTTTAGTCTTAATGAGAGATAGATTGTCTTATTGAGCGATTGCTCGCATTGAGAATTAATTGCATCTTGGCAATAGCTGTATTAGATTCGCAACGTATGGTACCTAAGTAAATAAACTACTAACTAAAAATCTAAAAACAAGCTCTGTGATGTTGGAAAATGTATTGCAGGCGGGACAAGCAAAGAAACAATTTTGTTTATGAACGACCAGCTTGTCCCGCCTGCAATACATTTTCCAACATCACAGAGTTTGTTTTTAGATTTTTAGTTAGTAGTTTTTACGCAGTCGGGTTTTTTGTTTCGGAGTTTTGAGAATTAATTGCATCTTGGCAATAGCTGTATTAGATTCGCAACGTATGGTACCTAAGTAAATAAACTACTAACTAAAAATCTAAAAACAAGCTCTGTGATGTTGGAAAATGTATTGCAGGCGGGACAAGCAAAGAAACAATTTTGTTTATGAACGACCAGCTTGTCCCGCCTGCAATACATTTTCCAACATCACAGAGTTTGTTTTTAGATTTTTAGTTAGTAGTTTTTACGCAGTCGGGTTTTTTGTTTCTTTTAATAATTGATTTTATTTCTTTCTTTTTAGTTTATAAATCATCATAGAATCACTAGATAGATCCTAAATGATGATTTAAAATATAAATTGATACAACAAAAGATCATTTTCAAAATCAGTTCGCACATTAAAGCGTATAATATCCGCCATTTTTTTTTTTTTTAAATTTCATGTACCCAGTGACAGTCGTGCCATCAAGACGAATCTAATGAGGTGTCATTTATCTAAATCGGTTGAGCCGTTGAGTAGTTACGACCGGACATAGGAACGGACATACATACATAGATACGCGTCAAACACATAACCCTCCTCCTTCGGCAGTCGGGTAAAAATGGGGGGGTCTAGAATAAAAATCAAAATGAAGAGAGAGAACTGAGAACCTGAGAAATAAGCTCTAGCCTGTGTTGACTATCAAATAACTTAAATTACTTTGGGAAGGAGATAACGGGAGACACCAGATGACAGAACCCGCTATTGCAGTTATTTTATTGTAGAAAAAAATGCTTAAACACACAAAAAGACGGTCCGTTATTGCAGTTAAAAATGTTTAAAAAGAACCCATACTCCCTAACTCATAAAGGATAGTATAGTTAATTGTTTTATAGTTTACTAATAAAAGAAAGTATACTTTTACTCGTTACTTTGTGTATCTAAAAAACCGTTAGTCAAGTGGTCGTCGGTTACTGCTAAGCAAGAGGAGTCCAGATTTGAGTCCTGTGCAAGTATGCAGTAGACTGGCGTATTAATAACCAAACTAAAACGTAGATAAATAAAAAAATTAGAAAACCCCCGACACGGAATGTAATTTGCCATTTTGTGGTGGCGGCCATCTTGGATTTGAAATTTATCATAGTGCATAGTATTCTACTTGTTAAGCCCTTTCATTTGATACCCATATTGAGGGAGTTGTTAAAAAATATGTAATTCGCTATTTTGTGGCGGCAGCCATCTTGGACCGATTTTCATCAAACATAGCTAAGAACACTCCCGACTAATTCACCTTTCAAATAAAAAAAACAAAATCAAAATCGGTTCATCCATTCGGGAGCTACGATGACACAGACAGACACACACACACACACAGACACGTCAAACTTATATAACCCCGTCGTTTTTTCGTCGGGGGTTAAAAAACCGTTAGTTACGTGGTCGTCGGTTACTGCTAAGCAAGAGGAGTCCAGATTTGAGCCCTGTGCAAGTGTGCACCAATCTTGAAGTACCTTAAGTACACCAGGCAGGATGATATCGACACAAACATACTATCAAGTCTGTATTTCCTGAAGGGTTAGGCATGTTTAAGGTACATGTAGGTAATATGGTCGAGCCTATTGCCCCTATCCGAGCACAAATCCAAACTCCGAGCTGCTATAGAAAATCCCAATAATACAAAATAACACACACTTTACTCGACCCGCGAATCGAACCCTCGAGCACAGCATTCGCGCTTACGATCACTAATCTAAGGAGATAATGTGGTATCTATACTTTGTTAAATATCTTTCTTTTCTTTTTGTATTTTTAAGCATTTTTAATGCTGTGATTACAACTTAACGTCGCTATTTTCCTTCATTATATAATTGGTATACAATATTTCTTTCTTTCCCAATTCCCACCATAATATTTCTCAACCCCCTTAAAGATTGCAAAACAGGAAAATGATAAGACGACGCAACCCATGTGAATTTAAATAAATATTCATCCCCTAGCGATCGAAATAATTTCTTATTTCCGGTCTGTAAGGAACCCCAAATTCCCACCTCAACCACTGATACGGAACCATTCTTAAGAAAATATAATTCATGTCTTATGCTGGGGGGAAACGATACAATTAAAAATGGACCTTAACTAATAACACGTAGGAATTAATTTAGATTGTTTATAGTTAAAGAAATTATGCTTAATATCGGTAAGGAAATGTAACTTTATTACGTTTGAGATAAGGTTTGTTTTATCTGTTGATGGTGTAACTTAATAACATCTGAATTTACACCTGTCGCGTCAATTTTAAAATTTAAAACATTAGAATTTTAATCGAAACGTTATTTTTTCGATGTGAACAAATGACGATCGCATGCGCATGCGCTCTGCATGACGAAGGTCTAGAGCACAAGTAAGTACGCTGATCAACCGATCAGCAAGGTTAAGCTACGCTTTCCGTAGCCAGTCTGTGGATGGGTGTGTTAAGAGTAACACATTAATCTATCGCTGGATTTGCTTTCAGAAATATTATATTATATCCATTGTCTAGTACCTATAGTAGTCATAGTACAAGCTTTGCTTATTTTGGGCCTAGATGATGCTGTGTAAAAATGTCCCAAGATATTTATTTATTTATTATTATTAAATAGAATTTTGACATAGCGTCCTTACAATTAATGTCTAAATTATATATGCAGTAAGGAAATCTATCGACTGTTTTTATATAGGAACCAGCTGTTAAGAAAAGCACTATTGATAAAAACATCAAAGCAAAACTAGTACCTATAAATTTATCATCATTATTAAGAAGAACCCACTCCTGTGTGGGTTCGGTTTCCGCAAGTAAGCCGAGGGGCGGTTTGCGGGCATTTTGAATACGTAGAGAACCACAAAACTACTTATTTGTGTTCTTAGTACTATTTAAACATAGCTTCATGCTAAAATTCCATTTATAGCCAAATAAAGTTGTCCCTGATACATAAATACAGTTATTTACACAATTGCTTTTACAAAACGTTGTAAAAACTATCGAGATCACGCCACTGTGACGTCAGTCGCCTATCGAAACCGGTTGATACGAGTTAGAAAGTAATCAACTATTTCGCGCTGCCTAGCAGATGCGTCGGTGGTGTAATGGTCAGCATAGTTGCCTTCCAAGCAGTTGATCCGGGTTCGATTCCCGGCCGACGCACACTTTTGTTGCTTTTTGAGATTTTTTTCTTAATATTCAAAATAAATTTAAAAATAATCTATAATTTTTATCTTCGTGCTGTGTAAATAATAAGTACCTATACATTTATTCGATTGGAATCGATCCTTTTAGACATAATTAGGATTAATATCAATTAAGATATCAATAACTGTATTTAGCAATTCGAAGAACCACTTTATTCCGAAAGTCATTGAATATGAAATCAGTTAATTGATTGAGGTCAATGCCTCTATCACAATATCATTTGTATCTAAATGAGCTATGCTCTATGCTCTCTTTAGACTTAGATAAGTTCTGTGTGTGAATTCTGGTAACCTGTACAGTCAACAGTAAAAACATGTATACACTAACAAAAATGCTAAAGCGATTTATCGTGAATAAACGATTGCAACTTTGAGATAACACCAATGTCACTATAGTATTGGTTCGTAAATACTGTGTTTGTAATATTAAGTAGTTCAAAAATTTCATTAGTACTTTAGGAGAAAATCACTTTAGCGATTATATTATATCGTATACATGTTTTTGCTCGTGACTGTACCTATTAGGCCAGCTTGAAAACTGAATCTATACTCAGTAATCGCAATATTATAAATCGCTTAAATTTAGGGGATGTAGGGTAAAACTACATTGTCGCACACAATGTAGTTTTACCAACATCCCCTAAATTTAAGCGATTTTAAAATTGTGATTACTGAGTACAGATTCAGTCAAATTTTAGTGTGTTTTTAAATACAACAAAAATTATGTTAGTACTTATAAATTTTATAAGTAGTTTTTAAAAAACAAAATTTTTATTAGTACTTTAGAAGAAAATCAAAAATTTTAGTGTGTTTTTACACTTACAAACGTTAGTTGACTAAATTAGAATTAAAACTAAATATGTTAGAAATCAGTACTAAATTAGAAATTAAAATTTGATAGAATTTGAATTATTGATTATAATAATAAAATTGTTTACGTTATTAAACTAACCACAAAAATAATGTTTATTATCCCATCCAACTGCACAGTCATCCTTGAGACCCGAAATTATTCCTTCTATTTTGAGCTCGTCAGTGGCAAAAGATTTCAGGTTAGGTGGTATTGGACTTTTGGGAGGAAGATAGCTTCGAAAGGTGTTGGGCAAGATCTTTTAAAAAGTTATTTACGTTGTTAGCGGACACAAGCGGCGAGGGAATTAAAGTGTTTTTATTGACACCTTACTTATCAACCTCTCACAATATCTACACTAATATTATAAAGAGGACACATTTGTATTTTTGTATGTAACGAATAAACTCAAAAAGTACTGGACCGATTTGAAAAATTCTTTCCATGTTGGATAGCCCATTTATCGGGGAAGGCTATAGGCTATATATCATCACGCTACGACTAATAGGAGCGGAGTAGTAATGAAACATGTTGCAAAAACAGGGGAAAAAATTATAAGACCACGCGGGCGAAGCCGCTGGCGGGAAGCTAGTTATAATTATAATAGTACTAGCTTTCTGCCAGTGCAGCGGCTTCGCCGGCATGGTCTAGGTATTTCTTATAACTTTCATCCGCTATTTCAAGCCCTTACAGCCCTTTTTTCGCATTAAAAAGTAGCCTGTGTCCTTTCTCAGGCTCTAAACTGTCTCTGTACCAAATTTCATTTAAATCAGTTCAGTAGTTTTGGCGGGAAAGCGCGACACAGACCGACAGACAGACAGAGTAACTTACGCATTTATAATATTAGTAACTAGCTGACCCAGCTGATTTCGTACCGCCAATAAAAGTTTTCTTACCGTTTAAACCTTCCCTGCACTTCCACAAATATTTCAAAACTAAAATTAGCCAAATCGGTTCAGCCGTTCTCGAGTTTTAGCCAGACTAACAGAATTGCAATTCATTTAGTAGGTACCTATAATAATAGTAGGTACCTATTATATTAATAAGGCGACCTTACGGTGATGCAGATACAAAACTTGTTAGTAAACACTAACAGTAATAAGTAACAAAGAAAGTGAACTTAATTGGAATATGAAATCATACAAAACAATTCCATATTTCACAACACACGATATTATTTATAGATAAACATTAGAATGTAATTCTACACTCTGAGTCAGTTCTCAAAACATAATACCTCATTGGCCAGATCCTAACATATTCACACATAATTTATAGACAAGCGGAAATATAATGTTCAATATTATATTACTGATGTAACATTTACACCTATGCAAGTTTAAAAAAAAATATCTTTAAATTCATAATATGTATAATTGAAACTGTCCGATGTCACAGTCGATATGTCTGCATTATATATTTTTTTTAAAAAGGTAGGCAACAGAAATCAAACCACCAGTTTTAGAATTTTTGACTATCTGTGTATTTGTACTCGCATCACGCAAAAACTACTGCATGGATTGAATATTATTAGACTAGACTAACCTTTCAAACAAAAAAAACGACATCAGAATCAGTTCATCCTTTCGGGAGCTACGATTAGACACACACAGTACACACACACAGACACACACACATACACACACACATACACACACACACACACGCGCGCACGCACGCACGAACGCACGCACGCACACATACACACACACACACACACACACACACACACACACACACACACACACACACACACACACACACACACACACACACACACATACACACACACACACATGCATACAGAAATTTCAAACTTATAAGACCCCGTCGTTTCCCCACGTCGCGTCATGAATTAAAAATACTCAGAAAATAAAAGCAATCAATAATGGCTCTTATTAACCTTCTTGAAACTGTAAGACAATATAGGTACTAAGGGGAAAACCAAACCTGGAGTACACTGCAAATGGACTGTCAGCAGCGTCTTGGGTACATATTAGTTTAACAATGACATACACCATTTAATCATGGGCCAGCCCCGAAAGCATTATCACAAGAAGTAACTAGGCTCTTCTTTATTGAGGGTTCCTTGTATTCATTCCGAGCTTTCAACTACATAATTATGAATCAGACTTGTGTTTGCAATTTGTCAGGAAGATTGGGAATCCCACTTGGTATGCTGATAGTACTAACAGAGATTCTCAAACTATACTGTTAGACCTTTCAAATCTGGGAATAACCTGTTTTTAACCCCCGACGCATGTGTGTGTGTCTGTCTGTGGGATCGTAGCTCCCGAACGGATGAACCGATTTTGATTTCGTTTTTATTATTTGAAAGGTGTCGGGAGTGTTCTTAGCTATGTTTGATGAAAATCGGTCCAAGATGGCCGCCGCTACAAAATAGCGAATTATATATTTTTTCATACCTCCCTCATTATGGGTATCAAATGAAAGGGCTTAACTAGGAGAATACTATATTTCAAATCCAAGATGGCCGCCACCACAAATTGGCAAATTACATTTCATGTCAGGGGTTTTCTAAATTTTTAATTTAGGTTAGGTTATCTATGTATCTAATAATCTATTTCTATGTATATTATATAATATGTTTTTCCTATGTATTATAAGTATGTATTTACAAAAGATATATTAGTATCATATCCATTGTCTAGTACCCATAGTACAAGCTCTGCTTAGTTTGGGACTAGATGGTGCTGTGTAAAAATGTCCCAGGATATTTATATTATTTATTTATTCTTTGTAGAGCCTCAATACTAACTTACCATTTTTAACACATACCATCACACCTCTAATCCCCGAAGGATTAGGCAGAGGTGTACGAATGTACACCCACAGTTTGTCGGTATTTTTAAGTCACATGTAATATAAGGCGAGCTTATTGCCATTAGACTCGCACAAATCCAAACCCCGAACTACTGTGGAAAATTTCTTAAAAAAACCCAATACACTTTGCTCGATCAGGTATTCGAACCCAAGACCTCGAGCGTAGAAGTCGCGCTTAGGACCTCTAGATCAGGGATCTAGGAGGCAATCTTGTTTACATTATTTAAAATATCTTGGTGGCAACTTACTTTTTACACGTTGGTGATATTGAGCATCAGTCTTCTACTAACCCTCTTCTTTGGATAGTGCAATATCCTCATGGATCCTTTCCTACCTGGGAGGTAGCAGGATAAATCGGTTTTGTACCAACCAAAAACCGCAGTTGCCTTCGCTTGCTCTAAAATCAATTCGAGAGATTCGCTACGAAAGCCGAAAATTTAAATCCGTCCGAAGGCAGGGCGATTTGCTAGTCACAATCACTACATATTATAAAACAGATTAGAGACAGCTTAGATCTTTAAAACTACGCAACGGATTTTGATGCGGTTTTTTTTAATAGATAGAGTGATTCTTAAGGAAGGTTTATATGTATAATAACATACCACGCGTGCGAAGCCGCTGGCGGGACGCTAGTAATAAATAAAAGAAAGTCGGGTTAGCTAGTTACACTATTTTTATCTCAAGATCAAAAACCTCTGGACCGATTTTTATGATTTTTGATTTATGGGATTTGTCTCCACCCGGAAAAGTATAACTTTAAAATCATCGGAAAATTTACTAAAAAATAAGTACGAATGGGGGTGTAATCAACCAGAGGTATATCCAAACTAAGTGCGAGAGAATCTGCGGACAAAAGCTAGTGTTTTCATAATAAGAAGTATATTATGTAGAATTCTCACACATTATGCTCCTTCACGGTCAACATTGAACTCAACACAAACTAGGTTAATAACTCCTAGTTAAGGACGGCTATTCTCAGAATGTGCTGGGGATTCTGCACAATAGCTAGTCTTTCTGTTTATCACAGATAATAATTGCAGTTAGTCAGCATTGAAGCATTATGAGTTAGTGTTTACTTTACCTGATAATTACCGATTAGTAATGAGATAAGATCGTTATGCAGGCGCTAATTATTATTTTGTTTTGTGTAAACAATGCATAGTTATGTTACAGTCAAAACTACCTACTTAAATTGATGTTTGTAATCTATACAAATAAAAAAAAATTAAGTGTCTATTTGTAATGTCAAAATAACATATTTTTAATAAATTCGTAAAAATGTTTTTTTATATTTATACGGTACTAATATAAATGTCATTTTTTGTATTTATTTTTTAATTTTAAATAACACTCGTGCGAAGCTGGTGAATGCCGTTAGTACCTAATTCAATAAAATAAAATAAAAACTGGCAGAATATCTTTTATTCGCTAATATTAATCAATACTTAGATATCCTTACTCAGAATGCAATCTATCTCCTTGCCAAATTTCATCGAAATTAGTTCAGCGGTTTAGGTGTGACAGACAAATTGACAAACAAAGTTACGTTTGCATATCTAAGTAATCAATTTTCTAATCATCTTTGACGACCTCTGTAGTCTAGTGGTTCGAGTACCGGACTGCTGATCACGAGGTCATGGGTTCGATTCCCACAGGACACAAACATTTATTGTGATGAACTTAAGTGTTTGTGTTTGTCTGGGTGTTTCCTAGCTATGTATTATAAGTATGTATTTACAAAAAAAATGTATATAAGTATTATATCCATTGTCTAGTACCCACTACTTAGTTTGGGACTAGATGGTGCTGTGTAAAAAATGTCCCAGGATATTTATTTATTTATTTATAATATTAGTAGATATATATATTTTCTGTCTGATTCACTGACATAAATATTATTACTTATTTTCTCAGAAAATACAAGGACGGGGTTTATATTTTTTTAGATATCACAAGAAAGTTTATTCAAGGCTATCTACTACTAATCCTTTATTATAATCCCGGTAAGTAGGTACTTTTTATTTATCAACATATCATACAAGGTGGAAGGGATATCGACGCACAAACGTCGTGACAAGGTTTCACTCAAGGTCAAAAATAAAACGACCTAGGTCATTCATGTAGAAAATGATCGGTTATTCCAGATATTGTCATTTTTGAGCTCACAGTGTATTGCTAAAAACGCGATTATAACGCGCGGTGAAAGTTATCGCGCGCGCGATCCGAAATAAATGAAATAATGTTTTTTTTTATTATAAATCTCATTTGGGTAGATAGAAATAATGTTTTTTTACACGTTCAAGTAAAAAAAACTGCAGAAATTTTTTTACGCAGGGGGTCCAGAATCATGTACTGAACCCATGGTATTCGGATGTGCGTCGATGTCCCTTCCACCTTGTATAATATAATTCTTTTGATGAATGGAATCGTAAACATGTGTAAGAATTCGTCGAATTCTCGAGGTCATGCGCATCACTAATGTAGAGTTAACTCCGTGCGAATCGCGTCGCGGGAAAACCCGCGCGTGCTCATTAGATAGTCACTGATAATGAGAATTAATTAAGATAGTGACTCGTCTGGACGAGGCTACTACGCTCGATATAGGTTCAATTCCCACGTCGAGCAAAGTGTGAGTTATTATTTTAGTAGCAGCTGGTAATTATAGGCTCGCCCCCTATTACATGCGACCAGGGAGGGGGGCTAGACAAGTTGCATTTTGACATTCGAATCAACAAACAAAATGTATGTCATTATATAGTGACAGCCCGATTTGTCGAAATCTTGTGTCATTTCCAAACATTTTGTTTGTCGATTCGAATGTCAAAATGCAACCTGTCTAGCCCCCCTGAACATAGTGAACATGGTGGCAAACTGTGAGTTTACGTATTATTTAGTTAGTTCGTTTCAAGGTAGTTAGTTTCAAGGTCTCGTTTCAAGGTAGTTAGTTTCAAGGTCTCGTTTCAAGGTCTCGTTTCAAGGTAGTTAGTTTCAAGGTCTCGTTTCAAGGTAGTTAGTTTCAAGGTCTCGTTTCAAGGTCTCGTTTCAAGGTAGTTAGTTTCAAGGTCTCGTTTCAAGGTAGTTAGTTTCAAGGTCTCGTTTCAAGGTAGTTAGTTTCAAGATCTCGTTTCAAGGTCTCGTTTCAAGGTAGTTAGTTTCAAGGTCTCGTTTCAAGGTAGTTAGTTTCAAGGTCTCGTTTCAAGGTAGTTAGTTTCAAGGTCTCGTTTCAAATAATATTTGTTCTGTAGCCAAGTATGTGAAGCATCTGAAAAAAGTTAATTAATAATAATGAATTAATTGAAACCAGAGGGCTGGATTATTTTTGGTCCAAAGAATCAGCATTGCCATTCAACGTGGCAATGCTGCCAGTCTTCTGGGCACGTTACCAGATGACAGCGATGAGGAGTACTTTGACGCCTAGGTGCGGAAATTTTGGGTTTTTTTTATTTTTTTCTATTGTATTTGTAAATTATGTAAATGTATTTGTATATAGTTACATCTCTATCTATACTAATATTATAAAGAGGAAAGATTTGTTTGTTTGTTTGTTTGTTTGTTTGTTTGTTTGTTTGTTTGTTTGTTTGTAATGAATAGGCTCCGAAACTACTGGACCGAGTTCAAAAATTCTTTCACCTTTGGAAAGCTACATTATCCCCGAGTAACATAGGCTATATATCATCACGCTACGACTAATAGGAGCGGAGTAGTAATGAAAAATGTAGCAAAAACGGGGAAAAAATTATAAGACCACGCGGGCGAAGCCGCTGGCGGGAAGCTAGTATAAAATAAATGTAATAGCTACCATATAATAAAATAATTATATTTTAATTACAGATAGCTTGCTACCTATCTGATGTATTCATCAATCTACAATATTCGAGAAAAACAATGTTTCATAAATACGGTAAGCAAAGTGAAGATCGATCTCTTTTCAGATTCTGTACTGTAATAACGTACCTATACAAAAACAATCCCGTTAAATTGATTATCGTACGGGAGCTGTCTTATCTAAAAAAAACTGCCTGTTAACATTGCTACACTATACTCTGAGCAAATTTAAACAAATTGATTTAACATTGAAATAAAAATCAACTTCGGAATACCTAATTCCCTTAATGTTTTCATCAATTTTGGTATTCGAAACATTTTGTTTAATCTTCCTACATTCCTATATTATCATGCAAATATTCATACATTTGTATTATAATCTAAATAGCGGAAGCTTATAGAATACTTTCCCGCTACGTGATAACTTTACTGTTAGCTACGTGCCTACGTGAGTAGATTCTGAGTTATTGATACATCTTCTACTTTCTCTAATACCTTGAGTTGATTTTTATTACTTACTAGCTTTTGTCCGCGGCTTCGTTCCCGTTGAAGTTAAAGGAGGTCATCAAAAGCCCATACAACTCAGCCCAAATTGTACCGGCGGGACATGTCAGCAGTCAAGTTGATAGTTTTTACCATGAAATCACTGTGAAACTGATAAAAATCTACCGTAATGGCGTGCGTTTGACATTCCGTGACACTGACAGTTTTTACTATCAAATCATTACAAAAAGATAATAGTGTGCCAAAATAGCATGATTTTTCTCAAATTAAAACTTTCCCCAGTCAACATTAAAAAAAGTACGACTACAGTTTTAACCAGCGTAATACAGAGTATTTTTTCCAATAGGTGTACCTTTGGTACCTCATTTGGGGCGATTTCGATGACCTCCTTTTCCCCCGATTTTGCAACATTTTTAATTATTACTCCGCTCCTATTGGTCGTAGCGTGATGTTATATAGCCTATAGCCTTTCTCGATAAACGGGCTATCTAACACTGACAGAATTTTTCAAATTGGACTAGTAGTTCCTAAGATTAGCGCGTTCAACCAAACAAAAAAACTCTTCAGCTTTTTAATATTTAGTATAGATACCACAAGGGTGGCAACTGGCAAACAAGCATGCGGCCCGTTTGATGGTAGAAGGTTACCGCAGCCTATGGACGCTTACAACACCGAAGCGTCACCAACGTTGCCGACCCTGCAAAAACCTCTTAGAGGTTTATGGAGGATTCACAGCGCCGACAGTTTAAGGGAATATTCCTCTTACTGCCAGCGCAGCGCATCCTTAGAAGGAGCTCTGGCAACCTTACTCACTGCAGGAACACAACACACAATAAAGTGTGTTATTTTGCTGCAGTTTTCTGTAAGGTGGAGGTACTTTCCCAGACGGGTTGCTCCAGATTTGAGCGCTAGTTTTATTAACTTTTGTACGCACGTCCTATATAAACCAATCTCTCCATAAAAAATCAGAGACCATGTTACATTGGTATTACATAACTCATGTATATTTAACCAGTTTAACTTGATCTTTACGTAAGTTTTGTATTGATATCTCAATTAGTATTCTATATTACTAAACCATTGTTTGTCGGTACCATTGTGTGTTCATACAGGAACATAAGTTGTGTTAATAAGGAGCTTCCTTGAAACAGCCTTGCGTTCGTCTAATTCGGACTTCATAGAAAATATTTTGAGTTTTGACACATCAGAACGAGCGACCATTGAGGTATTCTGTACATTGTGCTAAAGCAAGCACGATAAACAAAATCACGTTTTCACCGTATTACGATAGTATTTTCATCTCATCATCTTCTATTGTTTATTATTCAAAATAGTAATGATGTTTACTTCTATAGGTTGGTCTAAGGCTTCCTCGTCTCTCCTAAATTGCCGTGCTTGATATAACTACCCACCCATACCTACATTTATCACTGGCCGTGGAGTGTCGACTTTCGGAAGGCAGCTGGCAGTGATTAGATGAGGAAAGCCGAAGATTGGGTTCTGTGGCGTTAACTAGGAGAGCCCTACGTCCAACATTGGATTGCTAATGATGATGGTGATTTTTACGAGAGCTAATAATATCGTATCGATGCAATGATCTAATAATTAAATGTGTACTAGTACAAATTTATCTCATTGGTATTCATAAAATTATCTTGAAGTCCTAAAATAGGAAATGACTTCACACTCAAAATAACCCATGTGATGCCCATATGCGTAATAATTATATTCATTGTCTTGTCCTGTGTGAGCCTGCAAATATTAATCATAACTTTTTAACGCGAAAGACGATAGGAAAATCCCGGGTATCATGTGTATACAGAGTAAGGAGGGGCTCGTTGCTAAGTTATAGCAACGCTGATCAACCGATCTGCAAGGTTAAGCTACGCTTGCCGAGGTCAGTCCGTGGATGGGTGACCATACTTAACACAACGAGACCCCTCCGTGACTCGGAGAGCACTTAAAGCCGTCGGTCCCGGTTGTCATACGAATACCGATGACAATCGTTAGTGGTAGTCAGAAGCCCAAAAAGCCTGACAACCAGTCGATCCTTCAATTATCGGTATTGCCCAGAAATTGGGTTGCTATGCTAAAAGTAGCATGTCTGCTAAAAGCCTTAGAAACAGTTCGTACCATGATACTTCCGCCAGGAACATTGTGAATAAATTAATCTGATAGACTCCTGATCGGTTCTGAAAACAAAGGTACTTAATACTTGAAGTCGGCGTTCTTTTTCATTTATTTATTCCAGTTGTGTGCGCTTTAGGGGTGTATCCTGACAAGACAATGGTCCCAGAAGCGAGTGGGACGCGGAATCTCGCCGTTTGAAGGCCTCCAGTGAATGTTGTAACCTCTAAGAAGTTTTTGCGGGCTCGGCAACGCGTGCGTGACGCTTAACACCGTATATGTCCATAGGCTGCGGTAACCGTCTACCATCAAACGGGCCGCATGGTTCTTTGCCATCTTTGTGGTAAAAAAAATTTTGATCTACAGTAGGCATGTGTCATTGACGGTTTTTTGGTTAATGTAATTTAACTGTTATTCATCAATGGTCAACAGTTTAAAAAAACTGTTAAATTAATATCAGGTTTTGAATGTTCAACGGTTGCGTTTAACGTTAATTTATGTCAACGATTTCAATCATTGACAATGAAAAGTTGACAATTTAGTTGCAAATATTTATTAAAGATTTATTCATTTGAAAAGAATTAAAAAGAAATGAAAAAGAGTTGATTCTCAGAAATGTTATTAAATAAAATTTTAATAAAATAAGCCGTTGACGAAAATTAACAGATTAAATTTTCAACCTGTTTTTTCATTGATGAATAACAGTTATCTCGTTGACGAATGAAAAGTCGTTAAAAAAACAGTTTATTGATTCAACGACCACCTCTAATCTACAGCCTGTCATAATCGTGGCAAATGTCACAAATCTCATCACCATGACAACAGGGGAAGGCAAGTGCAGGAGGCAGACAGTTCATGTCAATTTTCCGCATCCCAAAAAAGTCTTGGCAAAGAAGGTCAGCCATCGTATTTTGTAGCCTATATGGAGTACATAATCTTAATAGTAATCAAAAATATCAAAATACTCGACAAGCGTGAAAATAAGACATAAAATTTATACTCGGTCCACATAAATCATTGTAGAAAGTAATAACAATTGAAACTTAACGCCCCGCAACCAATATCAAGGTGCATAAGTTAATATATCTGAATAATAAAGTCTTTAATTTTGCACGAGAAAGTCTACAATCTTTACACGAGTTATTTAACGCTGAAACTTTTGGGGATCCGCGTGAAAATAAATATTTTTTAGATCATAAGGAGCCGGGGGATTAAACAAGTTGCAATTTGACCAAAGTTATAGTAGACAAGTTGCAATTTGATATTCGAATCGAAAAACGAATATTAGAAAGAAAATGTTCAGAAATGACACAAGCTTTCGACAAATCGGGCTGTCACTAATGTCATTTACTTTCTATTCGTTTGTCGATTCGAATGCCAAGTTGCAACTTGTCTATAGGGCCTGACTTCACGCATTTCGGGTTGTGTCATATTCATTTCTGTCTTTTCATCGATAACCAGTTTATTTCCAAGTGCTAATTTTGTGGTCAGATTTACAACTTTTTATTTAACTGTCCACACACTTCACCAACAAACCACGTGTTAACAAATGTCAATAGAAAAATGTGTTTCCCAAAAAGATCACGCGATAAGAAAAACCGGAAAAACATTATGTATTTTGAAATTTCATTCTTGATATTATGCTTTTAGTTTTGCAAGTTGTGATGTTAATGAAACGAATAAACGGCAACGACCGAACCACAATATTTGTCCTTAAAGTCAGAAAACCTAAAAACAATGATAATCGCAGGCCTATAACCAACTAATGCTGGATTTAAAGTCTCTCCCAGTGAACGACACAGAGCCCGATCACAGTCTGGGAACTAAACTGTCGTCGCGGGACTCTCAGTAGTATTCTGTTTTATCATCGTCCGTTCGCTTGTTTGTGTGAGTGTGCCGTTTCGAGCGTTTGTAGGTAGTTTCCAGACTGCTTCTTTTATATATAGACTGTGGTCCGATCTTCGATTTTGCTCATCCAGTCACTGCCAACTGCTTTTCGCAAGCTATCATAGCACCTAGTTGATGAGCGTCCTATACTACGCTTACCTAGATTCCACTTGAGAACATGTTTGCTCTACTCGTTCTCTCTTGCTGCCTTTTCTTTCTTCTTTCTTCCTTTCCTTATAAGCATACGACCGTCTGGTAAGCGGTACCTGCAGCCTATTTAACGCTAGCAACACTAGTAGCAACACAAGCGCGTTATCATCTTCTTGAGACTTTCACTGACTACAATGCCCTCCAACGAACACAACAATGGTATCTCTTTATGGCTTATCGTCAGAATATTTGGGAATGCCGTGCTACCACAGGCGAAATTCAGAAAGAGAATCTTACTAGCTTTGAAAAATTATACTTTCCAGAAAAAAATACAGAATTACGCAGTCGGGTTTTTTGTTTCTTTTAATAATTGATTTTATTTCCTTCTTTTTAGTTTATAAATCATCATAGAATCACTAGATAGATCCTAAATGATGATTTAAAATATAAATTGATACAACTAAAGATCATTTTCAAAATCAGTTCGCACATTAAAGCGTATAATATCCGCCATATTGTTTTTTTTTAAATTTCATGTACCCAGTGGCAGTCGTGCCATCAAGACGAATCGAATGAGGTGTCATTTATCTAAATCGGTTGAGCCGTTGAGTAGTTACGACCGGACATAGGAACGGACATACATACATACATACATACATACGCGTCAAACACATAACCCTCCTCCTTCGGCAGTCGGGTAAAAAAGTAAAGAACCCTCCACCGCTGCCTCCGATTTTTAATGTAGACCACACATTGCGTCCGTCACACTGACGTGACTGACGTATCTTCACACCACTGGTTTAACATAATTCGCTCGATCATTACACGGCTATTCGCTCCCAAATTGTGTGTTATGTGCATCTTATGGTAATTCGGACCACCTCGAGAGCTTCAGAGGTAAAATTTGCAAATTTACTTTAAAATGTTGAACATTTTTTCCGCTCTGCAGTTGGGTGGTTATAATTTTACCGTCAATTTGTGTTGATGTCTTACTTTAAATTAAATAAATGGTGTGGTTTCACACGATATTTTTTTTGTAGCTGGTAAAGTATGAGTAGAAGGTTTTTTGGGACGCAAATCAAACCTGCAGGGCCGAATTAACGTAAAGGCAAATTAGGCTTTAAGCCCAATTTAGACAAGGGCCCCGTTGCTTGAGACAGACATGAAGTTTTTGTAAAAAGATTTTCTTTTTTACTATCTAGCTTTTCGCCAGCGGCTTCGCCCGCGTGGTCTTATAAATGATAGCCTACACCTCCAATAAATATCGTTATATTTTAGCCAATGTATACAAAAACTTGACAAATTATATACCTACTTAAATCTTCCTCGAGAACCACTCTATCCATTGGTGAAAACGGCATGAAAATCGATGCCAGAGTTTTTGAGTTTATCGCGAAAACAGATAGACGCGGCGGAGACTTTGTTTTGTAATATTAGTGATTTATTTATACTTCGGAATTATTGACAGCTGGACACACACACACACACACACACAAACACACAACCCGTTACATTGTTTCTGGAATCCCATCACTATTTGTCCATTCATAGTCCATCGCATTTCAATTTCTTTGTAGTAATGCGAAGTGTAGTGCGTTTATTATGTAAGTATGTATGTGTGTGTGTGTTAGTGTGTGTGTGTATGACACACATGTGCCGAAACCTTTCTCGGAACTCGGGTAAACCCGAACGCGTTTGTTTTTAAATGGACATCAGTTTGGATCGCTTCCGCGTGACTAAAGCTAGGATTGTAGCGTGGGTTTGCTCACATTTTTGGTGTCTTAGCTGATTAGCTCATAAATTATAATAATAATAATATCCTGGGACATTTTACACAGCACCGTCTAGTCCCAAACTAAGCAGAGCTAGTACTATGAGTACTAGACAATGGATATAATACTTATATACTTTTTTTCTGTAAATACATGCAGAGTGAAATGTCAATCATATGATATAAAAATATAATTATGTAACAAGTCTGTGAACACTTTGATCGACCTGGATATCGAAGATAGTTCCTCGAGCATAGCAGTCGTGCTCAGAACCGCTAGGCTAACGAGGCAGTTATCTAAACCAAAATATAAAAAAATTGTATCCTACCATTTGTTATTTCTATCGCATATAGACCATGGTATTTTTATTAACAGAATAATATTATATTTATCAGTCTCCCACTGAGAAAATAATACCATTGTCAGTCTAGTCACACAATAAAATAATAAGCGACAAAAATTGACCATATGTGTCGAAAAGGACATCGAACTATGCATGCTCGAATATTTCAAATTCTGTCTGTAACCGCAATGCAGAACACGGACAGAAGGCTCAGTTTACATGTAGGGACAGTCACGAGCAAAGATATACAAACACAAAAGTGCTAAAGCGTTTTTTTCATGAATGAACGATTGCAACTTTAAGATAACACTAAGATAACCGGTACTACGATAACTTTAAGATAACCGTTTTTTTTAATGTATTTTCCATTTACAAATGCTAAATAATTGTAATCACGTAATTTTAGCGAAACAAGTAAACTAAGTTGGTATTGAGAATTTTATAGAAACATCGAGATATGATATAAGATTTTGGTCGACCTGAGAATATAGTTTTAGTAAAATGTAAAACAATTCTACTTCTGTACTTATCTACATTGTAGAATGACGTCACAGCGCGCACGCGTCACCTGCTCTCGCGCACGTTCTCCGATGTTATCCGAACCGAAATCGGTGCGTCATCGACGTGCGGCATTGCTTTCATTGATTTTTATATTCTTGTTCGTTGTGAAATTATGAATGCATTTACATACTTAGTTGATGTTGGAGTCCTAAAGGGGCTCGTGGCTAAGTAATAACTGCGCTGATCAACCGAGCTGTAAGGTCCCCTCCGTGCCTCGTAGGGCACATCAAGCCGTCGTCGGTCCCGGTTGTCATAAGAAAATCTATGACAGTCATTAGTGGCATAGTCAGAAGTTCAAAAGTTGACAACCTGGGGGCCTAGACAAGTTGCAATTTGACATTCGAATCGACAACGAATAGAAACAAAATGTATGTAAATGACATTAGTGACAGCCCGATTTGTCGAAAGCTTGTGTTATTTCCATACATTTTGTTTGTAGATTCGAATGTCAAAATACAACTTGTCTAACCCCCCAGTATCTTTCGAATAGGCCTAGCAAAATTTTTGCAATTTTCATGCTAAGATAATACCACTAATTTTAATGAAGTAACTGTGTATCGTCCCAAGTTCAGAAACTTGTGATAGTCAGACAGTTTTCACCATCAAATGAATAGTTGGCACAACAGGATGCTTACACGTTAGTTTAGACCAGTCAGACCTATTGATCTACTTATAAAAGCAAGGGGGGATATCACGCAGTTTGTTTAAATCTCCACACTCGCGAATATTGGGAGAAATGGGTCAATGCGACATTAGGGGCACGAACACGACGCGCAGGGCCGATGACACGCGATGCGACAGGTGCATGAGACAACTGCGCAGGCGCAGGTTACCTATACACGGTTGAAATAAAATATTATTTATCCATATTCATTTACTGATTTCTGACACTTACGCGAATACTAGATATTAAAACTACTTTTTAAGGATTTTATCGCGTTATATTGATATTATTATTCCACCACTCATTGACTCCAAATTAGTTAAAAATCATAATGTAAATATGTACATTTTATTTTTTGCTTTTCATATTTCAATTAGACTATATCAATAGGTACTTTCGAAAAGTCCAACTAGTTCCACGGTTATTAATATAATTTAAAGAAAACAGTAAAATATTGCAATAGCAAAAACGAGCTGACAAGCCCCGACAGACAGCACAGCAAGATTGTCATAGGTGTTCGTTTGACATTCCCGACAGCTTTACTGACTGACGCATGGAGGTTTAATGGTCACCCATCCACAGAGTAACCGCAGCGAGCATAGCGTAACCTTACAGATCGGTTGATCAGCATAGTTATAATTTAGCCACGACCCTTCAAAAAGATAATAATCAGTAAATCAAAATAGCATAGATTTTAAGAATAATTAGTTTCGTGTGAAATTGACTAATGTGTCGTATTTTAGAATTCTCAGAATATTCCAGCATTCATAATAAGATGATAATATGAATGTATTCATGTGCGTTTCTTAGGATTTCAGTTATTGGAATCCAACTAAAAACAGTTCGAGGAGATTTGGGAGTCAAGTTAACAAATCTATACTAAAACGCGCTAATCTCAGGAACTACTGGTCCGATTTGAAAAATTCTTGCAGTGTTAGATAGCCCGTTTGTCGAGGGAGGCTATAAGCTATATATCATCACACTAGGACCAATAGGAGCGGAGTGTCAATTAAAAATATTGCAAAATCGGGGTCAAAAATGAACTACGGAAACGAAATCGCGAGCAAAGGCTATTAAATAATAATACAATCTATATCGAAGCCATTTTGAAGGCGATACATATTGTAAAATACTATGTAGGAATACTTTTATAATAAACACATAAAACATACCATCAGGCAAAAGTGTACTGCACTAACCAAGTACAAATCCTAACTCTGAGCTGCTAGACCCATAGCTGTAATTGTATGTTCATCATCATCAACCCATTAACTGTCCCACTGCTGAGCACGGGTCTCCCCTCAGTATGAGAGGGATTTGGTTATAGTCCACCACGCTGGCCTAATGCGGGTTGGTAGACTTCACACGCCGTCGAGAAAATCTTTCAGGCACGCAGGTTTCATCACGATGTTTTCCTTAACCGTTTAAGCGAGGGATAAATAATAATAATAATGTATTTATTCTGTCTTCACAAACAGTTACATTAAAATAAACTAACAAAAAACTTAATTTGTGTGACACTGATGTCCGAGATAGGTATTTCTGAGAATACCTGTGTTACAGGTCATCAGGCCCCCTGACCTACTTATATGGTTAAAGCTTTTATTAGACTAAGTGACTTAGGAGATATACAAAAACATGAGTGATTACTAAGAAAACCCATTGTGAACGTGTGGTATGCGTGTGAGATTATTATTTGAATAGTATCTAATAATATCTTGGACAAAAGCTTGTAAAAACTTCCCTAGTAACAATAGTTTCCTGGTATCATATATTTTTGCTGACTGACATATCAACTATCATATAGCATAGTGACTAGCTAGGCAGACAACCCGACGCCGCACATATGCGCCGCGCCTTTGAAACTGGAGCGGAAACAACACACATGCTACTCGTAATAATGATCCGACCAATGCTAACTAGAAAGTATGTCTGATTGTCTGTAGTTATACAAAAGATAATATTATCATCTTATCTTTTTTATGGCTTAAATGCCAGAAAATAAGCATACGAACTATCTGATGGTAAGTATGTCGCCGCGTCAGAACACCTGCAGTATTATAGGAGTTGCCGATTAAGAGAGGTAGGGCACAACCATTTATGGCTCAAATCTGGAGCAGCCCACCTGGGGAAGTACTTCTACAGGAAACTGTAGCCAAATAACACACTTTATTACCTATGTATTGTGTTCCTGCAGTGAGTAAGGTCGCCAGAGCTCCTTCTAAGGGTGCGCTGCGCTGGCAGTAAGAGGAATATTCCCTCAAACTGTCTGCGAAGTGAATCCTCCATAAACCTCTAAGAGGTTTTTTTTTATTGTTGGCAACGCGGGAGTGATACCCCTGGTGTTGCAAGCGTCCATAGGCTATGGTAACCGCTTACCATCAGGCGGGCCGTATGCTTGTTGGCCACCTTGGTGGTATAAAAAAAAAGCCCTATTTCCATTGATGTAATTAAAAGCCCACTCGATTGCAAAGCAACTGAAATGGCTCTCCCGTACAAATCTCGGAACTATTCCCTATATATTCGAAGGATAGACTGGTTGTCAAGCTTTGTGGTCCTCTGACTATCACTAAATATTTTCATAGGTGTTTGCACGACAACTGGGACCGACAGCTTTACATGCTCTCCGAGGAACGGAGAGCTTAATATGTTAAGAACCTATCTGCAGACTGAACGCGGCAAGCGTACCTTAACCTTATAGATTGTTGATCGGCGTAAATATAACTTAGCCACGAGCACCTCGTCTCAATAATGCAATAAAGAATAAAGATTATGGAATGCAATAAAGTATTGAGTATTGAGTATAATATCAAATCACAGCTAACAATAAAGCGTTCTTTACCAGACGAATCGACGCCAATAGTTCCAAGATTATATTGCTACCATCTGTATTGCACAACAGGATTCTGAGAAGTAGTTTTATGTAAGAAACAAAAAACAACCTTTTTGTTTTGTACTCAAAATAGCAAAAAATTTAACGTTGATGATTTATGGGTTAGATAATACACGCAGATAACACTATCTATAGTTGGGTGATACTGTTAAAGTAATACGTTTTCTTCCTGTACGACTGCTATGCTAAACATCCTTGATTCGATTCTCAGGTCGTGCAATGGTATTGGGGGTTTTTAACCGACGAACGAAAAACCGGAGGAGGTTCTCAATTCGGATGTTTTTTTATGTATGTTCGCGCAATTTCTCTGTCAATTATGAACAGATTTTGAAATTTGTTAAAGGGTATACACCTCGAAATGGTCCCATGTATATTGAAAAAACAGCCTTATGGGTAGAAAAATAGAGGTGATTGATTTTTGTACTGAATGTGAACGGATTGTAATAAAACTTGGCACACATAATGTAGTTCTGATGTCCATACAATATATTGGAAACCTAGAGTTGATCTGATGATGGAGATGGAAGACAAATGAAGGAAACCCTCAACGGCTTACAGCAGCTATCTAGTGTTGGGACTTATTTAATTTAACATAATGAGAACTTAAGACCACACTTAGTTAAAGTAAGGTAACTAAATAACTTAAAAAAGAATAACAACTTTTTAACAAAACATAAAAACCGTCGATAAATTACTAAAAATCGTAAAATAAACTCAAAATTGTCTGTGTGTGTTTGTCAAAACACATTTAACCTGTTTACCAAACTCTTTTGTTGACTTACTGTTCATCTGTATACTTATTTATGGCTAAAAAACAGATATGATGGTCACCCATCAATAGATTAGCTGCGCCGCAGACGATTGATTCATCCTCGAGGTTCTATTTTAGAGTCACGCACGACCTATGACACATGTGACCCAATTTTAAAAAGATAACGTGACATATGCGTCTTTTACGTCAACACATACTTGCCAGCCCTATCGCCACCCTTCGTCGAATTCCCCAACGTGTTAACCCTGACCTAGTTATAAGATTTTCTGAGTTTCTATATTATGGAAGACAAAGTAATATTTCTGTATCTATTGTGATGATCCCACTGTCGTTTACGTCTGTGGATGATTCTATTTTTTAACCCCCGACTCCAAAAACGACGGGGTGTTATAAATTTGACGTGTCTGTGTGTTTGTGTGTGTGTGTGTGTGTGCCAAACGGTGACCGACACAAAATAGCGAATTACATTTTTTTCCACAACTCCCTCAAAATGGGTATCAAATGAAAGGGCCTAACTAGGAGAAAACTATACACTATGATAAATTTTAGATCCAAGATGGCCGCTAACACAAAATGGAAAATTACACTTCGTGTCGGGGGTTTTCTAAATTTTTAATTTAGTTTAGTTTAAGTTATTTAAACCACTAAGGTGGCAAACAAGCATACGGCCCGCCTGATGGTAAGCGGTAACCGTAGCCTATGGACGCTTGCAGAACCAGGGGTATCACTCGCGCGTTGCCGACCCTAAAAACCTCTCTAGAAGTTTATGGAGGATTCACTGCGTCGACAGTCTAACCCTTTGGAGAACACAAGCCTGATGGTATGTTTTGCAAACTGCGCTAGACAAATTCAGCATATAAATGTCCATTCTTTATATAATATATCTTGAATTAACCTAATTCGTGCTTTGGAGAGCTCGTGAAGCCGCCTCTACCAAATTTTTATACTATTAAAATAACTGGTGAATTCCAAGTATACAACATTATAGTCTCTGACTAACCCTTCGGAGAGTAAAGGCGTGAATATATATATGATCATTGAAAATTAATGTCTTTGAAATATAAACAGACAAACGGTATCAACGCTGGTTTTAAATATAGACATCAATATTAACTTCGTGGAGAAAATAATAAAGATAAATCTGGTTCATGTTTCGTATCGCTCAGCCGGCTCATTCGGTTCATAGTTCTTGCACGTCAAACAGGCCAAATTCAATATTAGCGCACGGTAGAGTACCAGCCAAGTTCTCAAAAAATTGTGGTACAACTTAGGAAGATCAGGCCGCAATCTACCACGTTGCTATAGTCTGGGTTGGCAGAAGTAAATTTCGTCACAATGTTTTCATCCTTCCGCGAGTGCTATGAGAATAAGGTCATCTCTACTACTGCTTACCTAACCTACACATAAAAAAAGAATTCGAACATTTAACAGATGCGTTCTCCATAATTCCATATACAGAAATACTTACGCCATCATAACAGTTTTAGTCGATCGTAGACTAAGTTTACCACCTATGTATGTAGGAACGGAACGCAGTGGGATGTGAGAGTGAATGACGTGTGAGAAAGGGACAGGGAGATTGAGGGGAATATGGCGGATTATGAGTGGATTGTTACGTGGAGTGAAAAAATAAAAAAACTATTTTCAAGTTTATCGTCGTTTATTTTACTTCGCAACTAAACCCCATCCCACAATTTTTGGGGGCTCGTCCGGGATGGTGTTTGCGAAGTCGGGACGACGGCAGAACTGTTGTGAAGACGTATTTCAAATACGGCAGCGCGACCACGTGTCGGCGATGTGCAAATCTACAACCGGCAACCGCTAATTTGCAAGACGGGCGTAACCATTACGAAGACGATATTGATAGCAAGGCGGCTATCAGTCACGAAGACGATAAAGACGAACAACGATGAGTACGGAGGACAAAGGCGGTGTTGGCGGTGCAAATGGCGGCATGGTATTCGGCATGGACGGCATGATGGCTAAGCTTGGCATGGACGGAGTTATAGCTAAGTTCAGCGGTGACGATAAGACGTATTCCTCGGTCAAGTGGGCCCAGGATATTGACGATAATGCGGAGGTATTCCAGTGGTCGGGTCAACAGAAATTGATCGTGGCTCGCCGATCGCTCATAGGTACAGCCGAGCTATGGCTCAGATCTGAAAAAACATTTAAGACGTATGAAGAACTAAAAACTGCATTGTTGAAGGAGTTTCCAGATAGTTTGAACGCTAAGGAGATGCACGAATTGATGTCTGCACGCAAGAAACGCAAGGACGAAACCTATATTCAATACATGTTAATTATGAAAGAATTGGGTAGACGAGCTAAATTCGCAGACTATATAGCTATTCAATATATTATCGACGGAATTGACGATCACGATGAACCGTGCAAAGTTATGTTGTACGGAATTACCCAATATACGGTGCTGAAGGAAAAATTGATGATCTATGAAAAGGTTCGGAGTACAAGGAGGGCGAAACCGGCGAGACACCAGCATTCACAGCCGAAACAAGCGGTAGCGGCGAGCACAACGGTTAACCCAGGTGCGAAGCGAGTTACTAGTAGGCGGTGCTATAATTGTGGAGACCAAGACCACGTAGCAGCTGAGTGCCCTAACGGACTTAAGTGTTTCAAGTGTAATTCCTTCGGACATATCGGTCGTCATTGTACTCAGCAGCAAGTAAGTACGCGTGCAAGTACCAGTGTTGGTACGTCGGCGGCGGCGGCGAACAACAACAAGTCGTTCGGGTCTTTTCGTGAACAGTCGGCCATGTTCGGGTCACGTGTGACAGCGGATGTGACAGCCGACGTCACCATTCGGGAATGTACGGATGCGAAATCTGAACGATTTGAGCAAAATCGCATGGTGCCAAGTTCTGTAAATATAGAAAAAAAAGAAGACATTACAGAATTGACACTATTGGCAGATCAAAACAAAATGTGCAAAATTATGAAGACGCGGAGTGAAAACGATGAACGGAATCGAAGAAGTGTTATTTCTGTAAAATTAAATGAACAATCTATTAGTGCATTAGTGGACACGGGATCGGAGGTGAATTTGCTTTCCTGTTTAGCTTTTCAATGTGTACGTAAAGTGAAAGACACTACATTGTCGGATGATCGAATTTTGTTGACCGGTCTCGGTCAAACTAAAGTGTTTTCCCTGGGTAATGTCTGCTTAAACGTTGAGGTCGATAAAAACATTTATAGCGATGTAACCTTTCATGTAGTGTCTAGCGAAACAATGCCGTTTCAAGCTATTTTAGGTAACGATTTCCTAAAACGATGTACTGTTTTGTTCAGAGAGGGACAAATAAAGTTTATACCTGACAACTGTGAGTGGTTAAGTAAGATTGATTGTTTTACAGGGTGTGTAAGTATTGTTCTAGATCATGTTCGAAATCCAGTGGTTAAGGATGAGGTTTTAAGGTGTGTGGAATCTTACCAGCCCAAGAAGACGGAAGAGGCACCTTTACAGCTGAAAATCATATTAAAAGACGACTTACCTGTTGCGCAGCGACCTCGAAGACTGTCATTGGTGGAGCAGCAACTGGTTGAAAAGCAAGTAGAAGAATGGTTGCAAGACGGCATCATAAGGGTGAGTTACTCGGACTATTCAAGTCCGTTGGTATTAGTTCGTAAAAAAGATGGTTCTACCCGAGTATGTGTGGACTACCGACGGCTGAACCAAAAGATTGTTAAGGACGAGTTTCCATTGCCAGTTATTGACGACTTGATCGATAAGCTGCAGGGGGCAAAAGTATTCAGTGTGCTCGACTTAAAAAATGGCTTCTTCCATCTTAAGGTGAGTGAGGAATCTATAAGGTACACATCCTTTGTAACCCACAACGGGCAATTCGAGTTTTTGCGTGCCCCGTTTGGACTGTCTATTTGCCCAAAGACATTTATGAGATACGTCAGCATAGTGTTCAGGGATCTGATTGCTAGGGGGCTTATGCTGATATTTATCGATGATATAATTATTCCAGCACAAGATGAGGAGCAAGCCCTGGAGAGACTTAAAGAAGTACTAGAAGTAGCATCAACATATGGCCTTTCTATAAATTGGAAGAAGGCGAATTTACTTCAGAGAAAGATAGAGTACCTTGGCCACATAATTGAGGATGGAGAGATGAGGCCAAGTATAGATAAAATTAAAACAGTGTCGGCTTATCCTGAACCTAGAACACTAAAAGAATTACATAGCTTTATTGGCCTAACTGGATACTTCAGGAAGTACATAGAAAATTATGCAGTTGTAGCTAGACCCCTCACTGACCTACTTAAGAAGGATAAAGAATTTGTATTTAAAGAAGAGCAGAAGAAAGCATTTTTGTATCTGAAGTCTACTTTGATGAATGAACCAGTACTGAAAATATACAATCCTCATCTAAAGACGGAATTACACACAGATGCTTCCAGTTTAGCTTATGCAGCTATTTTATTGCAATATCACCCTAACTCAGGACTACATCCAGTGCATTATATGAGCAAGAAGACGAACGAGGCACAAAGCAAGTACTCTAGCTATGAGTTAGAGGCCCTAGCCATAGTCGAAGGTATAAAAAAATTTAGACACTATCTCTATGGAATTCACTTTAAAATAGTCACCGATTGTAAAGCCTTTGAGTTGACCCTGAGAAAGAAGGACTTAACATCTAAAGTGGCACGGTGGGTACTAATGCTAAACGAATATGACTTTGAGTTGGAACACAGAGCTGGTTCAAAGATGAGGCATGTAGATGCTTTGAGTAGAATCCCATATATTGCAGTTACTACACTACAAAAAAGCAACTTGAAACAAGCACAAGATGATGATGATGGCTTGAAAGCTATTAAGCAAATTCTAAAAGATGGGCCTTATGAAGATTATTGGCTTGAAGACGATGTGCTGTACAAAGGAAATCAAAAGCAACTAGTGCTTCCCAAGCAGCTAGAGAAGGAGACCATTAAGAGAGTTCACAGCAATGGCCATTTTGGGAAAACTAAGATGAAAGACCTACTCAGCCAGGATTATTATATCCGAGACATAGATAAAAAGATTGACGACTTTTTAAGGAGCTGTATTACATGCATACTAGCAGCTAAGAAAGAGGGAAAGCAGGAAGGTTTTCTAAACCCAATAGAAAAGGAGAGCTTACCATTTGATACACTGCATCTGGATCATGTCGGACCGCTGACGGCAACAAAGAAACAATATAACTATATACTTACCATTATTGACTCCTTTACGAAGTTTGTGTGGTTGTTCCCCACGAAGACCACGTCCAGCTCAGAGACCTTAAATAAACTAGGTATACATCAGCAGACATTCGGAAATCCTCGCAGAATTATAACGGATAGGGGTACAGCTTTTACGAGCCAAGAGTTTCAAGAATATTGTCAGCAAGAAAATATTCAACACATAAAGATAACTACAGGAGTTCCTCGGGGCAACGGACAAGTCGAAAGAATTCACAGGATTCTTATACCAGCTTTAACTAAGCTGTGTATAGAGAATGAAGGGGTATGGTACCGCTATGTTAGCAAAGTGCAGAGAGCTTTGAACAGCACGTTCCAACGTAGTATAAATACTACGCCATACGAACTGCTCATTGGTACCAAAATGCGATGCCGAGAGGATCTAAGAATAATAGAGTTATTACAAGGAGAAGACGCGAAACAATATTCGGAAGACAGAGATGAGAGTAGAATACTGGCTAGACAACAGATATTGAAAATACAGGAGGAGAATGCAAAAGGTTACAATAAGAAGAGAAAGGTGAGTACTCAATATAATCTAGGTGATCATGTGGCAATTAAAAGGACGCAATTCGGGCCTGGATTGAAACTACGTCCTAAGTATTTAGGCCCTTACAAGATATCAAGGTGCAAGGGAAAAGATAGGTATGATGTGGAGAAAGTTGATGGTTCCACGGAGGGTCCTAATAAAACATCAACTTCCGCCGATTACATGAAGAGATGGCCGAAGTATGATGATGAGTCTGATGATTAATTATGCCTTACTTTGTTACAGGTTTTTAGCATGGTTGTCAGAAGTTTTTTCTTATTATTTTTATTATAATACTTTGTCCCAGCGCATTATGTCTAAGCTAAAGGAAATCGTAACCTAACTATAGCTATTTCCATGTAAAATGTACCTGGTGTTCATAATAACCCTAGGATAAAACGTTAAGTAACAAAATGTGTTAGAAGTAAAGGATTCAGGTGTTTTCTATAGAATGTAAAGCTGTCAATGGATAAGATAATGTTAAGATTGTTCTTTTGTTTTAAAGTTAGTTAATTAGTTCTGAAAGAGTGTGAAAGATGTTTTATGTTGTTAGTTTATCGTTAAAGTTATCATTTCGATGTTTAATTTAGTTTTGTTTAATTATAGACTAGAATCCTATTGTATTGTTTGTCTGAGGCCAGACAAAAGCAGGAAGGCCGAATTGTAGGAACGGAACGCAGTGGGATGTGAGAGTGAATGACGTGTGAGAAAGGGACAGGGAGATTGAGGGGAATATGGCGGATTATGAGTGGATTGTTACGTGGAGTGAAAAAATATTCACGACTCTGTCCAGAACGGAGACCCAGCAAAGGTCTGGAAATTTCTTAGATCAATGGGGGTCGGAAAATCTCGCCAAGAAACTACTCCAAAAGACTTAGATATTAATTTACTAAATCAATATTTTACAACTTCTTCTCCTTTTGATGTGACAACTAAAATCAACACTTTAAATTATCTTTCATCTCTTCCGGCTCCCTGTTATCCCCAGTTTTCGTTTAGTCTTTTCTCTGCATGTGATGTTAAGAAGAGTATAGAATCAATTACCTCCAACGCAGTTGGTAGTGACGATATCAGCCGTAACATGATACTTCCAGTCCTTGATATTATCCTTCCTGTTATCTGTCATATCCTCAACTTTTCTATCTCTAGCGGTATCTTCCCATGTGCATGGAAAGATGCCAAAGTTATTCCACTACCCAAAAAATCAAATCCAGCATCCTTTTCTGAATATCGCCCCATTTCCATTTTACCATTTTTATCCAAAGTCCTCGAACGACTAATATTTAATCAAATAAACTCCTTTCTCTATTCAAACAATCTCCTTAATCCTTTCCAATCTGGTTTTCGCCCAGGTCATAGCACAACCACAGCACTTGTCAATGTTACGGATGATATCAGATCAGGCATGGAAATCGGTAATCTTTCGGTAATGGCATTACTGGATTTCAGTAATGCTTTTAATGCTGTTGACTTCGAGATTTTGCTCGGTATTCTACGCTCTATTAACATATCTCCATCGGTGACTGACTGGTTTCGTAGTTACTTGTTCGGTCGCCGGCAACGCATATGTATTGACGAAGCTAGTTCTTCTTGGAGCAATACCTCTGCCGGTGTACCACAGGGTGGCGTTCTATCCCCTCTACTTTTCGCAGTTTTCATAAACTCCATTTCCGAACAACTACTTTCTTCCTACCATCTGTATGCTGATGATCTGCAGATTTACTGTCGGGCTCCCCTCGGAAACTTGTCACAAGCAGTTGACACTATAAACCAAGATCTGGCGTATATTGGCGACTGGAGTAAGAGGTATGGACTAGCGGTTAACCCCACGAAAACTCAGATTATTGTCGTGGGCAGTTCCAGAACAGTTTCCCGTATTAATTGGTCATCTCTTCCCCAAGTCTCTTTTAATAATATTATTATTCCTTTCAGTGACAAAGTAAAGGATTTGGGGATTTATATTGATAAGAACTTTTCCTGGGCTGCCCAGCTACAGGAAGTTAGTCGTAAGTTGTATGCATCTGCTGCGAGTCTGAGAAGGGTACGCAACTTCTTGCCTACTACAACCAAAATTGCGCTCGCTCAATCGCTCCTTCTTCCCATCCTTGATTATGCTGATGTCAGCTATCTTGACCTAACAGAAGAGCAACTCGATAAACTTGAGCGTCTCCAAAATTTTTGTATAAGGTTTATATTTGGTTTACGCAAATATGACCATGTTTCAGAATTCCGCGATAAGCTCAAGTGGTTGCCAATTCGCCTTCGCCGGAATGCTCATATTCTCTCCCTACTTTATAATATTCTTTTTCTACCGTCCACCCCTTTCTATCTTAAAAAGCGTTTTGAGTTCCTTGGCGACACTCACACCCGATTCTTACGGTCATCAGATAACTTGAGGCTCAAGATGCCAATGCACTCCACAACGTTCTTCGATAAATCTTTCACAGTGCAGGCTGCCCGATTATGGAATGCATTGCCAGTATCGATCAGACGTGCGCAATCATTGCCAATATTCAAAAGGCTTGTGAAGGAACATTTTTTGTCACTTTAGCTCTGTGACTACATCATCGCAGTACATTCGCTCCTCATACTGTTTATATTATATATGTATTTATGTATTGTTATGTATGTAATATTTATAATTATAGGATTTAAATATATATATTTATATAAGTATGTATTATAGATGTAGGTTTAGTTGAGATATGGTATATTTACTTATTGTATTGTGAAATATTTGTGTACTTTAACATAAATAAATAATTGTCCTTTATCGAATTATTGCACCATTGTCAACCCCATTTTTTGTTCTGTTCTGATTATGTCCATGCTAAGGTTGCCTGGAAGAGATCGCAGTCTGCGATAAGGCCGCCCATTGTATATCTTTAATAACTTATGTATCCTGTTTTATTGTGTTATATTCGGTGTACAATAAAGTATATATAAATAAATAAATAAATAATAAAAAAACTATTTTCAAGTTTATCGTCGTTTATTTTACTTCGCAACTAAACCCCATCCCACATGTATACATTATGGAACGCAATAAATTTGATTTGATTTGACTCACTTCGCTTTAGAGAAGACTATTTTGTGACCAAATTCATTGTGACATGCGGTCCCCCCAATCCTTATGCAGTAATAAAGTTAATAAATAAAGCATTTAAAATGTAGATTTTTGGAACTCTTCGTTTGCTCTATTACCCTAAATACCATTATTACCGATTTCATTTTGTGTAAATACATACTTTTCCCAGCAAACTTGGCACAATTTCTACTATTAACGTTTTCATGGGATGTTTATTTAGATCTAGTATTTGAACAATCTTTGCCAGCGTATAGCGGATACGATCTGCTTACATTGCGTCAATGGTAAATATTATAATTAGGTACACTAATAATAAATACTAATCTTATTATATTGTTGATATTCTAGCATTTTCCTGTATGACCTGGCTTTTTCAGAAAATATACATTAACTGGTTAATAGACTCGTGCATATATGCCCTTCTCTTTTAAAGTTTGTATAGTCGACCATAAAATTGCTTTACCACCCTTAGAGTGAATGTCGTTTGCACATCACAAAACAACAAGGTCTATTTTTAACCCCCGACGCAAAAACGACGGGGTGTTATAAGTTTGACGTGTCTGTCTGTGTGTGTGTGTGTGTGTGTCTGTCTGTGGCATCGTACCTCCCGAACGGATGGACCGATTTTGATTTTTTTTTATTTGAAAGGTTAATTAGTCGGAAGTGTTCTTAGCTATGTTTGATGAAAATCGGTCCAAGAACGCCGCCGCCACAAACTATCGAATTAGATATTTTTTCACAACTCCCTCAGTCGGAAAAAAAGGAAAGGGCTTAACTAGGAGAATACTATACACTATGATAAATTTCAAATCCAAGATGGCCGCCACCACAAAATCGCAAATTACATTTCGTGTCGGGGGTTTTCTAAATTTTTAATTTATTGCTTACAAGACCAAGTGACAGATGGATAATTATAAGCCTTAGTCAATTTACTTTTGACGGAAGTTATATATGAACTGATAATCGCTGGTGCAAAATTGATCTCGAGTGGAGACCGTGCAGCTTCCTACGCCCTCCAACTACATGAAAAGAAGACCTGGTAGGTAATGGTTGATGGTGATGATGATAAACAGGGTGACAATTGTCTGGTCGAGCGGTGGACCTCAAGTTGTCCTCCCGTGACCCGATGACCTCCGTGGCCGGAGCTCATGGAGGCTGGAGGTCAGTTTGCGCCCGACTACCAATCTCCCATCAATTGATAGTGAGGTGAACACTTCTTTCATCCGTTCCGCCTACTCTTTCGCAAGTATACCCTGTATAAGAGACGACAGACGGCAATACTGAGCTGATGCTGTGGTTTATTCAATCTGAAGGCTAATACTAGACTGACATAATATATGATTGTTATACCCAGATAAGTATAATATTTTGAAAAGGATACAGTTGTGGAGGCTCTCGTCCTCCACAGCACTCGGGATTGGGGTACTGATAATATAATACTATTATTTATATTCAACTTTGTTTATTAGGAGCACTAAAGAATCATAATAGGTACACGTAATTCTGTCCGTGACACAACTACTTCTCAAACATACTACTATTTCTTTATGAATGCTAGTCTTAACTGCCAGCTATATATCAAATATTGGTAGTATTGGACCTTTGTGGTCTCTACAGGGGGGCTAGAAAAGTTGCATTTTGACATCCGAATCGACAAACAAAATGTATGTAAGTTTAGTTTTTTATTGTTCATTAGTGACAGCCCGATTTGCCGAAAGCTTGTGTCATTTCCATACATTTTGTTTGTCGATTCGAATGTCAAAATGCAACTTGTCTATCCCCCCAGTACTGTCATAATCATGTTATTTTTTAACAAGGTTTTCGGACAGACTTTGCGAGTATTCGTGAATGCCTCCAGCCAGGAACATACCTACTTATGAACTATGCAACAGTAGCTAAAGGCGTTCATGGGACTCGTACTCAACTTAGGGCGTTGCTTTGGACAGTTGGCTCTTGGTTTAAATAATAACACGTACATTTTAAGGTTCATTTAAGGGCAGTCCGGTGAAATAACAACTAAAGTGACACAAGTTAGAGAGTCGACAACAACCTGAAACCATATTTGGGTGTAGAAAGCTTTCAGTTGGGCCCAAATTAACGCTAACAATGGCACAAGTCATGGACGACAAGCGTTTACTGGTTTGTGATAGAAAAAAGCTTAAGAAGTTGTAATAGAGTCGATTTTGTATTGACCCTGAGAGTAGTTATTGCATATTGTTGCTGATATTCAGACGTCTACTGGGACCATCAGGAGGGCGTTTAACAGAATCTGTCCATTACCTATGTCTTCGGAATCTGGTTGAAACCGTAGCTTTCAACGCCCGGGGGCATATTGGAGCGCCTGATAAATACGCCATGGTAGAAACTTACTCGTCCGTCTTAATTAGCTATAAGTCCTTTCTAATTTTAAGCATTTTATGTCACACTCATTACTGAGACATTGTTCGGTACACCACAACTTTTCGGTACAAATTAAGTTGATTATTTTGCATTGAGTATTCAAGCAGTTTATTTTCTTCGGATAATCCTATTTCTCCTGTATGACAATTATGATTCATCATTTCATCAACCCAGTTACTGTCCCATTGCTGGGCACGGGTCTCCTCTCAGAATGAGAGGGGTTAGGCTATAGTCCAACACGCTGGCTTAGTGCGGGTTGGCAGACTTCATACGCCCGTCGAGGAAATCTCTTAGTCATACAGGTTTCCTCACGATGTTTTCCTTCAACGTTGACAAGCGAATGATTACATTAATAATTTATTACGCATGATTACGAAAAGTCAGAAGTGCGTGCCTTGGCTTCAAACTCGAGACCTAAGCATCACATGTTCTTCTTCAAACGAGACCTAAAAAGAGCTCTCTGTCATACACAGTAGGCGGCGGCTCAGCTTTGCCCCTGGCGTTGCTGATGTCCATGGGCGGTGGTTACCACTTACCATCAGATGGGCCGCCTGCTCGTCTACCACTGTAGACAATAAAAAAAGCAAGGATTTGGCAGTCCAGTAGCATAGTAATCCAGTCCAGGGCATATCCCTAGGCCGTCACTACTTACAATTATGATAAACTAGCTTTCGGCCAGCAACTTCGCCCGCGTGGCCATTTATATTTTAGCAAATGTATACAAAAATATAACAATTTAGAAAACGCCTGACACCAAATGTAACATATATTGTGGTGGCGGCCATCTTTGATTTGAAATTTATCATAGTGTATAGTATTCTACTAGTAAAGCCCTTTAATTTGATACCCATAATCCCATATTGAGGGAGTTTTGATAAAATATGTAGGTAATCCGCTATTTTGTGGCGGCGGCCATCTTGGACCGATTTTCATCAAACATAGCTAAGAACCTTTCAAACAAAAAAAAGAAAATCTAAATCGGTTTATCCGTTCGGGAGCTACGATGTCACACACACACACACACGCATAAACACGTCAAACTTTTAACACATTTTTGCGTCAGGGTTAAAAACTGGACAAATTAAATACTAAAACCCTCCTCGAGAAACACTGTATCCATTGGTGAAAACAGTATGAAAATCGGTGCAGTTGTTTTTGAGTTTATAGCGAACAGACAGACAGACGCGGCCGAGGACTCTGTTTTATGTAGTGAAGTGATGTAGTAGATGACTTTTCGTGAGTGTGTAAATTAAGTACTTATTTTAACGGTTTTAAACGGTAAAAGAAAACATCGTGAAGAAACCTGCGTGCTTGAGAAATTCTAGTTTTTGTCGCTGCCTCTTATGACCTTCACCGCAGTCCCTTAGTACCTATGTTTGTATAAGGCCCTTTGCATGACAAATTGCTCCCCCGCCGCGACAGTTCTCATTGTTTACATTAGAAAGTTTTTTGTCACATCTACTAACCGTCTGTTCCGTGAAATTTAAAAATACAAACCGTTTTTGGATTTGTTAGTAAATCGGCGGGAGACAGGTCAAATGTTATGTTGGTCACGGATCAGATTCGATTTTCAAACAACAAAGAAGTGTCAAAAAAAGAATATTATTGTTTAGTTGGCTTCCGTGTATTTTTTTAATGGGTCGAAGGATGTTGCCTTTTCATTTCGATGAAGCAGAAGTTCTGCAATATTATTTAGGTAATATAATACAACCGTCAATTGTTCTTTGATACCAAATCATAATAAATTAATTCCATTACATACTCTATTGGCTAAAATGTTGTCTAACAAATTCAATAAACAAATCAAGCTTCAACCAAAATACTAAACAAGAACACAGCCATAAATTCCCTTTGACGTATTCAAAACAATCCAATTCTAAATTCAAACATTGTTACATAACATTACCAAAACAATTTCACATTAAAAACATTTGAGGTTAACATGTCTAACTCAGTCGAATCACACGCTTATGCCCTTTGAAATAAAGTTGAAAATATGGGGAATAATAGTCTGGGATCACTGGTAGATTCAAATTCGCGGCCTACATTCGCCAACGTCCGTTTGAATTTGGAACGAGCGGCAGTTGATATTCGATTAGTACGATTTTCGGCAATAGGTCGGCGAGGCCGGGTGACGGCGGTGTTGGCGGGATGTCATTTCACTTTATTGATACATGCATGAATCATAGTAAAAGCAAGGGGAATGAAAGTATGCCCTATATTACATTTCCCGGCGAAAACAGGCTATCCCCTCTCCTCCCATGGGCGTAGTGGTACGTTAATTACAATATTTATAGCATTGTTTGCGATGAATTCAAATTTCAAAGCAAATCCAAACACTTCACTTTGCTTTTTTTTTCTAGTCCCAAGCTAAGCAGAGCTTGCCACTAGACAATGGATGGAATACTTATATACTTTTTTTTTGTAAATACATACTTATTATACATAGGAAACATCCAGACAAATACTTGAATTCAACATCACATAAATATTTGTGTCTTGTGGAAATCGCACCCACGACCTCGTGATCAGCAGTCCGGTACTCGAACCACTACACCACAGACGTCGTCCTCGTCGTCGTCGTCGCTTTGAATCGAACCCGGGACCTCTATCGTAACAGCGCGAAGTGTACGAAGTTGTGGCTACTGTGTAATAACCAACTAACTAGTCTAGTGTCTATTAATAAACTAGCGCCCCAGTAAAAAAAAAAACAAAAAAAATATTTTAGTTCTTCATCTCACCGCTAAAGGATTTTTGTTTATGGTTAGGTTTGATTCCCAGGTCCACCGGTATTTTAAATTCTCAGGAGCTCAAAGTTCGGTTTTGTACCCCGTTAATGACAATAGGTTCGCCTCCTATCACATGGGATCGCCTTTTTCATACTAGCGAACTATGGGTGTACATTAGCACACCTCTGCCTAACCTGAACCTGAATACAGGCGTGATGATTGGTGTACCTAGTTCTTCATCTGACCGCTAGAGGGCTTTCCATACATAAAAATGCCAACGTCAATCTCTCGTCATGGTACAAAATTCATTCACATAATTAAGATCTAATGACTGCATATTTCCGTAAAATTCTGAGACAATCCACGCACCCTTTTAAAAATAAACTGTTTCATCATGTCCTACTAATGTTGTCTACGTGAACACCGGCACAACATTGATTTACAATACAAAGGATAGACGAAGAAGTTCCACTTCGGTTTAATTATAAAGCTGGTACACAATGAAATATTCGAGTGAAAATATAAACTGATTAGTAAATATCTGTCTAGTGTTTTATATGGGACGGAACAAAAAGCGTCGCAACGTGGTGTGGTGAGGTTTCCCAAAAAAACGTTTAGCTAAGAATATTCGATTGTTGAGCCCCTTGCCTTACAATGGAATATTTACAAATGGGAAATTATTTAAATGTTTTTAGTTATTAATTCAGATTTTCAATACTAGCTGGCGCTTGCATTTCCTATTATATATATTTTTTTGACCACATTGTGACCTTATGCAAAGATTGATAAAAAGATTATCGAATCAACAAATTGATATCTAAGTAGGCTGATTCTCTGTATTTAGCTACATTTAGAAAAGCTAAAATTTCCTTTTTCGAGTGAATCTTAATTTAAATCGCGTACACGCGCGGCCGCATATAATTCCAATATAGGCTTAGCTCGAATTGTATAGCTTTTACGTACAATGAGAGATCAACTTATCCTGGAAATGTATCACAACTTAACCTGCATGGTGTCCACGTTTCATAATGTGATTCAACAAAAGTAAACATCTTAGCCCCCCAGAGGACAAAAAGTGTATGCCAAAATAGGCCTTCTGTATCAATATTTAGTGGTGACATCACCATAAAACAGACATTTATTTACTCGTAGATAAAAGCCTAGGCGCCACGAGATGACGAATTGGTCCGATCGCGTTGATCATTAGGCGGTACGGAAAAATGCGGCTCCAGATCCGATAGCTAACGATCAATACATACGTACATATATAGATATCCAATCCGATTCTATTATCTGTATTTATAAAAGGAAAAGGTGACAGACTGATCAACGTAAAGCGCAAACCACGGAGTAACGGAACGCATTGGGCTGAAATTAGGAACATATAATTATTACGATGTAGCCACGTTTTTTTTGTGTGTGGAAAATCCTCTTGGATCCCTGTATGTCGGACTCATTCCGACTAAAAACCGCACTTGTCATCCCTTGCCCTTTGTGTCATTCTATTCTATTTATCTTCGGGGACGCATGCAGGCACCAGGCGGGTCAGTCCTCTTGTTGGGATTATTTCGCCCAGTTCCCCATTTTTGGTGGATCCCTTCATGGGTTACTGGGTTCTTCTGATTGCTTTGCAGAAGTCCAACAGTTGCTTGATTGATATTTCTGCAAGTTGTTCTTCGTTTACTTCATCAGTGCCTAGTATTTCCCATCTGAGTAGTGCATACATTTTTCCCTTTGTATCATGGTCATGGGATCAGGAACATTCATCACGACTATGACGGATGACGTAGCAAACTAGCCACCCACTAAGAAAGGATTTTGGGAAATTCCCCTTAAAAGTTAGATGGATGCGGGGAACAAACAGCTAACAAGTATTATCAGCTCTTGACGTGTACTGATTTCTGATACGCGTATATTGACATTGAAATAAAATTCGTGTGGGTGCAATGGTCACAATGGTGATGGAGTCAAGACAATCACATATGGTTGTGGAGTCAAGACGCCCACCGTCTTAGTTACTCGTGACCATGGATTTCCGCGATCGAGCTTGTGATTTAATAGGCAATAGACTCGCCCCGTATTACATAAGACTTAAAAGATACCGGCGAAATGTGGGTATAGGAATGTATATCATTCATTACTCCTCTAACTAAACAATTGGGGAATAAATTTTTGCTCTTTCCGCAAGGTTTTATGTCAATCGTGCTTAAAAAACTATCAAAAAATCATTCACAAAAGGGTCACTCCGTTAAAAAATATTCTAATCTGAATCAAAATAATAATAAGTTTAAAAGGCAAACGTTCCAAATAAACTTATATAACAAAATAACAATTAGCGACCCTTCAACGTTCACCACAAGAGGGCGAAACAGTAACAAATATTAGTTTAAAATCTATTGTGTAGACCTACCCTAATGTTGCGGTAGGGTGACTATATAAAAGGGATGGATAATAATTTGTTCGATGTTTGAATAAGGTTTCGAATAGTTTGAAAACTAAAAAGTACTGTAACCCGTTTGACTTATTTTTTATTGCATTTTACATACGTACGTACGTACGCATGGGCGTACCCAGGGGGGGGCAGGGGGGGGCAGCTGCCCCCCCCTGGAACTAGGATGCCCCGTAGATAAAAGTCATAGTAAGATAAAAAAACCTTTTTCGTGTTGTGTGTAGGACGGAACAAACTTGCCCCCACAAGTTACAATAACACTGGCAGTGACAAATTGTCAAAATAGAAAAATATTCACTATTTGTTGCTTCTTGTCAACAATTAGTTGCTACAAAAACGATTTTGTTGCTCAAACCGATCTTACAAAATTGACAACTTTGCTAGCTTTACTTAAAGATAGCATAAAAATAGCTAAATACTATATAATCAGGGAAACAAATAGACCAATATTTGTTGCTGAAGACCTCATTAAACCAACAATTAAAAAAATAACCAGGAAAATACAATTCAGTTGTTTGAGGTAGCAATTATTATTGAGAAACACATCTTTCAAAGATCAGATGAGTTTCCAATCGCTATGCTTATAAACCGGTTAAGCTAACTTAAGTTTTGATTTTTTTTGCTCGACGTGACAAACTGACGTTATAGATACCTGACTGATTTTCTTGCTCGACGTGATAATAGTGATGCCTAATATTACCAAAAAAAAAAAATAACCAGAGATTGGATGAAAATCTGACCAGTATTCTTATAAACCGACTAGCTGACCCAGCAAACGTTGTTTTACCATTATAGGGGTGGTCACCCTTATCATTTAGGGGTATGAAAAATAGATGTTGGCCGATTCTCAGACCTACCCGATATGCACACAAAATTTCATACAAATCGGTCCAGCCGTTTCGGAGGAGTATGGCAACTAAAACTGTGACACGAGAATTTTATATATTTAGATTTTAGATTATGCTGCGCCAATAATTTATATTGTTTATTTGTTTTGGAAAAATCGAGAGTGACGAGCTTATAAAAAAACCGGTCAGAAACTCGTGCGATCCCGGGAAGATATCCTATTGCCGATTTTCAAGGCGTCAAGGATTAACCAAGTTTAGCAACACAATTATTATTATTGTATTTTTTTGATTCCCTAAAAATCGAGCGCTAAGCTAGCATGATCGGTTTATAAGGGTACCGGTTCGGATACTCATCCAACCTTTACAGTGGCGTATTTACACTACAGTCAAAAGAGCGCCAGGCTCCAAGGGGCAGCGCTAGCCGCACGGAGGTAGTAAGATACCCCCTCGGTAAGAGGTAGTAGACAAAATAATTGTAGTTACTATTCTAACCCAGCCTGTCCGAGGAGAATGGCCTCAATTTTCGAGCTCGCTACGCTCGCTTTTACATGAGACACCTGGAAATAGTAAACAAACTAATTGTAGTTACTCTTCTAACCAAGCCTGTCCGAGGTAGGTGCCCAAATTTTCGAGCTCGCTACGCTCGCTCTTACCGTGTGAGATAACTGCAGGTCTAGTAACTAACAAGGATACTTCTAACCTAACCTGTCCAAGGTGGGTGGCCCAAGTTTTCGACTTCTCGTTTGCTGACTCTTAGTCATCAATTTTCATTGCTACGTTAAGCAATTTTTTTTAATATTTATAAATCCCGGACAAATCAAGCGTTGAGTTAGCATGACTGGCTTATAAGAATACCGGTAAAAAATTCATCTGATTTATACTTTTTTTTATACCATTAAGGTGACAAACAAGCATACGGCCCACCTGATGGTAAGCGGTTACCATACATAGCCTATGGACGCTTATAACACCAGGGGTGTCACTCGCGCGTTGCCGACACGAAAAACCTCTTAGAGGTTCATGGAGGATTCACTGCGCCGACAGTTTGAAGGAATATTCCTCTTACTGCCAGCACAGCGCATCCTTAGAAGGAGCTCGACATTACTCACTGCAGGAACACAACACATAATAAAGTGTGTTATTTGGCTGCAGTTTTCTGTAAGGTGGAGGTACTTCCCAGACTTTCCGGGCAACAATAATAAATTTTATCATCCGTCATCATCCGACGTCCGGTTCTATTTTTTTATGCTGACTCTCCAGGCGTCAATAACCATTGCAGCGTAGAGGAAGAAAACTATTTAATTTGACTCCAACAAAATTTAGAGTAGCATGACCGGTTTATAAAAGGATACCGGATAGTCAGAAACTCTAAGAAAAGCTCCGATTCAATTTTTTTTCTCTATGCATCAATTTTTATGAATACCGGAAGAATCGAGTGTTGATCCAGCATTACCGGTTTATAATGCATCAGAGTCATCATCAAAATGTAGAACCGGTGATCGGGTGAATTTCTGACCGATATCCCTATATGCCGGTTATGCTAGCCAATAATTAAGTAGATCTGTAAATAATTTATTATTTATTCATTTTTGTAGAAATGAGCGTTAGGCTAACATGATCGGCTATATAAGCGCACCGGTTAAAATTCATCCGATTTCCAGTTCTAAAATTTGTTGCTGGCTCTAAGCTCGTTCCACGTGGGGTCATAATATAATAGCTGCCAACAAATTGACAAAATAATTCGGTTTATCATATTATTTACTCTGATAGTTGTTGTCGATTTTTTCGATGGGTTTGAGCAATTTTTTTTTTAATTCTGCTGAAATTCCACTGCTTCTTTTATGGAGATGAGGGACCCGGGGGGGGGGGGGGGGGGTTGTTAAGAAATCCCTCAACTGCCCCCCCCTGGGCCAAAAGCTGGGTACGCCCATGTACGTACGTATTACATACGTACAAGCATAAATCGTTTAGCCAACATTCAGCTTTATTATTCATAGTTTAGAGCTATTTGAAAACAATATAACAACTAATTTTTTTGGTGTGCCCTTGTGTGTAGTTCTAAGAATAATTTATTATATTAAAAATATTTTACCAAAATACAAATTTTCCACTAGATTGACATGTTTGATGTTGCGACTACGTGTTGTACGATAAATTAATTCATAGTAACGAGTCTTTTTTTAGGAAGATTTAAATATTTCAATCCGATTATAACTTCATCAGTCATTTCTTCTAAGCAAGATAATAAACAAATTTCGTTATCTTTGCATAAATTGGAAAGCTAAAATCGTATCACCGTATTAACTGTACCATAAAGTTCTTAAAAAACAGCCCCAACTATAACATATCGACCATAGTGCATTAATTTCGCCCCATAAAATATGGTAACCGTACTAATTCAAGGGTCCCTTCACAGACAATAGAGATTATCCATAGACCCCATACACCTGGCGCGCGCGTGCCCTTTATAAACCCTTATAAATTGAGAACCGTTTCATAAAGACGAATCAATTTTACAAAAGATATCGAGCGAACATATTTGTTTAGGTTTGTATGTTTTTTGTGCAAAATTCATGGTTACACTATTTATGTTTTTTTTTGTTGGAAGGAATTTGTTTTGGTATTTCGCAAAGTATTATTTAATCTGCGGTAGGTCAAATGTAAGATGCTTAGATTTAAGAATCTTTTGCCTATAGATCATTTTCATATCGGATACTGCAGAAAGTAACGATAACTCCTAATAGTCTTACAACACTCTTCTAAAAATAAATTAAAACAACATTGTACATAATTGACAGTAGCCGCATTCACAAAGCCCAATTATAATGCAGTATTGAATATCAAAAGGAATCAGATACTGTGTGTTACTGGCGGACAAATTGCCCCGATTTCACCATTTGACAAGCTAGGTGGCACGGAAAGATGAGCGATAGGAAATGAGCGAGTTTTATGAGCGAGAGAAATTATGGAACGCTCTGAAAGCTCGTTGATACGTTTTGGTATTTGTGTCAGAAAAACTTACAGTAGTACCTACGAGTATATCTCTTTTGATAATAATAAGTATTTAAAACGGTAGTGTATTAATTTCACCAGCTTGATTTATCGTGTCTTGAGTTAGATAAGGATTAATGTACATGAGTGTAAGGATTCTTGGTTAGATATTGAAATATCACCAGCTTGAGTTTATCGTGTCTTGAGTTAGATAAGGATTAATGTACATGAGTGTAAGGATTCTTGGTTAGATATTGAAATAGCATAGCACGGAATTGGTCTTGTATCTAGTTTTATCATGATTATATTATTATATAGCCTATTACCAGCATCCGGGCACAACTCTTTTAAAAACTTTATTATTTTATCTAAACCCGTCTAAAAAATGACAAACCCAAAGCTAAGCTAAGCGAGAAATGTGTCAGTATTACTTCGTCTTTACTGAAACACAATACAATGTTTTTGTTGGTGTAAAATTAGCCAGCAAATGTGTGTGAACTGCTTTACGCCTTAAATCTTTTGTTTTTAAAAGAAAACACGCGTCGTGTGAACAGCTGCTGTTGTTTGAGAAACGTCTGAGTGACAGCCCTGTAATGTAGGGTTTACACTTTCTTTCGAAATTGATACATAGCCTGGCTAATTACCTATTACAAGATATCATTAGCCTTGTGGTCCTAAGCGCGACTGCTACGGTTGGGGTTCTGGGTTCGCTTCCCAGGCAGTGTCATTGGGTTACAAATTTGGGGAAGAGGATAACTTAAATCTTATTATTATCAGCCTGGTTGGTCCCACTGCAGGGCAAAGGCCTCCCTACCTTCCTTCCACTCCTCACGGCTTAATGCTTTATGAGCCCAATCTACTGAATAGCTGTCCAGTTCAACCCGCCGTCTTCGTCTGGGCCTTCCGCATCGTCTAACGCCTTGTGGACTCCACTCTGTGCTAAGTCTAGCCCACAAGTCGTCCGACATGCGGCATACATGTCCGGCCCAGTTCCACTTCAGTTTGGCAGCTTTCCGACCGACGTCAGCGATTCGAGTTTTGGAGCGCAGTATGGTGTTTCGGATGCGGTCGGATAATTTGACTCCCAAGATACTGAATACTAAGATTGTGTTGATAAGGGCAAAACTCGAGAACGGCTGAACCGATTTGGCTGATTTCTTTTTTGTTGTGTTTGATGAAGTCTGAGGAAGGTTCCTATGGAGAGAAAAATCAGTTTTAGAGATATAGGGCAGCAAAAGCTCCGGGACAACTAGTTATAATATAAAATACCTACTCCCATCTGTCATAACAATAGTTTTAGAAGTACCTACTTAGTTTCTGTAATAGAAGATTATTAAAAGTTAAGTTAGTTTAAAATATAGAGATGTACTAATGTACACCCAAAGTTCACTGGTATATTTAGATACCGTCTTATGGAGGGCGACCCTATTGCCATTTACTGGACATAACTGAAGACTCGGAGCTGCTACTGAGAATTTAATAGAAAAACCCATAACACTTTGCCTGACCTGGGAATCAAACCCAGGACCTAAAGCGTAGCGGTCAGTAAAGCAGTAAAGTAAATATATAGCCCACAACGTATGCTGGCAGAGTTATAATTACTGCGTCTAGACTGGTTACCTGCGCCGGCGCATCTGTCTGTATTCACTGGCCGTAATGTGCGGAGAGAATATAGTGGAACTGACTTGTAGTGTTGCTACCTGTATTTATACAAACTAATACTATTCTACTAATATTATACATTTGAAAGTTTGGATGGATGGTTTGATGGATTTGTTACTCTTTCACGCAAAACTACTAAATAGATCTGGATGAAATTTAGCACAGAGATAGATTATCAGGGGCGATGGGACTCACATATGATGGCCGACTGCTGTTGGAGTTTGCAACGAGAACTACCTAAAGTCGTTCATTAAAGGAAATCTTATAAAAGATCATTTGACAGTGTTCAATAGAAATTTTGTTAACATAAAGTATTAATTTTCTGTATTTTTTTGTCAAAATAATTAAACTGTATATTTCAAAAAGTAAAGCTGTTAGCAATCTCCCAATATTTTTTCCTAGTCAGGGCCATAGAAATACCCAATAACAGAAAAAAAATATAAAGGAAACAATACTTGTGTTGACCAGTGTTATAAGATGGAATAGGAAACTTTTTATCCCGATTAAAATTATGGTTCCCGTGGTATAGATTTGTTTTAAGAAGACAAGACAATTACGTCGTCAACACAGAATAATTTAGTCCAGACAGTGACCGCTAAGCTATCGCGAGCCCCGCTCGCCAGTCGAAATCTTCTTTCACATTCTAAACTTACGTATTGGTGACGTAGTGACATCTATTGTGAAAATGCTTCATAACCGACTCGACTTTACAGGTAGTTCGATGTCGTACGATGCCACCTTACCTATTAACTGTATGTATATACAAAAAGATAGATCAGTACCTAATCATTACCACAAATATACACATTAAAGTTGAAATACTTATTGATACCATTTGTAATAAGCTGCTACTGGAAATTTCACAAAAAAACGCCAAGAACAAACCTAAAATTTTAATTATAGAAAATCATTTATTGCGAAAAGTTTATTGAGCTTTTACACTAACAGTTAATATAGAGTAGTAAACATCTTAACACCCCTTTTGTACAACACAGTCGGGTATAGTCAGAGAGCTGTCATTATTCGTATTATAAGTTGCGAGGCATAAAAGGTATGCAATCAACCACGCCATGTTCAGTTAGCAAGCGTTGATGATAGGCGGGAGAGATAGCAAAATCAATTTATTTATTACTAGATTTCCGCCAGCGGCGTCGCCGGGCGTGGTTTTGGGTATTCCTTCAAATTCAAATTCAAATTCAAATTCAAAATATTTTATTTCAATTAGACCATATAAATAGGCACTTTTGAATTGTCAAACTAGTTGCACGGTTCCAAAAAGTGGGACTTATGGAGAAGAGCCGCAAAAAACTCCATAGTTACTCTTTTAAAAAAAATATAGGCGAGTAACAATACAATTTTGTGATGAATAGTGTGAGTATGTATAATGCAGTATGATGTGTATGACTAAAAAAAATGGACAAAAAAACAAACAAAAGAACATAGCCATTGCAGTAAGAGCTGACCAGTCCCGACAGACAGCACCCGTTCACGAGCATGACGTGTGTATCGGCGCCGTTTGACTCAACCATGTTGTAGGGAATAAAACGACCCGACACACAACGCCACTATCAGCAACACATTTAAGTGAGCATGACAAGCTCTACCTCGGGCTGGTTATAATTATATTATACATTAATAGAATAACTAAAGCAACATCAAAAGCTGCAGAATATTCATACTGTACAGTTAATAAAGTTCACTTCTCAATAAAAAATGTCACAATAAGACATACATAAAATCACGTAGCTTAGCCTTATAACTTTCATCCCCTATTTCAACCCCTTACAGCCCTTTTGTACCCGACTGCCGAAGGAGGGTTATGTGTTTGACGCGTATGTATGTATGTCCGTTTCTATGTCCGGCCGTAACTACCCAACGGCTCAACCGATTTAGATAAATCATTCAATCAAATCATCAACCTCATTAGATTCGTCTTGATGGCACGAGTGTCACTGGGTACATGAAACAAAAAAAATATATTCGCATTAAAAAGTAACCTATGTCCTTTCTCTAGTGTAGTGTAGTGGTTTTGGCGGGAAAGCGAAACAGACAGACAGACAGGAGTTACTTTCGCATTTATAATATTAGTAGGGATTGGTAGCAATGGCTTCGCCCGCGTGGTCTAAAAGAGGATAGTGTAGCCTTCCAACGGTGAAATAACTTTTCAAATCGATTCAGTAGTTTCCTAGCCTAGTCAATTCAAACAAACAATCAAATCTTTTCTGTGTATAATGCTATGAAGTATAGACTAGCGGTGGGGTATGGGCCGCTAAGTCTATTCATCTTCAGATGCTGCTGCTGAGCTGATCCTTAACAAATAATACACCTAAAGATTCCTCATGAACCACTCTGTCTATTCATGAAAACCGCATGGAAATCCGTTCAGTAGTTTTTGAGTTTGTCGCGAACAGACACGACGGAAATCATTGTATTATAATACTGTAGTGATAGTGATTATATTATAATTATTTAACAATAGAGAACATAGGTTCAGAAAAGACTGCTAAGTAATGTACCTACACCCACAGTTTGTCGGTACGTTTAGGTTTCATGTAACAGAGAGCATAGTCAGTAATCGGTCACAATCCACGCTCAAAGGTGCTTCTAGAATTTTCACAGAAAAACCCAACAGCAATTTGCTCGACCTGGGAATCGAACTCACGCCTATTAAGGAAACATTTGCGCTTATGACCACTGATGCTAACAGCAGTTGAAATCAATAATAATATAAAAATGGTAATAAAATTTACTTTAAGATGTTTCTGCTGACCGTACTTAAAAACATTTATTACCTTTGTTTGTATCTTTGCATTCCGCTTATCAAACATTGGTTATTGCATCTTCATTTAACACTGCAACGCAAATTCTACCTTACTGGTAACAAAATAGGAAATAATTTCAATTGTAATAATTTCATTTCTACATTTGCCTGTTAGCAAAACGATTTAGTAGCCCCGCCCCTTCAGTTTTAATCGCAGATGTCATAAATATTAAAACTATACTTTGCCATAGTGTAGCGTTTATGAGTAGGTTAATCTAGCCTTTTTATTTTGTCTTCTGTTGGTTCTCGATACCGACAATTGCAAGGGGCCCGTAGCCAAGGTTAATCGGCAAACGAAAAGAAACAAAATTTATGGAAATGACACAAGCTTTCGACAAATCGGGCTGTCACTGAAGTCATTTCCATACATTTTGTTTCTATTCGTTTGTCGAGTCGAATGTCAAATTGTCGCAGAGGTCTGATGACAAATGTACCTACTTTGTGTAAAATACTGATATTCAGCTTATCCGGTAAGACTGAAAGTCGACCCCGACATAGTCTTAAAAGGCTTACCCGAAACTCAAATTTTGGGTTTATGGCTACCTCTAAATATTTTGAAATATATTAAAATCAGGACCGACGGCGTCGAATGCTTTTCGAGACAAAAGGAGTCTCGGTGAGTTAAGAATGGACACAAATCCATAGAATAACCGCTGTTAACACAGCTTAACCTTGCAGATATATTGATCAATCAAGAGCTCCTCGCTATCACTCCCAATTCAAATTTTGGCACACATTTCCAAATGGGCATACTGTTCATTATTTACAGCGTACATTGGTCGTGCATCGATCGTAACGTCTTTATTACTCCAATGCATTCAGTATCAAGTATGCAGTCATATCTTAACGTTGCAACTTCAATAATATCGACGGTAAACTTCTTCTTTGAAGCCGTAGGTACCGAACGGCTGTATTTTGAAGCGAATTTTATTTCCCTGATCAGATTTCGGTGGTTGCTTATTTTTAAGTCAAAGTCAAAGTCAAATGTTTTATTTCAATTAGACCATATCAATAGGAAAAGTCAAACTAGTTGCACGGTTCCAAAAAGTGTATCTTATGGAGAAGAGCCGGCAAGAATATTATTTTATTTACAATCTTGTTTTGGATAGCCACTGAGAATAGTGCAGTTTGCATAAGATTTACCTGGAACTTAACTGTTTTGTTCAGTGTGTACATAAATAAATATATAGTGAATTCACGTATTGTGAAGTGAATTCACTATATATTTATTTGTGTGCCCATACTTATCGATGATAGTCACCGACGTTCGGGACATTGCTTGCCTAAAGTTAATACATCTACTTAAAGCTTTTTCCAATTGACTCTGTAATGAACATAGGCTGAATCAAACAACAAATGCTCTAGAACTTTATGTATTTAGTAAAAAGTAAACGAAATCTCACAATTTTGCAAGATTTCGCTGTACAGAGACTAGTTTTCTTGATCGTTAAAATCCTTCCTCTTGTTCCTGTCACCCCTATTTCTCCCGTCACCCCTATTTTACCTGTCACCCCAATTTTTCTTTCCACCCCTATTTTACCTGTCACCCCAATTTTCCTTTCCACCCCTATTTTACCTGTCACCCCAATTTTTCTTTCCACCCCTATTTTACCTGTCACCCCAATTTTTCTATCCACCCCTATTTTACCTGTCACCCCAATTTTTCTTTCCACCCCTATTTTTCCTGTCACCTCTATTTTTCCCGTCACCCCTATTTTTCTTGCCACCCCCTTATTACCCGGTCGCCTTTTACAGATGCTTTTTCCTGTCCTCTTCCTCTTCAGTCTCCTCAGTCGAGGAAGACTCGCTGGAAGTTCCAGAGGACTCCGTTGTATTATAGCCCCAAGCCTCAACTTGGAATTTGTAGAGATAATTGAATCTCAGCAGAGGTATTCGCACCTGGAGAAATATATAATTTATGTATTGTATCTTTAAAAAAACCTCTCCAGTGCGAGTCAGGCCCACAAATAAAGGGTTAGTATAAATAAAATTAGTACTTGTTATTATAGTGGCACTAGAAATAGAAACTATGTGAAAATTTAAACTGTCTACCTATAACGGTTCACAACCTAGAGCGTTTGATGGTCACAGTTCGATGGAAAAAGACCTAGAGGCCGGACACCAAACTGTTGGACGGATCAGATATCCGAATACCTGGAGATACCCGAGCGCCGCACTCCATCAAGCGGCTGATCATAACAAATGGAAGCATACACTCGATTGACTGGAACAGAGTCACGATCATCTTCACCACCCTAACTGACACACACCCAGACCTACCACTCGCGCTGACACACACACATCTATCACTCACACGTACACGTGAATATGATATAAGTAGACACAGAAATATATATATTACTACATTAAATAGTGACTACTGTATTAAATATAAATTTTGTACCTTATATATTATAATTTGATTTTGTAACCAGCACTCAGAGCCTGGATCCCACAACACAGAGAATCCTAGTGTGGGATCTAGAGCCTCAAACAATAATGTAAATGGTTCTTAGACAATAAATATTTTTCATTTTCTTTTTTTTTCATCAGCAGTGAGGGAACAACTAAGAAGATGTATAAATATTACCTTGACGATAGGGCTGTCGAGTTCCCACACACGAGGCTGGCCGAGCTGGTACGGCATGCCCACTTTCACGCAGATAATAAGGGTGTCGTGAGCAGCGTCAATCTAAATGAGAACGACGTCACCATCAGAGGAATAATAATAAATAGCTTTTCGAAAACAAGTAAATTGAATTCAGAAACAAGGGAATAGGGGACTCATTGCCGTCAATCCGGCACGAATCCAGACTCCGAGCTGCTACTGGAAATTTCACAGAAAAACCTAACAAACAAACCCCTCACCCCATTGTTCAAGCAATGTGTCGTTGGGCCTTTTTTGCACCAAAAAGTAGCCTATGTCCTTTCTCGGGCTCTAGACTATCTGTATACCAAATTTCGGCGTGAAAGTGCGACAGACAGACAGCTGTCTGTCTGTCGCACTTTCACAGAATTACTTTCGCATTTATAACATTAGTAAGGAAGTAAGGATAGATCAGATAGAAGATAATACCTCCAAGTAATAAGTCATGAAAGTCTCCGTGACCGGTTTCAACTGGAATATCTCGTGGTAGAACTTGAAGATGTCATCTGCAGCCTCCCCTCTGTCGTAGCACCGCAGCCCTCCCATCCACCAGTGGCCCACCCACCCGTGGGCAATCAGATCGTAGACCGACGCTCGGGGCATGATGAAACCTGATAGAATTGAAGTCTGATAATGGTAATCATGAAAATAACATCAGTGTACCTATGTGGAAACGTGTCTGGTTGACTGATTGAACCGAAATATAGTGTACAGCTAATTTTTATGTCGTAAGCATCAGCTTAAAGTGGATTTTTGAAAATTCAACCCCAAAAGGGGTATACCGAGGGTTTCATTTAGATTTAAACTAGACGCGAGCGAAGCCGCGGGAAAAAAACTAGTTTAATATGGGGGTAGTAATAAAAGGTCGTCATGAGGAGCTTATACCGAATGGATCGTCCTTGGCAAACGCTCCTACTGCCTTCCCGGTGATAGCTGCAGTTATCCAGGGTACGTAGGGATGGATCATGATGTGATGCGGCGGGGGAGGAGGGCGACGTGCTCGCAGCGGGTCTGGGCAAGGCGCTCCACCTGGGCAGATAAAAGACTCCAATGTTAACTGTTATTTATGCATTTACTATAACCTAACCTTGTTCAGTCCAACTTCTGTTTATGGAAACATAATTATTGTGTTCAAGTTCCAGATGGAGAGTCTCTGTGATCAGAGAAGTGCATCTGAGGATTCATCGTTCAACTAATACGCGATAGATCACATTCATCAGCACATAAATTCTGCTTGGTACTCACTCACTCGCCCTAAACAGCCAAATGCTCCAAAGTACGTGCTCACTCGCCTCAACTGGATCGACAAAAATGATCTATATTCTTCCATCACGCCTGAAGCCGCCTTAAAGAAACCATCACAAGCACTGTAAGTAGACTGAGCCCGAAGTTAGATGCCACTCTGGCTCTTCCCCTGGCCTCCCCTGGCCTCTTTCCGGGAGGCTGCTAACCAGTATTATCATCATCCACTTATCACCCAGAAAGGGTCCACTGCTGAACAGGAAAAGGAAACTCCCCCATATACTTCCACGAGGATCGGTTATATGCCTGCATCCAACGACTCCCAGCGACCTTTATTAGTATCAGCTTACCTTGTGCCAAAGCCACTATGGACCAATGACCGGTATGCTCGTGAACGAGGGTCGGAGCCCCGGAGTGGAAGCCGCACCCAGTTGTGCAGGCCATTCTGTTCTGAGTCATCTTCGTCGCGTTCTGGTAATAAAAGGATTTAAGATAAACCAGAGATACTTGGAACAGAAAATCCGAAACAGGAAATTCCTTATTAAACTAAGCATCCTGTGACTGTACGCTGACAGACAGAAAACAGATAAACAGAGTTTATTTACGACAATTACTAATTAATTTGATTATAAGAATCAATATTCCCTTCTGCAGCCTGTCAACTTTAATTTTTTGCAGAAGTTATAGTTTAATCGACATTACCTCTGTATTGTCATACAAGAAGCACAGTTCTCTCGGCAGGAGCGCCACTCTGGTCACTTCCTTTTCTTCTTCTATAAAGTCTCTAGGAACATCTGAAAATAAAGTCTTTTTTTATGGTATGAAAGATACTAAAGAAAATTTGGGCCAAAAAAGTCGCACAATCTTCATCACAGGAGAGACTACCTACTTCCTTTTAACTCTTTTACCATTTACACCCCTCTCAGATTTCTGTCTGCTACTACATACATCTAATACATAAACTTACATACATAGCTTCATGCTTGTTTACCATAGGGGTTGGCAGAGACTATATATTTCCACTTGCTACGATCCTGGTACCCCACTTTCGCTTCATCTAAGTTTATTAACCTCCCCATGCATGCTCGTCGGTTTAGGGTGCTCTTAACCTTGCCTTTTTTGAGAACGTATGCAATTTCTGTTGTGGTACGTTCGCCGAGGTCGAGCCCTTCCGACTCTCCGTTAATATTCATACATAAACTTACCGCTAGCAAAATCAACATGGAACAGTTTGGTTTTAATTATCTTCCCAGCCTTGTCAATCAGGTAGTTCTTGAACGGCAAGCAAGCTGGCAGCATGTATTCTGAAAACATTAAAGAGATTAACTTAAATGTTGTTATTGCTTCGGGTTTTTTAGGTGGAAACATCACCGTTATGAGAATCGTGGGTATCGTGTCTTAATGAAGGTAGTGAAGAGTTAATAAAGACAATGGACACAAAGGTTGCCGATCCGGGACCCTGATACTAAGCCTCCGCTGCCTCGTAGCTTGTAGACGCCAGCAAGACCAGTAATATCATGCACACATGCCTCATGAGATCTCAGTTCTTAAGTCTGGTCTCATATATCCAATATTATCACTGGCTACCAGTAACCCTTCGAACCGAAACTCAGCAATATTAGCCCATTATTGCTCAGCGGTACAATATTACTGCCCCTGACGAACTGTACAACAGGGTTGTTCCACCTCATCATTATCAACCCATAACACCGTCCCACTTCCCACACATTCTATACTACTTGTTGTTCCACCTCAGCAAAGTTAAAAGTACCACTAACTGGATTTGACGGGTGTGATCAGCTTGAGGATAGCGACGCTGTACTTGGCACCGAAGTGCTTGTACTCCGGGTGCAGCAGCACGTCGGCTATGGGCATCAGCAGCACGGCGGGCTCACACTCCATGCCGGCGGCGATGTCGTCAACGGTGACGCGGCACTCACCCTCGTCGCGCTCGTAGTCTCCAAAGATTACGTTGCCTCTGGATGTTAGGTTACATTGTTAACAACTAGCTTTTCCCCGTAGCTTTACTCGCGTCAAGTTTGAATCCCGTTACACCCCATTAGTTATTTCGTGAAATTTCCTGATGTTTTAATTCTGTTATTCGGAGCACAGACAAATCCAACAAACCAAAGATCATGAAAATCGGCCCAGTGTTGTAACAAACCCGACAATTTTTATATATTAAAGATTAATAAAATAAAAACGCTTGAACGCACGAACGAACGATTATGAAACGTTAAATGATTGAATGAATGAATGAATGTTTTATTTGTGAACAAAGTATTGTATTATGTGATTATGTGATTCTAGTTGCACGGTTCCAAAAAGTTGATCCTATGGAAAAGAATCCGGGAATAAACTCCATGGACACTATTAAAACAAGAGTAGTTACATTTTCACTAGTTTAATACAATATTCAGATAATATGATGTGTGGACAATGCAAGTTAATGTCTTGGTCTTCTTTTGATACTTCACTCTTCACTTCACACGCCTTTGTAGGCGTTTTAAGCTTCTATTATGAACTCTATTTCACAATATCCTGATAGCCATACTGATATCTACTGATATCGACCAGAATTCATGGCCACTGACAACGCTCCTTTGCCTTACCCTAATATGGTATTCGCTACACGTTTCACAGTCACTAAGTTATGGAAAAAGATGTCAGTAAAGTTTTTTATTTATCTTAAAGTGATTGCAATAAACATTTATTTTAACGCTTATGATTTTGTTTTGTGATTCGTATTCTGTACAAGCAATGTAGCTATCTAATATTCATGTAAATCTAGTGAGATTTCTAGACAGGAATCTTCGACCGCGCATTTTACTTTGTTTTGTTTTCAACATTTCCTTTCTTATTTTGTGTTAAAGCAGATAGTTATACATGCGTAATAGCTCACGCCTATATCTATAAATTTACTGGACAATATAAAAAAATCAAAGACCACATCAATACCGGTTAAAAAAGTTTTAGAGGACTATATAAATACCGGTAAAACAGTTTTACAAGACTATATCAATACCGGTGTAAAGTTTTAGAAGACTATATCAATAGCGGGAAAAAGTTTTAGAAGATTATATCAATAGCGCTAAAAAGTTTTAGAAGACTATATAAATAGCGCTAAAGAGTTTTAGAAGACTATATCAATAGCGCTAAAAAGTTTTAGAAGACTACATCAATAGCGCTAAAAAGTTTTAGAAGACTATATAAATACCGGTAAAACAGTTTTACAAGACTATCAATATCAATACCGGTGTAATGTTTTAGAAGACTTTATCAATACCGGTGTAATGTTTTAGAATTAGTCTTCTAAAACATTACACCAGTATTGATATAGTTATCAATAGCGGGAAAAAGCTTTAGAAGACTATATAAATACCGGTAAAACAGTTTTACAAGACTATATCAATACCGGTGTAATGTTTATGAAGACTATATCAATAGCGGTAAAAAGTTTTTGAAGACTATATCAATACCGGTGTAATGTTTTAGAAGACTATATCAATAGCGGGAAACAGTTTCAGAAGACTATGTCAATTACGGGATTAAAAAGTGTATCCATGTTATGTTTTGCATTGCTAGGCCCCATGGTTATGACAGAAGAAAGTATATACTAACAATGCATAACCCTCAGGTATTTGTGCGGCGTCCATGGCGGTGGCCAGCGCGAACTGTCGGCTGATGAGGATCACGCGCGGCACCCTGAAGTAGTGAGGAGTACCATTCTTGACTGCAACAAACAAATATACAAGGTGGAAGGGACATCGGCGCACAAACGTCTTGACAAGGTTTCACTCAAGGTCATAATTAAAATGACCTACGTTATTCACGTAGAAAATGGTCGGTTATTACAGATATTGACATTTTTGAGCGCGCAGTGTATTGCCAAAAACGCGATTATCCGATTCCGCGGTGAATGTTATCGCACGCGCGATCCGAAATAAATGAAATAATGATAATTATAAATCTAATTTGGGTAGATAGAAATCATGTTTTTTACACGTTCAAGTAAAAAACCTGCAGAAAAAATGGAAAAATTGATGAAAAATGTTACGGAAAGTTACAACGCAGGGGGGTCCAGAATCATGTACTGAACTCATGGTATTCGGATGTGCGTCGATGTTTCCTCCACCTTGTATATATTGCGCTGTAATACCATGTAAAAACAAATAAAATAGGCGACTCACTTTATAGGCAAATAACATGGCTAAATTGAATTTGGGCGATTGCCTAAGCAATGTATAAACATTGAACCTAGTAATAAAATAATCCTGATTAGCCGAATATTAGTATTTCGCATGATACAAGTTTCGGGAACTTTTAAGATTGTAACAATTAAATGTTAGAATCCTCAGAATAAATCGTAAAATTCTACGATATTAGGTACAAACTTCCACTTAAGTCAAAGACAACACCATTATGTACACAGTTTTACGCAATATATATCTTTGAATTTGACTTTGACTTTGACAACAATAAACGAACGTCAGATCTGGAGCGAGTCAGATGTCACATTTCTGACGTTTGACGGTATTTAATTAACTACAAAAGTAAAGCCATGATACTCTGTGTTGGTTTCGGTGTATCTTCTCAAAGGTCGCCACACTTACCATGTATGTACTGTAGAGCCCCGAGCCACGTGAACTGCAAGTCTTCGACCGGACCCTCGTCAGGACTGTACCCCGGGTCATCATGACAATCGAAGAACTGACATGTGATGAGCACCACAACTGATTAAAGAACATCAATGTTGTTTTTATTTGGGAAACAGATACAATAAAAGAAAAAATACGTACAGTTCTCGCCAAACTTATTGTCCGGGTTGAAGTTGGCATGAGCTAGCTTTAACCCAGCCGTAAAAATCGGAGAAATAAATATATTAGATTGTCTACACTAATATTATAAAGAGGAAATATTTGTATTTTTGTATGTAACGAATAAACTCAAAAAGTACTGGACCGATTTGAAAAATTATTTCCATGTTAGATAGCCCATTTATCGGGGAAGGCTATAGGCTATATATCATCACGCTACGACTAATAGGAGCGGAGTAGTAATGAAAAATGTTGCAAAAACGGGGGAAAAAATTATAAGACCACGCGGGCGAAGCCGCTGGCGGGAAGCTAGTAATAAATAAAAACGAAAGCTCAAGTCATAGGCTCTCGTTTTAAATAATTCTAACCCAATATTTTAATTTCTCCGATTTTTACGGCCGAGTTAAATTTAGCTCGTGCCAAGTTCAACCCGGACAATAAGTTTGGCGCGAACTGTACATAAATTATACACCTAATTTTCATAAATGCATTAGTTGTACGGAACCCTCGGTGCGCAAGCCGGACTCCCACTTGTCCGGTTTTTTGTGCATGTATACGCCGATTTCAATTTTTGTATATTATTTTGTTACAATCATTTTAATTTGTTACATACCGGCGAAGCTCTGCCAAACACTTCGGGGAATACAGGCGTGATGGTATGTTTTTAGTTTATAAATACTTCACGACCAGTGCGTCCTGCCTGTTATGACCTACGCTGCCGAGACGTGGACACTCACAGCAGGACTGGTCCACAAGTTTAAAGTCGCTCAGCGTGCAATGGAGCGAGCTATGCTTGGGGTTTCTCTGAAGGATCGAATCCGAAATGAGGATATCCGGAAGAGAACCAAAGTTACCGACATAGCTCGCAGAATCTGTAAACTGAAGTGGCAGTGGGCCGGTCATGTCTGTCGAAGGACCGATAGCCGATGGAGCAGACGAGTCCTAGAGTGGAGACCACGAACTGGCAAGCGAAGTGTGGGACGCCCTCCAGCTCGCTGGACCGATGACCTGAGTAGGATAGCCGGTAGCAGCTGGATGCGGAAGGCAGAGGACCGGGAGAAATGGCGCGCCATGAAGGAGGCTTATGTCCAGCAGTGGACAACAGTAGGCTGAAGTGATGAAGCCACCTTATACGCCACGACGAATTTTTATAATAAATTATTTTTAAACAAAAATCAAACCGCCTCCAAGAACACATAGGAACGTAAAAACAAAAAATAACATAATTATTTACATTATGATTTCTAGCTAATTTTGAGTCGGTGCCCAACAGACAATCAACGAAAGTCATATTTAAATTAAATTAGTAGTTTGGCACCGCCCCGTCGAATTGAGAACCTCCTTCTTTTTTGAAGTCAGTTGAAAATATCCGCATCCGTCCATATTTCCAAAACTTTTATAGCTAATAACTTGCTTTTCACTTCTACGCATCACTGGCTTGACTATAAAAAGAAATCATACCATCACGCCCATATTCCCCGAAGGCTTAGGCAGGGGTGTACTAATGTACATCCACAGTTCGCCGGTACTTATGTTTAGGTCCCATGTAATAGGGGGCGAGCCTTTTGACACCAACCAAACACAAATCTAGACTCCGATCTGCTAATGGGAATTTCACAGAAAATTCCAAAGACACTGCTCGACCCGGGAATCGAACCTCTAGCGTAACAGTCGCGCTTGGGAACAGTAGACGAACCTGACGAACGAGGCATACTATAAAATATTGTACAATTTTAGAGTACTTGTTCAATCTATTTACTCGATGAGAAATGAAACACAACATCAACATTTGATTTTAATCAGACAATCGCCTTGTACTTATAATATTTTCGGTAACGAAACCATAGCGCGATCTAATTTGTCGCCAACGCCATCTAGTTGCGTTTGGTGAACTAAAATAATTAAATAATTATAAATTACAAACTCTAACAAATAGAAATAAATTATACTTACAACATACCCCAAAAACCAGCACAATTTGTTTCCACTTATCACATGCAAACATTATAACAAGAACTCTTCATAAAATAGTATATCTAACGACATTAAGGGCTTATTTCACAACCTCTAGGTACCCGCTAACTGCCGATTAAATTCAAAAATAGAACAAAATTCTTTACGAAATTATTTGTGTCAGCTAATTTAACGAAATCAGCCCTAAATGTTCAGCTAGACAGATCACAGAGGGCTCCGTCTAAATCGTCACACGAAACAGATTAAACTAATATAAGAATACTGGATTTTAAGAACTTATTTCAATCACGCGCTGAAAATCGCCTGAGACTGAATAGCTCATATTGATGAAGCGGCCAGTGTTTGTTTACTATGAAAGTTGATTCAATATGACAAATATGTCAGCATCGCTGTGTACTAATTTTTGGTATTTTAGGGTTCTGTAATGAGGAAAAGAGGATTCCTTTTCGAGACAAAAAAATAATAATTTTATCTTTATATTCTGCATCTACACATTCAAGCGGCATCATCCTCAACACTATTCACAACAATTGTTACTGTTACCATTCATTTTTTACGTACCTAACTATTTATGGAGTTTCTTGCCAGCTCTTCTTCACAAAACCCACTTATTTTTTTGGAACCGTGCGAACGTAAAAAAAGTACTTATCTACTTATAAGGACTAATTGAAATAAAAAAATGAATTTGAATTTAAAGACTTCATAGTAACGACAACGATCAATCTGCAAGGGTTGCTGTGGGCAGTCTCTGGATGGGTCACCGCGAAATTGCAGAGGTCTGAGGCAGTCGCTTCGTGTAAAATACTGGCCACATTTGACTTTGGGGACGCCAAAGTCTAGGAGGATAAGGGATTATTTTACCACGTCGTGGTAGATAATTTCATATGTTCCATTTTTTAATTTATTCAGCTGTTAGCGTCTATCCCGGGTGAGCGGTGGTGGAACGGGCCCTTAATGTTATGAATGTGACCGCGTGAAAATAAATAGGCAAAACATACAGAACCATAGATATTAAAGCTGAATACGCTCGTCCTTTCCTTTAAGCGGTGTTTAAGACAAAAATATTTGCGTAAACCAAACAAAGTACCTCAATGTAAACAAACTCATTGATTGTTCGTTTAAGAACTACAGTGTGTGTGGATTTTGTGAAACAAAAGACATTCAATATTTGTGTGAAAAAGAAATAGAAAAAAAAGAGGTATAATAAGTCATGTTCATCATCAACATATCAGCCTACAGAGATCCATTGTTGACGAAAAGCCTCCCCCATAGACTTCCACAAGGACCAGTCCCTCGACCATGAGTTTTTCTCACTAGACCCGCTAGCTACACTGTAAAATATTTGTATCGAAAACCCTCGCAGTGCCTCTAGCGGTTACGTAAGGAACTAAAATCTGCTATGAGATTACAGCGTTTCGATGCGTAAAAAACCTATCGAAAGTCATTCGATAGAACTCATGGTTGAGGGGCAGTTATATGCCACCTGCATCCAACGTCTTCCAGCAACCTTTATCAGGTCATCCGTCCATCTCGTTGGAGGCCGTCCCACGCTGCGCTTTCCGGTGCGTGGTCTTCACTCGAGAACTTTTCTGCCCCAGCGACCATTAGTTCTACGAGCTATGTGCAACGCCCACTGCCACTTCGGTTTGCTTATCCTTTGAGCTATGTCGGCAAAATTGGTTCTTCTACGAATCTCCTCATTTCTGATTCGATCGCGAAAGGAAATACCAAGTAATGTTAGCAGTTTCAAATCAATCAAAGTTTCTGTATATAATAACAAAACTAGCCATATTTTATGTATGCCATAGCATACACTCAAGTAAGGGCTCGTGCACACTAAGCCGGGATAATCGCGACAAATGGCGACAATGCAACATAATGTATTGCATTATTACGTGGTGCATGTCTCCGTGTCGGCATGTGTAATGCCTGTAATGACATACATTGATATTCAGTGGGGAACTAGCGGCGCGGCGCCGGTGTAGACATCTGTCGCCACGGAGAGGTACTAGGGACATTGTTTTGGAGGTGGCTTCAATAAAAACTGTAATTCTACGTCAACATTGAGGTTTAATGGCATTCACTCTCGTATTTATCTATACAAATAAATGAAAACGAAGTTTTTCACTAAATGTATATACGGTACATACATTTTTTTTTAATTTTATCTGTCTGTTTGTTCCTGCTAATGTCTGAAACAGCTGGACCGATTTTGATGGGACCTCTCACTCACAGATAGCTAATGTTATAAGGAGTAACTTAGGCTACTTTTATTTTAAAATTTTTATTTATTTAAAAATTATGGACAGTTAGTAGTTGAAGCCTACAACTCGTCCTCTACAATGGCAAATAATGCGATAGCTCGGGCTATTACACTCGATATTATAGGCAATATTTTTACACTTTAATTCTTGAGACAATGGGTGATCAGTGACCACCATACTGACCATAGAAAAACAGTTGTAAAATTAATAATTAGCAATAAATTCTTTAACCTCGTTACTCTGATATATCAATGTCGAAATATAATAAAACTTTCCGCAGTTATCTTCATATTTAAAAGTGGAAGGCTCTGGTACTATACTTGTGATACAATGTCTTACATGAGTAGGTACAGGTACCATCATCGAAGCCACCATCACATTATTTTCTCACTGCTTAAACAATTTGTGTCCCTAATTTTAATGCAACTAATTGTAACCCTTATTTGTGAAATAAATTATTATTATTATTTTAAAAAATACAATTGTGGCTTTTGCCATAGTTTTAGCAACGTCTTAAAATTGCGAAGAACCAATTTGAATGATCGAAGAATTTGAATACAGAATTTGGCGAACGCCTCCACCTTAAATAGCATGGCCTACATTGTATTCCTTTGTCCCATCACGACATTATTTTAGCATGCCTGACATACACTTCATACACTTGATTAGTTCTGTAAGTGCATACAATGTGTTAGCACCACTTACAAATCGTCCACATCCTGTATATGTCGAGCCGCGAATCTTAATAACGGTGTTATTACTTTGTCATTTTAAGTTGCGGATATAACAATGTTGGAAGCAATACACACATTATTATTCCTTTAGCCAATTAAATACATTAGATACGTTGTGCATTTCATGTAGATCAAAGGAGATCATCGAAATCGGCCCAAATGATGTACCGAGGTTACACTTATTCGAAAAAATACTCTGTATTACGCTGGTTAAAACTCTAGTCGTACTTTTTTTTAATATTGATTAGGGAATGAGATAAAAAAAAATGGGAAAATACACGCCATTTTAGCACACTTACCTATGTTTCGTAATGATTTCATAGTAAAAACTGTCAGTGTCAGTTTCGGAATGTCAAATGCACGCCATTACGGCCAATTACGGCAGATTATTATCAGTTTCATAGTGATTTCATGGTAACAACTATCAACTTGACAGCTGTCATATACCTCCGGTACAAATTTGGGCTGAGTTGTATGGGCTTTTGATGACCACCTTTGCCCTTTACAGCTTTACAGCTTGTCTTAGAAGACATCAGAGGTACATGGCACCCATGTCAAGTCAGGGCGGGTCGTTAGTAATTAATGTATATTTTAGAAAAAAAAAATTACGATCTCGGTCAAGATTAGAACCTGCGACCCACCGACCGGACGGTTGAGCTAACTAAGCTACCTATACTGCTCAAATCGAAACGCAAACGACCGAAAAAAATCAAGAAGTTAAATGAAATAAGCCCGAGGTAGCTGCTATAAACCGTTGAGGGTTTCCTTCGACTGTCTTCTGTCTCTACCTGAACTACATGTTTGCGCCAGTTACACAACAATCGGCGAATATACAAAAAAAAACATGTGAATTGAGAACTTCCCTCCGGTATTTCGTCGATAAAAAATGATTGTTATATCCATTTTAAACTTGCAGTTCCCCGCGGTGTTACTCGCGTTCATCTATTTTTCCCAATCCCGTGGGAATTACCCAAAATTCTTTCTTAGTGGATGCCTACGTCATAATCTATGTGTGCCAAACTTCAGCCCAATCCGTTCAGTGATTTGAGCTGTGCGTTGATAATAATAATAATAAAATATCCTGGGACATTTCTACACAGCACCATCTAGTCCCAAACTAAGCAGAGCTTGTACTATGGGTACTAGACAATGGATATAATACTTAAATACTTTTTTTGTAAATACATACTTAAATTATTGATATAACCTAAATTAAAAATTTAGAAAACCCCCGACACGAAATGGAATTTGCCATTTTGTGGTGGCGGCCATCTTGGATTTGAAATTTATCACAGTGTATAGTATTCTACTAGTTAAGCCCTTTCATTTGATACCCATATTGACCGAGTTGTGAAAAAATATGTAATTCGCTATTTTGTAGCGGCGGCCGTCTTGGACCGATTTTCATCAAACATAGCTAAGAACACTCCCGACTAATTCACCTTTCAAATAAAAAAAACAAAATCAAAATCCGTCCATCCGTTCGGGAGCTACGATGCCACAGACAGACACACACAGACAGACACACTCACACACACACACACACACACAGACACGTCAAACTTATAACACCCCGTCGTTTTTTCGTCGGGGGTTAAATACATAGGAAACACCCAGGCAAACACAAACACTTAAGTTCATCACAATAAATGTTTGTGTCCTGTGGGAATGGAACCCACGACCTCGTGATCAGCAGGCCGGTACTCGAACCACTAGACCACAGACGTCGTCAAAAACACTAATCAGTCACCTTTTCCTTTTATAAATATAGTTTTTAAAGTTAATAATTGGTTTACAGTGTTACTAACGAAATTATTCTGCAATTTTCATACGTCATCATTTATTGATTATTACCTTGAAACATAACAACTTGAAGATAATTATCTAACTACGTGGTTAAACGTAATCCATGGCGGGCTATCATAGGGGTATCACCATAAGAATTTAGTACAAAAACCGATTGCGTCAGAAAATAAGAGTATTTTTTACTATATAAATGACATTTCAGTTTTTTTTTTCACAGTGTTGTAATAACTATTGTCTAACAAAATGGCAGTGTACAGTTTTGTTTTTGTCGCTTTAATTGGTATTAGTTTTTCTGTTGGTAAGTTTTTTTTTTGCATGTTGGCTAAGGTCCACACTGATAGATAGACGTCGCGTCGCGGCAGACCTAAGGTGGTAGGATGAGCTAAACCTTTATTGGAAGGATTGACCGCAGAAAGCCTCTTTGACTACCTTGTTGGTCTAGTGGTCATAAGCGCGACTGCTACGCTAGAGGTCCCGGGTTCGAATCCCGGTTCGAGCAAAGTGTTGTTGGGTTTTTCCGTGAAATTCCCAGTAGCGGCTCGGAGTCTGGACTCACTCTGGAGTCACTCGTGCCCGGTGATGGCAATAGGCTCGCCCCGTATTACATGGGACCTAAACATACCGGCGAAATGTGGGTGTACATTAGTACGCCTCTGCCTACCCCTGCGGGGAATACAGGATCAATTCTGTTTCCATTCTCAGATGGTACAAGAACTATTCTAAGCAATCACGTACAATATAAAGAGTTACCGCCAAATATTGACAAAAATACTAATAAAAATCATGAAGACATGAAGGTGTTTGTTAAACCCCACGTGGAAATTACAGTGAATGGCCTAACAGGATATTATAAGCCCAACGAAGTAAAGAAACAACCTAGGAATGCTAAATGTAAGCTAAGTTTTATTTAAATAGGCTTTAGGGATCCGTGCCCGAAGCCAACGGAACCAAAGATATATAAAAATACTAGCTTACCCGGCAAACATTGTTTTGACATGTAGGGGTGGGTCACCCTTATCATTTAACGACGTCTGCGGTCCTGTGGACTGCTGATCACGAGGTCGTGGGTTCGATTCCCACAGGACACAAACATTTATTGTGATGAACATGATATTGTGTTTGTGTTTGTCTGGGTGTTTCTTATGTATCATAAGTATGTATTTACAACAAAAAAACGTATATAAGTATTATATCCATTATCTAGTACCCATAGTACAAGCTCTGCTTAGATTGGGACTAGATGGTGCTGTGTAAAAAATGTTCCAGGATATTTATGGTATGAAAAATAATGTTGGCCGATTCTCAGACCTACCCAATATGCACACAAAATTTCATACAAATCGGTCCAGCCGTTTCGGAGGAGTTTGGTAACAAATACTGCGACACGAGAATTTTTTATATTCGACTAATTTCATTGATACTAATTAAAAATGGTACGGAACCCTTTTTGTGCGGGTTCGACTCGCACTTTGAGAATTTGTGTAAAGAAGAGACGCTTTTTAAATTGTTAGTACTGGGGCTGGGCAGAGGTATAATGAACTGCCCAACAATTGGCCGGTATGTTTTATCTTATCAAATCATTTTAATGTTAGACCGTAGTCCATATGAAAGTATAAAACTAGTGAAAAAAAAAAAAATCATATCTTTTTGTATTTTTTAAGCATTTTCCATGCTAAGATTACAAGTTATTTTTAATGAAGGAAAAAAGCAGCAGGGCTCGCAGTGGCTTAGTGGTCAAAGCGTCTGGTGTACCGAACCAGAAGACGCAGGTTCGAATCCTGCCCGCCAGCCGATTTTTTCCTTCAAACATCAACAAATAACATATAATTTCATGTTTAGGTCTGACCAAGCTATTAAAATAAAAAATAAAAAGTGTTGCTTGACCAGGAAATTGATCCTGGGACCTCATATCCAGCAGTTGACCAGCGCAGCGTTTGACCACTAGATCAATGACAGTAAAGACAGTATAGAAAACAAAAGACATCTTCTAAACGTCAAAAAGACAAATACATAAATGAGATAAACCTCTTTAGAGTTTGCTAATAATAAGCATAGTTAAAGTCTATGACCTTCAATGTACCTGACCTCAATTTCAACGCAGTATGACGTAGGTCATACAAAATTTAATAGTTAAACGTTAGTTCTATCTAAATAACGTTCAAATTCGCTTGAAACCGATTATTGATTGCATGCAGTCTCGCAGTGAATTATCAAGTCTACCTGTGACGTCAGAATCTATTTTTATCTCAATGGATAACATCCGTACTTAATAATAGACTATTTCGACCTAGAGTAACATGTCAGGATGGCCGAGCGGTCTAAGGCGCTGCGTTCAGGTCGCAGTCCACTTCTGTGGGCGTGGGTTCGAATCCCACTTCTGACAAAGTCTTTTTGCATTTTCATTTTAATTAACTACATTTTTATGGCAGGATTATTCCATTTATTTTAGTATTTACTGAGGTTTTCCTGTTTCGAAATAAATTTAAATATTTTATTTTCGTATAACTCGTACCAGAAATAGAATATTAGCTGTACTTTTCCAAAAGGTTATTTTATTGGTAGTTTAAATTTGTATGAATTATTTTTTACTTTGCTTTGCTAAAAAATATTAGATGTCAGAAAAGTAGCATATTCTTCCATCAATAATAGCATAAATTAAAACTAAAGTGTAATTATAAAAATTACCAAAATTACCAAAAATCTGTGTTATATTATTTTGGCACCTGTGACGATTGCCCTGTAGCTACTAGCTATGAACCTAAATTTTCTTGTTTAAAAAAAAACTTTTACTGGGTATATTTTGTTTACTTGTAAACTGAAAAGGACTACATACATGTATAATCTAATATCGATACCTAATAATACATTCACGGGTCGGACAGGGTTTTCTTAAAATGTTTTAGAGAAGGAGTTCATTTCGACCACCGAGCAAACACCACCATTCTTTTCGATTTCTCAGTGTCATCAGAACTCTTCGCCGCCTCGTCTCCCGATGCCCGCCAGGACTGGGAGCGCATCGTGGGGGGGACGAAAGCCCCCAACGGCTCCATCCCTTACCAGGTGTCCCTGCGCATATGGGGTGTTTGGCACTTTTGTGGGGCCTCCCTCGTCACTCCCAGAGTTATTTTGACAGCGGCACACTGCGTCGATAGGTAAGAGAATCATGATTTAAGGTTTTTCTTAACTATACTAATATTATAAACAGGAAAGATTTGATTGTTTGTATTGAATTTGTCCCAAAACTACTGGACCGATTTGAAAAATTATTTCAGTGTTACATAGCCCGTTTATCGAGGAAGGCTATAGGCTATATACCATCACGCTACGACTGGGGCGGAGCAGCAATGAAAAATGTTGCAAAAACGGGGGAGAAAAGTTATTAAGACCAGGCGGCCGAAGCCGCTGGTGGGAAAGCTAGTACGGTATAAAAAGTAATACTGGAGTAGTCATATAATGTTTTTAACCCCCGACGCAAAAACGAAGCGAATTACATATTTTTTCACAACTCCCTCAATATGGGTATCAAATGAAAGGGATTAACTAGGAGAATACTATAGACTATGATAAACTTCAAATCCAAGATGGCTGCCACCACAAAATAGCAAATTATATTTCGTCTCGGGGGTTTTCTAAATTTTTAATTTAGGTTAGGTTAGTTATAAGTACGTTTATATTTTGTAGGCATCCGAGCTTACACTTATACACTCAAGAGTACTTTGCTATGATAATATTTTCAGGCACATTGTAATGTTTTAAAGGTGGTTTTAAAATGTTAATTTAAGACAATAATGTTAATAAGGCGATGACTAGAGAAGAAAAAAATAAAGAAAAAGTATTTATTTGTCATCCATTTGACACACAAGTCACAACAAAACCATATCCGAGTGGAAATCACTGACATGCCACGGTTATTATTTAATTGGTTTGTGTGGTATTTTTTGTATGAATCAATAAAAGAAATGAGAATTTTGCAAAATTAAATATTAATGGCAACACTGCCAACTTAAAACCAAAGACAACCAACATAATAAAAGCAGTACTAACATAATAAAAAAAAACTACTTACTTACTTACTGGCTGGTAAGCTCATTTGCCAAAGAAAAACATCTCTAATCGCCTATGTTTTTTAGACTGAGACCAGAATACTTCAAAGCGGTAGTAGGAACAAATCAACTCCGTGCAGGCGGCACTACGTACGACATCCGTAAAGTGGTCGTCCACGAGGAGTACGACGACTATATCATCAAGAACGACATCGCCATACTCTTCACTGAAGAAGAGATGGACTTCGGCAGCAAGGTGGACGCGGTGGAGCTAAATGATGAGCCGGTGGAGAAAGGGGAGGAGTTGGTGCTCACTGGGTGGGGGACTACTTCTGTAAGTAACATACCATACCATCACGCCTGTGAAAACGTTTTAACTTTTAAATTAAATCATTTATCGCGGTGAAACAAACTCCATACCGATTAGAACTTTGGAAGTAATATTTTTGGAAATAATTAGGCGTCCTCATTAAATGAAAATCGTGAAAAAAAACTACCCTCAATTAAAATTTAAAAAAGCCACATAAACATTTTTAGATTAAAAAATTGAGCATAGATAAGAAATCTATGCATTTTATAGATTTGATATGTGCATGTTACAAAGATTCACACTGTATAAATAATCCTTTTACTTTGTCCCTAGTATCCCGGCCGGCTACCTAATGACTTGATGCAGCTGGAGTTGAAGTCCATCACGTACGAGGAGTGTAAGGAGGCGCACAAGAGTGTCAATGCCGTGTTCGAAACGCAAATATGCGCGTTGACTAAGGCAGGCGAAGGCGCTTGTCATGTGAGAACCTTATGAAAAACGTTTATGACACTTTAAAATATGGCTTGTATCTTTTTAAACGCTTGCTTTCTGACTAGAACGCTTTTAACCCAAATCTCGCCGAAACCAAAAAAAAATAAAATTAGCTGGCAGAGAATTTCATTCCATTTTTAAATTAATTAGGCAATTAGTGGCTATCTAGAGGTGGTGAAATAGGCCTTAAACTTCTTTATTTACATGAAATAATACAGTAAAAAATCATGCTGTCGAATTGGAAATCTCCTCCAGTTTTTTTCTCAGTTAAAAACTACAGGAGCAATATAAAAATAAGGTAACATAAACCTGCATGAAACCAGAAAGTGTGTATCTCAGCATATTGCTACCTGAATAGCTGCTGATGGGACCTTAGTATACTGTCGTATGTACTTAGTATATTGGATGCAGTCGATATACGATCGGTTCCTGTAGAAGTCTATGCCGGGAGGCCTTTGTTCAGCAGTGGACTGCTTTTGGCTGATATGATGATGAGGATGGTACTATATGTCCCGCAAGTTGCTAATGGGCTTTCTTCTTCGTGTCGATGGTACGATTTTTAAAATTAAATTTGGTGTGCCCAAAACTTCGCCACTTCCACAGCATCGTCAGTGGCAGCGCAGAGGTCGCTTTGATTGCAAATAGCGGGGCACAAAGGACAGGATCGGAGGTGCACCATTGTTTGCGGCACTGTTCCACAACCACAACCTGCAGCCGTTTCATTGAGATATCCCCACTTTACCAGATTTGAATTACACCTCCCCACTTGGGTTCGGAGTCGGTTTAGTGACTTCCAAATGTGCCAAGGAAGGTTACATCCTGGGGGGAGGTGCTCGCTTGGTGGTAGGTAATAAGTAGGCGGGGGAGATATCTCCAACCACAGTTTGCAGCGAGCCTCGGCCGGGCAACCCGATAAGGCCTTCGCCGATTTTAGGAAACTGTGTCGACTTTTAAGACGTTGTTTTGGTGTTGGCTAATGGGCTAGAACCTTGTCTAATTAACCTCCACGTGACGTCATCCGCCGTACTTGCTGGCTAGTGGTGCTACCGCGTACTGAGTGCGGTTACGTCAATTTCACGTCACCAAGATGGCCGCTAGGCACATTATGAATTTGTGGGGCTTATATCTCTAGTGATTAATACATTTTTTTTTTTAGGTTTTTGCTCGTCACAAGCAGGTTCCTTTTAAACTTAATTTGTATTTCCAGGGTGACTCCGGTGGACCGCTGGTGCGAGAGGGACGTCAGATCGGCATAGTCTCATGGGGTATACCCTGTGCCAGGGGCAAGCCTGATGTCTACACCAAGGTACATGGACCTCCTACTATGGAATTATCTTCAGACGATTCTTAAGAACAGCCGATAGTCTGTATTAAGGAGAGGTCTTCAACGTATAGAAAGTCAGTTCTTAAAAAAACAGTAGGATATTAAATCGAACTGACGGGCGCCATTTCATCAGTATACTTTGTTAAAGTAGGAGTTTTAGTTCTATACAATATCTTATTGCTTTCTTGTAGAAATGAAGGGGTTCTGACTTAGAAAGTTGGTGGAGGCTAATAATAATAATAATAATAATTTTCGGGGGGCCCAGCTTTTCGGGGGGCCTCAGCTTTTCGGGGGGCCCAGCTTTTCGGGGGGCACAGCTTTTCGGGGGGCTCAGCTTTTCGGGGGGGCAGCTTTTCGGGGGGCCCAGCTAGTGAGTTGGCGAGTCACCGTCTGCCATCCCTAAGGATATTTGTTCGAGGGTCAAAGGCAGACGCCGTTTTCTTCCGGCATATGAAGTTATAATATAGTACATTAAACACCCACATCCATAGACCTTAATAAAGTTAGCTTTCATATTTTACAATAGCTCTTGCACTCACCTGGGATAGTCCATAGCTGTATTTTCATAAGTGTAGTTATGGATTAGCCCAGGTCGGTGTCCCATTACACATTAGATCAAAGCTCTCCAAGGGGTCTCTACGCGTTGGACCTGTGTCCCCGCGCAAGCCTACCAAAGGACCGGATGTCTCCCTCACAGGAGGCATGCCGTGATACCGTAAAAGGAGATACAAATAATAATAATTTATTTAATAAACAGATAGTTAGACACAGTACAAAGGTAAACATTCAAGAGGTAAGCTTCAGTCCAGCAATTGACTACGATAGACATCATAATCTGAATGCCTCGTCGATCTAGCGGTCCTCAGCACCGTAGAGGTCCTCGATTCGATTCCCGGATCGAGCAGTGTTGTTGAGTTTTTCTGTGAAATTCCCAGTAGTAGCTCGAAGTTTGAATGTGTGCCCAGTTGATGGCAATAGGGTCATCCCCTAGCCCTATTACATGGGACCTAAACATACCGGCGTACTGTGAGTGTACATAAGTGCCTATCCACATACATGTGACATCATAATCTATAAAGGATTTAAAAGGATAATTTATTATCGTTTATTATTTTAAACAATAAACACTTCGTCATGTCTATTACCAATATGTTCATAGGTCTATGCTCATCCACAGGTTGAAGCATACATGGGATGGATCGAGAAGACACTGTATGATGATGACGAGGACCACGTGAAGTACATCCACGACCATCGAAGGCAACATCCCCGGAAAACGAATAGACACTGAGCCTGCTACTGACACTAGTTATTTTTTATTTCAGTATTCTATAAATTTTGACCAAAAGAAGGATGCAAAAAAGGACTATCAAAATCGGATTACTCTGTAAAAAGTTATGCGTGCTCATAAATAAAAAAATATATACGCGTCGACTTGAGAACCTCCTTCGTTTTTTTTTTGTCAGTTATTAATATTTTTTTTCTTTCGCCAAAATGTATATGTAATGTTACTATTACGTTTTATCGTGTTCACTGTACAAAATATATTATGGTAATACACCAATGGGAATCTTAGTTCTGAAACGTTTCAGTTTAAAAAAATAACTTATATTTTTTTTTTTATCACAGAAACTTATACTATGGACTTAGTTTGAGGAACTATTTCATCATGATAAAAAGTATAACAAATGAAAAAAAGCTATTATTTACAATAACCCCATTATTACAATAAAACCTAGGCCAAACCTAATTTAAAAATAGTTTTTATCCATCGCTTCCGTAATGTCATATCATAAAAATAACGAGTCAGAATAATACAGGTTAAAATAAAAGACAGAAAAATACTATAAAAAATATTTTGTAATATTTTTAATTAGCATGCATAAATCTAATATCACAGTGTTGGTCGCGACTGTACCTTTTATAAAAACATGAATTGTAATAAATTAATCATCAAGTAATTAATTTTAAGTAGGCATCAGTGCTAAACCCATAGAATATATTATCTTTAAAATTACTTATCATACATTTTTCTCAAAGCAATAATACAACTCAATATAGATTTCTTTTCGCCATAGAAGACAACTTTTTTTTGTAGAATGACAGCTTCATTTTTAATATTTTTCCTTTGCTCGTTCACAAATCATGCTTATTAAATTATAGGTCCAGTTTTTAAAAATAATTCTTTATATTTTTTTCCAATTTTTTACCATTTTCGATAAAATGGTGAAATAGCAAGTTTTTACAAACACTACAGTCGACGACATAATTATTTGGAAGTACAATGGAACACACAATTAGATTACATAGTATTAATTTATAAGTGTAACCAACTTGAGCTTAAACTTTTTAAAAGATAATGAATAATTGAATATTCCAGACAGTTTTAAATATACACTTAAATAAATAATATAATAATCCCAATGCTCTAACTCCCATATTATGGAATTATGGAATTCCATCTCAATCTAATATCCTTCAATATAAATTACATATTTTTTTAATTATCTTAACTGTTCTGAATTAAAAACCTTCTTGAACATGGGTTTCGTATCAATTTTAACTTTATTTGATGAAGGAACTTTATTTTGCAATTCGAAATTTAAACGAAACAGCGGCGCCAGCGCCTTCTAAAAAAGTGTGATTGAAAATGGCAAAACAGCATGCATTCCATCTACTTATAAATATTGGAACCATTGTACCATCTACTTATTAGTAAGTATGTGTTTTCAAAATGTTTATTGAAAATATCACTTGAAAGTTTGGGAACTGGGTGAATATTTTTAATTTCAGTTCTTTTAAAATTACACATAAAGTGTTATTACTAACATTAAATTTACATTTGGTAGAATTCATACATTTTCACATAAAATAATATACAGTCTTATCAATCATAACAACTTACTTAAAATAATAGTAAATATCTTAAAATTACCTTAATTAAAAGGTAACCAAGAATATAACTAAATAAATCCTCCAGTTTCGTTTTAATTAAAAAATAAAACTGAAATTTTTCCCCAATTTTCATAATATTATTTATCTACATCATTTCTAAAACATAAATGGATACAACTACGATTAAAATTCGTAGGCGTATCCAAACGTAATCAAAGAACTCTTGTACATCTTCATTAAAAATGTATTCATAAAACTCATTCTGTATACTTTCTGTGCTATTTTTCTCACTGGAAACGTAATTTTTCTCCAAATCTTTCATACCGAAAATACCTAAGTGTACTATATTCTCAGTATCAACCATTTGCAATGTTACCTGTTGTGAAATTCCATCAGATTTCGTATCGAATTTGAATTTTTTTATTGGTACCGCTGCAGTTGAATGCACGATTGGATACTGGGCGTTTTGCTTCGTGAAGTTGGCAGTGATTGAGATTTTTTCGAACATAATGTTGCTAGTTCTACTTTCAGATCTGCAATAAGAAATATTTACTAGATAAATAAAATAACTTAGTATTTATTCCCTTTATATTTTGTCATCGTAATTTGTATGGAGACCCCACATGCCCGAAATCAAAGAACCGAAATTATAAGATGTAGTTTTTAAAAAGAACGGCCCTGAAAGTAAGTGCTTAAAGAGGAATATCTACTCCGAATTGAAAATAGTTCGTTGACGACTGTAGGTAAGTAGTTAGACAACTTGAATGTTTAAAATAAAAAAAAATATCTTGTTAATGTGGGGTAAATTATTGCAAGTTTTCCTACATTATTAATACCCTCGCGAGTGAGATAAATTACTTAAACTCACCCCATTTTACAATGTTTGTGGTTATTCCCTGTGCAAGTGAACAGTGCACAGATCTGTGCGCCGATGTTGTGTTGGCCCGACTGACGGATGCCATTGAATGCTGCCAAGCTGTAGTTTATTTCTTGTTTACCACCTGAAAGGTAAATAGAATATTGAGATTTGAGATTTCAATTCTTTTTGTAGGTCGCAACGGGTGTGTGTATGACAAGATGTTTGAAGTGGAAGAAGCAATAGGAGTGTGTTAGAATCGTAACAAATGGCGGTCTCTAGTTTTTGCCTATCCTGGTGAGACAAAGTCGTAAGTGTATTTTTTTAACCCCTAGACGCAAAAACAACGGGGTGTTATAAGTTTGACGTGTCTGTGTGTGTGTGTGTGTGGGTGTGTGTGTGCGTGTGTGTGTGTGTCTGTCTGTGGCATCGTAGCTCCCGAACGGATGAACCGATTTTGATTTTGATTTTTTTGATTAGAAAGGTGAATTAGTCGGGAGTGTCCTTAGCTATGTTTGATGAAAATCGGTCCAAGATGGCCGCCGCCACAAAATAGTGAATAACATATTTCTTCACCACTCCCTCAATATGGGTATCAATTGAAAGGGCTTAACTAGGAGAATACTATACACTATTATAAATTTCAAATCCAAGATGGCCGCCACCACAAAATGGCAAATTACATTTCGTGTCGGGGGTTTTCTAAATTTTTAATTTAGGTTAGGTTAGTTATATCGAAGATTCAAACAAGCGAGCGAGCGGGTCACCTACGCCCATTGACACCATCAACACCGGAGAGATTGGAAATGCGTTGCCGGCCTTGAATAGGCTCGCTTCTTTAAGGGTTGCCATGTCGTACAGGATCGGAAATACCTCCGCTGATAACGAAATTAATGAAATTTCAGTTTCTGTCGTGGAAATTGGAGTGTATAATATTTATAGGTATAACATTTTATGACTTCTATTAGGTGATAGAAATGGTATCAAATCTTGGAACAAGATATCCATTCGTCGAAAATACAGATTAAAAGGTAGTAGTTGCTCTCACCTCTGGTCTTCACATAAAATTCGCAGCAGAACTCTCTGTGGCATATGGAGTCCTGGTACCCATTAACACTGGCGTCCAAGTTCAACGGACTGAGCACGTACTGGCTCAGGTCTTCCGCAGGGGAATTGAGGGTCGCAGGGTTGACAGTAGGCACTTTAAGCTGATCTGAAATAGAAGGGTATTGTTAGGGGCTGGTGATGTTGAAAAGCTTATGTTCGATGTCATAATTTTCATAGCGCTATGCGGTCTACCTTTAATTATAAATCAATATGACGTTAGCGTTACCAACGTAACGGAATAAAAATATCCGCTATTGTTTTTATTTTAATACAGTTCGCGCCAAACATATTGTCCGGGTTGAAGTTGGCGTTAGCTAACTTTAACCCGGCCGTAAAAATCAGAAAAAGAAAAATATTAGACTAGATTGTAATAAATAAAAACAAAAGCTCAAGTCGTAATCTGTCGTTATAAATTATTCTAATCCAATATTTTTCTTTCTCCGATTTTTACGGACAATAAGTTTGGTGCGAACTGTACCTAAGTTGAGCAACTGTAATCGCTACTTTATTTCTTTATAAATTTAGCTTATTCCTTAAAACAACAACACATTAAAGTAAGATACATAAATAAATCTAGGTGCACGGCAGTGCATCAGCCAAGTTTGAAAAGAAAACGGCGCTGGCAGCAGTTGTCGTGCTATTCGTCGTTTAGACACGACAACTAACTAAAATATGAGATTAGTTTAAGAAATTCACTGTCCTTTTGTGTTACAGAACAACAGATTTGCATTAAATATTTGAACAACTGCTTTTTTCTAAACCTTGCAAAGTACGAGTATGTTCTAAAATGTTTTTTTTTTTTTTATATAAATTAATATTTTTTAAATATAAATTAATAAATTTCGACTGGCGAGCGGGGCTCGCGTTAGCTTAATTGGCAGAGCGTCTGGTGTACCGAACCAGAAGACGCAGGTTCGAATCCTGCCCGCCAGCCGATTTTTTCCTTCATTAAAAATAATTTGTAATCTTAGCATGGAAAATGCTTTAAAAAAAATACAAAAAGATGATAGTAAATTATTTTTTCAACTTAAATTACATAATTTTTGTTGAAGCAAGCACATACGTTTTTTAACGATGCCTTTACAATTCAATATTGTGAGTCAATGTTTTTACAACATTATCATATTTATAACGATAATCTAACATCATACGATTCTTACACAATTGATTTCCTCACATCACATGATAATCATATTTGTAATCATGTAAGACTTATGGCTCACCTTGAAATCTATGTTATGAGTAATGTAAAGAAAAATATAGTAAATGACGTGTACATAAGGTGAGGATATACCTGACATTTAATTAGAAGATTGGGTGGATGATGGTCAAAGGTGATAGTGGAATGGTCGCTCTGCCGAATCTTGAGACAGATTTAATTGTAATAATTTGTGCTATGTAGGTAATTTATACTAATATTATAAAGAGGAAAGATTTAATTGTTTGTTTGTATTAAATAGACTCCAAAACTACTGGACCGATTTGAAATTTTCTTTCAGTGTTAGATAGCCCATTAATCGGGGAAGGCTATAGGCTATATTCCATTACGCTACGACTAATAGGAGCGGAGTAGCAATGAAAAATGTTTAAAAAACGGGGGTAACATTTACAAGACCACGCGGGCGAAGCCGCTGGTGGGAAGCTAGTGTTAGTAATAGTTGAATATGATAGATCATTAATTTGAGAAGCTCAATGGCTAACATTGGAATTAACATTTTTAATTGTTTTTTCAGATTTCATACTTTTCATATTTTTTGTAATCTCGGAACCGACGTAAATACATTCTTGAATCTTTCATTTCGCCTATTCCTCTTAAGTCCTTTCCTATTTTATATACTTTTCTATGTAATAATTTGTTCTCTGAACCAGAAGAGTCTATAAATAACTATTAAATGCCAATATCTTACCATTTCCATCATCCTTGTTTAGCTCAGCAACTGTCAGTTTGTCAGAGCCAGTCTTCAAATCACCTTTGCCGGAGTAAATACCAGCGGTAGATACTAAGTTAGCATCGGTGACATAGGACCAAGAAGGTGCAAACTGTGCAACTGTAAATTAAAAAATAGTTTTTTGGTTAAGCCTCTGGAGCAACTGCCGCTAGTGCAAGCAGGTCACTATAGCCTCGCCACTCAGTACCATGAAACCGTAAAACTCTTTCGAGTAATGCTGGTGTGGATACTATTAAATATTTTTATCTTCTATCAACTTTTGACGCCTTAATAAACCACCACCAACGAGCCACTGCTGGGCACGGGTTTCCTCTCAGTATGAGAGGGATTAGGCTATAGTCCACCACGCTGGCCTAATGCAGGTTGGCAGACTTCACATGCTGTCGAGAAAATCTCTCAAGCATGCAGGTTTCCTCACGATGTTTTACACACATGGAAATCAGAAATGAGATCTTGTTCCTATCAACTATTGAAGTGAGGAGGGAGCGTTTTGGGGATGACTAACATGTAAAACTGACGTTAAAAACCCAATATCAAAAATAAATATTTTTTTATATTAACTGTAGGGTCATTAACATAATTGCCATCTTACCATTCAAAAATGAGACCTCAGAGTGCCAATCGCCAGTCATAACGAAGTTCTTGATGTTCCTCGTGTGTTCAACATCGCTCAACACTAAGTCTTCCTCCATCAGCACGCCAAACGTAACTCCGAAGTCCGTGGTGAAGGTCACCAGGTCTGGACTAGAAGACGTGCAGTTGGCAACACCGGTTAACGGCTTTCTGTAACTAAATGTTGCTAGGTTAAAATTAAAATCCCGGCAAAAATAAAATGTTAATTAATTTAAATTTCTGTTCATCGATTATAAGTGTTTAGTACTAAAGGCGCTAGCATTTCTTATCAATTTACTCTCTCAAAACATTGTTGCATTCCATAGTTTTATACTTCTTTTAGAATTTGAACTGTTCTCTCGAGACCTTCAGTTCTCGCCAAACTTATTGTCCGGGTTGAAGTTGGCAAGAGCTAACTTTAACCCGGCCGTAAAAATCGGAGAAAGAAACATATTGCCAACTTCAACCCGGACAATAAGTTTGGCGAAAACTGTATGCAATTTTATCTTTTATCTCATTGCTTTGTTGACGAAGACCTTAGCGAGAGATACTAAATAGCTTATTTATACTTACACAGCTACGATGGATCCAGCCCTATCGAAGACCAGATTGCTCCTGACACTCTCATACCCAACTTGGCAGCGAGTCTTCTCGTATAAATGCGCGACAATATACAAGCCTCCTTGCTTGGCTGCTTTCGATAACATCTTTACAGCCTGCAATAAAAAAAGAAATACTCTTTATTATCTGTTTATGAAGTCGTAAAGGATGTTAACTTGCTCGGGTGATTGATTACCAAGTCATAAAATATATCTGCCACTTGTTGCGCAGATAGCAAGTGGAAAAAAAATGCCTGCTGTTAAAAAATCATTTTGTAAAGTGAGCCAAGTTTAAATGAACATTTTATTAACAATATGATATTTAGATAGTTTAGGCGTTTATAAAATGCTGGCAACATTAAGTTTAAGCAAAAATATTTACTTTGAGAAGTGCCTCTAAAAGTGTAAGTACCTTTCAATAAAACGACGAAAATCCAAAAAAAGAAAAGCAATCAGTTTTCTCGAGTTTCCTAATTTTCCGCATTTTTTTTCCAACATTCCTCTTCCTAAAAACCTTATTTCAGCCTAATCATTAAATTACGACGTAAAAATTTTATTCGGATGTTATCCGTTCTCAGGTGTTGCGTTTACAAATAAACAGCATTAAATTATCCGATTACACAGTAAAGCCAAAAGGAAAGGTTATGTTCTAAGATTGTCAATTTACCTGTCTAGTGCCTACGTGACGTTGTCCATGCATACTTCTCTAAATGGAAGGATTAGAGCGAGACAAAACAACAACATTGAACTTTTATCGTGCGTTAGAAAGGGACACAAGTAACACGTGGGGAGTGCGTGATTGTAAAGCTTTGAAAGGACTTAATGTGATCTATTAATGCGTTGTTGCTTGCTGCTAATGCAACCTTCTCTGTGTCTGTTTTAGCGTTTCTTCTCTCATGTCCTCAGTTTACGAAATGCCAGTGCCATGTTAAAAAAAAACAAAACATTGACGTCTAATTGACAGTAGTAATAAATATCACTTAGCATATTGCACCTTTTTTAGACGACTTGAAAGAAGTACGAATTAAATGTCTAGATCATGTCTAAATAAACTGACATGCCATTACACCTGTGTCCCCGAAGGTTAAGCAGAGGTGTCTTGACACACTACGTCATAACGTATACTAGGAGCGAGCGAGCCATTCATTGGGCACAAAAGTAAACTCCCAAGTTTGCAATGAATTTGGAGAATGGATAGAGGATAGGTCGACCAACTATTCGACTTAACTCGACTAAACCAATGTAAACGTCTAAAATAAATAAACTAAGTGTAAACAGTATACCAACCTCGTCATAGCTATCCGCAGATGATGGCTTTGGAGACGGCAAAACGATAATATCAACACCCTGAAAACAAGATAATGTTATTAACAATTTTCATTTACTTATCACCGTAATCTTAAGAGACAAAGGAGGTCCACAGCTGTACAAAGACTTCCCTCTCCTATAGAGTTCTAAGATCCGGCTATATGCCGCCTGCATCCAACGATTCCCAGCGGCCTTTAGCAGGTCGTCTGTCCATCTCATTGGAGGCTGTCCTAGGCTGTACATTCGGCGTCGGAGACACATCAAGTTTGCCTTTGTACCACCCGTATTCCGTCCCAATAGGGTTGATTTTTGCAGTGTATAGGGCTGAGTTTTGGCATTTGTACGTAGACAAAGATGAAATTGCTTGAAACCAATTTAGATTTAAGGAAACACTTTATTTATTTCTGTCGAGCGTAGCGCACGCTGGTCATTGCACTGTCAGCTGACAGTGGCTTTGGCTGTGTTTATTTACTATAATAGAATAAGTTCATAAAGTGCACTCAATCCCACATTACTATTTTTTTTTAATAATATTTACTAGAAGTAAAGCTGGTTAATGAAGTGAAAATGGGGTCGAATATCATCGTCATTTTAGCCCTTTCCTAAAATATTTCCTATTGTTATGTTACAAGTTGTATCAAAATATTACAGACATTCCGCACTGTGATGCCCAGTTCTCCTCACTAAACAACGTTATGCTCGAATCTGTAACATTACAGTTTGCGCACTGTAATGCTCGGTTCTCTTCCCTCACTGTTATAATGCTTAACTGTTTGCACCTTTATGGTTTGTTTTTTAACCAGGCCCGATCGGCTTATGGTGGGATTCCGACATGCACGTGGCAAGCTCAGATCACTGTATCAACGTAGAAGCTCTTTAAAACACTTCTGAAACGGACCGAGAGAAATTATCCCTGTGTAACAAAGGTCCGTAATTCCATATTCTGGCGAGCGAAATAGCGGCAAGTTCCTAGTGATTGATGTTATGAGTGCTTTAGGTTATCTCTGTTTTGCTGGGCCGCTAATAAACCCATATTATGTGCAAGTGTTTGCAAAACATTGTTATCGCAATCAGAAATGTATAACATCATAATTATCCCTCTCTGTGCCTCGGAGAGCACGTAAAGCTTCCGTTCGTATATCCCTGACAATTGTTAGTGGTAGTCCGAAGCCCAAAAAGCCTGACAACCTGTCTATCCTTCTTTCTTCTGATGATGATGATTCATTCTTATGATGGCTGTCGTTTTGTGTAAAAACTGATATTCAGCCAATTGGTAAAATACCAAAAATCATTTAGTACTAAATTCGTATCATCATACTAAACAATGTTTGTTCTACAACTGTAACCAAAACTAAACAGATTAGCCAAAATATACCGTTTTCGGTTAATTTGGAGTGTGAAAAATTCGTGTTTATGCCAAGGATCTTGTGTGCGCATCCGTTTGAATTTTGAACACTATAAGCTAGCCGTGTCCGCGGCCTTGCGTTAGCTGACTTTGACTTATTTTCGTATGAACAATAAGTTTAGAATTATGAAAATTCGTAGAACAAATCTTGTTTCTTGTGATGATACGAGCCCAATGCCGTAAAGACCTGTGCCCTCTGCCAACACAGTGGGACAGATATGGGTTGTTTTTCTAACAATTCTATACACCTCTTAATGGTTGTTTTATTCTGTGGTATTGGGCAAACTGTTCTATTTTTATTCTCTGTCACAATGTGAAGAGTTTTCCACATTCATAGTACTTATTCTTGTTTCTATGACTCACCGTGTTGCCGGCTTCGTAGATGTAAGGAGTGTAGTCACTTATATCTTTGTTTTGCAAGTGCAATACACCTGCTTTGTAAGTCTGGAACAAAGAGTATATTGTTACGATATTTGTTTAATAACAAACTTTGTGTTACGTGTTGAGAAAATAATGTAGCTATAAACTTTGAGACTACCGGTATTAATTTTGATGATTTGCACAAATATTTTCTCCGTCTTTATTGTGTTTTTGGCACTACATGGCTTTTTATAAATTGATTCTATTATGTCTCGGCTTTTTAAAGCGACTTCAAAAATGGAGGAGGTACTCAGTTCGATTTAATTTTATTGTTTTTAACTCAATAATTTACCGATTGTGTGTAAAGAAAAATACTTTCGATATGATCCCATGTAAATTTGGTGTTTATGCATAATAATATTTTCTTAAAATACTACAAAATGTGTGTCGATTTACTATTCCTAATACATTTTAAATGATAATAAAACAAATCTCTTCGGACGCCCGCTGTTGCAGTGGCGTATGTCGATTGTCGGGGTACTACTATCGACTTAAACCCATACCTATGGTCGGGGTCACGAGGATCGTAGGCATATTTACCACGACCCTGACTTATAGACCCATAAGTATAATTACAATTATATTCTTGAACTGAATCGGGAACAATAACAATATTCATTGCGTGTTGATCAATCCGTTCGTCGCAAATATTTTCGCGATAAATTCCAGTACGTACATTTTTGGAGAATACAGAGGTGATAGTACCTATGTTGTAAAATGTAATAGAGGGCGAGTCTATTCAGAATAGCCTGGTATAAATCCAAACTTTGAACTCCTACTGATACCTAATTTTATTTATAAAAACGCCAACTGCTCGACCTAGGAATCCAAACCAAGATATCTCTGTAGACGAGTTGGACAGAACAGTTACAAAATTGCAATATTTCTCGCGGGCTCCTCGAATAGACAGCTGTCACTTATTTATAAATCCGCCCATAGCCCCCATACCCAAATACATCTCTGTGTTACAAAATGCACTTAGTAACAAATAGTTTTTAACAAAGTTGTTTTTATGACACCAATATAATGATGGATCTTAATTCCCAGTGAAAGGGCCTCTCTGCCTACGTGACGCTGGTCGACGCTTCGAAATTTAAAATTTAGGGCGCGCGGGAGATTCCTCCTTTAGAGCGAGACAAAACAACAACAATGAACTCTTATGCGGGCGTTAGAAAGGGACAGAGCAATAACACGCGGGAAATGCATGATCAGGGAGCTTTGCTTGATATGTAATCTTGTAGCATGTAGGTAATAGAATAATGATATTGTTAAGCAGCATTGTTGTGACCATTTTTCTTGTAAGTATAATATTATTGTATAGTTAAGTTTTATTGGTTTAACTGTTAAAAGTAATAAAATGCAGTTTATCGCCGCAGTTATTGGATCATAAATAAAAAATAATGTAGAAACGATTTATAGGTTTTAAATCTAGGTGTTAACTAGAACGTTTGCCTCTTTATATTGCAAAATATGGTTAAGCTAAAATAAAAATAGGTAATAACAGGAATTAAGTAGGTATACTTATAAAATTACATTATACATAATTATATTTGTAGGTAGTTGGAAAATTTTAAAAATAATACGTGAAATGTGAACAATGTTGAGTCTTTAAAATCAAATAAGTACCAAGTACAAAATTTGAAGGTGTTGTTATTAAATTGTTGATATAAGGATTTTTTAAGCTTTTCAATATTTTTAAACTCTTTATGTCCCAAACAATTTTATAATTATTATACTTAACTACCTTCAAATTACGAATATAATTTATTTGTTCGAATTGAATGTGATAATATTAAATATTAAACTATATACCTATTAAACTAAATAAAATTTACGAAAATAAATATATTTTAAACTCACTTCACTGGCCATCAAAATATTCACGCACAGGAAACAAACTGTAATTCCTAGAAGCTTCATTTTTGTTTATATCACTGGCACCAATTTTATAAATAAAAGAAAATACTAAGTTTTCAAAATAAGACGCGGTTTCGTCCTTCCCGTTTGGCGTCCGGCACAATAGTGTTGTGTTATTGCTTCGGAAACGTAGTCAGGGCGAAAAACACTGCATCTGATTGTGACTTGTACCAAGATATTTCTACTTTTACAGCGACAATAATAATCTGCGTGAAATCGATAGCTCGGTACAGAGGCGTAAAGGGCAGTTGGTGAAGAAACTTCTTATCGGGTAGAGATAATGTGAGATTTGGAATAATTTGGATGTAACGAACGTGATGTAATCCACTGCTTATCTTGTGTTGGCGAAACAGTTTACTAGGTTTATTGTTTATATTTTATCTTGTAGACCATACTTGACCGTACGTATTTATACTTAGCCAAACAAATTCAGATTTAACTTGGGAAGAAAACTACACAGAAACATTGTGCTATTTTTATACTGATTATAAAAATCTGTGACCTCAGGGTCTCGAAAAACATTTATCAAAAAATACCCAGGCCGCGCAGGCGAAGCCACTGACGGAAAGCTAGTCTATAGGTACTTCTATACTCTATACTTACAAAATATTATAAAGAGGAAAGATTTGTATTTTTGTATGTAACGAACAAACTCAAAAAGTACTGGACCGATTTGAAAAATCCTTTCCATGTCAGATAGCCCATTTATCGGGGAAGGCTATATATCATCACGCTACGACTAATAAGAGCGGAGTAGTAATGAAAAATGTTGCAAAAACGGGGGAAAAAATTATAAGACCACGCGGGCGAAGCCGCTGGCGGGAAGCCAGTCTTTAATATTTGTAAAACGCTCCATGAAACGTATTTATGAAACAAGCAATGTACTCCTTCACAGCAATACAATCGAAACTCAGAAATATAAGAGCAATGATTGCACCCAGTATACACATCACGCTATACTATAATAAGCTTAGATCATATCGGATATTTTTGAGTTCAAATGTTAAACACATGAATAGACGTTTATGAAACTGAAATAACTTTTTGGTTTCACAATTTGAGACTATGAGGTGAAGGTGAGAATAATTTTCTCAAAAGGCTTTGTGATTATTCTAAATGTTATCATCATTTTTGTCATTGACAATTTCTTAAATGTGGCTAAGGTCTCTGCAAGAAGGATTTTTTTTATTATAAATTTGAGTGCGTTTGACAGCACCACACAAGCTGGTGCACATAAACTCAAGTAATGTATATTCACACTCACCTTAAAGGTTCCTAAATTACATAAATCGTGAAACACAGCAGCCGGCAAAGAATTCCACTCCCTAGCCATTCGCATGATATAAGATGAAGCAAAACGCTTCGTGCGTATAAATGGAATATCAACGACAAAGGGGTGGAATCCCTCCCTGCGTTGTCCGATGAAGGAAAGGAGAGGGGGGAACGAGGTTGTGAAGTTTCTGGGCACACAAATGTATCCTGTGGAACACATATAAGCTGGCGACTTTGCGGTCTTATGATCTTCTTATTAATTAATATACTGGGCCTTGCCAATATTCACCATGTTGAATTCTAAGAAATAGGAACTGATGTTCTCTGAGCAACCAATTTAAAGGACTTTTGTCCAGAAATTCTCCCTCATGCCCTGAACAATACCCGGCTGACCTGGCTCTACTGATGACATACCTATATTTTACCTATATCAGTCATCGTGTAGTTCAACCAAAAATAGGCCATAATCTACCACGTTAGCTTCCAGTTACGTAGTCTTAAATTGGTTTTACATTTTCATTTACAATGTCATCTCCATGTTCGCCGTGAACGACTGGATTACTTAAGGATTATGATAGGCTTCTTCAAAGAGTAATACAAATACAAATAATTTATTGATAAATAAGTAACAATCGTAGGACACGGGTATCGGTGAGCCACTAATTAAGCACAGCTTGTATCTTGGGGCTCTTCATTTACAATACTTAAGTATAGGATAGGCGTCTTCATTCTTGACAATTTGGAGTACTTACAGTGCTCTACGCTTTGCTTGGATTCCATGGATTATAATATCGCCTCCATTAAGTCGTATTGGCATATTCCGATAAATACTAAACTTTTTTATGAAAGACAAACCAGCAAGCATTTAACTTGACTGTAATATAGTAGTTACCTACTCAACCTCAACCGAAAACTCACAGAGATGTATTAAGGTTTCACAAAATCTAAAACGATAAGAATAAAATCGGTCATTGTAGTAAGTCAAGCAGATACTCAGATTCAGCTTTTCCTGTTAACATAAATTATGTAATAATTAAACAATTTATGACATTCAATAGAAATTATTGATAAGCTATAACGAGTGCTCTCGTGATATTCACGTGATTTGCACATTGGAGTGAATGATTTGACCGTGAACCGTCGACCACTTACGTTAATGTTTATTTGATACATTTGTTTGGTTTTAAAAATCGTTGCAGTCTATTTATTATATCACACTACAGACATTTCCAGTATAAGTGCACTTCGTATCGTCTTTTCGTACAACCAGAGATCCGTGTTATGTAAATAGGTAGTATTCATTTAAAAAATATTTTTTAATTTCTAGCAAGTCACATATGATATGTACCCAAGTACCCAAGTTCGGCCCTGGAGAGAATTTTGCACAATGGAAAAATAGATAAAAAAGCTAAATCGGTAATTGCTTACAAAAAGTAATAAAACGGTAATAGGTGGTAATTTACAATAAAACATATTTTTCATCCCACCATCTCGGAAAGTGTATTTTTACTCTTCGATATCTGAGTGCAAAAGTCGTTTTTATCCTCTAGAGAGACAAAGTAAATTGAATTTAGAACATCGTGCTTTTACCCCCCTGGCGCCGAATTTATCATACAACTTTTTTTTAATTTGTTAAAAACTTAGACTTGGAAGCTTCCCTAGGTTCCGAGTCTAAACGCAACAAAGTATCGATATATGTCGAATCGATATTTTTATTTAAAAATATCGATATATGGGCGATATATCTTAAAAAACAAATTATAAAACAACAAATCAAGTCGACCAAAAACAAAAAATACATTAAATATAATTTGTTAATAAGATGTTAGTATAAAAAAAGTATTCCTTTTTGGGATTTTATAATCTTAAAACTTATAAATGTTTATTGGTCTGTAAAAAATATAGATTTTTATACCTTTTCGATACTTTGAAATTTATATCGATGCATCGATATATCGAATTATTAAATATCACTCAAAAATATCGATACATTAAAAAAATGATATCGATATATCGATGTATCGATATTTTTTTAATAAGCCTACCGGAACTTTCTTGGTGTACTTTTTTAAGTCACTAACACCAACATTACAATACCTAACAAAAATATTACACTCAAGTAATTGTAGCAACGTTACTTTCAATTTCTCTTAATTATACCTAGTATTATTTGTTATAATTTAAAGAATAGGTATTCTGTAAAACTTACCTATCATATAGTATTTAATACCTAAACTGAAATAAAAGTATTTTGTGGTTGTAAATGTTTTTATGTTTTTAGTCATTTCCTCGCTGAGGTGGAATGAAAAGTGACGTGTTGCACTCGAGTGCAAAGATTTTTCACCTTGTGCTCTTTTAATTCCCTCGCTGACGCTCAGGATTCTAATTTTTGAATCACTCGCTCCGCTCGTGATTCAATTTTAGAATCCTTCGCTTGCTCGGTCATCAAAATTGAGCACGCGGTTCAAAAGCAACTTTGCACTCTTGTATAACAAATAACTATTATTTAATAAGAGCCATTTTCGCCATTTAAGGTAATAAAATAACATATTAAAAACGGTTAGATAAGAAAATATAAAAAGGTGTTTTAAATAAAACTTGTCAAATGCCTGTTTCAAACATCTGGATTGCCGTCGAATAAATTCAAAAATGGAACAAAGTTTGTATGATGTAAGCTGTAAAACAGGCGTGTTTGCCACAATGATTATATAGATGGGAGATCATCTCAAGCACATTGAGACTCCTACGTAGCAAGCATGCTAAACTATCAAAATTCCTGTTAATTTTTTTATGAAATCTATGGAGCCATTTCGGAATTTATTCCAAAACAAACTTTAGATGTAAAAATACTTATAAAAGTGACTTGTTCATTGACGCCATTGCATCATATTGCGTACGTGAGCGTAGCCACACGCGGGTCGCGGACATTACCTTATTTACCTGTGAATGAACAACAATTCTAATTACAACCGTCGAGATGACGAATCTCATAAACACAAGATTTCAGCACAATAGAAAAAGATTTAGCTATATGATCAAATAAATAAAGGAAATCACTCTTCCTATTGTTTCGATGGCAAAAAATTATCACCGGTCCCATGTCCCATTGTGGCTCACACCTTAAAACATGGGACCGGTGATAATTTATTATAATATTGCCATTAACCTGCCACAAACAGAAATTCAAAATATAACTTTGCTCGAACGATCGACGACTTCAAAGTTCAAAGTTGCGGTTGCTTTCGACTGTTAGACTAAGCCTGCAAAAAGTAAATATCATATAGGCTCATATTTGTTTACCCCAGCAACGAAACATTGAAACTACGATGACAATTTATAGCTACAACCTTATTTTTTTCTATAGCCGTTGTACTTATCCTCATCGTCCTCCTAAATAACTTTTACTAAGGTTGCAACCCTGAATTCCCGAAAAAAACAGCTGCTTGTTAGAGAGAAGAGGGAATGGCTGTTTTATCACGATTGAAGAGTTGGATATATTAATTTATTTATAGATAACATCATTTAAAAAAAAATACATACATACATTTAGGCCGTAAAAAGGTTTTTTCTTCGAACGGGACAATTCTTATAGATCGTCCCCGCAGCCAGGGGCGGCGGTGGGTGGGGTAGTTGGACTCATACCAACTAAAAACCACGTTTGTCTTTCCTCGCCCCATAGTCGGGGCATAGCAAGTCTTCCACGCTACACAAAAACACAATTCTATTATAAAACTTTGCATTAATTACTAATGTTAATTTTTTCTCGGAAATCGTGAGTGTGTAATTATAGTCTACGTGATACTTGACCCGTTTCCAGTTTCCTAAGAAAGACCCGATCTAATTTTACAGTTTATCTAAGTGATATTATTGAAAGTCTTAAGATTTCAAAGGGCCAAAGCCCCCTTAGACTTCCCCTAAAAGCTTCCAATTCCCACAGGGGGAGGGGCGGACGGAGAAGTGCCTGTTAAAAATATTTTTTCAATAGCCATTTTTAAAATTAGTAATAAATAATGGGAACGAAGAAAGAAAGAAATAGAACTGATATAAAAAGGGTAAATAAGCTGAAACTTTTCAGTAAAAACTCGATTAGCGCTGTGGTCGAGCGATCGGCTTCTGCGCTACGGGTTTAAGGAGTTGAACAACGTTTGGAATAAAATATTATCATTCATGTTGTTGTTCAATTGTTCCGGGTTTGGGTGTTTATGTACGTGAAATCTTTACTTAATATTATAAAGCTGAAAAGTTGGTTTGATTTTTGGACACGCTAATTTCAGGAACTACTGGTCTGATTAGAAAAAGTCTTTCAGTGCTAGATAGCCTGTTAAACGAGGAAGACTATAGGCCTTATATCATCACGCTACGACCAGTAGGGGCGGAGTATCTATTAAAAATGTTGCAAAAACGGGTGAAAAAAATCAGCTTCCACGGGAACGAAATCGTGAGCAACGGCTAGTTTAATTATAAAAGCTAGTGGTATTGGAGAAATTCCTAGTGTGGAACACCGTTGATTTAAAAAGAAATATTGATAATCGAAATAGTAATATTGATAAGTCACAGAACATTTGTAACAGTTCATAAAAACCACTGTTCAACAAAAACCAAGGCGTACGTGAATAAGCACAGCAATCACATATATAATCTAGTTATCGATAAGAGCATCGTCTGGAGATAATCGCGTTAACACTAGATCCAGTGACGTCGCGTTCTGACGTCACAATCCATAGCCCGCCGCGTGGCGGATGCGTGACAGATATTGTATCAGTGATTTTTTAAATAGTTTCCTAATCTCATAGGTATTGAAGGGTTAATACGTCTGCCCGTGTGTAATTATGCGCCCGCGCAATCTTTGTGTTTCCAACGAACTAACTATAGGCACCGATTTTATCAAACTGTTGCCTCTGATTTCAAAATTATTTGTCATTAATTGTGGGAATGTAATTAAATAAGAATGCCACTGTTGTCCTGTCAAGGATTGCCCAGGCGCCTCATTAATTGCGTTATTAATGATTTAATTAAGGTTAATTATGTATTATATATCTGTTTGTTTGTGTTTATTAATTTATTTTAAGGTTTCTTCCAGAGTAACTAGAGTTTATCCTACCTATGTTTTGTTAGCAGAGCAAGAACCTATAAAGTTTTCAAAAAGCATATTTTGACACAAAATTATAAAATATTGTTCCACTTTTTCTAGCGTAGAGTTTATTACCTAGGTGTGTGTTTGCGTGTCCAGTGATGCTATCCTGACTAGTAAAATTAATCATGTTTAGCATGCGTTAATACAATATTAAACTTAAGTGATACTTAACTAGATAAGAACCGTTGGCAGATGTAATTACATCAGTCATCAAATAAAACCTATATATCACATAGTGTGCCTATAAAAGTTTTAATGGCGGAAGCCATGACGTCAGCAGCACAATATTTACAATTTCTTTGTTATCTGTGAACTTAATTCATTATTTATTGGGGAAATGATGCGAGCGCTAATTCTTCCTGGCGCCCTTGACGCTGCCCCCGCCCTGAGTGCGGCCCTGTGTTGTGTACACAAACAACCATGATTTACCATTCAAAATTCAAGTTTTGAAAGATGAAGTTTGAAATAGTATCGTTATTTGGATCAACTAAATAAATAATGAATTCTGAAGACAATTTCGACATTGAACTAGCTGCAATAATTTTTTAGTTCGAGGTTTCCTCTCAGATGTTAGTTATCTAGTACTAAAAATATAAAACATTAAGATCTAATAGAAATAACTGTAATTAATTAGCATTATAGTGCCGTTCTATAGATAACTTTACACCTTCATAGATAACCTATTGTCTTAACTAGTTGTTTCACGTGCAAATTGATGGTGATGCTGCTAAAATTAGATCGCCTTGAAAAATCAATTAGCAGGTTATGTACTATGCACATAAACATCACGACTGTTAATATTAGACGTAATACAAGAGGTGTTTGAATTACAAAATAATAATCTTACTAATATTATAAAGAGGAAAGATTTGTTTGTTTGTTTGTAATGAATAGGCTCCGAAACTACTGGACCGATTTCAAAAATTCTTTCACCTTTGGAAAGCTACATTATCCCCGAGTAACATAGGCTATATATCATCACGCTACGACTAATAGGAGCGGAGTAGTAATGAAAAATGTAGCAAAAACGGGGAAAAATTTATAAGACCACGCGGGCGAAGCCGCTGGCGGGAAGCTAGTAACTCATAAACTGCTAAACCGTTTACAGTGAGGTTTTTCTTTGCAAAGTTTGTATTTAATTACTCGAACTAGGAATCAAAACCTGCCTACCTGCTCAAGATTATTTACACTAAATTGTTATGCCGCTTAGTTTTATTTCAATAAACTAACTATTTCCCGCGGCTTCGGTCACGTGTAAATAGAAAAAAACAATCAAAATCAACAACAATTAATGATCTCTTCTTTACTTGGGTTCGCATACAGCAGAGAGGTCACGTTCTATCTCAGGATCTATTCAAATAATTGATAAAACATCAATTTTTAAGTTGGAGCGTATGCTTTACACATAATTCAAATCTATTCAGTAGTTTTAGCGCCAACGCCTAACAAACAAACAGACAAGAATTCCAAAAATCACTTTTTTTTAATATGTTCAATGTACAAACACGGATTTTTAGTTTACATAAACAAATAATTAATTGAATAAATAAACAAATAAAAATAATCAACCCATATACTGTCCCACTGCTGGGCACGGGTCTCCTCTTAGTATGAGAGGGATAAGACTTTAGTCCGCCAGCCAAAGAGTAATGCGGGTTGGCAGACTTCATATGTCGTTGAGATTGATCTTTCAGGCATGCAGGTTTCCTCACGATGTTTTCCTTCACCGTTAAAGCGAGTGATAATTATTAGTTATTACACACATGATTTCGAAAAGTCTTTGACTTGGCAGTCCTTGGTGGTCACACCTATAACTGCTTTCTAAATAAACAAATAATATGCAATAATTTCTTTGCAATAATAAAATAATTTCCATTATCGGGGGCAATGCATGATAAGACCATCCCCCAACGCCAAAGTAATATAACTTTTATATCACAGAACATAAAATCGAAAATCTTGTATCATTACCAGTGATAGTAAAGTTGAAATTAAGACTCAACATGCGAAAACCAATCTTAAGTATTATGAGATAAAGTCTCCATTGCATTAAATTGGTAAAGTGCAACAGCTGTTTATAATGCATTTTGATAATAGCTCACGTATAGCAGGAATGATATTACATATTTTTATCACATAATAACAAATTGGAATAGGTTATGATTATGTCAGCATTATGCAGAGAATTACAGTTAACAACGGCTGCAGTGGGAAGGTTGTCCAATGACACTACCACGCCTTTTTGACGTCTACCATCGCGATGATTTTTGGACAAAAACCCCCGACACGAAATGTAATTTGCCATTTTATGGTAGCGGCCATTTTGGATTTGAAATTTTTCATAGTGTATAGTATTCTCCTAGAAGCCCTTTCATTTGATACCCATATTGAGGGAGGTGTGAAAAAATATGTAATCTGCTATTTTGTGGCGGCGGCTATCTTGGACCGATTTTCAACAAACATAGCTAAGAACACTCCCGACTAATTCACCTTTCAATTAAAAAAAACAAAATCAAAATCGGTTCATCCGTTGGGGAGCTACGATTTTTGCGTCGGGGGTTAAAAATTAAATTTTATCAGAATATTTTAGCACATAACTCGTAGCTCGTGGCCGCTGGGGCAGAAAGGTTCTAGAGTTGAGACCACGCACCGGAAAGCGCAGCGTGGGACGGCCTCCAACGAGATGGACCGATGACCTGGTAAAGGTCGCTGGAAGTAGTTGGATGCAGGTAGCATACGTCCGGTCCCTGTGGAAGTCAATAGTCCGGTCTTTGTTCAGCAGTGGATCTCTTTTGGCTGACATGATGATTATGATGATGATGAGAATGTTTTTTATAATTTTATTAATCAGGTACATTTTACCCATTTATTGCCCTGATGTGCCCTGGTTACCGAATTCGTGCATGAGCATGAAACTAGAAGGAATGTCAATTGTCAAACTTCAATACAGTTCATGTACACCTAAACTTTCTTAGTTTAACACGAGTTAAATAAAATATCAAAATCTGTCAGTCATTTCCCATGTCGGGATGGGGGGCGCCCCCAGTGGTAGGTATATCCATTTTAGTGTAAGATAAGTAATTCTAAACAAGTTGTCTTATAAATATATCTAAGTAACATTGATTAATTTATCAAAACATTAGGATGACGTAAACTCGTGCGTATTATGTTTGGGATCTAATGAAAAACATGTTTTGAATATTTTCATTGCGTCTTATTAGCCCCCACGGAGTTTGTTATCTTCGCTTATCGCATTATTATTACCAACTAACAATTATCACAAAAAAGAGCGAATAAAGTGGGTGAGTGACCTCTAAAGATATTTAAATAATAATAATTATACCTAATAACAAAGAAATAGGCGTAAAATTTATTTTAATACTTACTGTAGATAACTTTTTCCCTCCGGTTTTGCAAAATTTTTCATTGGCAACATTTTTAATGGTATATAGCCTATAGCCTGTCCCGATAAATGGGCTATTTAACACTGAAAGATTTTTTCAAATCGGTCCAGTAGTATCGGACCCTATGCAATACAAACAAACAAACAATCAAATCTTTCCTCTTTATAATATTAGTATAGATATAGATTACCTATTTACTACCGAGGGACAATTTTGAAAGTGACTTTTATTGTGTAAAATAATATTTCGCGTACTTAATTATTGTTTTCTGTGCAAGGTAACGACTCTCCACCCTAGCAGTTACCTTAAAGTAATACAACCACAGTTTGTTAGCAATTACCGATATTGCCATTTTGTCAGATCAAGATCGATCCATCGAAATTACTAAGTTTGCTAAGCCCACCTCAATCGAGAACTAAGATAATACCCGATAACCTTTCAATGTCATTGCTATCATACTGATCACTGAGCAGAATTTTTATTTTTATCAATGGGTAGAAAGTTTTGTTGCATAATATAAATACCCGTAATTGAAAGGTATAAACAATATAATTATGTATTTTGATAAAAGGAATTATTTCGGAATCTTTTAGTGTCGAGATGTTTTGTAATAAGTACTTATTGTATTCATCTACTTTTGTTGCTTACTGTACCATAATATTCTTGGTGTTACATTTCTGGAGGTAGGCAATCATTATTGTCCGTCATGTTCGTAGTGAATTTTTTGGATTCCATTGCCATGACGTATATAGGGCAGGGAAAGGCTTGTGGTATTTAGTCGATAGGAGTTAGACATACCCTGTCGCCTCCCCGGGTGGCAGGTTCCATGAGGATTTTCCGCATCCCGGAAAAAAGGCTACAATAACAATAGGTAGGTACATAGAATTGATAATTTTCTATTGGAATGAGTTTCTATAGGGATTTAACGTATTAGTTTATGTTTGACCTTTATCCTCTGAAATCGAGTGGGCGTCCTCTGAAATCTGCGGCCCCTAGGCCACGGCCTATCCACAAATCCAGGACTGAAAAAAGGCATTCATTTGTATTCAAGCTGCCGTATTTGACGAAAAGGTGCATTGTTTTATTTGTCTTTCGATTATAAGGAGTCGCGGAAGTTTTTATTTCTGAGCTGAATAAAAGTAAATACAGTGCCTCGACCGTGAGTTACAATTTAAGATTTGCCTAGATACATTACTGTACTGTACTTCGCTGTATCGTGAGTCGTATCGTGTCATGTCAAAACATTAATATAATTTCAGACCGCGTTTGTTAAACTCCATATTTTTTTTATTAATTCCACTCGAACTTAGTAATAAACAACATAGCGTCAGAAAATTGTCTATAAAAATGTAGAAAAGCAAAAAGTCAACGTCACGCGGTGTTCCCAGGCGGTCACCCATCCAAGTACTGACCGCGCCCGATGTTGCTTAACTTCGGTGATCGGACGAGAACCGGTGTTTTCAACGTGGTATGGACGTTGACGAATGAATACTTGAAATAGTCAATCTTATATCTCAGATCACAAACAAATATTATTTACTGAAATATGAAATTTTAAAGTAGATAGGTAATAATGTTGGTAAATGTAATGCCAATTTTTTATTAAAACGACTATGGCTAAACTCATACAAATTATGATTAACGTGATAGCTAAATACAATATTGTATTCCGCATACGTAACTGGAAAATAAAAACATTACAATACGACCGAGTACCGCTACCCAACGCTAGATGGCGTTTATCTCAATTTTATCAACCTACTTCATTCATACAGAAAGGCAATTTATTTGCTTCAACGTAGTATAGTATTGATAACTTAAATCATGTTAGACATAATTTATAATTTGTATCTTTATGCAATACCATGATAAAGTGATCAATAACTTTAAAAATCAATGTAAAAAAATTATCCGTGAAATAAAAATAAAAATGCCTACCTAGTTCAGTGCCTCGACCATGAGTTTTACTCACTAGACTCGCTAGCGACGCCGAAAAATATTTGTATGGATAACCCTCGCAGCGCCTCTAGCGGTTACGTAAGGAACTAAAATCTGCTATGAGATTACAGCGTTTCGATGCGTAAAAAACCTATCGAAAGCCATTCGATAGAACTCATGGTTGAGGTACAGGTCATAGATGAATGCTGCCATTCCACTATATTATATATATTTAACTATTTAATTCATACAATCCTACTGTAAGCGACGCGAATAAATCGAGAAAGATCGCGGGGAACGAGTGCGGGGCGCGCCGGCCGCTCGACCGCGCCGCGCAACTCGCCTCCTCGCGCGCGCTGCGCCGCCGCCATGACTTTTAGTGCGAAAACCTAATGCGAGCCGTTCGCACGCCGCGTTGCTTTTATTTGTGTTAGCGATAATATCGCTGAATGTTAAAATTTAGTCTTGTTTTCTTTACAATATATTAGTCTACCAACTCAAGCAGTTTTCTTTGTCATCTCCACCCTTTACATTGGTCATTCGAGCCAGATCATCATGTTCAATAGTCCACCGCCGAAGAAAACCATGAACACCCGTAGTACCGCAAGTAAACAATTACAAGACGCTACCAGAGCAGAGGCAATGCCACCACCTACGCTGGCAACAAAGGACGATGAGCACAAACAGGAACATTCTTGCCGCGGGAGCGCCGCCGCCAGTGTTGTGAAATCACACACATCGCGTCACTCCACTATGAACAAGAAACGCTCATCATGTTCTTCAATACTGGCCCAGAAAAAGAAATTGGAACTAGAAGCCGCAAACGAAAAGGCTCGCATACAAATGGATCTTATAGATAAGAAATTAGCCGCTGATTTAGCAGCGGTTGAGGAAAAATACAGTCCATACGCATCGGAGTGTAGCAGTCAAGTGGACGGCCAGGACGTTGAGAAGTGGATGGAGCGCAGCCAACAGGAACTGGAGCAACAGAGGGCTACCCACGATGGAATCTCTAAGGGCCCCCTGTTCCCGCTGCCAGACGAGGCCGGCACTAACGGTCCAGTTCAACAGTTAGCCAGCGCACTAAGGGACCTGGTCGTCACTTCCGTGTCCGCTACTCACAACCCCAACCTGCTGAGTCGCATCAGCACGCCACGGGAGCTTCCCCTGTACTTCGGCGACCCAATGGAGTGGCTATCCTTCAAAAATGCCTACGAGGAGTCCACAACCATCTGTAAATTCAGTGACAAGGAAAACATGTGGCGCCTAAGGAAATGCCTACGTGGGCAAGCTAAAGAGGCAGTCACGGCTTTGTTGATAAGCAGCACGTCGCCTGAAATCGTGATGTCTACTCTTGAACTACAATTTGGTAACCCAGATATCATTATCTCAAGAATCATGCACGATGTCAAGAAGTTAAACCCGTTACCACAAGAATATCATAAAGAAATAGTGCCATTTTCAGTGAAAATAAAAAACTATGTTGCCTCTGTGCGAGAACTAAAACGTGAAGAGTACCTACAAGGTGTTAGTGTCGTGAACATAGTACTCTCTAAACTACCTACAGTGTTATTGTCTAAGTGGGCCGACTACAGTTACCCACTCATATCGGAAAACAAAAGGTATAGGCTAGATATATTGTCCGATTTCCTAGGGCAAGAAGCTATAAAAATATCTACGTGCAGTGCTAATCTAATGAACATTCGCTGGGACAATAAACGTAAACAACAAAGTGAAAATAACTCTCATGAAACTGTGTTATTACAAACCGTAAAACGTGATGAACAAAGTGACAATACAAAGTGCCGTTTCTGTCGCAATTATAAACATAAACTAACAGAGTGCAAAAAGTTTAAAAAATCATTACGTAAAGATAGGTGGTCGTATGTAAAGCGTGTAGGTATATGCTACAAGTGCCTAATATCTCATCACGACAGGCAAACCTGCCCCGCCGCTGTGTGTGATGTAAACGGGTGCGGCGAGCCACACCACCGTCTACTACATTACATCCCGAGTGTGCGTCAAAACAATAACAATAATAACGTCACAGTGCAATCACTCCCCACCGAAACGGCACCCTCAGAGACTGAAACCAGTGTTCAAAGTGAAACGGTAACCCATATAAACTCGAACAATTGCTCAGTGTTATTAAAAGTGCTACCGATAAACATTCATGGACCTAATGGTATACTCACTACGTGCGCGTTGCTCGACGACGGCTCGACAGTGTCTATGATGAGCGCGGCACTGGCGGCTCGAGCCGGCCTCCGAGGCCGTAAACAGTCAATGCAAGTGCGAGGTGCGTGGGACAGTACGACATTATTGTGTGACACCGAACTACTGGACTTAGTCGTATCTAGTAAACACGGCAACGAATATAAAATCAGTGTACGCAGTGTCAATGAACTAAGTTTACCTACACAGGACTTACCTTTAGTGAAATGTGAGAACTATGAATACTTACGTGAAATTAAAGACGAACTCTGCCTCGGTCCGCTTAAACCTGAAATAATAATAGGACAAGATAATTATCACTTACTCATACCTTTAGAAGTTGTTGTCGGCAAACCAAACGAGCCGTGCGCGACTCGTACTCCGATGGGTTGGTGCCTGCACGGCCGGGTGCCGCGCGTATTGTCTTCGTCGCGCGTGCATCACTCCACGTTCTTCATCACCGACGACGTCGCTGAAAATAAATACAATGATGATTACAACTTACGTAAACTCCACGACGATGTACGACATTACTTCTCAATAGAATCCATGGGGGTGTCTGCTTCCAAACCACGGCAGAACTCCGAAGACCAGCGTGCCTGGGATCACCTTGAACAAACCTCCATGCTCATAGACGGCAGGTGGCAAGTAGGCTTGCCCTGGAAGGACACTAACTGCGTAATGCCCGAGTCACTACCTACCGCTATGTCCCGGCTAAAAGGTGTTGAATTAAAAATGAAGAAGAGTGTAGAGTACGCTCAAAGGTACAACGAGCGTGTACAACATTTACTTGTTAACGATTACGCAGAAGAGTTATTAAACGATGTAACAAATTCAAAAACTTGGTACTTACCACATTTTGGAGTTGACAACCCGAACAAGAAGAAACTTCGTTTGGTGTTTGACGCTGCAGCCAAATCGTCAGGGCTGTCACTAAATGACTATCTACTTAAAGGGCCGGACCTACTTGTGTCTCTCTTTGGTATCATGTTACGATTTCGAGAAAATAGAATAGCAGTAACAGCAGACATAAAGGATATGTTTTTGAGAGTGAAAATCCGCCCAGAAGATAGGGATGCCCTGCGATTTATTTTTAAAGGCAGTCCCGGTAAGCCGTACAACCCTGAAACGTTACAAGATAGTGAAATAAAAACATATGTTATGACGTCATTAATATTTGGCGCTAACTGCTCGCCATTTATAGCACAATATGTTAAAAACAAGAACGCCCAACGCTTCCAGTCAACCATGCCGTCAGCTGCTGCAGCTATACACACTCAGCACTATATGGACGATTATATCGACAGTTTACCTAATGAACAAACTGCGATTCAATTGATAAAGGACGTCATGTCAATTCATTCACAAGGAGGCTTCGAATTACGTAACTGGAACAGTAATAGCGAAGCGGTGCTCAACAGCGTGCCAAAAGAGACTCTCGGCGACGCCGCTGTAAGGTTCAAATCCGGCGAGCAAAATCAGGGTGAACGAATATTAGGTCTTGTGTGGCATACGGATGACGATACGTTGAGGTTCGATGTATCATTTAAAAAGGTTCCTGAGAATATAATTAGTGGGCAGAAGGTACCCACGAAGAGGGAGATGTTACGCGTAGTAATGTCTATATTTGATGTTTACGGATTCTTGTCGCCGATCACAATTAATGGAAAATTAATATTACAAGAAACATGGCTTTTAAACATCAGCTGGGATGATCCAGTTACCGAAGACATATACAAAAAATGGCAAAAATGGATTTCTTTATTACAATCATTGCAGTGCATTACATTACCACGTTACTACCCGGCAGTCACGGCGAGGGTGAGCAGAACGGGAGGTGAAACAAACCCGCTATACCCGTCGCGCCCGCGCCCGCGGTCCCCCGGCGCTACGCCGCCTGTAGAGAGCGCTACGCCCGTAGCGGAACGCTTGAGTGCTACGAGTGCTACGCCGCGCACGACTGATGATAAGCGGGGTCAATGCATTAGTGATAACTGCTATGAACATCTACAATTACACATATTTTGCGACGCATCGACGAAGGCGATGTGCGCTGTGGCATACTGGCGCTGGCAAGACAATGATTGTGTGCGCGTAGCATTTATAGCTAGTCGCTGCCGCGTCGCGCCCGTCAAATTGGTATCAGTCCCGCGTCTGGAGCTTCAGGCCGCTGTACTCGCTGCAAGGCTGGCTGAAACTATAAAAAAGGAACACAAAATTAAAGCAGAGAGCGTAACATTTTGGTGTGATTCAAGTACAGTACTTACCTGGATACGTAATGATGCACGTAATTATAAACAGTACGTGGCACATCGTCTCGGCGAAATAGACGAACTAAGTAATTTAAATGACTGGAGATACGTACCTACAAAGCTGAATGTAGCCGATATCGCCACAAGGGAATCATATGACTGTTCTATATTGGAAAAAGAGTGGATACACGGACCTACCTTTCTACGTAGTGAGGAAGACCAATGGCCTCAAGATTTCATGCTTCTCGAACCTGAAAAGAAGGAAACAGAGTCACAAGTAGAATGTATTAACACTATACAATTAAAAAATATAGAAATGAACTTACCGGTACCAGACGCTACTAGATTTTCTTCCTGGCTTCGCTTGCTTCGAACTACTTCTACTGTTCTGAAATTCATAAAAAAATGTAAACGACTTACCAACCAGTTCGATGAAACTATGGAGAAAGCTGAAGAGTTATTATTGAAATATTCACAAGCGCAGTCGTTCCAGAAAGAAATAGCTGAAATAAAAAATAAAAGTTGTGTTTCAAAAAACAGTAAAATACTTACTTTATCACCATACTTGGACGAGCACGGAGTAATGCGTGTTGGTGGACGTATCAGCGCTGCTGCTGGTGTGCTACCTGAAACAAAAAACCCTATAATATTAGATGGAAAAAATTACATTGCAAGATTAATTATAAAGCATTATCATATACAATACGCTCACGGAAACCAGGAGGCGGTAGTGAACGAAATTAAACAAAGATATTGGATCACACGACTGAGACCTACCGTTAGAACTGTCACTTCTCAATGCATGTTGTGCAGGATAAGAAAAAGCAAGCCAGAAGTGCCAAGAATGGGAGACTTACCTGGCGCTCGCTTGGCCCATCACCAACGTCCTTTCACCTTTTGTGGCGTGGATCTTTTTGGTCCCATGGAAGTGACGGTTGGAAGACGCAGAGAAAAGAGATACGGTGTCCTTTTTACATGTATGACTGTGCGAGCCATCCATCTGGAAATTGTTGCGTCACTTACCTCCGACTCATTTATAATGGCACTGCGAAGGATGGCAGCGAGACGTGGTTGGCCACAATATTTATTTTCCGACAACGGAACTAATTTCAAGGGAGCGGATACAGAATTAAAAAGGTCAATTCAAGGTTTAGACGAAGAGGTACTGAAAAATGAAGCGTTGAACCATGGCACCAAGTGGACCTTCATACCGCCTGCAAGCCCACACTGGGGTGGGGCATGGGAAAGGCTGATTAGAAGTGTGAAGACGTCTTTAAAAGTAATATTGAATGAGCGTGCCCCTAAAGATGAGACCCTAAATACACTGCTGGCTGAAGTAGAAAATATGGTTAACAGTCGACCACTAACTCATGTTTCTGTAGACCCGAATAGCCCGGAGACTTTAACCCCTAATCACTTCCTTGTGGGTACATCGTCTAGCTTACCTCAAATTGGAAAATTTAACGATCGTGATTTATACCTGAGGAAACAATGGCGGGTTTCTCAAAGATTAGCGGACATGTACTGGCGCAGGTGGGTCAAAGAAATACTGCCAGACATGTTACCTCGGAGGAAATGGCTAGAAGAAACGAGGAAGTTAGAAGTTGGCGATCTAGTCCTTGTGGTGGATCCAGATGGCCCTCGTAACTTGTGGCCCAAAGGCTTAATCCAAGAGGTTTACCCTGGCAGAGACGGCCGAGTAAGAATGGTAAAAATAAAAACGAAGTCAGGCATCCTTACTAGGTCAGCCCCACGCGTCGCTCGAATACCAATTGTTGATGAGTGCTGCTAGCAGCACTGGGGTGGGGCGTGTAAGCGACGCGAATAAATCGAGAAAGATCGCGGGGAACGAGTGCGGGGCGCGCCGGCCGCTCGACCGCGCCGCGCAACTCGCCTCCTCGCGCGCGCTGCGCCGCCGCCATGACTTTTAGTGCGAAAACCTAATGCGAGCCGTTCGCACGCCGCGTTGCTTTTATTTGTGTTAGCGATAATATCGCTGAATGTTAAAATTTAGTCTTGTTTTCTTTACAATATATTAGTCTACCAACTCAAGCAGTTTTCTTTGTCATCTCCACCCTTTACACCTACTTAGCCAGAAAGCCACAACCATGTTCGAGTTTGTATGACTTAATTGTTATTGTTTTTATTTTCAATTAAATAATTCGTGTAACGTATGATCAACACGTTAGCCTAAAAATAATATCTACTTAGTTTAAGTAAATAAATATCTACTTAGTTTTCGCTGTTGTAAACGGGAGTCAAAGGTTGAAGCTGAAAACCAGCGCTAGGTAACCCTCTAGGGGGGCCCTAGAGCTCCCCTAACCCTCTTATGCTTAAGCATAAGCTGACGCTTGAACCTTTTGCTTTCGGCATTATAGTTATTTTGTAAATACCTAATTACTACAATCATGGCTGTAATATTGAAAACAATAAACTTTTATTCTATTCTAATAGTTACCCTACATTTTCACAAAATGCTATGCATCACCACGGTACTTTGACTTACGCGGTCGCGGACGCGTGCTTTTTAAACTTGCTATCTCTAGAAAGATAAATACCTAGTATAGCTACAATAAGTTCAACGTCCGCGCTATTTCTTTGTCTACGAAATTAAAGGGATTGTGAAAATGAAAAATTAAGGTATGTTTTTTTATTGATAGTAATGAAGGTTGCAAAGTGATCAAGTTTTTTCATGTCGATAAAATTCAGAATTTAACAATTTAGCAATTTCTATTTGCTCTTACAGACATAGTAAAATAAAACTCTTGTTTCGTAATAAAATCTATTATTAAATGTACAATGATCACTATTAATTTAGATTGTCTAATACCAGTATGATTTGACAGGTACTCTGTCCTCTTTGATGCCCATCTCTTCCATTATGTCCATTTCAAAGGTACGTAGTTTTGGCGCGAACGTTATCTGTATACAACAACAAAAAAAGATTAGGAATTGTGTTCACGAGTGCGACAAATATTTTTAAGTATAAGGTTTAGAAAACGAAGTGTATGATGTATTTAACGAGAAGGACAAAAAACCTAGTAAAAGTTGCTGGGAGTCGTCCTTGTGGAAGTCACTAAGAAGTTCTTGATCAGCAGTGGAGACCTCTTTTATAGTGCAGATTAAGCCTGGCTTTAAACGCGGCGCGTCCGCTTGTTTTGTATAAACTTTTGTTAATCGGCTTAAAGCGCGGCGCAACCGCTTGCTTTGCTTATCATTATCTCTCATACCTGTTAGTTCTTAGTATTCACCTACAATTTGTTAGGTAAAAAAAAATTTTACCTTGACAGCTGCATCACTAGATGTGTCCTTGTCTGTATTTTCAATGTAAAGCTCTTTGCTCTTAAAATCTATGGTCTCGTCCGCCGTTTTTGGGATTGGAATAATTCTGCTACTGGCCATAGACACTCGCACCTTGAATTAAATAAAAAATATTACTAATTAAATGCCCAAACTAGCAGGAGATAGATATTATCACATCAAAAGATGGGTAATATAAGGATAAAAGTTAACTACGTAAAGATACCATTATTATTATTACTAAAAAAACTATAGTTTTAGAGAAGCTAAAATTCTCTATTTTACTTAGCATCATAATTAGGATCAAAATCGAAGACCTCACATGTTATACTTCAAATATATAGTTGCAGTATGACAGCTTATTACATTAATTTTTTTACTACCATTTGGCAGGTGCAGTTCATTTGTTTTGCCAAATCTTTGAATGCCATTGCCAGCAGCCAAAATAAATGTCCTAGCAACTGCTAGTATACAACTGATGTAGTTGTTACTCTTTTAACTATTTTCTATGTATATTAGATAGCAATAAAATAATGAACTTGAAGAATGAAGTTTTGTAATAACTTTTCTAAAACTTTGAAATTTAGTAAACAATTTCGTCTCTCACCACAAACTACTTTTAAAATAATTATAAGCAAAATTGTAAATGTAGATTTGTTATTCATTTTATTAAGACAATATCAATCTCTCACATAATTTTTAATAGAAATAAGAAGTGTTTAATTATATGTCCTTCTATGTAATTCTAAATTTTGTAACTGTATATTGCTACCAATAAATAATTTAAAAACTTAATGTTTCAGCAGTCTGTTCTATTATTGGATAGTTGTTATTACACTAAGGCCAATATTCAGAAACAATGCTAAGCGTAATGTTTCCATATGTTAAATTTGTATTACAATTTGACATACGTTTGAAGTTAAGTTAAGTTAAGTTTATGCTTAGCATCGTCTCTGAATATTAGCCTAACGGCCGCACTCAGAGACGTCGTAATAGAGACCCAAGATATCCTAGTACACTGACAACAAACTCAAATATGGAAAAATAGACCAAGATATAGTAGCCACTGTTTGTTGACGATTCATTAAGGTTAAGTGACGTCTCTGAGTTTGACAATAAGGGCCACTTTATTTGATGTTTTTACCAATAAAAATAACTGTTATTATTGCCCCTTACCTTGTCCCCTTCCTCAGTGTATCTCCACTCGAATTCTGTGGGCTTCAGTGTCTCAGGGTCAACAAGTTTGACATCAGATGTGACCAGGAGTGGTGCCTCCGACTGGATGGTAATGCCTGGGAAGTTTTTGTCTTTGCCCACCTGTAAAAACAAAACAATATGGATAAGAATGGTAGAGAGAAATTGCTGGTTCAACATGCATAGCACATACACATTTTTTTTGGTATGGTATGTACTTCAATCCTTACTAATATTATAAATGTGAAAGTATCTCTGTCTGTTTATCTGTCTCGCTTTCAAACCAAAACTACTGAACCAATTTAAATGAAATTTGGTACACAGATAGTCTAGAGCCTGAGAAAGGACATATTTTTCAATGTGAAAAAATGGCTGTAAGGGGCTGAAATAGGGGATGAAAGTTATAAGAAATACGGAATACCCAGACCACGCGGGCGAAGCCGCTGGTGGAATGCTAGTAATAAATGAAATAAAAAAACATTTAACTGTATAAGCCTTTAAAAAGGTATTATTTTCAACATCAACATTTCCAATATCCATTAGAAAAATCCCAAAAATGGCTACTCTGCAATTGACAGATTCATATGATAAAGCAACAATAAAATTGTAAATAGATATAACTGTTTACTGCATATCTTTACAAGACTGACAGAAAGACTGATACCTAGATTTAGCAAAATATTAAGAAGTTTTCCTGACAATTGTGTCTCAAATTCACAATAGACCAACTTCAGTTGCCGTTATAACATTACAACATACTTACAACTCTAAGATGTGTGTTCATCCCTTCTACGATAACCCAGTTACGTTCTTGAATCACTTGTGACACTATGCCTTGCTTGCCTTTGTCTTTGCCCACCATGATCTCCACACGGTCACCTCTGGAAGTTAATCGCTTTAATCACACATGCATCACACCTATACGTATTAGATATGAGCGCCGCGCCGGCGCGCCGCCGTCGCCGTGAGTTCATGTCGGCGCGCCGCCGCCGAGTGTAGCATGCGGCGCGCCGCCGCAACTTGCTTTCTCGCGCGCATGACCGGCCCGACCGCGTCCCTTCGCCGCACCTAGAGTTGCCAGGCGTCCGGATAAAGCCGGACATAGTTAGACTTTTTGATTGTCTGTCCGGCCAAAATAGACTGGCTGTGATAGGCTTTTTACATATCGCAAACGAACGAGTACTGAGCGTAGCCGAGCGAAGGCGAGTCGACTTGCGGACGCTCCCGCAGTCATGCCCGCCCAGGGATGTCTGGCTTTTTTACCCAAATGTCCAGCCGAACCGGCTGGTCTGTCCGGCTATTATAATTGTCTGGTTTAGCGACCTGGCAAACCTAGCCGCGCCAGTGACTCTCACATGGGTAGTACTGCAGGTCACGGAAACCGTGAATCGTATCACAGACGAGCGCTTACCTGTAGTAGTACCATATGTGAGCGGAGTCACTAACAAGATTGGCCACAAGCGTGTTTCAATTAAAACAAGCCGCTGAAGGAGATCAGTCAGTTTTTACCACCTGTGAAGTATCACTACCTCTACATGATGCAGGAGTATACAAGCTTGATTGTGACTGTGGTCTCTCTTACATAGGCCAAACTAAACGAAGCGTAGGGACCCGCGTAAAAGAACACATAGCTAAAGTCAAACTCCGCCGTTCCGAAAAGTCTGCAATTTATGAACCCTTGACAAGGCCCAGCATTACATCAGATTTAATAAACCACCAGTCCTCGCAAAAGTTAACCGATTCCTACCCAGGATGATTCGTGAGGCTATTTAAATTAAAAACACCCATATTTCAATAGAGAAGATGGATGGGTCCTACCACCTGCTTGGAACCCTATTATAGATTCGACATCAGCCCGTATTCGTTCACTGCTGGACGTAGGCCTCCTTTAGTGAACGCCACAGAGCTCGATCTTTAGCTCTTTTCATCCAGTTGCTGCCAGCTACCTTCTGCAGGTCGTCACTCCACCTGGCCGGCGGGCGTCCTACACTACGCCTGCCTAGACGCGGTCCCACCTAAGAACTCGTTTACTCCAACGATTGTCGGTTCTCCGAGAGACTTGACCGGCCCATTGCCACTTCAGCGTGCTGATCCTTTTAGCTATATCGGTTATTTTGGTTCTCTGACGTATAACCTCATTACGAATTTTATCCCTCAAAGAGAGACTCCGAGCATAGCTCTCTCCAAAGCTCGCTGTGCGACTTTGAACTTATGGACCGGTTTCGCCGTGAGTGTCCACGTTTCAGCTGCGTAGGCATGACTGGTGGGACGCGCGCATCGAAGACTTTCGTCTTAAGGCAATGTGGAATGGATAGCGAGAAGACTAGTCGAAGTTTACCAAATGCAGCCAGTCCATCCCAGCTGAATCCTCCTTTCGGCTTCCTTCTCGAAGTTATTTCTACCTACTTGCATTGTCTGCCCTAGGTACACGTATTCCGGAACCACTTCGGACGACCGGTCTCGGGGTAATAGGGTCATTAAACATAACCTTTGTTGTATCTATGTTCATTATAGATTCAATTAAATCTAACACCAAGCCTAAAACTGCAAGACCGAAGGACACGGTGAGCTCGTTCTGCGTGAATCGGATTGCCAATAATTAAAAAAATTTTGGGTAGCTGTTAGTAATTAAAACGTCAAGACGCCTACCACCTTAGTCACCCGTGACCATGGACGCTGTAAAGGGTCCGAAACGTCGGGATTCAAATAATATCAATATAACGCGAAAAAATCCATAGTTTTATTTCAGTTATGTATTTTGCAAAGACTCCATAATCGAATAAACGGCGTTTTTTTGTACGTCTGATTATGCATAATTAAATATTTTCTTATAGGTAGGTATAATATTTTCTGATCCCAACTTATTATTTAGAATACCTACTGCAAAATTGAAATTAAAAAAATAATTATGTTCCTATAAAAAGCTTTTTTGGTGACAACAGTATGATTTTCGTTATGCTATTTTTAACAAATCTCTCCCTTATTAAAAAACACTATGGCCCACGGCCGGCCACGCCGCGCCGCCGCGACGCCGCCGCCGCCGTGGAAATTTTTTGGCCACGCCGCCGCCGTGAAATTGGCCATCGGCGCTCATGTCTAATACGTATTCCATTACATGTATACTTTGGGTCCAATGTAATAGAGAACATGAGTATTGATATTAACTTGGCACAAATCTAAAAAAACAATTTTGATTGATAGAACCCATAAGCCCACGCCCTCATCGTCATCATTATAGAGAACCCACTCTTGTGTGGGTTCGGTTTCGGACCCTTGTATGTGAGCCGAGGGCCACACCCAGGCCCTCATGCTCAGCAGTCTAGCGAAACATGAATGACATGAAGTTTGGAAGAATTTGGTGAAGACAGTGTTTTACACAGGATTTTAGAATGCTTGTATCTGTGTGCATGGTATGGTATAGCGGGCTGTTTTCCGCAACTCCATGTATTGTCAATGCGCGTATTTTGTTTATTGTGCATGGAGAAATACCAATTTATTTATGTCATGCCATCACACCCATATTCCCTGAAGGAATAGGCAGAGGTGTACTTATTGTGAGTACTTATAGAGGTGCACATGTATTTGCCGGTATGTTTAAATTCCATATAATAAGGGGCGAGCCTATTGTCATCAACCAAGCACCAACCTTAAAATCAGACTCCAAACTGCTACTGGGAATTTCACAACCAACAACCCAACAACACTGCTCAACCCGGTAATCGAACCCAGGAGCTCTAGCGTAGCAGTCAAGCTCGGGACCACTAGACCAACCGGGAAGTCTATTTATGTGTTATAAGAAAATAGGCAGCCATAACGATTAATGTTCATACTTGAAGAAACTCCATTCTCCCACTGGTTCAAGGAACACTTTCTTCCTCAATACGTTGCGATCGTTTTGCATACGGAACTGACTAGTCCACGGCCTGTTTGTCGTGAAACGATACTTCTTACGGGCTATCTGAGCCTTTGCGTACTGTGGATAGTTTGAAGGGTTCTTCCAATACACCTAGAAAAGAATTTTTTTTAAAATAATTTAGAGGTTATTTTCTTTAACGATGCTAAGATTATGGGTAAGCTTGAGATTGCTGAACATGTACCTGTTCATAGCTCCTTTTTACGTAAGACTCGGGGAAATTTGAATATTTAATAGTCAAATCGCCAACTTTCTTCCCTAAAAATCCGAATATTCGCATATTTGTTTTGTTTCGTAACCTTGTTTTGAATTGATGAAATTGAATTTGGTGAAATAAGTGAATTTTGAAGACTTTTTGCAATACACAAAAAATCTGACAACTTTGATTGACAATGACATTGACATTATTGAGTTTGACAATTGAAAGGCCCATTACACGCTGTAAGTTTTGTTGTCTATTTCATTCGCTCAACATAAATCCAAACCATTTCAGCATTTATTGTTCTTCTCAATCCGTGTCACCATGGGCGTACCCAGCTTTTGGCCCAGGGGGGGGCAGTTGAGGAATTTCTCAGCTTTTCTTAGAGTTTCTGACTATACGGTATCCTTTTATAAACCGGTCATGCTATGCTAACTCTAAATTTTCCTGGAATCAAATAAAATAGTTTTCTTCCTCTACGCTGAAATGGTTATTGACGCCTGGAGAGTCAGCAAAAAAAATTGAACCGAACGTCGGATGATGATGGATGATGAAATTTATTATTGTTGCCCGGAAAGTCATCAACAAAGCTCAGAACCGTAAATCGGATGAATTTCTGACCGGTATTCTTATAAGCCAGTCATGCTAACTCAACGCTTGATTTATCCGGGATTTATAAATTAAAAAAAATATTGCTTAACGTAGCAATGAAAATTGACGACTGAGAGTCCGCAAACGAGAAGTCGAAAACTTGGGCCACCCACCTTGGACAGATTAGGTTAGAAGGGTAATTACAATCAGTTTGTTACTAGACCTCCAGTTATCTCACACAGTAAGAGCGAGCGAAGCGAGCTCAAAAATTTGGCCACCTACCACGGACAAGCTGGGATAGAAGAGTAACTACAATTAGTTTGTTTACTACCTCCAGGTGTCTCATGTAAGAGCGAGCGCAGCGAGCTCGAAAATTGAAGCCACCCTCCTCGCACAGGCTGGGTTAGAAAAGTAACTACAATTAGTTTGTTGACTACCTTCAGGTGTCTCATGTAAGAGCGAGCGAAGCGAGCTCGAAAATTTGAGCCACCCACCTTGGACAGGTTAGGTTAGAGAGGTCATTACAATTAGTTTGTTACTACCTCCAGTTGTCTCATGTAAAAGTGAGCTCGTAAATTGAGGAAACCCACTTAGGACAGGCGACGTTAGTGAAGGGAGTAATTACAATTAGTTTCTTGCTACCTCCGTGCGGCCAGCGCCACCCCTGGGAACCTGGCGCTCCGGGCCATGGCTCTTTGGCCCTAGTGTAAATACGCCACTATAAAGGTCGGATGAGTATCCGAACCGGTATCCTTATAAACCGGTCATGCTAGCTTAGCGCTCCTACATATTTAGGGAGTCAACAAAATACAATATAATAATTGTGTTGCTCAACTTGGTTAATGACGCCTTGAAAATCGGCAATAGGATATCTTCCGGTGATCGCCCGAGTTTCTGACCGGTATTTTTATAAGCTCGTCACTCTCGATTTTTCCAAAACAAATAAACGATATAAATTATTTGCGCAGCATAATCGGTTTATAAGAATACCAGTCAGATATTCATCCAATCCTGGTTATTTCGGTGAATTTGGTTTTTTTGGTGATATCAGGTATTACTATTATCACGTCGAGCAAGAAAATCTCTTTCAGGCATCAATATTGTCAGTGTATCACGTCGAGCAAGTAAAATCTAAAGTTAAGCTAGCTTAAGCGATTTATAAGTATACCGATTGGAAACTCATCTGATCTTTGAAAGACTTGTTGCTCAATAATAATTGCTACCTCAAACAACTGAATTATATTTTACTGGTTATTTTTTTAATTGTTGCTTTAATGAGGTCTTCAGCAACAAATATTGGTCTATTTGTTTCCCTGATTATATAGTATTTAGCTATTTTTTATGCTATCTTTAAGTAAAGCTAGCATTGTTGTAAATTTTGTAAGATTAGTTCGAGCAACAAAATCGTTTTGTAGCAACTAATTGTTAACAAAAAGCGACAAATAGTGAATATTTTTCTATTTTGACAATTTGTCACTGCCAGTGTTAAGTAACTTGTCGGGGACAAGTTTGTTCCGTCCTACACACAACACGAAAAAGGTTTTTTTATCTTACTATAACTTTTATCTACGCGGGCATCCAAGTTCCGGGCGTCTTTCAAACTGCAACGTTGTCACACACTATTTCCTAATCTATTATTCCGAGCTACACCAGCCGGGGCTTGCTAATACTTCGCAGAGAACGCATTTCGACAACATTTATTCTTTCATGGTTCTTTGCCATACTCTAAAGCTAACATTCAGAGACGACGCTCAGCGTAAAGTAAGGCTTCTGTACATACGGAAGCATAAGTTCATGCTTAGCCTCGTTTCTGAATATTAGCCTAAGGCCATACCCAACATAAACCTGTCGGTGCTAAACGTACAAATAACGAAGATCATTGAATTAATTGATTTTGTTTATCAGCCCAATAAATTTCATACTTAGTGCATATTTTTTATTATTTTTGTACCAGCTCAAACCCACCCATTCAGAAACGGCCCGCATACTAGGCCCGTGCCCCCCCACGGGCCTGGCATGCGGGCCCGTGTAGGCTAGAGCCCAGCTGGCAATCGCCACCCTGATTATATGGCCAGTCCAATTCTGGGTATCGCTACAAAATATTTTTAATGTAAAATTCAATGTAGAGATAATCTACATTAAAAATGCGCGACCCAGTGAACTTCATAACCCAAAGTTAATTCTTTATAATATTATTTTCTCACTTTTTAAACCTGAGATTTTGGACTTCTACAATAATTCAAAAACAAAATTAGGCAAATCCATTTTGCCGCTGTCGAGTTTTTGTGAGACTAACTAAATAAATAACAGACTAGTATTTAATTATTTTTTTAGTGTATCTTTATCAGAACAAATTATTTTATCGTTGTTTTGAAGAGTTTTTGATTTTGAACGTAATTTTACATAGACAATAGTTTAAATTTTATTTTTTTATTTGACACACAAAATTAGCTGTCAGTTTCATTCAATAAACCATTAAAAATATAAAATCTGTTGTATTACAAAATAAACTAGAAATGCAATACCATTTTCACGCGTAGAGTAATTTTAAGTGCATTTTTAATAAGTTTTAATTTATTTCTAAGCAAAATTAGCAAAATTATTATCACCCATAGACAATTGACGTAAATCAGCTGTCCAATATCAGTCGTTGTAGGTGGCAGCACCGCGTCACGTGAATTTTCATGGCGTTGAAGGGCTAGTCCCGAATTGTCTTGTGATTTCACCAAATTATTTGCTGTTTCGAATATTTAGTGTTAAACAGCATTAATTTATAAGTTCCAGGTGAGTGTTGTGTTGTAACAGAGTGTATAGCGCAGTGGATGTTGCCGTTTTATGCTTTTGCGCGGGACTGGAAGATGTCAAAGTTGGTAGTGACGGAGTGCAAGGGGTGGTTTGGGGTGATTTCCTTGGCTTAGCTCTCGCCCGGCGCCAGGATGTCTGACCGCCGAGCGGGCGCCGTTGGAACGACCTCGATATTGATTGGGTGCATGAGCCCGTTGCGTCAGTGTTCTGGCTAAAAACACCAGACCGTCGGCCGCATCCGCGGGATCTACACATCTCATTCGCAGCTCAAAATCGATTTTTCCAACAACGAAAATGTTTTCAACTATACTAAATATGTAACATTGGTTACTACGTGCGTTTTCTATGTGAGCCTTTATAATAGTAGGTCATATGAGCTGATATTACACTGTCTTGTGTGTTTTTTCAGTGGTGAACATGTCTGAATACTGGGTGATTAGTGCCCCGGGCGACAAGACCTGCCAGCAGACCTGGGACACCCTCAACAATGCCACTAAGTCGGGCAACCTTAGTGCCAACTACAAATTCCCAATCCCGGACCTAAAGGTAACTTTTACTTTACTTTTTCACTATCCACATACAAATACGCTCTATTATAACAATTGCTTTAAACAATTTATTTGTGTCACTAACCTATTCAATGATTACTGAAAATGTCCTTGAAATACTCATGTTTCTGTCAATTATGAACAAATAATGAATTTGGATTGGGATCAATTAAATTGAAAACCAGTGTTGTAACCCACAGTGAAAACTTTTGATCTTTTGATTTTACACAACATTAAAAATATTCTGTCATAGTTAATATTATTAGACATAATTATTAACAATCACACACCCTCACTTACTAATAAACATTTCATTCATAATGTATTTCCATGTACAAACATTCAAAATCCTCTGAAAAAGTAAATAAGAATATTTAAGAATATTAACTTATATATCTCAATGGTACAAATAATGTTTCAGAATGAACACACTGTACATAGCAATTATCATTCTGCCATGAATTTGATCTGATTAATTGATTTGATCTGTTTAATTGGTTTAATATTTTGGATAATATAACAGCTTCTTCATTTTATTAAATTTACTGCTGACTGTACACTGTTTAGTCAACTCATGTCATATATGAGATGACATTTGAAGGAAAAAAAAAACAGTGTGTAAGATACTTATTTGTTGTAGAGGTTGTCTGATTGTTGAACTTAAGTATCACAATTCATCTATCATCATCAGTATTATTAAATTGTAGGTACACTCATATACACATTAAAGTTATCATGTAATAACTAAGACTGTACATACAACTGGTTTGACAAGTCTATTAGAATACTTTATTATTAATTTGATAATCATCCCATTGTATATACTGTGCAGTCTTAGTCCATATTATACTCAAACGAGAAATATAATTCTGGAAAACATATACAATTGTACTGCCCTTTACAACAGCAGCTGTTCATAATTAAAAAAAACTATTCCACATTTGAAGTATTCAATAAGATTGGCCTTGAATAAATTCATTTCATAACCAAGTCACATAAATAAAATCTTCATCTTCACAATTAGTTCATAAATAATTCACTGATCATGGCAAAATCATATTAGTATTGATTTTAAATTGAAATAAACTTACTATGCTATAAAATTTAATATAATTCTTCTGTTTGTGTGTTTGTCATCTAACTCCTAAACTGCTAGACCAATTTGGTTGATGTAAAATCAACCAAATGGATGATTTGGAAACACAGTTAGGCCCAGTAGGTGGCGCAACTGTCGGACGCAAATTGTTTTTTCTTTTAAAGTTAGCACTTAACAAATTGGCTCTCACACTCATGTCTAATCATTGGTGCTGAAGATGAAACCCTAAAATGTTCAATGTTGCTACTTAGTTTACATTTCTGAAAGTTTATTCATAAAATTGAATTCATTTCATGCTCTACAAATTCGATAGTGAATGCACCTTTTTTATTTTATTGTGGAAGTGTTGTAAATATAATGTTTTTTTATTATTGTTTTCAGGTGGGGACATTGGATCAGTTGGTGGGCCTGTCCGATGACTTGGGTAAGCTTGATGTCTTCGTTGAAACTGTCACAAGGAAGGTCGCTCAGTACCTTGGCGAGGTGAGTTGTATGAATAATACATAATAGTTTTTTGTTTTCAAATATCCACTCATCTTATTAATGAATTTAATAAAAATATATTTTAAAGAAACCACTAGCAACCCTCTTTACATTATACGGTAAAATATTATTATGTAATTAAATTAAAAGAAAGTAAACTTAGAGATAATAATTAATAACAATCAAATATTTTAGTGATGTTTCAAATGTTGTTATCGTTTTTTCATTAATTAGTAGTTCAAGGACTAATTATTCTGGTCCGACCTTTATGTAGATAAATGCTTTGGCATAGATTTATTTTAATTCAAATAAATGTCAATTTCAGCTCTATTGATTACGGGTTTAAGAAAAAAAAAAAAAATTCTTCGTATTTTAAAATTTCTTAATATGTGAACAATATCTTTCCTGCAGGTACTAGAAGATCAACGCGATAAGCTCCATGAGAACCTTATGGCGAACAACAGTAAGTCATTTTTCAAATTTTTCCCATGGCACTAAACATTTTAATTTTTGAAATTCAATTTTTTAAAACCCATTTGATTGTTTTGTGCCATTTGTTTATAGATATTTTTGGAAGTTGAAAAAAGGTTTGACAATGAAACATTAAACATAGAATTTTAACAACAAAATAGGATTATTTTGCATGATTTAAATTAAAAATAGAGAGAAAAGTTATTTATGGCATGTTTGGGAAACTATAGAAAAATTAAAGCTAAAGAATTGGGTCTATGATGTTACCAGCATGAGAACTAATTTTTAAAATAGAAACAGAATGAACTGGTGTAGAGAAATAAATAAATTAAAAGCACAGAGTAGTGCGAAAAATTATTAGCATGTGTCGCTGAATTTCAATGGTTAAAATTGTCTTCTCTTATAAATTTATTTTTTAATTTATTTATTTATATTTACCTATTTTTTATATTTTGCATGTAATATTTTCTACCCACACTGTCACTGTGTTCAAACAAGTCAGTCAGTGTGTTTTATTTTATTTTAATATATTTTATATTATTTTGCGATTATACAGCGTAATACCCGAGAATGTTTATATAATTTTTATACATTTTCTCACACATAACACATCTCATCTCAATCCCGATAATTCACAATTACCTTTATTTGAGCACTAATGTGTACTTAATTATATAACGTTAATCGACGAACCTTGGTGAAATATGCACAACCCACAATTTATTAAAATAATTATTTTTCGAATTTGATTACTACCTTTTCATAAAAAATGGTTGTAAAAACAAGTTTCGTTGATAAGATTCCTCAACATGTCACTTTTAAAATCAAAAGCTAAGAATGTTGAGTGGACAGTGTTTGTATATTTATTTTTAGTTAGAGGTTCGTCCACATACGACGTAAATCGGACCTCTTTGCACCACTGCACTTGTGTGTGATATGTAAATAGATTTAATGGAATGTATAGAGAACTATTTATGTTGCATAAACACTTTATTGGTATCACGGCAATCGATATTCGGTATCAATATTTGTTTTGTCATTGTGAAGAGAAATAATTTGGAGAAAATTGAAGATTTATTAGATAAAATTGGTATGGGCCTCATCATCAAATAAAGGTAAATTTATATAATAGTTTATTTCTAAATTGTTATTCTATTTAGGTAGGCGATTGGCTTTCAGATCTAAAGGGAAATAATATCAGCATTGCAAATTCATTAAATTTAATACGAAATTCTAATGCATAACTATTTTCTATTATTGTCAGAATTAAATGCGATACAGAGAGAATATATTTCTATATATATTTTGTGTACATAACAATGCTTTTATATTAAAATATACAGTTACTGCTTTTTATTTTATTTTTTGATTTCATAAGTTTGTTATGATTCAATCGTGTTTAGAATTAATTTGATATATATTTTAGATTGAGAATGTTAGTTTTTGGGATTGCATTTCAGTGTCTGAAAAATGGAAAAAAGTTTGCGGCAGTGAGTAATGTTTTTTTTCGTAGTTTATGTAAATTGAGCTTTGTTAGTATTATTGTGCGAGCTTCAAATATAATATCTAAGCTTCGAATATCTGTGTATTTTTACGATATTTTTGGCAAATACTATCGCTACATAATAATATGTTTGTTACAGTTTTTTTTTCTATATATATTATATATGATAATAATTGGTTTTGGTAATTTGTAGGTTTTATAAATATTACGATCAACTCCGAAAAGTGCAGATTAAAATCCTTTATTGTAATATTTTATTACCTTTGAAGAATAATAAATACTGGTGTATCTCAGTAGATTCGGATTTTATTGGTAAATAAAATTACGTTGTGTTTTTAATAGTTTCGTTTAAATGGTAAAAACCATATGTCATTTTATGGCATATTTATATGGAATTTTTTAAAATAACAATTTAAGCAGGTAATCTTACTGCCCAGCGTAGAATAAATATTTTATTTTTATCGACTAGGAGGGATAGTTATCGAGAACGTGGGTGTTTGTATATCATCTAATACATCTTCCATCTATAGTAATAAAAAAAACCTGAAAGGCGATGAAAGCTTTCCAGTCACATGAAGAAATATCCATAATTGTTTCCTTAGGATTGGAGTATGATATACTTAGAAAAACATTTCTGTTTATCCATATTGGACGTGATTTAAACATTTTTTAAACAATATTATGGTCCTTATTAACCTGATGTGGACAGATTAAGTCTAGATTAATTTACTACTATCCAATCAGTGTCGAATTTAGGTGAAGTATTAAATGTATTACATCACATTTTCAGTGTCCAACTCTTGAAAAACAGATATAATATTGTTATCGACAGTGAAAGTGTGACTTCAGATCAGATGAGATAATATTAAAGATTACGATACATATTACAAAATATGTAATATTAATGTAAGGGCGATATGTAATGGATAAAACTACTTAATATTTTTGGTATTTATTTATTTGAAATTTTTTCTGTTCTTACTATAGGTATCGAAACGTAACATTACGAACGAATCTACCAATTAAATGGAATAACCCTCCTCCTTCGGCAGTCGGGAAAAACCAGATTTTTCTGTTTATGATTTTTGCCGCTGAGTTCGCCTAGATTGGTAACGCCGGATTGCCAAATATCCTGCATTATTAATGTTGTTTCGGTTTGAAGGGTAATTTAGCCAGTGAAACTACTGGACAAATGATATAAATAACTGAGAGATTTCTAACTCTCAATGCCTGCCTGCCATGGTGAACGGCAACCGCAGCCATTTGTTTGTCATCGTATGGTGATGGATGATGCAGGTTCACTCCCATTAAATGGCGATGACCTCGTGATGTTTAAATATGTTTTGCAGCAGTTCATTGCATTCATAAATTTATGTAACTTTATAAGAGAGTCATATCCATTACATATCTTCATAGTGTTAAATTTTTATACGTTGTAAGTTGTCGCACATTATGTTGTAATATGTAAGATTACTGAATATAATGTCTTCATACCATAGATAATAGCAATCACTGCCTCACAAGAACATTCATAGCTTAGCTGTATCAAGCTTTAAAAAATGTCTATGCTTTGCGCTTCTTAATTTATTATTATTATTTAGTTTATTTATTTTTTATGAAAATATATTCTTTATTTTGCTCCTGTCCTATACTAAATCCTCTTTTTGTTTCATCCTAATTTCGCCGAAGCGATAAAAGCGATATTTTGATGATCCATTTCGAAATAGATACGAGATTTATTCTAAAACAAGGACATAAAGCATTGAAATAACTTTATAACCGCCATAAAACTATACACAAACATTGAATAAAAGCGGGATGTAGTAGCATTTGGTAGTGAATGGTCGTGGAAGTGTGAAGTAATAAAATCGAAGCTTAGTGAAGTTTTTGAGATGGGTTACCGTCTTACCGACTGTGCCGACTCTAGGCATTGACTCATACGCGGACCCCGGCGGGGGCGAGCCGCCGCCCACGCCCACGTCACCCGTCTGCGATTCGGCGTTCTCGGAGCACCACGGGTGTTGGCCCTGTGAGCATCGAGAACATTCCGAATACGAGGCCTCGCAGCCGTCGCAACCGTCCAGCGGGCGCAGCTCGCCGCGGTGGGACGATGACGACGAAGAGGAACGCCACCACCATATTCTCACACAAGGTTTAGGAGACCTAACCTTCGCCTGACCTAACTCCTTGATTTGGACGGAACTTGAAACTATTGCAAGTTTTCATTTATCAATTAAAGTTTGTGAGTCAAGTTCTATTCAAACTAATTCCCGGTAGGACCTGTCTATTCTAGTTAGGAAAACGAAGCTTTAAACTATATCTAAGGTTTCGTTGTTACGTTCAGCGCTAACTGCAGACGCGAGAGTAGGTTGTGTGATGGCAGTGATTGTTATATCTTCTATCAATATCTTGCAAAATTTACTGGTTTTATGTCTAATATTACAAACAGCAGATGGCGCTGGCCGTATTTTATATTTCGCGAGCGCCATCCTGAATTTATGTTTCTTTTTTTCAAAATTAAATGCAAGTTTAGGGTGACGCTACGAAGATGTGGCTAGGAAATTCACGGAATGTACGTCCTGTTACCACATCACTCTGTGCAAGCGACGTCTTGACGTTTACAAGTAATGTCTATATTGTGTAGTTAACATAAACCGGGAAATTCGCGAAATAATATCGTGTATTTCAAAAATTTCGCGATCTTCCCAGTAGAAGCTTAATACACAGTCGAATGTGTTTTATATAGCTTTTTAAGTTATTTTTAGTTTGCTTAGATGTTTAATTTATTAATACTGTCGTTGTTGTATTTTTTACTATATTTTTAATTTTTACTTATAACAAAAACACTGTTTATGACTTATACCTTTTTTTTTTGTGCGTGTACGTTATATGGATCAGCAAATCTATGATATGGTTTCAATAAAGGTTTTATTACGAAAAAAAAACCGAGTGTGACAGAGGTGTTGAGACTAGGTTTTTATAAACAAATGTTCATATTTATTCTATTCAGAGCAGCAAAAGAATTAATGTTTACAAAACACTACTCACTTAGCAAATTACGGTGCCGCGAACAAAGGATTTATTAATGTTACAGTGCAGTGAAGTGAAGGACAACCTTATGCCCTTAATAATAGGGTCAGCTACCATGATTTTCAATCATACATAATTGTAACTCGACGGCCAAGTCGTAGGAAAATTCATACATAAGGACCAACAATTAAAAAGTTAGTAAATGAATAAAAAAAACCTTTCAGCAATCATTTTGACACCAGGGGCCTCAGCGCATCTGTTATTTTGCAAGAGACGATGGATCGATTTTTAAAAATGCCGAAACAGGGTTTCATGGCAACTTTTAAAACCATTTATTTTGCTACACAACCCAGTACCCACATAAAAACAAAAATCTTACATTTTTGAGTCGTAATGTCAAGTATGACAGGGCGATAATAAAAAAGTATTTCATTTGATGCTTTTGAAAACTATTTGCCAAACTCATGAATGCACTTACCAATATCTACATAACTAGTTCTATTCCTAATCATAGTTACAATTCCCCGGTTTACGTACCTTGTTTCAGTCGCCCACGTTATTGGCTTAGACCATATTTCACGTAGTTATAGTAAAAGATATAAATAGCTTTATTTCAAAGCCCGATCATAACCTTGATTTCGTCGTAGGAGTTATTCGTGAGCTGTATAATGTATACTGGTGTTTATTATGGCTAAACGATTTGTTTGACTTGAAAAGAACAGGAACGCGTAGGCGAATCGTTTGTTTAAGTGATGTCTGGTCTGCAAAGCTAATATTTACGAGAAAAAAATGAATTTTCTGTTTTTTTACCACGACAAGACAATCTAACATCGTTGTGCCCGAGGGCAGTCTTAATCCGTTTGGGTCCGTCTGAGCATAATACAATTCAAAAACCCTATATATATTAATTAAAAATCTAAAAGTAAAAAATGCCTAATTTTGTTTTTAGTTTTTTTTTTGTATCTGGAATTATTACTCGAACTTTAGGAGGGGATATATTAACAGTGGGAGGGTGAAAAAACAGGGTTTTTACTAAAAATTTAGAGGTTTAACAACATTTATGCAATTTATTGACATTAGTTATGTTATTGACAGATATTTCGTGATTATTTTGGGACTTAATTATTTCCGTGATTGTATCTAAAATATATGTATCTTGATAATGATTACTTGTTCGTTCTGAATACAATCGCAGCTCTAATATTAGCACAATTATACATCACAACAAGGAAAGTTGCAAGCCCTAATAAATAATTTAAAAAAATAAGTTTGCATATTTTACTTTTCAACTGATTTCAAAAACTCAATGGTTTTGGAGAAAGTCATAAATTGCTTTAGGTTCGTGATATAAAATGAATGTTTTTTTTAAATATTAATACTTATGTGCTTTGTTTTTATAGAATATAATATAAAAGGACTACATCATATTCTAATCAGGTCTACAATTATGTGGCTTTAATTTGATATAAATCAAAATGTTTAGACCAGAGAAAATGTAATGTAGTTCGTAATACCCGTATTGAAAAATGAAATATTAAAATATTCATTCATAGAAAACGAATATCAGATTCTATAGATTTTATAAAGCAAATTGATTGTACAAAGTTGTTTTTTAATACGGGTATTTCGCATGAAATTGTGCATGAGAATATTAATATAGTGCATGTCTCTATATCGTATAGACCCATGCTATAGATGTGTTAAGACAGGGCCCCTGTACACAACTTTATTTAAATTTTACAAATATTTATTTAAAATCAATAAATGTCGTTGGCCCTAGTGTTTATTAAAAAATCTCGGTTTTATTATTATGTAATTAAATAAAACAATCGAAATACAAATAAATTACATCAGAACCTGTAAAAAATGGGTTAGCAAATGTAATGTTAATTTTGTTACTGACTGTACCAGGCAAGAAATAAAAAAAAAACATTATGTTCCTTCAATTCCAAAAACTTGTGAAAATATCAAAGATCTTACTAAGTTCAAGGTTAACAAAATCTTATTACGAAATAAATATTGTTTATGGAACATTTTCTTGCTTCTGATCCAATACATTTGTGAAAAAAAATTGTGGCTAGACGAGATTATATTAATAACTAGCTTCCCGCCTGCGGCTTTGCTCGCGTGGTATGTTATTATACATATAAACCTTCCTTAAGAATCACTCTATCTATTAAAAAAACCGCATCAAAATCCGTTGCGTAGTTTTAAATATCTAAGCATACATAGGGACAGACAGACGCGACGGAGGACTTTGTTTTATAATATGTAGTGATAAGGTTCAACTGAAATAAAATCTGAAAACGAATTCACAGACATATGTGTACGGGATGGCCTAGTCTACGTATAATGCACGTACAGCTAGATGTATTTTTTTTAGTTTATTGACCAACGCTTTTCATGTGTTTTTTCTGTTCATTTTTGTTCAGCACTTTATAAAACATATTGACAACTTTTTAGTGTGAACCGTTTTGTTATATGTTGGTTTTAGTATAAGAATGTACCAAGTGTTTTGTCTTGATATCGTTTTATTAAAATTAATAATAATTTTTTATAATTAAAATTCATAAATAAATTAAAAAATATTTTTTTAAATTCATATCAGTCACAATCAAACAAGTTGATTGCATTACAAAATATAGTAAAGATTTTTAACTATTGTGCCTTTTTGTTTATTTATATTTTTTTTTTTGTCTGACAAATTCATTATATTACAGGCGACCTGCCATCTTACCTGACCCGTTTCCAATGGGACATGGCGAAATACCCCATCAAGCAGAGTCTGCGCAACATCGCTGATATTATCAGTAAACAGGTACACATTCATATTTACGATAGATATGTGTGTAATTTATCTGATTTTACCATCACGGTGAACTGTATGTGCACTAATGTACACCCACAGTTCGCCGGTATGGTTAGATCCCAATAATGGGGCGAACCTATTGCCGTCAACCGGGCACAAGATGACATCCAGATTCCCGAGCTGCTATTGAGAATTTCACGGAATCGAACCCAGGACCGTAGCCGTCGCACTTGGGATCAGCAGTCAGGACAGTTATATGTGATATTCCCCTGATTTAGTTCGTATTTTTAACATTGGAATGAAATCTGCAACGGTAACTGGCTGGTTAGCCTAGTGCCCCTAAGCGCGACTGCAAGGCTTTATTCGCAGGTATTTCTATAAATTTCTCACTAACAGCTCGGAGTATGGTTAATGGCAGTGGGACCTAAACATTCTGGTGAACTCTAGGTGTACATACTGTACATTAATGCACTTTTTATTAACCTTTCGTGAATATAGGCGTGATGGTATGTGTTTAGGTTATGATCTACTAGCCCGCAGTAGCGATGAATCAAAATTCACTATAAATTACCCGACTGTATAAAGAACACTGAAACAACTCATTATTCGAAGCTAAACTAAAGCTGCTGGCAATGTTGTTACAGAAATGTTATTTTTCTTTAAAAGAATTTATGGTTAAAATAAAGCGCTTCTATAAAGAGCTATAAAGATAATTATAGAAATAGTTTCAGTATTTGTCTATAATTAAAAAATCACTATGCTTTTATAATATGATTATTATGTAATAATGGAGTTCTATTAAATGTTACTAAGAAACAACACTTTTTTACATTATAAATATAACTATATTTTCTAAAAACTACATAGTGCAATAAATAAATAAAAATTTTACGCAATGCCTAAATGGTCCCGCTCAGGTGGGGCAGATCGACTCGGATCTGAAACAGAAGTCATCCGCCTACAACTCACTCAAGGGCAACTTACAGAACTTGGAGAAGAAACAGACGTAAGTATTGAATTAATGTATTACTCTCTTTCTTCACAAGCACCAATGACGGATACGTTTAAAGGGAATCGTTTGTCTCGGTATGGGCATGTTGAGGACGGATGAAATGCATTTTTCTAAGAATGATTTCAAGGACCCACCATACTTCTGGAGAAGTCGATATGATGGAAAAGGGAGAGTGAATAAAGAGATGGCGGCTAACAGAGATGAATACAAGAAAGAGATATGCAGCATTGACCCTATATGAATTGGGATAAGTGCAGGAAGATGATGATCATATTTTATTTCTTTATTTCTTGGGACTCGGAAAATTGACGGACAAAAGTTACACACACGAGTCGAAATAACTACTTATCTGTGGACTACACAAATGTTTGTTTTGTATTGTAATCAAATTCACGTCACTCGGCATAACAATGTGGCCTTAACCGCCATTTGTATTTGCATTCAGCAATCTTACTAATACTATATAGGTGAAAGTTTGTAAGTTTGGGATGTTTGTTGCTCTTTAACGGCAAAATGGCTGAACCGAATTGGCCGAAAGTTAAAATGGTGGGGGATGCAACTTGTAGTTTGGATGTCCTCAAAGTTCATAACCCCACGCAGGCGAAGCTGCCGGCAAAAGCTAGTGTTGTCAAAAGTGGTGACGTACATACCTTTTTTATCGTGCGTAAATCTTCATGAATGCCCAAAAAGGAAAGGCAGATAGTTATACCAAACTCTTACCGACTAAAAACATGGCCGTCTTTAGCACAATGTGGAGGGGGCTCCGAGATCTCTGATGAACGCACTGGTGGCTCTCCTGTGCTTTGCCTTGGGCTCATCACAAAAAACTGCAGCCAAAAAAAAATTGTCCTCAAAAATGTACTAAAATTTTGACAACCAATTTTGTGTTCCATTCTTTTTAAGGGAAATGCAAACCTTTTTAAGTGACATACCTACTGATAGCCACAAATAAGCTCATACTTTCTTAAACACTCAAATTATTGGGTTAATCTCTGAAATTATAAACTAGAATAGTCTCAATATTATTCGCAGCTGTAGAAATACGTTTGTTTGTTTTGATTGCAAAATTTCTTCTTTTTGATGGCAACAGTCACAATTCACAAATCCTAGTTTATGACCGTTAAATTCAAACATTTCAAAGCACATAAAACTTAGCATCTGTTCGTATAAAGATTGTGATTAGGAGTTATTTATAATATTTTTCATTTTGTCTACAGTTCTGTACTATCTAAAGTTGTCGAGAAAACTGAAAATATGGGTTAGGTTTCTTTTAGTTGCGGGAGCATTCTTAATAATGACTGTTCTAGCGTTGAAACAAGACATGACAATGTGACATCAATTAACAAGTTGATTAACTGACAGCTATATCATTGGCGTATTTGTCCTCAGTGCGACTGCTAACGGTCTTGGGTTGGATTCCCGTCTCGAGCAAACTGTTATTGGGTTTTTTAGTATAAAATTCTCAGTAGCAAATAGTTTGGATTTGATCCCTGTTAATGGCAACAGCCTCGCCCCCTATTAAATAGGAGCTAAAGCTAAACAGACCGGCGAACTGTTCAATGTTTCATTTTAAAAAGCGTCGGATGGATGCTATTTGAGATATTTTCAAAATCTGTCAATAAATCTGGCTCACGCTTTTTAACCCCCGACGCTAAAACGACCGGGTGTATAAGTTTGACGTGTCTGTGTGTGTGTGTGTGTGTGGTGGCATCGTAGCTCCCGAACGGATGAACCGATTTTGATTTTGTGTTTTTTTAGCTAAAATAGCGGATTACATATTTTTTCACAACTCCCTCAATATAGGTATCAAATGAAAGGGCTTAACTAGTAGAATACTAAACACTATGATAAATTTCAAATCCAAGATGGCCGCCACCACAAAATGGCAAATTACATTTCGTGTCGGGCGTTTTGTAAATTTTTAATTTATTACAGAATTGAACAGTCACATCAATATTTTAAAATAGCATTTCAAAAGCTCTACTGCGGAATTTATTTACAATAATTATTTTGACTTTTTCTCCATAAATTTTAGTTTTTTTTTACTATTATTTATGTATTTCCATATTGTATTACAGAAGAAATCTTCAAACCCCTAACAGTCACTGCCACTTATGAAGACTAATCTAATATTGTGCTTGCAGTGGTAGTCTGCTGACCCGCAACCTGGCGGACCTCGTGAAGAAGGAGCACTTCATCCTGGACAGCGAGTACCTCACCACACTGCTGGTCATCGTGCCCAAGTTAGTTTTTTTTTAATTGTAATCTATACATATAAAATGCTTTGTCCTGAATGACTGACTCACTGACGGATCAACGCACAGCCGAAACCGCTGATCGAAAAAATCTGAAAGTTAGAGGGTGTGTTCTTTGTATGACGTAGGCATCCGATAAGAAAGGATTTTCCGAAATTCCACCCCTAAGGGCCTGAAAAAGGGGGGCAAAGTTTGTATGGGACAACGTGATTCCTTGGTCCAATCTACTTCAAATTTTGCACAAATATTATTTAACAGAATTGAAGGAAAACGTGTTTTATATTTTATTGAAATTCATCCCCTAACTGGGTTAAATAGGGGTAAAAAGTTATTTTTCTTCGAAGTTGATATCAATACTCCTTAGTGTTTCTTATTTTAATTAGATTAAAATAAAAATTTTGACACATGAGTTGTCAATTCCTCAGCAGTAAACAATGTCAAGTAGTAAAGGCTCTTTACTCAATAAACAAAGATTTAATAAATTCCAGTATAATAAATACGTAGTGATATCTTTTTTTGAGTGCTCCTGCTGTAACAGGCAAGACTTTTATTAAGTTTAACATCGGCCAAAGTCAGAAGCAATCGTGATATCGCCTTAGCGGTCGCATCGTCCAGAATTGCTGCCACGCTGATGGAAGGAGGTAAAACTGCACTAATAAACTGCGTTCAAACCTAAACCCCACTCTGCAATACACCCAAATAAAGTACTATGGCCGAAGTTTGGGGTGTGAGTACTATGGCTTTTAAAAGGGATTACTGTATTGTCAGCAGGCGATTTCTGGCAGACTTTACCAGTAGAGCTCAGAAGTAAAAGCGCGTGAAGCGATCTTATTTGTGGACAGTTCTCAGACCCGTTCCTTAAAATAGAAAATGGTGGAACACATTAAAATTGAGAGTCGGTGCCCCAATTATGTTGCTGCGGAATATAAATCCACCAAAAATATGCAATGGCACCAGATTTCAAGTGAAAACACGCATCGCAATGTAATCGAGTCAACTATACTGACCAGTTGTTCTCGAGGAGAGTATGTATTTATTCCTAGGATTCCACTAACACCATCAAATTACCCCCTTTGAATTCAAGAGAGTGCAGTTTCCCATCAAAGTCTGCTTTACAGTAACCATAAACAAAGCTGAAGGTCAAACTCTTGGTAGCGGGAGTAGATTTGAGGGAAAGCTGCTTCTCCCGCGGGCAGAGTATGTGGCATGCTCCAGAATAAGCGCACAGAGTAGCCTGTTGATTCTAGCGATTCTCCGAAGAAAAAACAAAATATATTGTTACAAAGAAATACTGTGGCAGGTGTAGTATTTCTATTTCGTTGTAAAAAGATAATAGATAATAACCCCATGTAACTTACACCAGATCAAAGACCGAGCTTAATGTTCATAAAATATATAATGTACTTATCAAATTTTTATTTTGTTTTCATGCTTCTTGATCCTTAAAATCCCTACAACATAATAAAGATTGTTATATTTTATAAGTATTCAAACATTTTCACATATCAATTTTTTGTTTTATCAAAATTGATAACCTGAAAAACCTAATAATTTTTAAATTAAAAATCCTATTAGAACCATTTTCGACTTCTACGCGGACGAAGTTGCGGGCATAAGCTACTTAGTCTATACTATAATCCTACTAATATTATAAATGTGAAAGTTTGTTAGGATGGATGGATGGATGGATGGATGGATGTTTGTTACTCTTTCACGCAAAAACTACTGAACGGATCTGGATGAAATTTGGCACAGAGATAGATTATAGTCTGGAATAGCACATAGGCTACTTTTTATCCGTGTAAAATGTATGGTTCCCGTGGGATAGCGGGCGAAGCCGCTGGCGGAAAGCTAGTAATATTATAAAGAGGTAAAGTTTATGAGGTTGTACTTTGTAGGGGGTAACCACTCTGGCTCTACGGAACCGATTTAAAAAAAATCTTTCACTTAAAAATTACATTACACACTAGAGGTGTGCGCCGCGCCGCCACGCCGCCGCCGCCGGCGGACCTGAAGCACGCCGCCGCCGCCGGTCGTGAGACCGGCGTGAAATCGGCGTGTCTTTATAAGTTTATTTCATTGACAAATAAACGCCTCATCAAGTCCTTCAGAAGCTATTTAACTCTGTCATACTCGAGAGCACAACGCCGGAGGCATAGAACAGACGCGCAGACTTATCTCGCTTCTGAGTCATGACTACAAGTTGTTTTCAAGGGTCATCACGAATCATCTCGAGCGCAGGTTTGATGACTTCTAGCCTTTGGAACAAGCCGGTTTCCGAAAAGGTTTTAGTACCATAGACCACTTCCATACGCTTCAGCATATTTACAGAAGACCAAGAATTGAAATCAGCCACTTTGCTTAGCGTTTGTGGACTATGAGAAAGCCTTCGATTGAAACTTGGGCGATGCTGCAATCTCTGCAGCGGTGCCACATTGACTATCGGTATATCGAAGCGTTCTTCTTCTTCGTGTCGAAGGTACGACGTTTTAAAATAAAATTTGGTGTGCCCAAAAACTTCGCTACTTCCACACTATCGTCAGTTGCTGCGCAGAGATGCCTTTGATTGCATGTTATGGGGCACAAAAGACAGGATAGGAGGTGCACCATTGTTTGCGGCACAGTTCCACAACCACACCCTGCAGCCGTTTTCCGTCAACTATACCACAATGCCTCAAGACAAAAGTCTTTAACCAGTGATGACATATTGCACAGAGACGTGGTCACTCACTATGGGCCAAAGCTCAAGGTCACTCAGCGAGCTATGCTTGGTATATCTCTACGCTACCAAATCAGAAATGAGGAGATCCGTAGAAGAACCAAATGACCGATATAGCCGAAAGGATTAGCAAGTTGAAGTGGCAGTGGGTGGGGCACATAGCTCGTAGAACTGATGGCTGGTGGGGCAGAATGGTTCTGGAATGAAGACCACGCGCCGGAAAGCGCAACATGGGATGGCCTCCAACGAGATAGACCGGAGACCTGATAAAGGTGGCTGGGAGTCGTTGGATGCAGACAACGTACGACCGGTCCCTGTGAAAGTCAATAGGGGAGGTCTTTGTTCAGCTGTGGACCTCTTTTGGCTGATATGATGATGATGATATTGTAATATGTTGTTTTTTCTAAAACTAGAAGGTAATAAAACCTGAATTGTCTGTCTTCTCTTTGAAGTCTAAATCAAAAGTACTGACGCCGATTTCACGCCGGTTACGCCGCCGCCGCCGGCAAAATTTTGCCATCACGCCGCCGCCGACGAAAATTAAATCGGCGCACACCTCTATTACACACTTCTTTTACTTAAAAGGTACATCCCTCGGTCGAATGACGGATTAAATAATTTTCTTTTTTTTAGCGTCGGGTTTTTTTAAACATTTAATGTCTTTATTATAATAAGATGATAAACAAGCATACGGGACGTCTGATGCCAGGCGGCGCAACATCTGACTTGCTCGGTGGTAGAACTTCTTTGAGTGTTCGAGTCTCATTTTCTTTTTTTTCTTTTTTGCGGCTATAATGTCACTGCGACCTTAGTAGATCTGTTGTGATCGCCGCTTGATGATCTAAACTTAGAGTTCACTGCTAATCCCTGAGGCTGACACAAATTGCAGGATTTGCTTAGGGGTGAGGTCCTTTATTTCATCTGGGCTTAAGATATATTTTCCTAGATGAGCACTGCGCTTGTATATCAGCGATCCACATTCCGCCAGAAGGTAGAGTGGTGTTCCATCAGCATCCTCACAGCGTCGGCAGGTGCGCGTATCACTATCATGATGACTGGTCATCAGTTCTCACATCAGTTGGTTTTATTTTAAAAACTTATGTGTTGTTCAGGTCAATGTTCAACGACTGGAACGTGAACTACGAGAAGATCACCGACATGATCGTGCCGCGCTCCACGCAGCTCATCTACCAGGACAACGACTACGGACTGTTCTCCGTCACGCTCTTCAAGAAGGTACGTCATCAGCTCACAGCTCACTATCTCTACACTTCTACAGTTAAGTTCTAGCCAATATTTTTATCCGGGCTGAAGTTGGGGCGAACTAACTTAAAAAAAAACCGTTGAAATTTAAAAAAGACAGAAATTGGATTCAAATTTGCGCCAACTTCAGCTTGGACAAAAAGATATTGGCGTTTACCGTACAGTGTACATTTTATAAAACATTCCCCCGCCGCGTTTGTGGTTTGTGCACTAAAAGGAATTTTACAGTCCGACATTTTACGATCCGATATGGCAGGTCACATAAAATGTATACTAGTTTGTGCACTATACGTAATTTTACCGTCCGATATTTTACTTTTCCGGTAAAATGTCGGACTGTAAAGTTCACAAGGAATTTTACACACAAACAAAGAGACAGACAGACAGAGCGTTGAGAGGGAGAGTTAGAAGCGAGACTAGATCTAAATTACGGAGTCTGAGTACAGAATTTTAATGATAATCATTTTTATTTGCTGAAAGTGTTGGTACAATGAAGGTCTTAATACAGTAATTTACTATCCTAGCACTTCACTTAGTCACAAATTAGACATGCAAATAACAAAAAATACAAAATGTCCATTACCAATTAAATTATAAATAACTAGCTTTTGCCCGCGGCTTCGCTTACGTGGATGTAGAAACAAAATTAGGATTAGAAATTGATCCCATTGATAAAAAACTTGTATTTTAAAGTAGTGTATTAGAGGTTTGTAAAAAGGGCCTCGTGACTAAGTTATAACGGCGCTAAGCTCAATGAATATTGTGGGTTCGATTCCGGTCGACAATTAGTCTCGGTACTGAGGTACTTTATGAGGTACTGAGGTGATGCTGTTTGTGAAAATATGTCCAAAAGAAAACGGAAGCTTCAGTTAGTCGTAATAACTCGTAATTCTAACCAAGCTTTACAACTATTTAATTTTAATTTAAGTCTATACCACTTTAAACGTTTATAACTAATCAACAATCATGATATCTGCGCATAATGACAACTTAATAAAAGAACCAACAATAATGATCCCTTATATCAATAGGAATGCATACTACAGAGAGGTCAAGCTCTATCTCAGCATCTACGCAACCGAGTGGAATGAGATATACCTAATTTTTTTAGTTGAACGATAGACTTTTAAATAGAAAATAAAAAACAAAAAACCAACAATGATGATCTCTTCTTTCTATGGGCTTGCATACAACAGAGAGGTCAAGCTGTATCCAAGGATCTATTCAAATAATTGAAAAAAGCTTTACATCAGTTTTTAAGTTGGAAATTATGCTTTACAACAGTTCATACAAAATTCTAATCTATTCAGTAAGTTTAGCGCCAACCCCTAACAAACAGACAAACAGACAAGAATTCTAAAAATCACATTTTTGGGTTCGCGATCGTTTATATACTCTAACCCAATTGTTTTTTTTTTAAATATCTTCAATGTACAGAAATGACTTTTTTACAATTTTATAATAGTTATAAATAATTATTAACATCGTTTAAACAGTCATTTACATAATAAAATTATTTTTTTAACATCCATACCTTGAGTCCTTTATAAAGGGCAACAGACCAGCCGAAGCCGCTGGCGAAAAGCTAGTAACCCACAAAAAAATCCTAATATGGAGTGTTTTCCCAGGTGGTGGACGAGTTCAAGCTGCACGCGCGCGAGCGCAAGTTCGTGGTGCGCGAGTTCTCGTACAACGAGGCAGACCTCGCCGCCGGCAAGAACGAGATCACCAAGCTCGTCACCGACAAGAAGAAGCAGTTCGTAAGTACTAACATCTTATTATCGAAGCCTTAAAAAGGGCTAGTATTCATTTGTATACATTTATTCATTAAAACAATTTTACAATTTGTATTTAAATGTTTTCACATATTTAAACTAAACAATAACAGTAATATATAATTTGAGGTTTAAATTAGTAAATGAAAATGTAAAGTTTAATAACTATAAAAAGCAATGCATAAGAAACTACTGAACCGATTTAAATGAAATTTGGTACACAGATAGTCATGAGCCTGGGAAAGGACATAGGCTACTTTTTAATGCGAAAAAAGGGCTATAAGGGGTTGGAATAGGGGATGAAAGTTATAAGAAATACCCAGACTTACTATACTAGAAAGCTAGATCTGAATAAAAAAATAAACTGTACTATGGTAACGGTAATTGTAACTGCAACATGGTTGAGTCAAACGGCGCCGATACACACGTCATGCTCGTGAACGAGTGCTGTCTGTCGGGACTGGTCGGCTCTTACTGCTATGGCACTAATTTCAATTCTAATACTTACGTACTCTTTAATCTCTGAATCTACACATCAAGCTGCATCATCCTCATTACTATTCACAACAATTGTTACTGTTACCACACACATATTTTAAAAAAAAGAGTATCTATGGAGTTTCTTGCCGGCTCTTCTCCATAAGACCCACTTTTTTTGGAACCGTGCAACTAGTTTAACGTTTCAAAAGTACCTATTTATATGGTCTAATTGAAATAAAATATTTTGAATTTGAATTGGTTACGGTAGTTGACAGCATTCCCACCATCATGCGTAAGAGATGCGCATCTCTGCTATGCCGTGTCCGCGCCAGCCCCAACACCATTCTAAGAACGCTCGCTGATAGGTGGGACTCTCCGATCTTGGGGCGGTAGATACGACTGCATGCGCTCAAGTAGATAGGTATTCCCCAGGTTCGGCGTGCCTCACGCAGCTTAGAATATAGGTTACTAATACTAGCTTATAAGTTTACATTGTTACTAACAAATACCTATGGAAGTGATTCTGAAAATAAATGTTTATTATTATTATGTATTTTTATAGACCTTGCTTGCAAATAAATGGACATAATACTGAACGTTGTTTCCCTCAGGGTCCGTTGGTGCGATGGTTGAAGGTGAACTTCTCGGAGTGCTTCTGCGCCTGGATCCACGTGAAGGCGCTGCGTGTGTTCGTCGAGTCTGTCCTGAGGTTAGTCGCAACGACTCAACAGCCATTAGATGTCAAATATCTTTGACGACGTCTGTGGTCTAGTGTTTCGAGTACCGGATTGCTGATTACGATGTCGTGGGTTCGATTCCCACAAGACACAAACATTTATTGTGATGAACTTAAGTGTTTCTGTTTGTCTGGGTGTTTCTTATGTATAAAAGTGTGTATTTACAAAAAGTATATAAGTATTATATCCATTACTAGACAATGGATATACTCATAGTATTAGCTAGCTAGCTCTGCTTAGTTTGGGACTAGATGGTGCTGTGAAAAATGTCGGCTGCCTTATGAATATATTTATTATTTACACTCATATACAGTAAAAATTGGAGAAAAAAAAGATTGAGTTAAAATTAATAAAAACGACAGCCTACAACTCGAGCTTTCTTTTCTCTACTTTCCAATCCAATCCAATATACAAACAAGACAAAAATCTTGGAATGTATTCTGAAAAATAAAATAAAATTCTCTAGTGGTGAAAAACATCCATAGATAGTAGAGTGATAGATGTTATATCGTTAATGATTGTCCACAGATACGGTCTGCCGGTGAACTTCCAAGCGGTGGTGATGGTCCCCTCGCGCAAGAACACCAAGAAGCTGCGCGAGGTGCTGCAGCAACTGTACGCCCACCTCGACCACTCCACGCACCAGAACGCCAGCAGCGCACAGGACGTGAGTACACTGCCCGCCAATCTTCTTCACCGGGCTGAAGTTGCTGCGAGTTAACTTCAACCCGGCCGTAAATAAGAGGGTTTTCATTTCTTTCATTTACTATAAGAAAAAATCTAAAAATATAATTGAGATGGCTTTGGCAATAAGCATTCGGAGAATGTTAGTTTGTGTGTGAGTGTGTGTGTGTGTCTGTCTGTGGCATCGTAGCTCCCGAACGGCTGAACTGATTTTGATTTCGTTTTTTTTATTTGAAAGGTGAATTAGTCGGGAGTGTTCTTGAATGAAAATCGGTCCAAGATGGCCGCCGCGACAAAAAAGCGGATTCCATATTTTTTCACAACTCCCTCAATATGGGTATCAAATGAAAGGGCTTGACTAGGAGAATACTATACACTACAATAAATTTCAAATCCAAGATGGCCGCCACCATAAAATGGCAACGTGTCGGGTGTTTTCTAAATTTTTAATTTAGGTTAGGTTTTAAGTTTTCAAATTATAATAAGCGAAACAGTAGCCGCCATATTGTTACGTCACACTGTCATGTAAATAAATAAACTAAAAAGTGTGAACTGATCAAAGTTTGCCTTTGTTTGTTTACCTAGCCAGGTGAGGTCATGACCACAAAAAAACATGGCGTCCCGCTTAAAATTTAAATTCATTTTTAACCCCCGACGCAAAAACGACGGGGTGTTATAAGTTTGACGTGTCTGTGTGTGTGTGTGTGTGTGTGTCTGTGGCATCGTAGCTCCCGAACGGATGAACCGATTTTGATTTTGTTTTTTTTTATTTGAAAGGTGAATTAGTCGGGAGTGTTCTTAGCTATGTTTGATGAAAATCGGTCCAAGATGGCCGCCGTCACAAAATAGCGGATTACATATTTTTTCACAACTCCCTCAATATGGGAATCAAATGAAAGGGCTTAACTAGGAGAATACTAAAAATTCAAATCCAAGATGGCCACCACCACAAAATGGCAAATTACATTTTGTGTCGGGGGTTTTCAAAATTTTTAATGTTATTAGTGCAAGTAACCCTTCGGGGATTACTAATGTTCGGGCATGTTATGTTATGTATAAAAAATGTTATGTTAAATAAATAAATAGTAAATAATAATACAAAATATAATATATTATGAAGTTTCAAAGTTCCTCCTCTCTCCTACATTTGCCGTGCCTGACAAGGCCCACACATGTTTCTTATAAAACCTACTATTGTAATATCTATTTAACTTGTGGAGTGCAGTACATGATTGAGTATTGAGTATGTTAAAAATTCAGAAAATGTATGTGTTGTTTACAGAACGCTGAGCTGGCCGGCCTTGGGTTCGGTTCGTCAGATTACTTCCCGTACGTGTTCTACAAGGTTAACGTGGACATGATCGAGAAGGCCTAATTGCGCAGCATCGCATCAAGCAACCCGTTATATTAGGTAGGCAGTATTCTCGCCACCCTATTTACCGAAATCCTTACCAATATTATAAACTAACCTTAGCCCGCGACTTCGTTCCCGTTGAAGTTGATTTTTTCCCCCGTTTTGGCAACATTTTTAATTGAAACCACTCCTATTGGTCGTAGCGTGATGATATGATTTATATTATAGCATTCCTCGATAAACGGGCTATCTAACACAGGAAGATTATTCAAATCGGACCAGTAGTTCCTGAAATTTGCGCGTTCAACCAAACAAACTTCAACTTTATAATATTAGTATAAATGTAAAAGTAACTGTCCGTCTGTCAGTGTTACGCAATCACGCTTAAACTACTTAACCGATTTAAATGAAATTTGGTACAGAAATAGTCTAAGCCTGAGAAAGGACATAGGCTACTTTTTAATGCGGAAACGGTCTGTAAGTGGTTGAAATAAGGGATAAAAATTGGTATGGAAATTATGTCATTATTAAAGCTATTATTAGAAGTTTGAAACTAATTTTCTAGGCTTTTGATTAGTTTGTAAAGATTTTACCACGCAAGCGAAGCCACTGGCATTAAGCTAGTTAAGTAGCCCCGGAGCAAAAATACATTTCAACTAACAAATTTGAGATTTTATGTTTTTTTTTTTGTTTCAGGTAATGTTACCAGGTTCTTTATCCTGTGTGTTCGACCAACCGTATTTGGTCAAGCAATAGCATGAAGTTTCATCGTACAATTATTTTACTTTATAGCGAACATATCTAAATATCTATCCCCAAATTACTATCGGCTCTTGAAAAATAAAAAGCATATTTTTCTATGTGTACAGATTTTTTTGACTCTTTTTTTGTGACAACTTTAAATCATATTTTTTTCGATATACAATGCAGGTTGTTGGTTATAGATATTCGTGTAATTTATATAATGTGTTATTTATAAATAAGATGCCATTTTGAATTGAGAAAAAATTATAAAATTGTTGCAATAACCTTGATATAAAAGCTTACGGCTTGATGTTTTGTTGGACGTTTAAACATGTTTAAATGAATTGAGTTCAGTATTAAACTTGAGTTGCGTAGAGTAGCGTAACGCATACAATGTATATTAAACGTAAATAACATCAGATGCAAAGCTATGTAAATAAGAACATTCCTCATACATGTGTGTAGTACATAATAAAATATTATTCAAGTTACTGTTTTTGGTTGTTTTAATTTAACAGTTATATTAAATACTACTTCCTCTCACAAACCTTCGTGCTAGGTGTCTTTGAATTGTTTTGTTTTACGCTAGTCAATGGGTTCACGGATTCAATGGCGCAGTGGTCGCGGTATCGACTGCTATGCTATGAGTCGTGGGGTCGACACCACATAGACATTGTTTTAATAGTACAGTTCTCGCCAAACTTATTGTCCGGGTTGAAGTTGGCACGAGCTAACTTTAACCCGGCCGTAAAAATCGGAGAAACAAAATTATAGGATTGTAAATAAAAACGAAAGCTCAAGTCGCTGAGTTGCTGCTGTCGTTTTAAATCAGTTTAATGCAATATTTTTCTTTCTCCAATTTTTACGGCCGGGTTAAAGTTAGCTCGTGTCAACTTCAACCCGGACAATAAGTTTGGCGAGAACTGTAGTTTCTTTTACCTAAAGGCAGAAATCCACCTAGGCAAGAGACGCTACGCACGTGCGTAGCTTCGCTTTGCAAGAAAATGTATGGAATTGTATTCACAGCAACCTACTGACACGCTACACATGAATTGACGTCATTGGCACACGCGTGGGTTGCTCGGATGGGGAGCCCACGTAGCACGGTACACAAATTCGTGTATAGCGTGTGCTGCAGTGGAAACGTAGACCCACGTTGTCAAACAAATGAACGCACGCAACTAAGGTGCGCTGCGGTGGGTTTCCGTCTTTAATGGAAAGTGTAAGATCCGAGTTTTATTTATTAGCTGTATAGATGAGTAATGAAAGTGTGGCTGACCCAGGCTTGGCCACAATCAGGGATTTTAATTTTGATGACGTAAAAATGTAGTCGCTATTTGGTCGAAATTAATCACCAAATATCAGATTTTGTCGGTCACCGGTTCAAAATTTATAAGGGTTTATGGGTGGCCGTGCCAGAGTCAGCCTCCCCAGCTTGGCTACATTTATATCTCGGAAACTAGGCTGGCAGCTTTAGTCAGGTCGACTAAATCTGATATTTGGTGATATTCTACTAAATAGCGACTAAATCTGGAAGAAATCGGATCTTCGCTAGGTGCCCTAGTTTCCGAGATATAAACGTGGCCAAGCTGGGGAGGCTGACTCCGGCACGGCCACCTATAAACCCTTATAACTTTTGAACCGGTGACCGACTAAATCTGACATTTGGCTACTAATTTCGACTAAATAGCGACTAAATTTTTACATCATCAAAATTAAAATCCCTGATTGTGGCCAAGCCAGGGTCAGCCACACGTAATGAAATTACCTTCAGAGTTCTGTGGCCTGTGCTTTTTAGTTCCTAGGTGTTTTTTGGAGGCGGTTTGTTTTTTGTTTAAAAATAATACCCAAGACATTTGTAACTGGGATGTGCTACAACTTTGCTAAATAAATAGAAATAGCAGTATCTACCTAATATGGTGTAAAAATCATTTATTTCCAAAGGAATGCATACAAAATATAATCTTAGGAACTATGAACTGTAACTAATCTTCCCATTCATGGTCTTCTGTTTTGTTATCATCTTCCAGCACATTTGATGATACTGAGTTACCTCCTTCGTCCATTCTTTTGAACAGCGACGTCAATAACTTCTTATTCAAATGGTCTGTCTGGCTGATCTCCCTTGTCGGCTGATCAGGTATGTTTTCAGGGTTTACATTTACGGGCGCCGTTTTGTCGGGTGCAGGCATTTTGATTCTGTAGAATCAGGAAACAGAATTCAAAACAATGACGACTTGAGAGTTGAGACTACCACAACAAAGAAGGAAGAACGGTAAATTAGTAATACAATACAGCAACCAAACTTAAAACACTGGAAGGCGATATATTTATGTATGCATTACCCTTCTTGCTAATTTTGTCGGATTCTATTCTAATAATGTGTGAGTCAGAAACTTCAGAAAGAAACAAATTCACTTCACAATCACAACACAAGTTGACACGAAATGACAAGACACTAGACCAAGACGACATTGACAGACTTTTGTAATTAGTTGTCCCGTCCTGTCAATTTAAAAAAAACCCAAGTGTAGCGTTTTGTTGTTTCAAACATTGTTGATGTTAATTTTACCTAAATGGATATTTTGTGTAAAATTATTTTTAATTGAACAGACTTGATAATAAATAAATGGGTTTACAAAAACATTGTAATTATTTTTCTTTTCCTTATTCTAATTTAATGAAAACTAAACTTTACAATATTAACTGTAATAATATTAATATTACACACTACTCAAATAGTTAAACAATTAAAATAAATAAAATCTGAATGATTAAAAAATGTACGTAAGAGAAGGTAGTTCTCAGATTTTCTTTGCGTTCGTTCTTAATTTTTTTTTCAGCTGTCATCCCATACAAAACGTTCCAGCCAGCGACATTTTTCATCGGCTGGTGAATTTAGCCAAAGAAACGCCCTGAAAAGTTAGTAGGTAATTACGTCTAAATTAATATAAAATCATAAAATTCGTAACTAATCAGTAATCTTCAGTTTAAGTGCAGCAAGTCAATGATAAATTGTGTTTCAATGTCGGCTAGTCTAACGCTCTTACATAACTTGGATAAAAGGACATAACCTGCATTTCTGTCATCTGATTTTTGTGTTTTATATTTCAGAGCCGTAAAAATGTTGGGTCGTACAGCACCAGGTGTCTGCCAAGTGGTGGCGGTCGCCAACCAGCAGCAGAACAGGAATATGGCTACATTGAAAGCCATTTCCATCCGTCTGAAGTCTGTAAAGAACATTCAGAAGATAACCCAGTCCATGAAGATGGTGTCAGCTGCCAAGTGAGTGTGATTCCTTATTCGTGGTAAAGTAGTAGTTTTGAAAATGGAACGTCAGCCAAATGTAAAACTTGTAAAAGTAAACTAACTGACAGCCTAGTTGTCAAGTTATGTCCAACACACATAAATGCTTGCACTTTTTGAATATTTTTAGATTTTGGGTATAACAACCTTGTTTAATCAAGTGGGGGAAATAGGTATTTTAGTGTTCTCAAGTAATTTTTTAATTTCGCTTTGGAAGTGCCAAGGAAGGAATAATATACATTTAAAACATTTTGTGTAATAACAATTATACAACTACATTACTATGCTATGTATTTGGTGCTTTGAGTGACCATTCTTTATACACTAACAGCTCTCAGAGCTCAGCATTAGTCTCCCAGTTTTGTTTTAATGATATTATAAGGTAGATGCTCAAAATTTTATTTCAAAAACATGACAAATATTGTATAATAAAGATACCTTGCCTATAAAATAAAATAAAACTTTAAACTTGGGAATTTGCTTCATGATTCATAAAATATGCTACTACCACCAGGGTTTTGTGTGTCAAGTGATTAAGTGCTCATAACATGGATATTGAAGAATACTTGGCTTCTTCTTGGCTACATGGTATTTTATTTGCATAAATAAATGCTTATTTTCAGTGTTAGACAAGTTCAATATTGTAGATATTATTATTCCTAGGATCTACTAATTTGTAAGCTGTTCCTATTTCAAAAGCACATAATTATGCCCAGAATATTGTCATAATTAGATAAATATGTATTGATTCCTTTATCAAGGAGGTGTAGGCATAGGCAATGAACAAACTATTAATATGATTAAAATCAGATATGAGATTTAATTTAAATTGTAAGTAGGTATTGTCAGAACATCATATTCACAAGTCTACTGAAGGATTAAAGGATTGAGTCTCCGTTTGTTTGAGCTAATCTCATAAACTACTTGGTTGGTTTTTCTCAACCAATAAAATGAGTAATTATCTAATTAGGTTATCTTTATAATTATATATATTCCCTCTATACTGAACTCCCTGTATGGTTGTTTCATAATTGGGCCATGTAAGTGGCACTGCAATCGAGGTTGAGCAACAACTGCTAGTGGTACATAATAAAGTAATTTATGAACAGATAAGTACTAAATGTGTGTGACTGGGTCGGTGCGCTAGTATCTTCTTAAATATAATTTATTAATAATCTTCTCAGGTACACCCGTGCCGAGCGTGACTTGAAGGCCGCTCGCCCCTATGGCGAGGGTGCTGTACAGTTCTACGAGAGGGCCGAGGTGAGTACTTAGAAACATGGTTTTTTATTAGGTTGTAAAAGAATAATCATTGTTTCATTATTTCTTTAAATATAATTTTAAAGTCAAAAACGTATTTCATGGGTTTAGAATTTTAAGAAAAAGAAATAAATACTTATAAAAACATTTGCTTCCACTTGTGTTTTTAATTTGTGCCAGGTTGCTGCGCCTGAGGATGACCCCAAGGAGCTGTACGTCGCCATGACCTCCGACAGAGGTAAGAGCCACCATAATTATTAAATAGTAAGTAATAAGCTATTGAGGAAACAAACTGCATAAATCTTGTGCGAATTATGCTTGTGGTGCGCATATCTTGTGCGCATTGCGCTAATGCTCCGCAAAAAGTCTGCGCAAGATATCAGTCTCAGCAACAAATGTAAAAAAGCGCTGATATCGCGCATGCTATCAGAAAAGTATACCAATATGCTCATCGCGCCTAAGAAAACCCAGCAACCAATAATCCATAGACTTTACATCACTTGTTTCACATAAATGAAATCTAACTTACAGTTGTTTTAGTTATTCTATACTTTCTAAAAAAAATATTTACACTCAGAAACATAAATTAACGTTAATGAATCGTTAAAAAACAGTGGATATCTTGGCCTATTTTTCTATATTTGAGTTTGTTGTCAGTGTACTAAGATAGTATCTCTCCATTAGCTAATGATAATTACTAGGTAACGTTTCTGAGTTCAACAGTTAGTGCCGCACTCACAGACGTCAATAAACCTAATGAATTATTAGCTAGTAGAGACCCAGTATATCTTGGTACACTGACAACAAACTCAAATATGGAAAAATAGGTCAAGATATAGTAGAGACTGTTAACGATTTATTAACGTTAAGTGACGTCTCTGAGTTTGACACTAGTCTTCAACTAAAACAATTCCATGGTGTAGGGTTGTGCGGTGCGGTCCACACTGGTGTCTCCAAGGTGATCCGTACCCGCCTGAGCCAGCCCGGCGCGGAGAACATCAAGGTCATCTGCGTGGGAGACAAGTCGCGAGGCATCCTGCAGCGACTGTACGGCAAGCACATCATCAGCGTCGCCAACGAGGTTTGTGACATACAACTTAAACTTATGCTTGCATATGATCTTTATTAACCTGTATCCACAAACATTACTATGAGGTCTCACAGTGAAGAATGAACATCGCGACCAATCACAGAGCCTCGCTTCAATTCGAGGACCAATCACAGAGCCTCGCTTCAATTCGAGGACCAATCACAGAGCCGTATTCAAAGTGTTGTCCCATTACTTAAGGAAGTATTGTTCGTGAATACGGGTGAAAGTTTAGGCCAGCAGTTCATCCATGTTTTCTCACTGTCACTGATTTTTAGACTGAAAAAAGATATTTACGATTTTCCGATTTTTACGGCCAGGTTGAAGTTAGTCGTGCCAACTTCAAACCGGACAATAAGTTTGTTAAGAACTGTACACCTCTACCTTATTTAATGTGGAATAATAGAATTTTCTTTGACATCCCACCAGATCGGTCGTCTGCCCCCGACCTTCAACGACGCGTGCAAGATCGCCAACGCGATCCTGACCTCCGGCTACGAGTTCGGCTCCGGCAAGATCGTGTTCAACAAGTTCCGTTCGGTGGTGTCCTACCAACAGTCCGACCTGCCGCTCTTCAGCCAGAAGGCTGTTGAGGTGACTACTTTATTTTGTTACAGCTTGCATTGACATAGACCTTGTAATATACTGAAAATAAGGCCCATGTGACTATGGGCCTCACTCAGAAACGTCAATTAACGTTAATGAATGGTTAACAAACAGTGGCTACTATATCTTGGCCTATTTTTCCATATTTAAGTCTGTTGTCAGTGTACTAAGATATACTGAGTATTAGCTAATGATTCATTAGGTTAAGTGACGTTTTCGAGTTCGAAAGTAAGGCTATTTTTAATAATTTTGTATGGTAACAAATAGGGCGATCAGTACAGTTTTAATTTTACATAATTGTAAAAAAAATGCAGTCAAGTTTTTTATTAAAAATACTGATAATCTCTGAACGTGTGAAAGGGATTTCTTGAAATATTTCGCCACGTAGTTGTTATAATACTTTTTTCGGTAATGCCCTTTTTGCGCCTATATTGACAGTCAATAACTAGTCCTAATCAACCGCCAACGTCTAACTAAAATGATTTCTATTACATTGTAGACTGCTCCCAAGCTGTCCACCTACGACTCTCTGGACGCCGACGTGATCCAGTCCTACATGGAGTTCTCCCTGTCCTCCATGCTGTTCTACGCGCTGAAGGAGGGCGCCTGCTCCGAGCAGTCCTCTCGTATGACGGCCATGGACAACGCCTCCAAGAACGCCGGAGAAATGATAGACAAACTCACCCTGACATTCAACAGGACCCGCCAGGCCGTCATCACCAGAGAACTCATTGAGATTATCTCTGGTGCCGCTGCGCTGGACTAAACTGGCATTCGTAGTCGTTTTGCTGAGATTTGGAATGATTTTTTAGATATTTTATTTATCATGTTTATTTACAAAAATAAAACGAAATATTTTTGGGGTATGTATCCGATCACAAATTTTGACAGCTAATATGGCGGGCTTTTTCATTTTAGTATCGCGGAAAATTCAATGTTTGATCTCAACAAAACGATGTAGAACTATTTCGATCAATATATTAACAATATTTATTATAACCTTCAAATGTATCTGCAATAGTGTGTATGTACGGTGCCGACATTCCCGATCGAGTGTTCAGTGTTTCGGTGGAAACTCGCGCAAATATCGCTTCACTGGCTTCAACATCTTTCACTGAAGTGCGGGACACTTGCTCGACTCATTCTCTGGTGTTTTGAGAAATGTTATTATGTAAGGATACAGTGGTGGTTAGCAATAAAGTATCGTTTAGAATGACTTGTTTTTACTTCATTTATTTAGGTATATTCAGTTCGAAAAATGTATAGCGGTGCAAGCGCTCAGAAACGGCCATAACCAGGTAAGCTGCAATACTTTTTATCTAAGATACAGTACGCGCGGCATTCCTAGCTAGATTGAAGTTGGCCGTTTAGTTGAGCAGTATACAATTTTTAACCTAAACAGTGCATTGCGAATTCAAACAGCTATAGCCTGCGCGGAACTAGTTGGCCGCGCCTTAGGTATGTGCGCGGTGGGACGGAGGGCGAGGGCGCTAGCTCTCAATCACAGTAACCCGCCGCCTCACCCCCGTCCCTATCTAAGGCGAAGGCTATAACTTCAGTCCGGCCAGGTTATGTCGCGTAACTGTCAGTTGTAGTGGAACTTGTGCATGAATGGTTGTAAGTAGCAGTTTCTGCCTACCCCTATTTGAAAATAGGCGTGTCTTTTACGTGTCGGAAGTGTAAATATTCAGGTTGATTCTTAATATTTTCTTAAGGTGATAATATCAAAAATTACCCGTCGCCTTATAATTTCTCCATAAATTGTACGAGGTAAAATTAAATTCATAATTACTCGCTGTAAATTTTTATTCTAACTTACAATCAAATTAACATAGCAGTCTTAAGGTTAAAAATTATTCTAAAACTTGTGAAATGTTCCCAGCATGGAAACAACATGATTAAACTTCATTTTGGCATCAACAGTGTGAAACTATTTACAAAATGATTGTATGAGATTATTCATATTATTTAACATAGGATTTTGGACCTTAGGCTGAATACGCACTGATGTTTTGTTAGTTGCGACAATGTATAAACAAAAATGCATGCGAGGTAATTAACCGCTTGTGGTTAACCATTGTGCGATAGGCTTTAGTGCTTTTCTTAATGTAACACATCTTTTCTTTATTCATACCAATTAAGTAGACAGGACAAAAGGAGTAACTTTACTTTGCTTACTATTTCATAACTTCACTATTTCAAGAACAATACAATCATGTTGACGTTTTTAAAACTCAATACGCTTTATTAGAGTTTTAGGCTGATCCACGCTAAGGCTAGCTCTTAGGTGCCCAGTATAAGATGACACGCGGCGAAATGTGGAACTAGATCAAAATGTATTGAATCTGGCAAATAGTTGACTATTTAGTAGTGCAAGCAGCACCGCCAGGGCCCGCCCTCTTATACTTGGCAAGAAGACACTACTATGATGCGTATGTTTTTTCCTAGTCGAGTTATAATGTAAAGATTACTATTTGTTTGTATTTTAAACTTATCTCAAAGAACACATTTCGCTACAGAAAATATACTTTTAACCTCCCCCACGATTAGAATGCAACCTATGCGAAAATGTGCAGTATGCGGGTGCATATATGACTATTATTGCCATCCTTTTCGTTTCCCTACATTTTTTGCAAATTAGAGCAGGATAAATATAGTTTTACGAATTTCCATAATAAAAAAAAATCGCCAATTTTTTTGCACATGGTGTGCAAACTACATTTTTATACCGTGCTGTATTTAAAATTACGTATAAAATGCTTTCTGGAGCGTACATAGTTTAGTATGAACTACCTAGGGACTTACTTCGTTCTAAAGAGGTATTTATATAAATAGGACTCTTACATTATAAAACAATTAAGAAAATCATTTGCATATTGTTCAAAGTGCATGTAAAATACTTTGTGGCTGCAGCTAGGTGACTCTAAGATATATATTACATAGTATCATTTAGTAAAATAGACTATAACATTACATAATATACATTCTGTGTATACAAATTAAACAAAATTGCATTGTAAGGTCGATAAATGTGCTAGTTATACAAAAAATACTCAACGAATTGAGAATTTCTTTTTTTGAAATATTGAAGCTTGTTCTGATTAATATAAGCGACATCTTTGTATTACATTTAAGAAAGAAATAAGTAAAGAATAATACACATTTTTAAGATTAACCTTTAACATGATCTTAAAAAAACAAACGGTTCAAATTTCAATGACAATATCTTCAAAAACTGTCAGTTTCCAAAGGAACCATAGTTAAACACTAAGAAAATAATATTCAAACAGGTCCTATCATAAAATATCGGATAACAAGTAACTATTAAATCTTCATGTTATATATTATAATTATTGATCTATATTACGTCACTACACATATTAACAACACGTTTATTATCTAAGGGTAGCAGAAGCATTCATTGTGATTGTCAATGCCCCGGTATCTCTACAAATCAATAAAATTGAAGTATCAATTTGTTATTTCAAATTAACAGCATTTCACTAAATGAATATGAAAGTATATACGGTACTTACATCAAAACATCAATTTAAAAAAAATGTCTGTGTTTGTTCAGGCTAATCTCTGAAACGGCTGGACCGATTTTGACGGGACTCACTCACAGATAGCGAATGTTATAAGGAGTAACTTTTGGTCACTCTTATTTTCGAAATTATATTTATTTTCAAAAATTGGTTGAACGCGAGTATCATGGCTGTGAACAGCAACTAAAAAATAAAATGACGACCATCACTTTGCAGTACATGTCATTCTGAAGTTGAATGCAGCATGCCATCTCGCTCACTCTTCAATTTATGTTCAACTCGCTCGCTGTAGAAGACGGATGTAAAACAGACAGTCGGTTTTTTTGCCAAATAGTTTTAGCATGATGCTGGCACCATGCATGCAGGGTGCATTGCTGTTAAAACCACAGAGTTAATCACTTTCAGTACCGTGAGGTACCTTTTAGTACTACCAAAAAACAGCTAATCTTGTCGCACACTACCAGAAAATAAGTCGTACCTATAAGGCGATATGATTCAGTATGTAATAAACAGTTGCCATTTGACTCTCGCGCGTTTTCCCTATCCAGTAGTGTACCCTTCCTTACACAGGGTATAGCCAATATGATGTAGCCAAAAGTTTACCACATTTTTTAGATACATTTATTATTATGAACCCACACAATGATAGCTTCTGCATCTCCAATTAGGAATATCGTGATAATACATAACAATTGATAACTGTGTTGTACAACACTCGACGCGTATCGCCTTCCAATGGCAATATAATTGTATTAAACGAATACAAGTCTTGTAGTAAATTGTAATAACGCTACACTATATACAGACCGCGGCGCCGCCTGCGACGGAGATATCATTCACACATAATTGTCATCTGAAATAAAAATAGAATTATTGTTGAGTGTACGTTTTATCTTAATATAATGAGGGCTACTGCATATAAATCCGCCGCTAGAGGCGCTTGTGTAGCATAGGGTCTCCGAAATGACAAGTCGTCATTGCTTGTGGATTGACTACGCGCGGCTTAATTTTTAATTAAAATAATGTAAATGTTTGGCAACAACTCAGATTAATAATAGCAAATATAAATTACGGGTTAATGATCGTAAATGACCTAATAACGGAGCTAAAAAAAGAGGTGCAAAATATAAGTTATGGCCTCCTTTTTGTCCGGCGCGCGCGCTCGATGTTGGTACACATACTCACGGTGGTGACGTCACTCCCGGAGCGCAGGCAGGCGCGCGGGCGGCGTGCGCCACACGGCGGAGGAGGTTCGCTTGAGGCGCGCGCGCTCGATGTTGGTACACATACTCACGGTGGTGACGTCACTCCCGGAGCGCAGGCAGGCGCGCGGGCGGCGTGCGCCACACGGCGGAGGAGGTTCGCTTGAGGCGCGCGCGCTCGATGTTGGGGAAGATGTCGCGCAGGTCGGGCGAGTGCACGCGCACGCTGAACAGCCGGTCCACGTGCGCCGCGCCCACACCGCTCTGCGTCTGCAGCTGCAGCTTGCGCGCCTGCAACACATACTATGCTATACATCACGGTAGCCCTCTCATTGTATGGAGACCTTTTACGACAAGAGGTCAGCCTATAGTTGAAATATTTATAGCTTAATACGACACCCATAAATTAATACGATACTTTAAAATAAAATATGAATTAAATTTGCAATTTTGAATTTGCACAGACTATAGTAAGGCGTTTGACCATATTAACCACAAAGATTTCATTCTTAAGTTAGAAAGTGCGGGTAGTAGAGGTGACCATTGAGGTGGTTTGGATCTAAAATATTGATAACAGAAGCCAAGCAGTCGTTCTGGATAATTATATGCCCAAGTGTATGGACGTCCTGAGTGGGGTGCCGCAAGGTTCACTGCTGGGGCCGCTTTTATTCCTCATATTCATATCAGATATTGGTAACCGTCTTCCCAATTCCCACATTTAAAACTTTGCCGATAACATGAAAATTTTTAAACGTATCAATTTTAAGTGATGGTTACGCCCTGCAAGATAAACTTCTATGCTTACTGTATCGAGAATAAACTTGATCTGAATGTTAAAAAATGTTCTACCGTCACATTTACTAGAGAGCAGATGCCCAGATAAATTTAATTATACACTGAAGCGTCATCGACAGCTAAAACTACAAAAACTCGAAATTATTATAAGATGTACATTATAGCATCTATATATAATTCCAATTAACAGCTTTTCACTAAATGCATATGACAGAATAAATACGGTACATACATAAAAAAAATGTCTATCTGTCATTTGTTCTGGCTAATCTCTGAAACGGCTGGACCGATTCTGACGGGACTTTCACTCGCAGATAGCTAATGTTATAAGGAGTAACTTAAGGCTGCTATTATTTTATAAAGGATGCCACTAAAATATGCCCAGTTTCGGAATGTCAAGCGGACGCCATTATGGCACATTTTATTATCAGTTTCAATGATTTCATGGTAAAAACTGTCTACCGTACAAATTTGGGCTGAGTTGTATGGGCTTCTGATGCCCTCTTTTTGTTTAAAAAAACTGGATGATCGCAAGTAACACCGTGGGTAGTAAGCTAGTTATAAATAAAATAAATTACATCTCTGTGCCATCAAACAAACAGAATATCAATGTAAATCTTAAATAAAACACAAATAGCTGGACTGACCCTGGCGGTGCTCCATTCAGGCACGGGCCGGTCGACGGGCTCCTCGTCCTCATCAGAGTTGAGGTACTGGAACCCGTCCGCCATGTAGGCAGGAGACACGGCGGCGCCCGCCCAGCCGCCCGGGGTGCCCGGCGCCTTCAGCGGCGTGTGAGCTGCACAATACATACATTTTTAATTTACTAAACATTATCAAAGATGTTATGAAGAAAAAATTTGTACCTCAGGCGGTTCGAACCTGTCTGTTTATTAGAAAACATTATTTAGGGCCGCACTCAGAAACGTCACTTAACCTAATGAATCATTAGCTAATGACAGCCAGTATATCTTAGTACACTGACAACAAACTCTAATATGGAAAAATAGGTCAAGATATAGTAGCCACTGTTTGTTAACGATTCATTAAGGTTAAGTGACGTCTCTGAGTTGGGGTGATAGAAATGTTTTAAAAAGAGAACAGTAAGTATCATGTTATCAAAGTACTACTTTCGAGGTATCAAATAAAAAAATGGGATCAAGTCAGTGACTCACATTTTCGTAGTCTTTGGGATAAGCATGCCTTCTAAATAAAAATATTTAATTTAAATTTATTAAAAACGATTACATGATGAATTACTTCATATGAGGGAAATGCATATATTAATTAATACTCACATTTATCTTCCATCCTGTGTTTCATCTTCTGCTTCTCTATGTATTCCTTCTGTCTCTTCTCGATCTCTTTCGCCATTATCGCCGCCTCTTTCTTCATGCTGTACGAAAACAAAACATTTCACATATCCACTCAACCAAGTATCAAGTAATTTACTTCACTTTGAATTGAATTAATTATATATTTTCACAGTTTTTATTGCGTTACATAGATTTTTAAATAAAAATATTATTCAAATGTATCAGCCATTTGAATAGCTAATCATTTGACTATTTGAGATTTACAATTTTTAAATTATTTCAGTGTTAGATAGCCCGTTTAATGAAGAAGGCTATAGGCTATATATCATCACGCTACAACCAGTAGAGGTGGAGTAGCAAAATAAAAATGTTACATAAACGGGGAAAAAAACAACTTGGCAACTGGGCAATGGCTAGTTATTAAATAAATGTATCTGTATACTAACGCGGCGGCCTCCTCCAGTTGTTTCCGCCTCGCCTCGTCCGCTCGCCGCTGTTCCTCGGCTAACCGCTGTTGCCTCGCGTGTTCCTCGGCGCGCCGCCTTTCTTCAGTTTCTGCTACTTTACGCGCTAGCTCTTGCTTTTTCTAAAAATCGTAGTTTTATTAGTATTTAAATTAAACAACAGAACCTGGCATGGGACAGATGGGCAGAAGTAGGCATAGCCGAATGACACCGAGTCATAGACAACGAGTGGTGACGTGCGCTCCGGCCTCTTCATTCGTCCAATGAGGCTGAAAAATTTACTACTGCGCAAGTGACGGTTGTATTCAACCCATTACGGTTACTGTACTAGGAATTACTTGAATGAGCAAATGCAAATTTTTGTTCAATTTCAGGCAAATACAAGTGTGTGCCAAGAACACAGTAATATTAATAGGGGAGAAGACGTTGAATTTGTTAATAATCACACGCTTATTGAAAAATACTTCGTATATTGAAAATAAATATTAAATCGACCAAGAAATTTCTGAGATAAATGCTTAGTTTTTGGTGGGGATTCAGTGGGTATGCTCTGTCCCTTTCCCGCAAAACGAGAGTTAATATGAATTAGTATGGACCTCGCTACTTTTGACGTCATTTGTAAGTATAGTGCGCTCTCTATCTAGCATAAAATGATATTAACTTCGTTATTTTTGAACCAATTTAAATTTTGTTTTTGATAATCGGCTCTATTAAGATCAACTTTTTCACGAGGTCATAAAAAAATATTAGTCGCATAGCCTATTGTATACGAAACAAGACAAGAGCGTAATTTACAGCTGTGTTGTGTTTCGGTAAGGAAGTAATGTAATAATGTAATAAAACAATGTTCGTACCCGTTCGGCCTCCTTGAGTCTCTCGAGCTTGCCGAGGTCAGCGTGCGCCTGCTTCTCCTGCCTGTCCCTGGCGGCGGCGTGCATGGCGGCTCTCCTCTCCCTCTCCGCGGCCTCCCGCGCCGCGGCCGCTGCAGCCATCTTCTCCTCGCGTTTTCTTGGGATTTAAAAGGTTTCATAATCACAATTTTCCTAATAATATGTGTTGAAATATTAAAATTTCGTACTGTTTTTTGTATAGTGTAACACGGATTTGTATTCTATACTCTCTTGATCCGAAGCGTTACTAAAACTAGCCTTTTCATTTAAAATATCAACAATATGCTGAGAACCTGAATATCAACAATAACCTGTAGGTGCAAAAATTCTCAATTATATTGTCTACCACGATATTAGACTCGTACCGATAAAAAACAACATTTTGTTTTCCTTTGCCTTATAGTCATCATTATGAAATTAGTGACAATTGCCACCGGTGATTCGTTGCTACCACACTCCATGAGTAAAGTAATCCTATATTTAGCAATCCTTACCTCTTTTGCAGCTCCCTCTTGGCCTCGAGCATGGCCTCCTTCTTCTTCCGCGCGTCCTCCCTCTCCCGCTTGAGCTCCTCTGCCTCGCGCGCGCGGTTGATGCCGCTGAGCTTGGACGTGGACGAGGGGATGAAAGACTTTGTAGACGTCACCACGTTGGCGCGCGGCTTTGTCGCAGAACTTGATATCTGTTTTTTAATAAAAAAATATGTACGCACGGACCCATAAGGCACATTTCTTTTTTTTTTTAGTATAAAGCTGAAAGCCACTAGAAAATTTGAAATAATAAGGTAGAAATTCTACCAATAGGCTGTATTGGCTTCTGTTTTAACGCAGCCGATTGGTAGATTTTTCCGGGTTCATCGCTCAGCTTCCCTACAGATCTCTGGTGTCACCCTTAAAGGGCTTTCCGTACAGTAAAGGCTTCGTCAAACAGAACGCGTATTTAGCGCGCGTAAGGGCGCTAGAGCGTACCAGACTAGCGTCGCGTATTTCGAGTTTGAACGACTTGGACGCACACCCATATATTTGTAAAAATACAACGCAACGTCAAGACGCCGCGCTAGAGCGCCGCGTATTCTAGCGCGCTCAGTCTGTTTGACAAGCTAAAGCATGTTCAGTTCAACACAACGCGGCACTAGTCTGGTACGCTCTAGCGCACTGACGCGCGCTAAATACGCTTTGGTGTTCGCGTTTGACGAGGCCTTAAAAGGTCAACTTTTCGACTATTGTTTTCATAGACGTACCTGTGGAGGTTTGCCATTGAAGATCATATTGTTCATCTTGTTGAGCGTCTCCGCTGACAACACCGGCTTCACTATCTTGTCGGGCGGCGTCTGCGTGTTACTGTCTGCTTGTTCCTCCTGATCATAACAACAATTATTAACATCATAAATGCAAATATGACAACATTAAAAACATTACTCATACTGTAGAATTCAAGGTTACCTTTTTAGCCATTGCTCTCGTCTTAGTCCTGGTCACTCTTGAAGCCAGCTCTTCAAATTGTTGTACTTTCTCCTTCACTGCAGATCTAGAATATTAAATTCGAGGCAATCTTTTACGTATATTAAAAAAAAAACTTTATTACATGTAATGTATTCCCTTCCACGATATCTGGGCTAAGAATTGAAAAATCAGTCTAGTTAGTTTATAGAATCTCTACATACGTGGGTTGTAACTGTGGTGGTTCTTTTTTTGGCGGTGTGTGCATCTCCGACGCATCGCTGTCGTCAGTCAGAAGCGAGTTGTCGTCTGTCACATTCACTGGTTTGGGATCTGGAACAAAATTACAGTGAAACACCAGAGATCGGAATAGGTAGAGCCTACCTAACCTTGAAAGAAGGATACGAGTAGATAAAACCTTCTGAAATCCCGAATAATTATGACGTTTTCCTCCCGGGATATATAAATACATAATTATACTCTTACTCGCTCACTCTCTTTCTTACTTTTTCGATCTCTGTAAATAATTTAATTTAATTCAATCGTTTATTGCGAATATAGGTCAATTAGATGGTAAGTACATAAATTTGTCAAAGAACAAACTTTTTTTACAGCTATACTTTGCCATTTTAGCATGCAATATTCAGTGTTCTAAAGTTACAATTATCAAACATCAGACAATAATATAGTAGTTATTACAAGTCACAACCTTGATTCCATATTTCAATACAATATAAAAAATTATATCAGTAATTGAAAGTAAAATACCTATTAGTTCGAATTTATGTCCATATTTATCTTATAAACAAATATAATATAAATAACACAATATATTTGGAAATACACAGTAGCAGTCTAAACTTTGGATTTGTAGTAATGGCAATAGGCGTGACCCTGTAACATGCTAAACGTCTAAAAAAGAATAGAATCAGATGCTTAAAATGAGGTAACATAGCAAAAAAGCCAATTGAGAATTTCCTTCTTTTTATAAATCAGTGAAAAAGAAACTGTCTGTTTTCATATTATAGTGAGGAAGATAATACAACACATACCTTTATCGAGCACCACTGTAGCGTCCATGATATTGTTCTGTAGTTTCTCTAGCACCAGAGTATCCCTGGTAGCCGCTTCTATTACCACAGTTTCATTCATGTTGTGCTGTAAATAAGATTTTTTTTTCAAGTCAGTTGCGTTTTGCGTTTCATAGATCTATTTCAGAGATAATTTGCGTGGTATATTTTAAAAGACTTGTAGAACAAATATGTGAGAGTCACAATGTATGTTTGAAAAGTTTCGAAGATATAACCATAGCGGTTTTGAGCAAAAATGAAAACTGACGGCACGCAATGTACGCATGTGGCCGAAAGATCAGGTTCTGCTTTACGGGTCTCGGGTTGGATTTCCGCAAGGAGCAAATTTTTGTGTTTGTATGACAATAAGTTTGCAGGAGAGAATGTTAATTATTATGCTGATCAATCACGAAATTTACAAGGCCTAGAGACATCCACTCACTTAGAAATTATTTTGGGAAATACCGACGGAATTGGGAGTCTGGATTAACACGAGAAAGCTAGTTATTATAAATTTATAATACTACTAGCTTTTGACAACGTCTAGCCTGCGTGGCGTTAGGAACTTTGAACTCGTTTTCAGCAGGAACTTTGAATTTTTCGGGATTAAAGTGTAGGCTATGTCCTAATCCAAGGCATAAGCCATCATCAAATTGGTTCAGCCGTTTTGCCGTGAAAGAGCAACAAACATCCAAACTTACAAACTTTCCCCTTTATTTATAATATTAGTAAGGTACTCACAACGTTCTTAGGAGTTACGGGCGCGTGGTTATACACTCCATTAGGTAACACCACAGTCTTATCCATATCGCTAACTTTGTCCAGCACCCGTGTCTTATCCAACGCATCCGTTTCATCCAAATTCAACCTTACAACTTCAACAACAGGTTCCTTTTTGCCTTTCTCTGTTGTTTTCTTTGGTATTTCTTTTTGCAGTATCGGTGATGATACCTCAGGTTGTGATATGCGCTCTTCTTTTGGTATTATTTTTGGCGCTTGTGTTTTTTTCGTTGATTCTTGTGGAATCGGTACTGGTGGTGTGATGTTTTGAGGTACCTCCTCAGGTTTCTCACTGAAAAGTATAAGGGGAAATCAGAATAGATATAACTAACTTTTTTTTTAAATGATTTATATTTGAAACGCCTAAAAGACATAAATTCGTTCCGAGAGTTGATACTCTTGGCATATCAGGTGCCACAGACAGGCAACGTAAATTACAAAAGCACAGTGGAATCAAGAATTTGTTCCTCAAAATTAATACAAAACTGGTGGATCATGTGGGAATAACTTAGCATTTTAATAGATATGCATTTTATGTCATCATCATTGCGTATGGCATCCTGCGTGAATCAAACCTTTATGTCCAAGATTTTCAGCCAGTTTGCCGCAATTGGTTCAATTGGTGAACTTCCGACATTTGTGACATTGTTCCAATTTTGCGTGATCTGTGCCTCGACCATGAGTTTTTCTCACTATACTCGCTAGCGACGCCGTAAAATATTTGTATGCAAAACCCTCGCAGCGCCTCTAGCGGTTACGTAAGGGACTAAAATCTGCTATGAGATTACAGCGTTTCGATGCGTAAAAAACCTATCGAAAGCCATTCGATAGAACTCATGGTTGAGGTACTGGATATACTTACGCAGCTTTTTGTCCTCTCCTTGTTCTCTTCGGCCTAGGTTTTTCAGCAGGTGATGCTAAAACAAAAATATATTACTTATTACTAGCTTTCCGCCAGCGGATTCACCCGCGTGGTCTTGGATTTCCTTATTTTTTTTTTCTTATAATTTCCCCATTTCAACCCCTTACAGCCTTACCCCTTTTTTCGCATTAAAAAGTAGCATAATTATGTCCTTTCCCAGGCTCTAGACTATCTGTGTACCAAATTTCATTTAAATCGGTTTATTAGTTTTGGCGTGAAAGCGCGGCAGACAGGGAGACAGAGTTACTTTCGCATTTATAAATATTAGTAAGGATAACATTTTTTTCATCAACCTATATCCCCCATTGTATGTTTTAATTACATTAGTGTTATATCTTTTGTATTTTTTTGTTGGTGTACAATAAAGTTTATAATAATAATCCCCAAATTATTGCCACACGGAACTACAGAAAGTTTATCATTAAAGACCTCAACTAGCCGACTGACTTATGCAGGCACTGCAACAATGCCTCTGAAACGATCCAGCATATTACAGGAGCTTGTAAATCACTTGCACAAACCGATTATAAACACCGCCACGACCAAGTAGCTTCAATCATACATCAACACTTAGCACATCAACATAAATTAATAACTGACATAAACCCATACTACAAATACAAGCCTGAGATCATTTTAGAAAATGCACACCATAAAATCTACTGGGATAGAACCATAATTACCGACAAAACCATTCATTACAATAGACCCGACATCACAGTGCATGATAAAACCAATAGAACTGTTTATTTAATTGATATAGCCATACCAAACTCCCACAACATGCAGAGCACAATATCGGAAAAATTAAGTAAATATCAAGACCTCGCCATAGAAATAAAAACTCAATGGAAAGCACACACCGTTCACATCGTTCCTATAGTCCTCTCATCTACAGGCGTTGTACCAAAGACCCTAACACAAAGCCTCAACATCTTAAACATGCCCACCTACACACTCCACATGCTTCAAAAAGCCACCATTCTCAACACCTGTCGTATCACCCGAAAGTTTCTCACATCCTCTACATTATCTTCAACCTACTCTATTTAAACTTCCCCTCACACGCTTGGCTACGGCCCGCATGTGAGGTCTCTTATACTCTCAAAAAGAGAAGAAAAATAAAGATGATAGATCTTTATTTTTCTTCTCTTTTTGAGAGTAATAATCCTAACAACAATAATAATAATAATAATAATAATATCCTGGGACATTTTACACAGCACCATCTAGTCCCAAACTAAGCAGAGCTTATTTATTACAATTTTATTACAATGGTTTATAACTGAGACTCACCCAAAACATTTTCTTGTGGTGCAGCATTTTTCTCTGGTTCAGGAACTACCTCTGACACTTTCTGCAAATGTTAGTGTAGGTTTAAGCACGTAAATTTGCCAATGTTTTTTTCAATAAATTAATTCTAAACAAGTCCCTAGATAAAAATCTCAAATATTATGTCTCTTGGCGACAAGGCGAGTTACAATATTTAATTAAAATGTATAAATGCACTCTATATTATTAAAATCTGCGTTGTGGTTCAACCTCAACATTAGGCTGAGCTGGTAGCACCTTGGTCTTGAGCTCACATTTATATACGTTTTTTTAAATATTATGTACATACCCTCAGATAAAAGATAAATAATAAATATCCTGGGACAATTTTTACACAGCACCATCTAGTCCCAAACTAAGCTGGGCTTGTACTATGGGTACTAGACAATGGTAATAATACTTATATACTTTTTTTTTTAAATACATACTTATAATATACAAGAAACACCCAGACTAACACAAACAATTAAGTTCATCACATAAATGTTTGTGTCTTGTGGGAATCGAACCCACGACCTCGTGATCAGCAGTCCGGTACTCGAACCACTAGACCACAGACATTGTTAAGATGAAACATTATACTTGTTTTAATTGCTTTGTGTTATAGATTTCATTGTAGAATAATGCAACCTCAGTATAAAAGACTTGCTAGTATTGTTTACTAAAGCTATGTATATATTAGTACCTTCTTGGCCCTGGTCCGCTTGGGCCGGGTCTCTGCGGGCGGCGGCGGCGGCAGCTCGTCCACGTCCACCTGCCGCGTGGAGCGGGAGCTGGCGCGAGTCGACCGCGCCGACGGCACTGCGGTCATGTCACATACGTCAACATCTCTAAACATACCAGCTAAGCTATAATACATAAAAATGCCCACCAGACAGAATAGACAAGCAGACAAATATAATATAAGTTTTGTCCGCAGCTTCACACGCGCAAGTTTGAACCCCCATTACATCACCTCACCCTCTATTTATATGTCCCTAAATTATCAGCAAACCGAGAATTTACTTCTCACCTTGCCCATAGGATGCAACATTTCAATCGGCTCTCAAACACACACGCAAGCACTTTGTCTTTCACCCTTACACGTCCCCCGCACACAAACACACACACACACACACACACACACACACACACGCGCCCAGACAGATTTTAATTTAATTACCTACTAGTTATAAATTCATATCCCACTTGTAAAATTGTTAAGCGGAGCTAGGCTTTATCTGTGACCTACTAAGGATAAACACTAACACCATGAGATACAGGAAACATCCTAGTTCAGGTGTTATGATTTTAATTGGTCTAGGTATTTATGCAATTTGTGTGGATATAAGTTCTCACCAGGTGGCGCCACGCTGTCAATAGTCTGTTTCTTGTTTCTTGTGTTTCGCCTCCTGCCTGTAGCTTCCTCCTCGCTACTCTCTTCTGGCTTCTCCTTCGCAACAGCTTTGCGTGGCTCTACATAATAAGGAATTTCAATTTAAAAAAAACGTAACATAACATACAATAACGCCTGAATTCCCGAAGGGTTGAGCAGAGTACACCCACCATTTACTGATAATTATACTTAAACGAGTGGTGATAATCCTATTGCCTTCAATGGGGCAGAAAAACCCAACAACATTGTTCAACTCGAGATTGAACCAGATCGGATCCTATTTTATGAGTCTGTTGTCTAAGTAATAACTACGCAGCTCAATCAGCTGCGTTTGCCGCGGTTAGTTTATGGATAGAATAGTTGCCCTATTCTAAACACCTCCCCTCTGTCTTTAAAAATCGTTAGCAATTTTTAGGGGTCTGATTGCAGTAAGATCATCTATACTAATATTATAAAGAGGAAAGATTTGTTTGTTTGTTTGTTTGTTTGTAATGAATAGGCTCCGAAACTACTGGACCGATTTCAAAAATTCTTTCACCTTTGGAAAGCTACATTATCCCCGAGTAACATAGGCTATATATCATCACGCTACGACTAATAGGAGCGGAGTAGTAATGAAAAATGTAGCAAAAACGGGGAAAAAATTATATGACCACGCGGGCGAAGCCGCTGGCGGGAAGCTAGTGTTAAATACAGATATTCAGACTAAATGGATGATTAAATACAATAAGTAGGCAGTCATCTAGATCATGTTTTTTGGTTCTGGAATAGTATACTTACTGGGCACAGGGGCGACTGGTGGCGGCATAGCAATCTCATCCTTACTCAGCTCTTGTTTAACTTCAATATCCAGTGGCAAGGATTCTGTGTCCATTGGTTCTGGTGGCAGTGATATCTTTTCTTGTTTGACTGTTGAATAAACAAGTTTTATAAATAAGCAATTTGCGGGACTTACTTTGGATGCAGGCGGCATTTGTGGAAATCTGATATGATGTCTGACTGATATGATGATGATGATACTTTGGCATTTAAAATTTAATGAATTATATCAGGGCGGCTAAAATTGTAGTAGAAGTGTAGTTGGCCCCGGTTTAGTTGTGTGAGCGTCGGAACGGAGGGGCGGGGTCGCCTGCGCGCGGTGGGACGGAGGCTCTTGCTTTTGTTCACAGTAACCCGCCTCACCCCCGTCCCTACCTAAGGCGTGGCCAACTAGTTCCGCGTGGACTATAATCGTGTACACATGTCCGCATGATGTACTATACCATTTGACCTCTCATTGTACAAAAAGCCTATAAATCGCGTGGTCAGCACATACCATAGACAAATAATTGCTACAATACATACTTTGTGCATTGATTGGTGGCTCAGAATTCTCCTTGTCATCCTCCTTGGGTCGTCGGCTACGGGAAGACTTGTCTGTGTCCTCGCGACGCAGTTTTTGATTTAAGTTTACATTCACCTGTGCAACAGAAAGTAGTGATAGTGTATTTATGACTCACATAAACAGCATGTCGTCACAAATATATTTTAGAAAGGGTTAAGCAGAATTGTGATGTTCTGCCAGTGTTATTTAGATTACAACAATGGCAGGTCTATTTCCAAATTAACTAACAAGAAAAAAATAGCCTAAGTAACTTCTCATAACATTATCTTGCGAGTAAAAATCCCATCAAAATCGGTGCAGGCGTTTCAGAGATTAGCCGGAACAACCAAACAGACAGACAACATTTTTAAAAAGCTGTTAATTTGAAATTACAAACATACACTTCAATTTTATTTATTTGTAAAGATAGATTTTGTAATGTAACAAATTAAAAATTACTGTAGTGTGGTTATGGTAGGTAAAATCATTGAAGTTTTTACCTGTTTACTAATAATACCCTGTGCTTTAACAGAAGCAGTTCTCTTCTGCCTCTTATCCTGTTCTGGGCTGGACATGTCATCCACCTCATGTTTGCTGCGTTTCTTGGAGGCCCGCCGAGGCTTGTCTGTATTGCTCTCAGAGGAACTGCGTCCGGTGGTGAGGTCATAGGTGGATTTACTGCTGGACTTGCTTTTGTCTGATTGTGACGATTTTGCTGATTCATCTGAAATTTTAAGGATATGTTGAAAACAATATTTGTTATACTTATGTAGTTGTGGGGGGATGAGATGTGTTGTCCCTCGCACCAAAGGGAGGATCCTCCGACCAGGCGGGTGTTATGCCTGGCGGGCCACTGCCCGACCCATGTAGCGCGATAGATGTCGCTTCATAGTCTATGTTTTACGAGTAGGTCCAGACTGCAGAATCATAAAATTTAAAATAATAAAAAATCTAAACAAAACGCTAGGATACACATCCTAGGGTGGGGGTACACTGGCATACTATTGCCTAGCTAATCTGTTATGGACAAGTGTGATGGTATGAATGTTTTTTATGTAACATTCTATATTATTTCCATGAAGGACAGTCTCCGAACACAAGCACAGAATATTCACCCTGTTCAAAGTACATAAATCATAATAAAAAAAAACATGCAATGTTGAGGGAATGAATGTTGGGCCGCTAACAAATGAAGTAATTTATAAGGCAAATTCTAGTAGTGGCGCTTGGAGGGGAGGCCATAGAAAGACACACACTAACCTTTTCCTTCATAAAGGTCAGCTGCATAATATTCACAACCAGCGCATGTATATGACTAGATGTATATGAGCATGGGCAAAGCAAGAGAAGTATGCAAAAATCATATTGTGGCTGTTCTGTCTACCTAATAGGAAAAGATGTGTATTTCCAGAATTAAACATCATTATGGGTACTGGTAGCTTACTAACATTTGATTAGATCAAATCAAATCAATTGATTAGATCTTTATTTGTAGAACATAGGGCCATACCTAAAGTTCTGATAATTTCATAGAAAAGCCCAACCACTGCCCATACATAAATAGAAATAGAATAGAACCACTGCCCAACCTGAGCATCAAACCCAGTGCCACAAGCATGCCGGTTGCACAACCATTAGGCCAACAAGGCTACTTATTCAATCTTATTGTAACTCCGGTTACTGCCAGCATACACTATGTGATTGTGAAAAGGTAAAATAAATAAACATAATGAAACTCTGACACAACGGACAGACAGTAGCTTTAACCAGTAGGTCCAGACTGCAGAATCATAAAATTAAAAAAAAACACTTATATCTAAACAGAACACTAGGATAAACATCCTAGGGTGGGGGTTCTATTAGACGTTTTGTTATGCATAAATAACAGTCATATCTTCTATAACTAGTTATAGTATAGTCATTGGCATGATTGAATAAATCCAATTAGTATTACTTCAACTGCTTTTGTTTACATTTCCTGTAAAGAGTTCATAGTAAAGAAATTAGGAAATACAGTTAGTTGAAAGGGACGCCCAGTCACCCAATAACTTTTTGATGATTCAAGGGAGTGACATATGAAATCATATGGTTGTATTGACACATTACATTTGTAGGTCAATCTAGGTGTGATAAATCGTTTAACTCTTACCTTCATCCTCGTGGATACTTTGAAGGGTCGTCATTAGGTTTTTATCTTTTGCAGCCTTCTCCCGCGCCTTCCCTCGTCCATTTTGAAACTCTTCTTCAAATTTATCAAAACTTTCGAACGCGGCCTGCAAATCACAATATTTGTAACTTCCACACACTGCGGCAGACACTGTTTAATATTTTCACTACACTTTTGATGCAAATATAGAAATAGAAACACAAATAAATTCGAAATAAAGGAGGTAGCAGAAACGTAATCTCACTGACACATTTTACAAACGCACATATTACCTTGAGGTCATCGTTGAAGTTACGTGTAAAAGCGTTAGATATCTCACTGATTTTAGGCAACAATTCACTAAAAATAGACATAACTGTAATATAAACTCAGCTTTTCAAAAAGTTTTATTAGTTTGACAAACGCCATAAAACACTACACGATCGAAAACCGTTTGAAATTGAAATGTCGGATAGCCAACATTCAGCGAGAATAGACGTTGCAATGCGTTTCGATTAAATTCGTTCGGATATGCGTATCGGCTGAGTTTAGTTCTGGTTCTGTGTCGTATACTGTTATCCTATTAATTTATTTTGAATGTATATTCATTTTCAGAACTTATAAAGATGTATAGTATTTATGAAAAAAATTATATCACTCTCAGATAGTCAGATAGTTTTTTGTATTAAAAAAAATGCGTCGTCGGTTGACGAATTTTGAGTTTTTTTTAACTAAAAATTTTCCCCCAGAGAGTGGATATAACTTTACTGGACAGAATAAAATTATCATCATTTTTTTAATATCAGCTTAATGAAAATATTATATTAATAAGTAGTAATTAAATAAAAACAACTGTGAAAGTGTTGATATGATTTTGTTTTTAGTTTAACTGACCAACCAGGCTGATAATAATAATAATAATTAACTAACAAAAAATTAATTAAATCTACAAAGTAAAGTAAATAAAAGAAGGTAAATAACACTTTCATAGTATGCTCTCATAAACCTTAAGTATTAAGTTTAGATTGTACTATTGTTAAAAGTAGTATACGTGCCAGTGGCGCCTTCTAGTGCAACGTAGGCTATCGTTTATTATCTCTCCAGATGGCGCCACTATTTAGTAAGGTTCAGAAATGTGGCTGTCATAATTTGTTACTACACGCGTGAAAACAAAAAATCCATTTAAATAATATTTATTACAATAGAACCGTAGCGTGAACGTATCGGGCATGCCAATCGTGTTGCAATTCAGTTTTTTTTTAAAGGGAGGACATAAGTTCAATTTACACCTGTTTTTCTTAGCTCCGCTTTTAAATCACTGACATTTATTGACCCACACAAACAAACAAAACACATATTTGCCTTTATTAATCTGATTTCAATGACATTTGACATTTCGGAGACCTCACGCTACACAAGCGCCTCTAGCGGCGGCTTCATACGCGACAACCACAGTCTATTTGTACTGTGCTACGACATTACCTTTATCTTTTCTTTCTTTGCTAAAAGTGGAAAGTTTTCAGCCACCGAATGTTTGTATTGCTTGTAGCAGTAGGTTTAATACTTCAATAGAGAGACAATAATGCTATATTTTAAAATTCAATTAGTACCTAACGTACATATACAAGGTGGAAGGGACATCGACGCACATCCGAATACCATGAGTTCAGTACATGATTCTGCTTTGAAATTTTCCGTAACTTTTTACATCAATATTTCAATTTTTAACTTGTAAAAAATCTACCACTCACTATATTTATAATAAAAAAAAACATTATTTCATTTATTTCGGATCGCGCGCGCGATGACATTCACCGCGGAGCGTTATGATCGCGTTTTTAGCAATACACTGCGTACTCAAAAATGACAATATCTGTAATAAGTGTAATAACCGATCATTTTCCGAAACCTTGTCACGACGTTTGTGCGTCGATGTCCCTTCCACCTTGTATATAGGACAATAATTGTAAATATAATTATGGTATTCGAGAAATAAATAAATAAATAATAACATAGAAAAAAAAATGAAAATATAAAAATAATAATACATACTTAGGTACTTTTTACTGACCACGTATTTTAAGGCTTTTCATATTTAAATGAGCTTAGCGAAATCAGCTTTGGACATGATAATGTAGCTGTGTTCTCGAATCAAACGATTAATTTATAATAGCCAGTTTATCGCCTACAAACTGCCTCCGTTGATTTTCACTCGTGTACTTATTACATTTCCAAATTACCAAATTAGGCAGTAGCGATAGATCGATACACCGGAAACTGTCACTCTAATCAATTGATTGACTGCCTGCCTAAATTTAAATTAGTACGTACATGTGTAGTTAGTTGGGTAATATCGGCGATTTTGGCTGAATCGTCAATGAGTGACGGTTGCACTAATTTCTATACACAAATTACTAACATTTGGTTTGATTAAGGGGATGCCAGATAAACGTTTCAATTTATAACAACCTTTTCGGTTCCGGGTTCCGTCAGTGTCCATTTGTATATCAGTAAGTCTTGCCTATTTTGTTTGTCACAATTAATAAGTAAATAAATAAATAAATATCCTGGGACATTTTACACAGCACCATCTAGACCCAAACTAAGTAGAGCTTGTACTATGGGTACTAGACAATGGATATAATACTTATATACTTTTTTTTGTAAATACATACTTATAATGCATAGGAAACACAATTTCTATGAACTTATTAGGCATATTTTGTAGAATTCATTAATTTTCCCTTAACCTCTCTCGGCAGCCGGTGATTGATACCGTATGTCGAAGGGTAAATTTTGGTAATAGGTACCTAAGGCGGAAAATTCTAAATTTGAAATTTAAGGATACCACGTCTGTATTCCCCGAAGGGTTAATAACTCGTGATTATTTTATTCGAGAGTTGAAAAGCGGGAAGAATATTGGTTCAGCATTCACCATAACCAATTTATTAATTCTGTCTCTGTGTTAATAAATCAATCCTTATAGGTAGGAACCACTTCCTTGGTGATGTTTTATATCAATAAACTAAATCGATGTCCATACATGTGGAGTTGAGGAAAAATTCTTCCAATCACTTAGCTTGGCTGGTCGGCGCCTGACCAATTTCGGTTAGCAGAAAGTGGCGTAGCGTACGCATTTTGCTTGCGCTAGGGACGCTGATAAATTAATAATATTCTAGATGTGTCATTGGGAATGCCGCCCTGTAGGTATGTTTCTTTTTATCACATGGCAGTTAGAGATGGGCAAAGGCAGGCAAAATAACATGGTCTCTGTCCTTTTTCTGCCCGTTTTCGGCCATCTCTAATGGCAGTGCATGACATGGCAATATCATGGCATTACATTGCATGACAGTGATTCTGATTTGTATTTACGCAAATAGTTTTTTTTAAATCTCCTTTTATTTAGAGGCAAATAGATAACATTGGGTTACAACGTTTCACATTTTTTTTCTATTTTGTGTAACTGTCATCAATGGATAAGATAGTTCTCGAGTACTTAAATCTTTTATGTATATATTTTTTTAAGTTTATGTATACATTGGCTAAAATATAGGTAAATGGGCACGTGGGTTTCTTATAAATTATAGCCTATTGATTTCTGACACTTACGCGAATACTAGACATTGAAATAAAACTACTTTTTACGGATTTTATTGCGTTATATTGATATTATTTTAATCCCGACGTTTCGGACCCTTTACAGCGTCCATGGTCACGAGTGACTAAGGTGGTAGGCGTCTTGACGTTTCGATTACTAATAGCTACCCTACATTTTTGTTAATTGTTGGCAATCAATCAAAGTCGGGATTAAAATAATATCAATATAACGCGATAAAATCCGTAAAAAGTAGTTTTATTTCAATTATAGCCTATATCACCCGGCGATAATGTACCCAGCTTTCCAACGGTGAAAGAATTTTTCAAATCGGTCCAGTAGTTTCGGAGCCAAACTATAACATCAGTACAGATTTATCAAGAGACGGTTCCATCCGCGACACATCTTTGTTTCAACTCGCAAAAGTTTGGCGATGTTCCGGGGGGCGGGTTACAGACGCGCCATCGCGTCGCCACTCGCTGTTTGATAAATAAAACTTTTAATGATCGGTACAATCACAGTCGTCTATGGTCGGACCACTACCCGCCATCTTGTGAGATTCAGTTACTCTAGTGGTTTTATTTCAATGCTTACCTATTGGCAAAGTTGGTTAAAGTTTGGAAGATGAAGATTTTATTTGAAAACTAGCTTTCCGCCAGTCGCTTCGCCCGCGTGGCCATTTATATTTTAGCCACTGTATACAAAAACTTGACAAATTATAGGTTTTTTGAGTTTATCGCAAAAAGACAGACAGACGCGGTGGACAACTTTGTTTTATAATAAACTAGCTTTTCCCCGCAGCATCGCTTGCGGCAAGTTTGAACCCCGTTACAAATTATCCTATGTTATAATAGTTATTTTGTTGATCGGGGTGTAGACAAATCCAACAAATCAAAAACCATGAAAATCGGTTCGGTAGTCCTCGAGCTATAAGTGTTGTAACAAACACGACCTTGTCTATACTAATATTATAAAGAGGAAAGATTTGTTTGTTTGTTTGTTTGTTTGTTTGTTTGTTTGTTTGTTTGTTTGTTTGTTTGTTTGTAATGAATAGGCTCCGAAACTACTGGACCGATTTCAAAAATTCTTTCACCTTTGGAAAGCTACATTATCCCCGAGTAACATAGGCTATATATCATCACGCTACGACTAATAGGAGCGGAGTAGTAATGAAAAATGTAGCAAAAACGGGGAAAAAATTATAAGACCACGCGGGCGAAGCCGCTGGCGGGAAGCTAGTTTTATATATTAAGATAGGTATGTAGTGATTGATAGCAAGCAAGACATAATTTTGAAATCTGGATTCTGTACCGGGTATTGCGACGCCATTATTATTTAGGTGCTGTTTGTTTTGTGGCTAAAATATCAATCGCAGTTGGTGTGTGATCGTCACTCGATGAGTAAGGTTTGCCTAAGAGTGAGCTTCTTTTATTTAATCCGGGATTAAAATATAATTCCCTAGAGGAGCAACGCGCGTGTAGTATAAGCGATATTCCATATTCCCCTAGAAGGTGAAGCAGCTGGTCAAATTGGACCAGTAGCACCTGTCAGCGCGTTCAATCAAACAACCAACAAACTGTTCAGCTTTATAATATAATATTAATTTCAATCAATAGAGGTAGGGCACAGCCATTTATGGGTCAAATCTGGAGCAGCCCGTCTGGGGAAGTACCTCCACTTTACAGAAAATTGCAGCCAAATAACACATTTTATTGTGTGTTGTGTTCCTGCAGTGAGTAAGGTTGCCAGAGCTCTTTCTAAAGATGCGCTGCGCGGGCAGCACGAGGGGTATAGTAAATAAGCCTAAGAGGTTTTTGCAGGATCGGCAACACGTGAGTAACGCATTTGTGTTATAAACGTCCATAGGCTGCGGTAACCGTCTACCATGAAACGGGCTGCATGCTTGTTTGCCAACCTTGTCATCATGTTCATCATCTTCATGTCAGCCAAAAGAGGTCCACTGCTGAACAAAGGCCTCCCCCATTGACTTCCACAGGGACCGGACGCATGGTACCTGCATCCAGCGACTTCCAGCGACCTTTACCAGGTCATCGGTCCATCTCGTTGGAGGCCGTCCCACGCTGCCAACCTTGTGGTATACAATAAATATTGGTACAGTTCACGCCAAACTTATTGTCCGGGTTGAAGACCGCACGAGCTAACTTTAACCCAGCCGTAAAAATCGGAGAAAGAAAAATATTGGATTAGAATGATATGAAGCGACAGCCTACGACTTGAGCTTTCGTTTTTATTTATTACAATCCTATAATTTTCTTTCTCCGATTTTTACGGCCGGGTTAAAGTTAGGTCGTGCCAACTTCAACTCGGACAATAAGTTTGGCGAGAACTGTAGGTACCCATTATAAAAAATTTTTTAATTAGAAAAATCCTCCTTTATTTTTAAGTAAAAAAATATTTTTGCTTGTTTATTGCTTGATGGGTAAATGTAATTACTGAATTTCTAATCTGTCGAACGTTATGGTTTTGTGATGAAGCTTGTTGAAGGCGGGTGTGACGTCAGAGCTGTCGCGATGGATCACCCCATGAGTTTAATGGAGCGCGGTGACATACATACATTATTCATCGCGCTTCTTTATATATGGCGACTTGCCTGTCTGTGGTAATACCTACATAAACATAAAAATAGGTACCATCACGCTTGCAGTGCCCAAAGGTTAAAGCAGAGATGTACTAATGTAAACCCACAGTTCGCCGGTAGCTTTAGGTCCAATGTAATAGGGGGCGAGCCTATTGCCATTAACCGGGCATGAGAATTTCACTTTGCTCAGCCTTGGAATCGAACCCAGGCCATCGAGCGCAGTAGTAGTGCATAAACTACGCTAACGAGACAGATAAGGTAGGTACTTACCTACATTTTATTATTACAACAAAGAATAATGTTGAAATGATATTTTACCAAATTACTGGTTGCCAGTCTTACTCCCACTTCTCTATATACAGTCTGGGACGTTTTGATGATATTATATAAAGTTTTATTTTAGTATATTCTATCAAAGCCTTCAGTCAGTCCACGTTACGTTGCTAATATCACTATTCAAAAGTAGCCTACAAGTAGGTAATATACAATATCACCCACGCAGAAAAAGGTTGGTCTATTAATACCACCAAAAAGGGTTCAATTCGCTCTTATTAAAAAGAAAAAAAAAACACAGACCCTATAAAAATGTTTCATAGTTTTTAGTCACGTCGAGGTAGGTGCCTAGCTTGTTACTCTACTCCTCGCTTTGTTTTCCTGAGCGTATCTACGTAATTAAAAATGTTTCGAAAACGTAACAACTAGAAACGAGCTCGGAATTGAGATATTTTGTTATCTTTTTGTACGTGAACCGTGGAACGGGGATTTTTGAATGTTGTTCGTTCAGAAAATAGCGGGAAACTGAATCTTTTGGCGCGAAATAGCGAAGTTTATTTATCTGTGACCCGTTTTGGCTTTCGCGACCATCTCTATCTGACATATACGGAATTAATCTATTAACTTCCGATTTTTTTTTATCGAGATCATAGATATACAAAAATCGAGATCGAAGTTTGACATAACATATCCTACAGATTAGTATTTACACTTCGCTGTAGTAAATTTTTTTTTTCAATTTTCTTTCCATACGCTGAAGAAACCTAGTAATGTTGTAAAAGTCAACAAAATTAAATAGGCCTAAGCAGTTTCTGGCTTTTTATGTTACGACCTCTATACTGGTAGGCTTAGTTCAATAAGTATAATGTCCAACAAACTTTTAAAAAAGTGTTTGAGACACAACAAAAAAATTGTTACTGTCTAACTATCTTTTTTTTAAAAGAGTGACTATTGAGTTTCTTGCCGGCTCTTCTCCATAAGTCCTACTATTTTGGAACCGAGCAACTAGTTGACTGTTCAAAAGTGCCTATTTATATGGTCTATTTGAAATAAAATATTTTGAATTTGAATTGGAATTTGATGACCTAATAGTATTTTTACCTTAAAAATAGTCTCGTATATCCACATAAAGATGGCGACTCTGTTCAATATCACTAAATACGGTTGCCGGTTGTAAATCCATCTGTGATGGATGTCAAATCCAATTGATTGCCGGATGTATGTTCTGGTTTTCATCAGCCGCAAGCTATTTTGGTTTGATTCGATGCACAGTTCAGTTTATACCATTTAGGTTATCGATTTCTCACCGTTTTTGATGCAATCTTTGAATTTTATTATTAAAATATTTTAAAACTGTGCACAGCAAGATGAATTATTCACCATTTGACATGACACAGAAAATACCGTGTCCCTTCCGGTCTAGAGTGTTCATAATTAATAATTATGTATATTGTTTTTAGAACAAAAATAAATTAAAATTATTTTTAATATGAAAAATTTTTCGTAAGAAACAACCCTAAAACTTAATATTCTAATAATTGCAGAATTATCCCTATCTTTGATGAAAAATCTAAAGATTGCCTTCATTAAAAACAGAAGGGTACGGACGGTACGGTCCAAAAAGGATATATATTTTTAGCGCAAATTAATTCAATAGAACCTTTTAGATATTATTGGGTATCATTGGGATATCTCCAGGCGAGGTATTTTTTGTAAAAGCGCTGTGACAGATACCTAGAGGCGAACACTTAGCGCTGTATTGTCTTATTGGGCTTAGAAATAGTGCGGGGAACTGTCGATAACAACTGAATATTTATTTTATTTTTTATTCTAACTTTGCAGTCTACAAGTGCCGAACTACAGTTCTCGCCAAACTTATTGTCCGGGTTGAAGTTGGCACGAGCTAACTTTAACCCGGCCGTAAAAATCGGAGATAGAAAAATATGGATTAGAATGATTTAAAACGACAGCCTACGACTTGAGCTTTCGTTTTTATTTATTTATCTCGTGCCAACTTCAACCCGGACAATAAGATTGGCGAGAACCTAACTTATCTTGTTTGGATTTTTTTAATAATAAAAGTAAATAAATAAAAAAACTACGTTTCCATTTTTTATTATACCTAATAATTTAAAATTTAGAAACCCGTCACAATAAACTTTAGCGTAATACTTAGAAAGATGTACTTAGATACATTTATCACATTTTTATATTTTCCTGTATAAATTACAATCGTTGATCATATTCCCGGAATTTCGATATTCATAACAGTTTGGACTTATTGCGAATTTATGGAATTACAATTTTAAATAAAAAATCTGAATGTGCTTTGAAAGTCATACGGTTAAGTCGAATCTAAGTTATACCTTCTACAACTTCAAACATTAAAATCAGAACTACGCGGTGTCAGATGGTCGTTAGGAAAGTTAAAAATTCTTCCAGTCTTAAAGTATTACTTTAGGTTACATATAGATATTTTTCATTTTAGGTTGAATTCATAGACTGAAAAAAAATATGAAACAAATATTAATTCTTTATTAAAATAAAGCAGTCATTTTATTGAAGGAAAAAATCGACTGGCGGGAAGGATTCGAACCTGCGTCTTCTGGTATTATTTAAAATATAGAAAGAAAATAGTTATTAGTTATTCAGTTTACATCCCTAGATGCAATGCAATGAAGGATAGCTATAAATCACGTCGTTCTTTTTTATTATAGAATTATAGAGTGGTGTTAAAAATTAAAGAATCTTATTTTTCAAATTAGCCGTACACATATAATCGATACATAGAATATCGATAATCACAACATCACATCCTTACGCTCGGATTCACTGCTCATAAATAAAATATAGGTCGCGCCAGGTGATGGGTCCCACGTAAGCGGGGTCCACCTGCGGACGACGACCGGCGACGATCGATGCGAGCGCAACCAGATTTAAACAATATATTTTTAGTAATGGACCACATGGACGGTGTTCTAATTTTTTAAATTAGGGTTATTTGCTTGTCTTTGGTTTTAGGCTGAATGCGTTTTATCATGTTGTGTTGTGAAAATTAAAACTGACAAAGTGATTGCTATTGGCGCTTGATTGTAACACGGTAGAACAAGTTAAAAGGGACCTGTTTCACCACCTCTGGATTGCCGATAACCGGCTAAATCGCTTGGATAAAAAAATGGAACGCCGGTGCACAATTGCACATGCAACATTGGCTTAAATTAATCAATAATAAGTGTTTGACTGATTAAAGCGCTTAAACGCAAAATGGCGATCGCTAAGCGGTAAGCGCTGTCAATAGTGTCAATTTCTAAATCAATGACTGTTAGCAAGCTTTAGTACAGTTCTCGCCAAACTTATTGTAGCTCGTGCCAACTTCAAGCCGGACAATAAGTTTGGTGAGAACGGCACCTACATAATTTAATCATAATTTAATAATCAAAAATCCATAGCGCATTTAAACGGCCAACTTCAGTCCGGCCAGGTTATGCCGCGGGTACTGTTAATGTACAATTGACATCACAGCATTTCAATGAAAAAAATAATAAATCATAGTAACAAGCTGTTTACTAACTTTTTACACTAATTAGGAAGAGTTATGTTGTAATTCAAATTCCTAAACTTTACGATAGTACATTAACATATTTGATTGACTATATTATTAATATTTGATTACAAAACATTAATCATTACATGGTAGTTTTTAATATTTTATTAATTTGTTATTTCGAACACATAAAGATGATATGTAAATGAAAAACATTATTGAGTTTGAGGATTTCAACAAGGTTTTAGATAATATCATGATTTATTAATATCATCACTAACATAATTATTTAAAGTCCTCCGCCGCGTTGTGTTTGTGTCAGAAAATACGGTACCTAAGAATTTTTATAATTTTTTTTCCCTAATAGTAAATGGGATTATAGGTATTATATGTATAAGAAGGTTCTAACTTATAGGCCCGTGTGAAGCAGGCTTTTTTATTTCCTAGAGTGGCAGACGCAGGTGGCCCACCTGATGGTAAGTGGTAACCGCCGCCCATGGACATCAGCAACGTCGGGGACAAAGCTGAGTCGCCACCGCCGCCTACTGGGTGTGGTAGGCTTCGATAGTTTTTTTATAAAAGCAGGGCGAGCGATAGGCTAAATATTGGTTAGAGCGCTGAAGCCAAATCGACTGACTATTATTTGTCTGTCAAACACTAGGGTTCTCGCCAAACTTATTGTCCGGGTTGAAGTTGGCACGAGCTAACTTTAATCCGCCCGTAAAAATCGGAGAAAGAAAGTTATTGGATTAAAATGATTTAAAATGACAGCCAACGAATTGAGCTTTCGTTTTTGTTTATTACAATCCAATTTTCTTTCTCTGATTTTTACGGCCGGGTTAAAGTTAGCTCGTGCCAACTTTAACCCGGACAATAAGTTTGGCGAGAATCCTAGTGTTTGACTGTAGGTATCAAATTTTACGATGAAGGCAAATGCCTCGAGAAAACTAAGGAGGTCTTTATTTTTTAAGGTTTTTTTATTCTTTATAGCGAATGAAGTTTACTCTACTAGGTCAGAGTACGTAGTAATATCTAATCTTCAACAAAAGACCGAGTTAATATTTCGGCCGTATTCCAGCTCGACTCGAAAGCTAATTGAATGTAATCTGGGGACCTAATATAATCGGAGGCAGCAAATAAGCTTAATTAATTGTTACCAACTGATCTTAGTTACAGCTTAACTAACTAGATATTATTATTACCCCATTTATTTATTTCCGTTATTATTATTATTAAAAGGTACTATTATGATTATTAAAACCATATACGTGGGCGCTTCGTGTTCAGTGGTCTAGGGTGGGTTTCTGCCTTCCAGAGTTGTGTCAAAATTTACAGCCTTTGCGGATTTTCTAGTACAATTTACAAAAATACTTATAGTGTCCTTTATGCAGGTATAGGTAGTTTAATATAATATATAAACAGGATTTTTTTAATGATTCAAACTACTACGAGCTGCTAAGTGATAAAGTGATAAATTCCTGTCACTAAAGTCCTGTCACTAAAGTCCTGTCAAAAGGAATGCGACGTAACTATTCACAAACGACTCGGTCTGGTTAGTTACGAGTAATATAAACAACTGTTTACGTAAGGGGTATTCTAGTGTTAGGTACATATTTTTATTTATCTCCCAAAAAACTTCGTATCAACTCCATAGGGTGGATCTCGTAAATTCTTCACGGGGCTTAGGGAGAGGGGCATGACAATGCAAAACACGCGTTTATTTGGTAAATACACTCACGAAAATATATAGGTTTTCGCTACATCAGCTACCATAGATATGCAGTTATTTACTCCTGACACGAAAAGAGGTATTATAAGTTTGGAATCATTCTCTATGGCATCGTACAGTACACACGGCTATACAAGAAGCTATAGATTTCCAATATAAGCGGAGCTCATAATGTACAGAAAGCCTAAGTATACACACAATCACACAACTCGAGGACAGCTTACGTAAGGAAGTCATTGAAATCGGCCCAACTGAGGTACCGAAGGTACACTATTTGAAAAAATACTCTTTATTACGCTGGTTAAAACTAGTCGTCGTTTTTTTAAATGTTGACTGGGGGATGAGAAAAAAAAATTTGAGAAAAATCACACCATTTTGGCACCCTATTATCTTTTTCGTACCTAATGATTTCATAGTAAAAACTGTCAGTGTCAGTTTCGGAATGTCAAACACACGCCATTACGCCTGATTATTATCAGTTTCATAGTGATTTCCTGGTAAAAACTATGAACTTGAGAGCTGTCATGTACCTCCGGTACAAATTTGGGCTGAGTTGTATGGGCATTTGATGACCTCCTTTATAGCTTGAACCTACTTTTAATTGGTTTGATCTTTACAGATGTGAACTATACTACTGTAACGTCGGATACTTACCAGCTTTAAACCGAGATGTTTTTTTTTTGTTTTTAGGGCAAATGTCTCAAGATTACAATGCGCTACAGTCTGTGCTAGTTATACCACTGGAGTTTCTGGTGTATAAGCTGCGGTTGCCAATTACCCTGAGCCGGTTTATCTTGTTAGTCGTATTATAACAAAGCTTTCTACAAATTATGATTTTTCCAAATAATTGAAAGACCTAACTTGATACTTTGCTAGTTAGGTCTCTAGACATTTATGCGTCTGTTCTATATCAACATAAATATAATATCTAGTCATTGTTTGTGGTATTGTTTAGTAGTCAATAAAACGATTCATCCCTATTCATATTGGACAAAGTAAAAAGAAACTTCAATCACTTGATTGACAGGCTGTTATAAAAATAAATAAAACGAGCAATAGAGTTTGAATATTCGAAAAAAGAATTTTCTTTGGCATTTTGACACATTTAGTTTTAAATCGTCAATCACGTCGAAGCCGAGATTAAAACTTTTTCAATTACGACCTAATCGCGCGTAGGTGTTCCACATGTTATAAAATTTTGAAAAAAGAATGAATAGAAAAAATAACTTGGCGTTTGGAACGGACTAAATAATGGAGGGAAAGATCGCGGTGTAATATTTTTTTTTCGGTTTAATCCGGGGCTGCCTCGTTCCAAACAATTAAAGCTATCCGCTTAAATCCCAGACAACTTGATGTATGGTGTGCACGGAAAACTTGATGTGTAAGAAAAAAGCTTATATTTTGTTTTATTTTAAAAACATATATTATTTATTGTTTTTTGTATTGGATTCGGTGGATGACAGCGACAAAGGATGACAATGAAGTGTCCTTCTCTAGTTATTGGTGTAGGTACTCTTTGTTAGACGAATTAAAAAAAAATACGGTCTCCATGGATGCAATTTTTAATGCTGAGCTAATAAGGTATTGTGGGTAGAAGTCAGTTAGTGTGTGATCAGAATGCGGATGATAATTATATCAGCTATAGATTAAATATATTTATCTTATGACTACTATTAGCAGGTTGCAATACAATCAAGAGTAAAGATAGAGGCTTGGAAGTAAACAAAAAGAAAGTGAATTTTGTTAGTTAGTATTCAATCATTATTTTATGTAGTTATGATTGAACGTTATGATGAAGACTCTTGAAGGATACGTTTAAAAAGGTAAGTACATTATTATGTACATACAAACATACTGTCAAGAATTAACTGGCGTAAATCAGAAGAATCATAATTATGACTTTATTTAAAGGTTCCGATTTCGCAACCGCTTTAAATAACAGTTGAATTCGAACGGTGATTGCTGTCCCTACCTTCTGTGGGAATTAATTTCGTATGTTAAAAGTAAAACGAGCGGGGATTACTGTGGCTGTATTAAGTAGGCGTCAAAAATCCACCCAACCAAACCAACGGTATTACGTACTTAGATATATATCTGTAGCTAGAGCTACTTAATTTAGGCATCCATTTTGGGTAATGTAAAGAATTTACAAATTTTTGCGCTCTTTTAGTATGTAAATCCCTACAAGTAGATAAAAAAATATATACTTTGTTGATTAGATCAATGACGTGAGACGTCATATCGACATTACCCTAAAATATGACATATTTTTTTAAAATTAAGAATTACAATCTTAGTAGATTTGTGGTAGACGGTAGTGTAGTACCACTAGTTGTATACTTAGTCTAACATTTATTTTTACGAAATAGGTGATTTAAAAAGTACAGCGTGAATTTTAGTTCCATTTTTAAAACTCTTGCAGAGAAATGTCTCGATGTATTTTCACGCCCGCCACATAGTAGATTTATAAATTCCTTGGGAACTAAGTATTATTTTTTCCTATTCATGAACATTAAAGATTAACGTCGGTTTTATTTTAAGTAAACAGATAAATCTTACAATATCACCGTAATCAGCTTATAAATATTTCAATCAACAAAATATTATGATAGAGATGTGATGATTTTATACATATTTTGTATTATTTTTAATATTTAATAGAGTGGTTTATAATAGCATTGTACAAGGATTAATTTTTTTTACACCAGAAGAGTGTATTGAGTTTCTGGCACTGTTTATCGGTCGGTTCTGTCAGATTCTGACGACGACCAGTGATTTTTTTGTTCGGCATTGGTAAAGCTGATATGTATATTTGTCTCGTATAGTAGCCGTAGGAGTAGGTAGGTTAGGATAGACTGAAGCTTTAACCTTTCCATGCTATGATCCTGGCACGCCTCCATTTTATATACAGCTTGTATGTGCAGGTATTAAGTATTTATTTAATATGTGGTTTAAAGCGAAAATACCGTAACGTATTAGGCTTAAAGATATTTTATGATTTAGAAACCGTCGTATTGAAAAGGAAGAATACATTACAAGATAAAACAATTGAAAAGTTATTATAATTTTCAGATGTGGATCGAAATTTTTCTTGAAGAAGTCAAAAATGTCATTTATTTCTACAATACATTGTTTTAGATTTTTACTTTTAGTACTGATGCTTTCTGAAGAAAACGAAAAACACTGAAACAAACTCAGAGAATCATGGTATTTTACACCCCAACTCAGAGATGTCACTTAACCTTATAGAATCGTTAACAAACAGTGGCTACTATATTTTGACCTATTTTTCCATATTAGAGTTTGTTGTCAGTGTACTAAGATATACTTTATAAAGAACAGCCAAAAGAGTGTTTAAACAGATCCGTCACAGTCTATATTTCATATCGATATTTTTTTTAATAAACAAAAGCTTGTCAGTCCAGGTCCACATGACTGACAGTGATACACTCGTTCATTTGTTCGCAGTTTACAATGCTGTTTTTTATAGACAATACTTTTACGTAAGCAAATACTATGCGAAGGCAAATTGGACAGGTTCTGTAAAACCCGCGCTACACTGGATTTTTTGTGTGATTAAAAATACGTGAAGTCGTTTAAAAATGTGGGGTGTTTTTTAACGTTGGCAACTTTTGTGTTCATCACAACAGATAACATAGACTAGCAAAGATGATATGCACAGAAGGAGACAGATACGTAAACGTCCGTATACACCGAAAGACATGCAGTAAGTATAAGGTATTTTTTTTATTAGCCGTTGCTGTCCCACTGCTGGGCAAAGGCCTCCCCCAGTTCTTTCCATGTACTCTTATATCTTAATATAAGGTAGGTATATGACTTAAAAATTATATGACGGAATTTTTGCGGGTTTCAAGCCTAGACTTAAAGCCTAAAGCTGCCTAGTGTTTTCTTGAGCGTTAAAAATAGCTCTTTAGTGGTTAATTGGTTATTTTAAATACACGTTATATGAGCATTACCTACAGCTTTCCAGGCCTTGTTTTGTATGTTGCTAATACCGGCTTCATAAATACTGTTGCGTGTGGCACAGCACTAATAGAAAAAACCCTCTATTAGCCAAGGAATCGAGCCCATAATTCCAAGCATTAGCTGACCGGCGCCATGTTTGTTTCTAGAACAAAGCCATTTACGTTAACTCTACTTCAGGGACCAATCAGAAAGATGGCCAACTATAAGTTGGTAACACTTTCTTGTCGTGCAAATTAACTGAAAGTTTTAACTGCAAGTGCCGACCGCATCTAATTGGGTGAGACGCACCATGTAGGTGTATAAAGAAGGTTTAATAGGTTAACGTAATAATTATTCATCGATGACAATAATACTTCATACTCGGCGATTCAGCGGTTTTTTAGTCGGGATGAGTTCGGTAATCCTGTCGCTTCCCCTAGAGGCAAACGATCCCCTGACGATTTGAACTATTCCAAAAGGTACGTACCTACGTACTTACCACCGGTGCGTGTGTAAGATGTATATGGACCTGCACGAAGCAAAAGTGGTTTTCAAGAGCCTTGGTTTCTGCATGCACATATAGGAAAGTATAGCTAACTAACGTGTAGTTAGCTAGTAAGTACATCTTTGTTTCTATTCATGATCTTGTGTTTACGTTGGCAAGCCGAATCCATTACAGTTGTGACATCGTCAGTTACAGTTCTCGCCAAACTTATTGTCCGGGTTGAAGTTGGCACGAGCTAACTAAACTTCAACCTGGACAATAAGTTTGGAGAGAATTGTAGCTCATTAATGATAGATACCTCATGTTGCCATATCAGGCCGGAAATAAATGAGACTGGCACAACAGCTCAGATATTGGAACAAAATAAACCTCCTTAGTTGAAGTTGAAAAAAAATATGTGTAAGGCAGGCCTGTACACAGAACCAGTGAAATGGATGGTCCCAATTAAGAAAGTCGTATCTACAAAATCACCACTTTTCAGTAGAGCAGTTTGAAGTTTCTTTTTGCGCCCAAAAAATACAAATCGCAGTAACCTGAAACATAGAATATATCATAAACATATGTATATTTATGTTATGTAATAGTTAAAATTACATAAACACTTGTATTTTAGGAGAAAATGTACATACAACATTTTATCACGGAAGAAAATACTGACAGACTGACGGTTGTGACACTTTCGACATTTTTAATTGGGTTTTCATTGATGAACTTGGTTGGAAGTGGAAAATGCGACATTTTTAAATGTTAAGTCGTGAATTAAAAATGTCGGATCTACCATTACCTCCATTTTTGAAGGGAACTGGCTTTATTGATTTATAAAACAACGATGATTGCTCAAAATCATTATAATATTAACCTATGACCGTGAATCGCCGTTCCCCTCGCCCCTCTACTACACGTGCGGTACGAGCGAGAGGGCACGATATGCCACATCGCGCAATCTTGTACGGACGCGCGATCACTGTCGACAATTTTAACACTGAAAAATGTGTCAAAATAAAGAATTTTAATGAAATTTAATATGCACATTGTAGAACTCATTCTTGCGAATACATTTATGTAAAAAAGTGAAAATCGACAAAATGAAACTATCGACTTTCTTAATTGGGACCATCGTGTAGCCACGGGTGCCGATGATGACATATACCCACCTCGTGGATTGTACAAAGTGAACTTTCTGTATTTACTTATTTAGTTCTCAAAGTCGCTAACTAGACTTTTTGACCGCTCCACTTGTTGGTTAATTAAACTATTCAATTAGCGGGTTCCGTAACCGCTTGGGTACTTAAATAATAAGTTTAAGAATTATGAGTGGCGCTTCTGCAGTTTATGCTGGATTTTTTAAATCGATTTTTATGGGATGGAGACTGAGTGTTTTTGAACAAATTATTAACTGCAGTTGAAGTTTGCTGAATGCTCATCACACGAGGTTTGCTTGACTCATCTGACAAGCACCATAATTATATAATTTTATATAGTTTTCCATAGTATGAGTAACATAAATCACAACTTAGTTACTTATCATTGCCTAAATATTGCCATGTATACGTAAATACACGTATAGTGTACACAGTTTGAATTTGGCGTTTTCGCTCCTAACATTTAAAACCAATTTGAACAGCTAAAACCAAAACCAATTTGGATTGAATGTTTGACAGTGCGGCGGTACCCCAGGCGAACTCCGTAGCAGTTCTACTACATCAAGAATTTAAAAGTATAAATCCTCTTCTTAGATTGCGAAGTATAAGCTTTACAAGCTACACTGGCCTAGTTTCTTCTTTTAGAGATTAATTTCAATCTGTATTTAAAAAAGGAAGAGGTGACTGACTAATCTATAAATGCACAGCTCAAACCACTGCATGGATTGAGCTAAAATTTGGTACACAGATAGTTATGACGTAAGAGTCTTTTTGGGAATTTTCCACGGGTTTCAGAAAAAATTGATGGTCGCTAGTAACACTGCAGGGGAACAGCTATGTTACCAATACGAACATTTAACTCACTTCCAACTTTGGTCAACTATCATGACGTCAATATTACCGCTATCCTGTTCAAATAAAACCTTTGTGTTTGATAAATGTCCACTTTCTACTAGTCTCTGGTATATTTGTGTTGTGAACGTTGAACCATGACCGTGCTATGATGGCTGACAATAAAAATGTAAATATTTGTGTTAAGAATTCGGTTAAATTTTAACTAAAATGTCGGCTTTTCTGTGTTTGTTTGGTGGTGCAAATTATAAGCGTTAGCGATTTAGTAAAGATTAGATACTTTGTAAAAGCATAGTATGTTGTATATAATAAGAAACATAAATGAGTAAACTTTGCAACTGTTTATAAATTAAACAACATTAAATTATTTGCAGATTTCCCGTAAATCCAGTGAAACGTGGTTCAATAAGCAGTTAACACTTCTATGAGCACTGCTTATCAACAGGAGGTAAATAAGGCAAAAACTATAAAGTGGTTCTGTTTTAACTATTTGTATGCCTATTTGTTGTAAGAAAATAAGAAATAGACATTTTTATATTTACATAAATATATTGAAAAATGGGTGTTTCAATAAGTACAGCCAAGATTATTAATTTATGCTTTGATCGATATTTTACTGTACACAAAGGATAACTTGGCAATTTTGTGTATTCTCACTTGGCCAGTGGGACGCCACTGGCCTCGCTCAGCATTTTAGTGGGACAAATGAGAATAAATATTGTTGAATTAGTTATTATATTATTACTATTATTATATATATATTATTATTATTACTATTTCCCACACTAAGCATAATATTGTATGCTTAATGACAGGAGCAGTAAAACAGATATCGTCCACCGTTATCGATATCGATAATAATCATATTAAATTAACTTCATGCGCAGCACTTTCAACGCACACATTAACATGACACACACACATAAACAATTGGTTTTCAGTCCTTTCAGACTTATTTTTTTACTTACATTGCCAATCTATGGAATAGATTATTTTAATATGAATTTTACACTATACTATTATTAATAGAGACCGGTGTTAGCGGCTGTTTAAAAAATATTTAACCAATGAGGTTTCAATGTTGTAGTCACAAGCTGGTTAGTTATCTCTTTAAAAATGAAAATAAAAATTAGATAAAGCTCTTTTGTCATTACTATGCTGATGAAGAGAACCTTATTCCTCTCGCCTCTTTATACACAGGCCATAACCCCTTAACCTTGGCCCGAGTCATACATTGGGAACAATGTCGTGTCGATCCAGTTTTATTGCCCACCTATTTTACGAGCCAAGTATTCAGGCCCGATTCCATGGAATCAGTCTAAATTAAGACATTACTAATAGTAACGTTGTAACTTGAATTTGGATGTATACTTACTTGAAGTTTCTGTACATTTGAAGAAATAAAATATTATTGATATTGGCTTTTATTGAAAACACCACTTTCTTGGAGATTGTATTGCAATTGGATATTCAATTTTACTTAATTTCATATTTTAGATAATATACATTTAACTATTGTCACTGGGCAGGACAATTATATCGTTGTAATTGTAATTTTTGTAGTGGCTTAACCTAACTTTATTTAATAATTTTTATATAAATAATTATAGAATTTAAATTTAAAAAATACAAAACTATGACTGATCAGTTTTGTTTTCATCAGTGGTTTAGGGTCACTAACCAACGCTAACAAAAAAAACAACAATAAACTAGAATAAATCCTTTAACCTCTTTTCACTTAGACCGAAAAGGAATCGGACGTGGTCCACATCGGAATAAAAAAAAAACTCACCGATCCAATTTCATTACTGAGCTATTTTACGAACGAGTCCTGCGTACAGGTGGATGTTTTTATTGCAACTCTTAGTTAAATTGAACTAGTTCTCGCAAATAGTAGAAATTACTTACTTTTAAATGTAAGTAATGTAGACGGGGAATTCAACGGTTCTGATATGACATAATTATATTAAAATAGTTTTTCAAGAATAATATTTAAGTTGCTAGTTTTCATTTTCCGTATATTATGTTGAAATGTCAGTGATTGGTGCAGTGAATTTCCAATCCCATTTTATTAGTAACTATTTGTAGCAACAGTTGAAGTAACAACTAATTTATAGCATTCCAAACTTCCAAAAGTACTGTAATAATGGTCTTATTGAATCTAGACTTAGGTATGTATTGATATTTCGAGTCAAAGTCAATTATATTTTTGTAGAGGATATTAAAAGCCTTAAAAAGCTGGGTACTTTTTTCAAGTGTGTAATTATTAGATTCCGGTCCTCAACCTTGTTGTTATTATAATTGGCTACTGTTAGTACTTAATAACGAAATACAGAAACGATATTGAAGTATATATAGCTGACGATTATAGACATTAATTATTTATTTATTTTGAGCAACTTACAAACCACACACTAATGCTTACAAGTTTCCAAACATGTTTTGCAGATAAGTGGCGAGTGTTGTTTTACTTACTTACGGTATGGTAAGGACAGTATCATCTAAGAAATATATATTATAATGTTTTTTTTTATACAAATTAAAGTTATTTTAGTATAAGTATAAAACATACAGAACATGTTTGAGATTACAGGAAATAATGACGCATTGATTACAGGATGATTTATTATGTGATTACAGGATGATTTATTATGTGATTACAGAGTGATTTTATAATAAATCACCCTGTAATGTCAACGGGACTCGTAATAATATGTTCTGTTATAAAGTTTACAGCCGAGACACGACTGTCAATCGGGGCCATCCGTGAGACATGTCCTTATTTCTGACGTCTGACAATCAGCCGCTTCATTATCAATGGAGGTTTTATTACCGAAAAGCTTATTGTTTTTTAAATTGAAATAAAAATGTATTATGTATAGTAATAACGGCCAGTTTTTTTATTTTTATGGTGCTTTTAATAAAACTTTAGGTAAGTAAAAAACTGCTTAAAGAAACTAGTCTTGAAGTCTAGTAGGATACAAAACGCTTACGTTATTAGTTCGGACAATATACCCAAACTTAGTACCTATTTGTGTAAGGCTCTACGTGTTCCAATTTCCATACAATCCCCTAGCTAATACAGATTAATGTATAAACTAATAGGATAGCACAACGGTCGATAGCATAAGCTCGATTAAAAATATTTATGACCACAATCATTACTCTAATTCCAGGCTTCGTTGTGGCCTGTGAATTTTATGTCTTTACCTACCACGGAGTAGTAATACAATGGAGTGAATATTGACGATGCATGAAGGGCTGTTTCACAGCCCCTTAATAAGTTCCCGTTAAATTTCTTATCAGATAATTTTATACAAATTTTGTTCAATATTTGAATTTATTCGGTAACTAGCGTCTAGTTTATTTCTTTCTAATTCGTAATGATAAAGGAAATGTTAAATTAAACGGAAGATTATATTGTGGAAAAGTAAAAATACATAGCTTAGCTAGTTTGAAAGTTTCTTTTAATGTAAGTAAGTACATCTGAGGAATTATGTTTGAAAATATATTGACAGCGGACATTCGGTGACGGGTCCAACGAGTGTTTTTATTAGTGACTGAGCTCAATGATTTAGATTATAATCTGTTTTATATCTAGAATTGTACTGATTGAAGTAGTAATAAAACTAATATATATCACTGCATTCAGTGTTTTTGCATTAAAAGTCCCTACTTCTGGGTTGATGAACTAAGGCGGTTCAAACGAAGCTATGCATAAAACATCCTCTTTGCACGCATCAATAAAAAAAAACAGTCAGGAACTCAAAACATGCATATGTTATTAATCTAAGCATAGAAGAAAGAACGAAAGGTGAGCAGTGAAGTGTCAAACCTGTATGCTTCAATTATTTAGTGACACTATGATAAGCCATGAGCCCGCGACATCAATGGATGTACAGATGTTTTTAAAACACATCACTCTTGCAGCTTATTACTCTGTATTTTCCTGTTATCCGAAACGTTTATGGGCATTTAAGGCGAGGCCTTAAGTAGGGTTGTTACAAAAATTGGTTTCAGTAATGTTGTATTAGTAAGATGAAATTACTCGCTTTTATGTTATTGATATTGTTTATTTGTTCCGTTAAGGAAGTGCAACATTTCATGTAGTGTAATTATTGATTTTGTGATGCTGAAAGAGAGAAATACTGCTTAAATTTAGTTTAATAGTATCTCTCTTGTTAGTAAACTTAATAATAACGATCTGTTTCGTTAAAGCATAGTTTAACAAGGTTCAACTTTTTTTTCAACCCCCGACGCAAAAACGACGGCGTGTTATAAGTTTGACGTGTCTGTGTGTGTGTGTGTGTGTGTGTCTGTCTGTCTGTGGCATCCTAGCTCCCTAACAGATGAACCGATTTTGATTTTGATTTTTTTATTTGAAAGGTGAATTAGTCGGGAGTGTTCTTAGCTATGTTTGATGAAAATCAGTCCAAGATGGCCGCCGCAACAAAATAGCGAAGTACATATTTTTTCACAAATCTCTCAATATGGGTATCAAATGAAAGGGCTTAACTAGGAGAACACTATGATAAATTTGAAATCCAAGATGGCCGCCACCACAAAATCGCAAATTACACCTCGTGTCGGGGGTTTTCTAAATTTTTAATTTAGATTAGGTTAGTTGCTTGAATGTGTTAAAGTCTTTTTCATTCTAATGTAATTTTAATGATTTCCCTGTAGCTTAAAAAGGTTTGTTAATAAGGAGGTAAACCTCAGTCCAGTCATTCAATAACACTGGCCTTTGCATTTACAATACAAGTACTCTTTTGAGAGTATGAAAGCTATGATGAAAGTTTTCAAGAGTAAAGCCCCTGTCACACATAGCTTAGGATAAAAACTGTAGAGCACTATAGTTTAATGACATAAGTGTGCACGTGGCACAGCTTTTTTACCCGACTGCCGAAGGAGGAGGGTTATTGTACAACCGTACAACCTTGCATCACTACTTAGTCTGTGGTACTTGAACCGACTGCGCCCGTCACTGGCTGGGTAAAAAGGCGAAGGAAAGAGCTCATTCAGCCAGGTGGGTACCTACGTGTAGAGTAAGTATGTGAAAAGTACATTTATTTGTTTTATTACATTATTATTTTCATCGGGGACCAATAAGATTAAACAAAGACATTTAAAAGTGTATTACTTAAATGGCTTTGGATGAAAGTGATGATTAAAGAATATTTTTAGAGCTTAAAATTAATTCGCTATTATGAGCCATGGACACAATAAACTCTTTAGTTTCAACCTACTTTATTAGATCTTTCGACTTCTTACTGTTTTATCTGTGGTAAAAACCTAATCTCGAAAAAGTGCCAATCAAATCGTGTCGAGTGGGATTTAAGCCAGACAGTACACTAAGAACATTTCTGAAGGATTCGTAGGAACATTTAGAGGGGAAAATTCCCCATCCAGTAGTAGAAAAATGTGTGGTGGAGGTTAGATCAAACCGTCAAATTCCATTACCTAGTTTATGAGGTCCAGTACGAAGTAGTTAGTACCTAATTATTTCTGTTAGTCACGAAATTGGTGCTAAAACAAAGGAATAGTAATATTATAGTAGTCATAACTACATTGCAATAAATAGCATCACCCTTCACGATCAATGCATGGCATAATCCCCGATTTAACGGTGCAGCCTTATTGGATTAGAGACAATCAAATCTTGGATTAACATCGAGTATTTCCAAGCTATAAAGTTGTTTATGGGCGCATCTAAAGGTTGCCATGGTTACCCTTATAATGTATGGAAGATGGAAACAAGAATGTATTAGTAGGATTAGGATTAGGCTTATAACTAGATCAATAATTAACGTATCGTATGTTCGTGAATTATTTGATTACCATCTATCTCTATTTCATGTATTTACGGTTTAAAAATTGTAGTATGATAACAAGTACTGTTTAGTGTCTATCACACAGTATAGTGCTTAAAAATATGTGGAAAGAAAGAAAAAAGAAACATTTATTTAACTCAAATTATTTGAAGGTACACAAAACATAAAACTTAAAGATACAGTTCTCGCCAAACTTATTGTCCGGGTTGAAGTTGGCACGAGCTAACTTTAACCCGGCCTTAAAAATCGGAGAAAGAAAAATATTGGGTTGTAATAAAAAAATAAGAAAGCTCAAGTCGTAGGCTAGCAATATTTTTCTTTCTCCGATTTTTAAGGCCGGGTTAAAGTTAGCTCGAGTCAGCTTCAACCCGGACAATAAGTTTGGCGCGAACTGTACATAAATATGAGCTGAAGAGGCTACCAGCACAGCCTAATGTTGCGGTACTGAAACACAATGCTGATTTTCAGATGGGCCTTGGACATTATAAAACAAGAAAAATAAATGAATGATCACCCTTACAAGCAACGTCACCGCCACGTAACATAGATTGTAAAAGTTGGTAGCGCTGGTAGGTATATTTTTTTAATAAAATTTGAATTAAGAACACTTCATTCGATTTAGTGGCGAAATGAGTTTCCTTCAACAAGTTCGGTTCGACGGTTTTTTTATTCGCTGTCGAAATTGTTTTAATATCCCGGTGTCGGGCGTGTTGGCGGTGGATAGTGAAGCCTCAGAGGAAGCGGGTTTTAAGAAGCTGCTTGTTCTTTTCTTAATTTTAACTGTAATATGATCACATTGCTGCCTTGTAGTCAAATCTACGTTAGATTTCTAGGTCGAGTGAAGCCTTTGAAAAAATTAACCGCTTGGAGTTTAGATTTGCAATAAGCTCTTTCACTATTACATTGGATTTATGACATACCAGTCAACCGTGGATGAGCAATCTGAGTACTTGACAAAATAACTGGGAATTAAAAAAGTAATTCTAGTACAGTATGCCATAGGAGTACGTTTAAACACTAAAAACCCTTCCAGAGATTTTCGGATAAATTAAGGCATTAAAATTATCAGACTGGGCAGTAAAATAATAAAAAAATCGATATCAAAAACTTTATTATCTGTTACTGCACTCTTAGTGACGTCACGCGACTCTGAGTTTGATCGTCACTCGAGTGAATCCCGAGTCATTTCACAATTTTAATCGATTTGATTGGAGTTGACAAGTCACAGATTATTTCTAGTTTCTTAAAAAAATCTTGCTATACTTGATCAATCAACTATCCCAGAATCGAAGACATGTGAGCAGTTTAATTTTGATCCGTGTGCAATTGGGCTCAGTCGATATTTTTTTCACTCGAGTACGTTATTTTTTATTTCAATCGAATCAATAAAGTAAAAGTCGACTCGATTCGCATCACTTCCTATTTCACTTTTGTGATTGTCTATGATAGTCGCAGTGACGCGCACGCGTAGTTGGGCTGCGCGGGATTCAGTTTTCCCACTAAAATTATTTGAAAAAGACTGACTTTGCAGATTGATTACTTTAGTCTGTAGTTTGTGTGTATCTTGTGAGATAAAATAGTGTACATTATTTTGATAATTATGTTTATCTTGTGTTTATGTTTTGTGTGTGTGAATACCTACCCACAATGACTGATAAATTAATGACAGTGGAACATTTTACTGCTTTATTTCGCTGATCAATCGATGCTGCGCTGACCATCATGTAAGTACCTACCTAATTCAAATCAATCAAAATCAAAATAGTTTTATTTTCAAATAGACCTTATACAGGCACTTATGAAATGTCGAAACTTGATGCACGGTTCCAAATTAGTCGTTTCCTATGGAGAAGAACCGGCAAGAAACTCCATGGTTACTCTTTTAAATTTTGTTTTTTTTTACAATGTTATCTGCTAAAATAATAGCTATATGGATACTTATAATATGAGAAAACAATCTAGAAATGTTTGTGAAATATATTACAGATTATACAGCTAGGCTTGAAATACATGTCTAGGGAGTTCTCTCATTTACAAAGCGTGAATCTAATTCTTAATTTGATTCTTGATTCTAGTTCACTTACAGAAAACATGAAACAAAATTATAATGCAATCGAGCCTATTTCAAAATAAGAATAAAGTATGTTTCAAATTTTTACGTAAAAAATCTAGTGGTACATAACAATTACTATTTAATTTAATAGTAGGTAGGTATAATCGTTTTGCTCTTGCGTTCCTACCCACATTTTAAACGTGTCTAAACCTACCAGAGGGACTGGATTATTGTATTGAGTTTTTGAATTGATGATAGGTTATGAAATATCAGTTACGCAAATCACACAAAACGATATTTGAAAATAGAACTTGAGCTGCTTTATTGACAGTGAGAGGGTTTTAGATGCGATTGATCAAATGTTGCCTTCAAACCAAAGCACAATAGATATAAGCTATGTTTTCGTGAGTGTGTTGTTTTGTAATTGTTTCCCAACGCTGAAATAGTATTAGTACCTACCTAGAGGGGCTCGTAGCCAAGTTGTAACTACGCTGATCAACCAATCTGCAAGGTTAAGCTACACTTGCCGCGGTCAGTCTATGGATGGGTGACGATTCTTAACATATCGAGACCCCTCCGTGCCTCGGAGAAACGTAAAACCATCGGTCTCGGTTGTCATACGAACACCTATGACAATAGTTAGTGGTAGTCAGAAGCCTAAAAAGCCTGACAACCAGTCTATCCTTCGAATATCGGTATTGCCTAGAAATTGGGTTGCGGAGGTCTAATGGCAGTCGCTCCGTGTAAAATACTGATATTCAGCCGCATCTGGTTAGACTGGAAGCCGACCCCAACACGGTTGGGAAAAAGGCTAGGAGGATGATGAAATCTATACTTCTATATTATAAAGACGAAAGATTTGTTTGTTTGTATTAAATAGGCTCCGAAACTACTGGACCGATTTGAAAAATTCTTTCAGTGGTTAGGTAGCCCATTTATCGGGGAAGGCTATATATCATCACGCTACGACTGATAGGAGCGGAGTAGCAATGAAAATTGTTGCAAAAACGGGGGGGAAAGTTATCAAGACCACGCGGGCGAGGCCCGGCGGAAAGCCCGGCGGCCTTTTTTTGGCGGAAAGCTAGTTAGGTGTATATATTTCCGTTTCGTAAATTAAATGTGCTAAATTTTCACTCATAATATTTCTCTTGATATTAACGGGATTTCTGAACAGGTAACGTAACTTCAAAAGCAATTATCCGTACGTCAAACTTATACAACAACTTTTAGTTTGAACTCGCAGCCTGAGCATGTTACTAAGTTGAAATTCATCATGTTAGACCGTTTACATCGACTGTCAAATATTAACTAGATTATTAAGTTCTAGACTGTTCCGAACATCTTATCCGGCTCGAAGGACCAAATTTGTACAGGAGGTCTTGTGTCAGACGTGTAGACTGACTTGGTATCTTAGTTGGCTAAAACGGTCGGTGTACCAAACATTAAGTAAGTTCGAGTTTTCTGTCTGTATAATTATAATACCCTAGCTTTCTGCCAGCGGTTTCGTTCACGTGGTCTTACAAATTTTCCCATCGTTTTGCAACATTTTTCATTACTACTCCGCTCCTATTAGTCGTAGCGTGATAGTATATTGCCTATAGAGAGGATGATATAGAGCAATCCAGTGGTGATACCACTTACTAAACTTATGTTTATCACATAAATATTTGTGCGCTTTAAGAATCGGAGCTACAACCTCGTGATGAGTAGTTCAACACTCGAACCACTAGATCATAGATATCACCTATATCAGCATAAAACCGCTAATTCCAAAGCCCCCAGTGTAACATTACAAGTGGCAGAGACTCAAATCAAATTTAATCTCCCGCTAAATTGGACCAAGTGTCTTTGAATTCAAGTCGAACAATATATTTTCAATATCGCAATTGTTATTTTCGATGTCGTCTTTTTGTGGACCTGGTTGATTTTATTGATTTGCGCTCTTATAAAATAGCGAAGTTTGATGGAGAGAAGGGATACAATGAATAACTTTATTTGGTGTACTTACAATAAATACCTTTCTTTGGCGTACTTACAATAAATACCTTTCTTTGGCGTACTTACAATGAATAAATATCTTTCTTTGGCGTACTTACAATGAATAAATATCTTTCTTTGGCGTACTTACAATGACTACCTTTCTTTGGTGTACTCACACCACCGTGTGTTATCTACCATCCAAAGTAGGACCGAAGTATGTAATTGGAATCGAAGTGACGTAGAAATGACAAACTGCTCAAATAACCCCATTACCAAGTGGAGAGGCGAAACATTTGTGTAATTGTAATCGTCAGCATAGGTGGAGTCCCCAATGGCTTCAAAAGTATTACAAAACTCACCACCTAAAGATATCCAGCCGGCCTAGCCAAGTTGCAAACTAATCGACGAACGAATAGAAACGAATGACATAAGCTTTCGACAAATCTGACGTTTACAAATGTCATTCCCATACATTTTGTTTCTATTTGTTCGTCGATTTGGAAGATAGATTGCTACTTGGTTAGGCTCGCAGGTTTGCTTAACCCCCACTTCTTCTTCATAATATAGCAGGGATACAAACAATCTCCTACTCCTCAGATTATAACCAGAACACATAATATTTCATCTTTTGTAGCATCGCGGTACTCCTTTCATTGGTCGGTTCTAAGTGAAAATAATTAATGTGCCGGCTAAAAGAAGACTTTTATAGTCCACGACACGATTACGACACGATTTCCATCTGCTCGGTTTCCTACCTTCGATTACTAACTCGGTTTTGGTGCTTGTCGGGCTTATTAATATTTCGCAGATCCCACCGCCCTGAGGTAACAGGTTAAAGTCCTTAGGTAGCGGGTAGCTACATAACCTCAATATTGTTATAGATACATCATTGGCCTAGCGGTAGTAACCACGCAGTGTTAGATATTGGTTTTTAAGTTCTCCTTAGCAGCGAGGCTTTTCGTGACATGAGACTTAAAACGTTGAATATGACGTAGAGAGCAGGCGTATCTTTTGTAATAGATACCTACATAAATTTGAATTTTTCCATATACAATAAAACATCGTTAGATGTAAACATCCTTTCTTTGATAAATGTACTTCTTTCAGAAAGCGGTTGGAATCACTTATTGTATTTAGATACTAAATTGCCTAGTAGTCAGCATATTTTACGTGAGGGAAATAAATTGCGGCATCCACTTGTCATTCTTAACAAGACGAAGAAGACAACAGAGAGAGCGGTTTTGTACGGTATCCATGATGATAATATAATTACGATACTGTGCAGTGTAAAGGTATTATGCATCGGTATTGATGCAAAGAGGCACTCATTGCTTGATAAAACAATTCGTTGTTTAAATGATCGGCAAAAGTATTCTATGATAAGTGGTATATATTCTGAAAGAGCTGATTTTTCAATCGATATTTTTCAGAAAATTGACGTTTTACAGATTTTGTATAGAAAAGCCGTCAAGGATTCTTTTTTAATTCTCCCATAAAGTGATATGGCGATGAAAAAATAGGCTTAAATAGACACTTTTGAAGGACACTCTGAGAAGAAACGCCGAAACAAACTAAAAAAAACACAGTTTTAGTTTTAAAGGGCCGAGCCGGTGTATAGTTTTTAGCTTCGTTAAGTTAGTTTACACCTATACGTCCTAGGTTGGTATCTGACCTCCGGTTCTGAAGATACACAACAAAATTCTTCAACTCAATTTTCTAGATCCGAAATACCGACAAATACTCAACATTTAAGGAATATAAGCCTGAGGAAATGTAGGTCTCGAAGCGGACCAGTTCTCTCGCAAAACTCTTATACGAAATCACAAGGAAAATATATCTTATCACAATAGAACGCCGTGAAGGATCGGGCGCATTATTGTTGAATACAAATTGCCTAATATATAAGAATTGAGATGATTTCGTCGGACATTCTGCGTTCCGCTCGGCGCTGAAAGCCGATCGTTGCTAACAAATTATTTTGAGCATTGTTCGTTGTTGAGACCGAAATATGTTTATATTCAAGCTAGTCTTTTGTTGTGTGTGGTTATAACACTAGTTACACTCACCCTGCAGTTCCGTTACAAACATACCATCATCACGCTTGTATTTCCCAAATGGTTTGGCAGGGGTATACCAGTATACCCAAAGCTGTTCGCTATACTTTGGTCGTATTGTAATAGGCTCGAGCTTGCTATCAACCGGGCACAAATCCAAACTACGAGCTTCTCCTGGGAATTAAACATACCAACGTACTGTGGGTGTCTACCTCTGCCTATCCCTTCGAGGAATATAGGTGTGATGCTATGATATGCTATGCGCGACTACTGCCGTAGAAATTCTGGGTTTGATTCAACGCTAAACGAAGCTTTGCACTCTGACAATACACAGCAGAGAAAAAGTGAAGACTAATCTTTTAGTAATTTTCCTCAACCCTGCGTCTGTTCTAGTATGAAACTAGAATAGTTGTCGGCATTTCGCCGAGTGCTCGACAGAACGAGGCGCCACTCCGTGCTGACGGGCTGACGGCCAATTCATTACGTCACTGACGAACTCCATGCTTTTTTTCTTAGTTACACTTGGGGACAGAATTATGGGAACAACTTAAAAGTTCATCATCAACCCATTAATCGAAAATTAATTGGATTGAAGATTAATTGGATCTCTTTTCTTACTACTACAATAGTAAGTTATAAGAAGAGTAATTATATAATTTGTTTATTACCTCGCGTTACATAGCGAGCGAAGCGAGTTCGAAAATTTGGGCCCCCCACCTTCGACAGGCTAGGTTAAATAATAATAAATAATAAATATCTTGGGACATTTTTACACAGCACCATCTAGTCCCAAACTAAGCAGAGCTTGTACTATGGGTACTAGACAATGGATATAATACTTATATACTTTTTTTGTTTGTAAATATATAAGAAACACCCAGACAAACACAAACACCTAAGTTCATCACATAAATGTTTGTGTTCTGTGGGAATCGAACCCACGACCTCGTGATCAGCAGTCCGGTATTCGAACCACTAGACCACAGACGTCGTCTAGGTTGCAAGGCTAATCACAATTAGTTTGTGACTACCTTCAGTTGTCTCAGTAAGAGCGAGCGAAGCGAGCCCGAAAATTGGGGCCAGTCACTTCGGACAGGTTAGGTTAGAAGGGTAATTACAATTAGTGTATTACTACCGCTTGGCTTATGTAAGAGCGAGCGAAGCGAGCTCGAAATTTTGGCCACCCACCTCGGACAGGTTAGGTTAGAAGGTTATGACTGACTGGTGATGGGATTTGCAACATTAGCTTATTTATTAAGCAAAAAGACTTAAACGAATTATATTATATACTATATCCCCTCCCCGAGTGTCCCCAGATTTCGATTTAGGATCTTGGATTTTCACAGACGTTAATATAATAGGTATAAGGCAAACAACGAACTATGACCCTGTAGAGTTTGAGTGTGTATGTATGTATACAGTGTGTATAAAGTGTATACAGTGTATGAGATGCGGGCAAGACGGTATGAAATTGCGAACTAAATAATTATAACAATATAAAATGGTTATGGCTTTGATTTACAAAATTTTATTGGCGATTTTGCGCCCCCCTTCGATTGGCGCCCAGGGCACGTGCCCTGCCTGCCCCACCCTAGTTACGCCACTGATAGCGGTATATCTCTGCCTAACCTTTCGGGGAATATAGGCGTTATAGGATGATAAGCTAGAAACTGTATACTTAGGTTAGCTTGCTATTTAGCGTAAGAGTTCATTTCACTGGACTGTGACATCAAAAGATATACGTTAAAAAAAGAAAAAAGAAAACCAGAAACATTTCCCTAGTAATCTTTAAATAAAGAATCTTGATATACAAAGAAAAGAACGAGTATTCGAATAAAGAATTTTGAATCAGTTTGAATAAAGAATGTAATTACTTACTAGTAATTGTGTTCTTTTGTTTGTTTGATACGAAAACTCATTCTTATTTTAGTGTAGCGCAACAATTTCATCTATGTCCCCATTAAAAGCTAGTATGTTACAATTTTACAGTGTTTACTGTTTAATTCACAGCCGCCGTGAAATCATTTAATATTTTATACTTCATTAGCATTTTAATGTTTGGCATAAACCTGCCCATTTGAATGTATAGCTCGGTTTAATGGTGTTTGTAAATTGTTATTCACATAATTCTCTTAGCGTTTTCCCAACTTATTGGGGTCGTCTTTTAGTCTAATCAGATGCGGCGGAATATCAGTAGTCTAGAGATCCTGCGTTCGATTCCCAGGGCATGCAACGGGAAAATAGTACCTCCTAGTAATAACACTTCCTAGCTGTATGTTCCCGTCAAATTCCTCGGCAGATATTTTTATACAAAATGTTCCATTTTTGTATTTATCCGGCTATTAGCGTCTATCCAGAAGTGGTGTCCTTAATGTCGTGAAAATAGTTTCATAATGCTACTCTACTTAATATATTAGGTTAGGAGATATAGAGTAAATACTGTTTTTCTTTATAAAACTATTGTCGTCACTTTCAGTGGCCTGCAGTGTACGATGTCCACTTGAGTGACATTGACAGACGAATTTGTTTCGTGTTATACGAAGTACTCTTTAGGGGTTAATGTTTTTAAAAGTCGAACGAATATGTGGGAAGGTGTACCTTAATATGCGGAGAATAAATACTTAGAATTCTCGATGTGAACTAAAATCCAATTTACGTTATTTACGTATGTGATTTCAGTAAGACGATTATTACAGGGGGGCTAGACAAGTTGCATTTTGACATTCGAATCAACAAACAAAATGTATGGAAATGACACAAGTTTTCGACAAATCACTTGTCACTAATGTCAGTTGCAGACATTTTGTTTGTCGATTCGAATGTCATAATTCAACTTGTCTAGTCCCCCAGATACTTTTGAAATGTTGAATAATTTAACAAGTCTATAATGTTTTCTATCATTTTAACATTTTGGCAATTTGGTGTGAAAGACAGGAATAGATATATATATCTAATAGGATTTAAAATGCATTACCAAGGTACAACGACATTAAGCTTAAAGTAAAAATATAAAACAAAGTTGCTATTTTTCTGTGAGAGTAGCTACCAGTTTTCGCTTAGAACACTATATTTCAAATTTTAATGTGGCAATAAATGTCACTTTTGAAAAGAAAAAATATTTTCTAGACTTATCTGAGAATTAACGTTCGTATTAAAATTTATAAATTATAGTACGATACCTATGAAATAGCTTTTAATGAAAAACTAAATTAATATTAAAAAAAAAGTAAATCTGTCTGTTTTGGGCTTATAGACAAGTTGCAATTTGACATTCGAATCGAAAAACGAATAGAAACAACATATATGGAAATGACAAGCTTTTGACAAATCGGGCTGTCACTAATGTCATTTCCAAATATTTTCTTTCTATTCTTTTGTCGATTCGAATGTCAAATTACAACTTGTCAACTAGCCCTGTTACCTTTATAGCATTTCTTGACATTGACATACATTTAGTCAGAAAAAATAAAGTAAGTACTTAGTCCTTTTTGGACGTGACTTAAAAACAGACAAGACCTAGTACTGCCTACTATTTAATACAAATAAAAAATATGACTATCATTATCACTACATATTATAAAACTGTCCGTCTGTCTGTTCGCGATAAACTCAAAAACTACTGCATCGATTTTCATGCTGTTTTCACCAGTGTATACAGTGATTCTCGAGGAAGGTTTAGGTGTAGGATTTATTAAAGTATTGTGTAAACTGGCTGCAATATGACGACGAAGGTGGAAGATGTCGCCTTGTGCGTAGCAGTGGGACGCGCCGCTAAGAATTAAGAATAACAATACAAGCGATAAACATCATCTCATTCGTTATTGCACGTGAGCAAAGGTTAGATGAAATAATCTTTAGCTCCTAAAATACTAAAGCCGCCGTTACACTTGGTCTAATTCTGGAACGCGAGCGGCGAATTTATCGTATGCGATTATAGTATGCGAAGCTCTCCATGCGATTCTCTTCTATGGTGTTTACACTATGACCAAAACTGTCACTTATGCGATATAATCGTAACCGTATCACTTATGCGATAATCGGATTCGAGTGTCGAAGGCGAGACTCGCCCCATGCACTGGTTACACTATAAGCAAGTATTTGTAGGCAGATACACGCATACGATACTCCTAGTGTCAAAGAATAATTCTCGGTAAAACAAAAACATCTCTCAGAAATTCGAAACTCATAATCCCTAGCAGGTTTAATTCAGTACCTACCTTTGTTTCAATATCATTATTAATCGTCACCTATCTGAATATTTTAAACAACCTTTTAACCCTTCTCTGTCCTTGGAAGAAGGTAAAGAGATTCCCGGATTTGTCGAGGCAATAAGCCGGGCTTTGCCGGGGTATATTATACCCCGTAATTATTTATGTGCTCAAAAGTGTCGCCGTTTGCCGAACACGGGTTGAAAGAGATTTTGCTGTTTATTTTATTATGTTTTTAGGCTGTACCTCTAAATAATAACTACGCTGATCAGCTACATAGGTACATAAGGGTAGGTATAAACTACAGAACACAACTTGCTACGTTTCTTATATAAGGTGTTAAAAAATTAACTCTTAGAAATTTACAGAGTTGTTTATAATGATAATTAAAAAGTAACCATAAAGAAAAAAAATATATAATATCCGTTACACAGATATGCAATAATTTTCATTACACCCAAATTATTGAATATGCACACAGTACCGTAACATAAGTCAATGACCGTAACTCACGCGGCTCGCGCGGCACCATGAGACGCCGGCGCCGCCACGCTGGGACGCCAGCGCAGCCCCATGTACAGTGCGCATTAAAATCATTTTACTAAATATTATTTTTAACAAAATATTGAAATCGCTCGAAAAAAAAATATTTTTGGAATATGTTAGTTTTTCGATACTGAGTCACCACATGAAATTCTAAGAGTTAATTTTGTAACACCTTATATAATTCTATTGCTTCTTACGCGCCGGTTGCGTGTACTACGCACCTGGCCTTTTTGACAATGATCAGATCTGTAAGGTATATTTTTTTAAGGTGGCAAACAAGCACACGACCCGTCTGATGGTAAACGCTTACCGTAGCCTATGGACGCTTGCAACACCAAGGGTATCACTCGCGAGTTGCCGACCCTAAAAACCTCTTAGAGGTTAATGGAGGATTCACTGCGAGAACATTCCTCTTACTACCTACTACTACCGCGCAGCGCATCCTTAATAATTATTATTAAACTTTTACAATAAATATTTACAATGGTCACAAGAGTTCCTTAAATAACTTATAAAATAATGCTTATTATAACAATAAATTGTTTATTTAAAATAAGATGTCAAGGTACAATACAGAAAGTAATAAGTCAGCTTGTCTTAGAATAACATAAGCCTGCCTGAACTAGGTTAATCCTGTGTTTCAGGCTATCGCTTTACATGTTTTTTATTTTATGACATTAATAATACATAATATATTCTTATAAATGGAACCTGAAATAATTGTATAAGTGCATTTAAAAATAAAATAAAAATATAAGGAAGGTTATTAAAACTATAATATGTAACTCATTTTACAATTTCTAATAAATTCTCCGTGTCTGCGTAATTGAGCTGCTCGCTTCTGCTTAGAAGGAGTTCTGGCAACCTTACTTACTCCAGGAACACAACACACAATTAAGTGTGTTATTTGGCTGCAGTTTTCTGTAAGGTGGAGATACTTCTCCAGATGGACTGCTCCAGATTTGAGCCATAAATGGCTGTGCACTGCCTCTCTCTATATTCTCATTATCATCCTAGCCTTTTCACAGCTGTAATGTGGGGATCGGCGTCTAGTCTAAATGGATGCGGCTGAATAACAGTATTTTACACGAATCAACTGCCGCCAGACCTCCGCAACTCAATGTAATTGTATATCCTACAGTTGATAATATGGTAATACTTAATAGATTTTGAAACTACAATGTATAAAAATATGTATACCTATAAAAATGAAATAACTCGATTGCTAATATTTACAAGATCTCAGAAACTGTAATTCCTTTGGCAGATAGGTTCCATATGGTGTAAGATAGCGCGCTGAATACTTTTACTAATGTTATATTTTTTTATATTCACTCCGAACAAATTGCTATCTAAATATGTAAATTGCTGTATATAACAGTCCAAAGCTACGCCCCATTGTGTGCTAGTACACTCAACAAAACTTATAGGTATACAGGCAACTAATTACATTTGTGTTTTTACAAAAATATTCTGTAATGATGCATCACTATCCGGCTAGGTAGAGTGATGACTTGCGGAAGGTAGCTGGCAGAAACTGCACGAAGAGAGTTATAGATCGGGCTCTGTGGCCTTTACAAAAAGAGGCCTACGTAAAGTAGGGGACGAATACGGGCTGATGATGATGGTGATAGATAAGATAATGCGTAGTCACCTCAGTTAAATTATTTACTTTTGATTTCTTTTATAAAGTTTTAGATTAGGTAACAAAATATGATGTTGCAACTTTGAGTGTTGTGTATAATTACAATTGGCATTCGCATTAGATCCTGTACTTCTGTTCTTTATTATGTGTAACGTGTGATGTATATGCTGTTGGTGTACCTGATATAAATAAATAAATGATGGTCTATCACGGTATGTGTCAAATCGCTTATGTTCTTAGCTACTTAAGTGCTTACATATGACACCTTATGCTGAATAATCCTACTGATATTATAAATATTAAAGTTTGAATATGTGTTATTCTTTTACGATGCAACGGCTGGAAGGATTTAACTCAAATTAGGAGTAGAGACAGCTTATACCTTAGATTAATACATAGGGCATTTTTATATTGCGAATTCGGGTTTCCACGGGAAGAATTTTACGCAGATCAAATCACGGGTAAATACTCTTTCTCAAGATGCAGATTTCGTTAGCTGCCTGCATAACTAATGCTGTTGTTGACTCTACACAGCAGTGTGGTACGTCTCCAGTACGTCTAGACAGTTTATTGCTTGCCCCGCGTTTTGCTGCGTCTCGCGTGCGTTGGGAGCGCCGCCAACTGCTCGGGCGATTGCGTTTTCTTGAAGGCTGCTATTTGGTTGGCTCAGTGTGTATGTGAATGCCCCGTTATCTATTTCTTTTCGGGCCCATCTAAGGTTGTTTTTGAGAAATCACTAAGAAAGAGTCATGTTTTCATTGATACTCGGCTTCTATTGATTGTATTGTGATAGTAAATAGCATAGCCTTCCCCAATAAATGGGCTATCTAACACTGAGAGATTTTTTTAAATCGGAATAATAGTGCTTAAGCTTAGCGCGTTCAACCAACCAAAAAAACAAACTCTTTAGGTTCATAATCCTACTAATATAATAAATGTGAAAGTTTGTGAAGATGTGTATATCACTCAAAAATAATTAAACGGATTTTGATTAGTGAGTGTTATAAGTAGCTATACTCGGAATGACATATACAGTATACTTTCTAGCTTTGCGCCAGCAGCGCAGCGGCTTCGCCGGCGTGGTTTTGATAACTTTTTTCCCCGTTTTTGCAACATTTTTCATTGCTACTCCGCTCCTATTAGTCGTAGCATGATAGTATATAGCCTATAACCTTCCTTGTTAAACAGGCTATCTAACACTGTAATAATTTTTTAAATCGGTCCAGTATATTTCGGAGCCTATTCAATACAAACAAACACTCAAATCTTTTCTCTTTATAATATTAGTATAGATTAAAAGACTTTTTTTTAAGATGCGAATAAAGCCGCGGGTAGGAGCTTGTATTAGTATAGATGTAGAAATCGGGACGGTTACACTCGCTTGCAGTCGACGTAGCGAAAATACTTCGCGTAGCGCTCGCCTCGCTACGGCTTCGCGTAGATTTTCCGCTACGATATTTTCGTAGCGTGAAAGGTGATTTTGTATTATTACTAGCGAAACTACTTCAATAGTTTAATGGTCTTGACTGTGACTGATTTTTAAACGTCCTGAACTCGATTCCTATGTCGGGCAAAGTGTTACTGGGATTTTCTATGTATTTCTCAGTAGCATTTCGATGTGTATCCATTTAATGGCAATAAACCCGCCGTCTATTACATGGTGATCCTAACTTAAAATTATAAATGCGAAAGTAACTCGTGTCTGTCTGTCTGTCGCGCTTTCACGCCAAAACTACTGAACCGATTTGAATGAATTTTGGTACAGAGATAGTGTAGCGCCTGAGAAAGGACATAGGCTACTTTTTATTGCGCAACAAGGGCTGTAAGGGGTTGAAATAGGGGATTAAAGTTATAAGAAATAATCAGACCACGCGGGCGAAGCCGCTCGCGGAAAGCTAGGTAAATATACGGACGGACTGTTGGTGTACCGTAGTTACAGTACACACCTGTATTCTCTCTGCCTAACCATCGGGGAATACAGGGGTGATGTTATTTTAACGACTATTTAGACTGTTTGGCTTTGTTAACATCAATTACCAATAATAAGCAGAAGCACCAAAAGTTGTGATAATAGTCGTTTCGTTTAAAATATTGATAAAAACTTTAAACTTTAAATATAGTTAGAATAGGAACTATAAACTATAAAAATATAATACCTAATCTGTGTGTAAAATTATAATAATGTGTACGCGGGGATCTCATTTATTAAATTTTAAAATATAAGTATTAGTTTAATGCATAATTATATTATATTTATGTATCCTTACCCGATTTCCGAAGGAAGGATACTATTTGTGAATTATATTTTGCTGTGCCCTACAGGGTCCATGATTGTTACAAGCTTTAAAGCATTGTATCTACCACCTATGAATATGAATGAATGAATGATTTTTAAATATAGGTACTTATTTTTACCCGACGACACGGCAAAAAGACGAAGGAAGGGTTTTTAGTCTTAACCCATATTGATCCGGTGCCAAACTACCTACTTCAATTTAAATTATGATCTGTTGATTGAATTTTTGGCACCGATTGAATATGGGTTAAGAACTTAAGACTAAATAAAATTTAAGTTAAAAAAACTACAACCCGTCGACTACGAATGAAATCAACTGAAAATTATGTCACAAGAACATAATTCTTATGTCACCTTCCTGATAAACAATTTACTGAATCGAAATCAACAACAAAAAGAATTGTGGTGTCCAAATTATAGTCGTGATCTTTTTTACTTTTTGCGTCGGTTAATTTTTTTTTTTAAATAAATTATTTTTAAACAAAAAACAAACCGCCTCCAAAAACACATAGGAACGAAAAAGCAATAAATAACATATTTACATTATGATTTCTAACTAATTTTGAGTCGGTGCCAAACAGACAATCGACGAGTCATATTTAAATTAAATTAATAGTTTGGCACCGTCTCCAAATTAGTTATCGGACCAATCTGTAAGCACCAGCTTTCGAATAAAAAAGAGTCATCAAAATCGGTTCACCCAGTCGAAAGTTCAGAGGTTACAAAAAAAGTCAGTTGAATTGAGAACCTCCTCCTTTTTTTGAAGTCGGCTGAAAAGTAATTATTACGCAGAAACTTGTCACCGCCTGTGTAACTATTTTATCTGACACTGACATCTGGAAGTAGAATAACAAAAAAGAGTAACAAAAAAGTAACAAAAACTTTTTCTCTGCAAAATTACAAAGGCTTTCAATTTAGAGCTCTGTAGGATCGTATATTGATGAATGCCAATCAAGAAATGAAAGCTTTAATATCATTTGGAGTCTTTTTAGTGATGGCTCTCTTTTTAAATTGGGCAGGCAGATCAATACCATTGTGCCTCTAAAGTCTATAGTGGCGCTAGTACTACGCCTGAGGTCCTAGGTTTGATTCCCAGGTCGGGCAAAGTGTTAGTGTTTGGTGAAATTCTTTGTAATAACTGGGAATTTGGATTTATGCCCGGTCAATGGCATTCGGTCGCTCCTTATTATTACAAGGGACCTAAACATATTGGCACCTCTTTACTATTTGTGCATCAAGAATAAAATAAATAAATAAACTGTGGATGTACAATTGCAGTGCAGCTCTGCCTAACGCTTTGGGGAATATAGGCGTGATGATAAAATTTATTTGGGGTGGACGTAGTATGTCCTTCTTTTCATATACCTTCTTTCCACATAGTCCATCCATTGTATGTGTGCAATAACATAACATAGTAAAGTTATTTTTTAACCCTTGTTTTGCTGCTAACTCAATTTTTAACCTCCGACGCATCAACGACGGGGTGTTATAAGTTTGACGTGTGTGTGTGTGTGTGTGTGTCTGTCTATGGCATCGTAGCTCCCGAACGGATGACCCGATTTAGATTTTCCTTTTTTTATTTAAAAGGTGAATTAGTCAGAGTGTTCTTAGCTATGTATGATATAAATCGGTCCAAGATGGCCGCCGCCACAAAATATCGGATTACATATTTTATCAAAACTCCCTCAATATGGGTATCAAATGAAATGGCTTGACTAGTAGAATACTATACACTATCATAAATTTCAAATCCAAGATAACCGGCATCACAAAATTGCAAATTACATTAATGGTGTCGGGGGTTTTCAATATTTTTTATTTAGATTTATTTAACCCTTGTTTTGCTGCTAACTAAATTTTTTCCATTTTATTTAATGTAATGAATATATTGTGACATACCATCACACCTGTATTCCCCGTAGCAATAGACAGAGGTATACTTATAAACAGTCACAGTTCTCCGATAAGTTTAAGTCCCAACAAAAAATCCATTAACATTTTTCTCGACCCGGGAATCGAACTTCAGCGTAATAGTCGCATTTACGGCCACTAGCACTGTAAATACATTGAGAATACATTGTTTAGTGTTAACACTAGTCGCAGCCATGTAGAAGGTACCTCTTAATAACTCTATACTAATATTAATCTATATCTATACGAATATTATAAAGATTTGATTGTTTGTTTATATTGAATAGTCTCCGAAACTACTGGACCAATTCAAAAAAATCTTTTAGTGTTTGATAGCCTATTTATCGAAGAAGGCTATAGGCTATATACCATCACGCTACGACTAATAGGAGCGGAGTAGCAATGAAAAATGTTGTAAAAACGGGGAAAAAATTTAAGGCCACGCGGGCGAAACCGCTGGCGGAAAGCTAGTAGGTATTACATGTGTTTCAACTTTAAATGTGAGACAACTAATGAGAACCCATTTATAACAATCCATCAAGCCTTTTTGGTTAAATAATAGGTACAACAGCGGCAATAAATTAAATAAATAATTAAATATTTTGGGGACATTTTACACAGCACTATCAAGCCTCTAAACATAGCTTGTAGGTTAATTGTAATAAATTAATAATAATTTAATAATTAATAATAATTTAACTCATATACTTCTTTTTTGTATATACATAGGTACTAACTTATAATATATTTCCCCCCCCCCCATTTTTGCACCATTTTTGATTGGTACTCCGCTCCTATCCCATTTAATGGGGAAGGCTATAGGCTATATAACGTATAAATATATGGTATATAGCCTATAGCCTTCCCCAATAAATAGGCTGTCTAACACTGAAAGAATTTTACAACATCTCTGCTGGTAAAATTCGATATCTAGTAAAACAATTTTCGAAAATTTTAAACCTTATCTGAATGTGCCAACCCTATGTTTGTAAATTTAACTCTATGATTAAAAGTTAAAAGTACACTCTAAAGTTAACCAAACCATCTCCGATATTTTGAAACGTACCCAACAGATTGGCCTAATTACATTAACCTAGAAACCATTACATTTTGAATATTAACCCTAAAAAGCTTACCTAAATTAAAGTTAAGAAAAATCTGATTACGCTTTCTGAATCACGCAATCGCTGAACATACAAATTTCGAATCAACATTATTTAATCGTAACATTTAATTTTATTTTATCAAATTAGATTTTCGCGTTCGCAGATCGAGTCAGGATTGCAAACATCAATTGCCACTTCAAATGAATGTTATTTTTCTCAACAAAAAATGTGTGAAGTCTTCAATCCTTATATCGACGGAGTGTGTAAAGCCGTTTTTGAACGTAGTATAACGCATTGCGACGTACGACGTTTTGTAGTACAGCCGTATACCCATGCGCAGAGAGCATTCGGATGTTCGCTGTTGTGGCGGCAGGTTGCGCCACCCGCTCCCGGTCCCGTTCAAATAACAGTGACGTATTACGAGTTTACGTAAAACGTATACGCGTGACAGTAATACTAACAGTGATTTTTTGACAGCAAAGCAGTGGTTTAGTGTTGATTTTTTATCAGTGATCGATTTTGGTTTTTTAATTTTTTTTGTGAAAAAAAAAGTGAAGTGCATTTTTTTTGAGGCGAGGTGTTGTGATTGTTGGCGTTTTTTTTCTGGAAACTTCAGCCCATTTAGACTGTGAGTACAGTGTTTTTTTTATTAACATAATATTTATTAAAAAAAAAATATTACTTAAAATATTTTAAATATTTCAAACTAAATATGTTTTACAATTTTACACAAAAGTTAGGTCTAAATGGATAATTAAATTATCTAAACCCAAAGAAAATTAACATTTACAACATTCAAATCCACGTGGACTAGTTAAGTCTACATTTCTAAGCTAGCTCAGTGGGGCAGGTATGTCTTGTAATTAAGCGCAGTTTACGAATGTAAACACTTGAGCTTTTTAGGGTTAAAAATGAGTTTTAATTTTTGAATTATTTATTTTGTTACGTAAATAAAAACATGCAAACAGGAATGTTGGAAAATTTTAAATGGTGTAAATATTTAAGTTAAAATTAAGCATGTTTTCGTTAATTAAGTTGATACAAAGATTATGTTACGGAAAAATGTAACGATGAAAAAATGACGGCTGATAGAGAAGGGTGGAAAAATAGACGTACTGCGCCATCCCCTACTAAATAGGGATAAGGTCAGGAGGATGATGAATAATGATGATAACGTTAAGTGGTATCGTTAACTTTTACGCTTTTTTATCAATAAACTTATTGTAGAAAACATAACCTACGCTATTAAATACTTGTCTTTCGTAGTTCCATCAAAATGAAGTGTCATTTATAAGTTATGTTTTTAATTTTGAGTGCTAGCAATAACTGGGCTGCTCAATCGACTTGCTTGTCGCAGTCTTTCTATAGATGGGTTACTATTCAGAGATTATCGGCGATTTAAGCGTTCTTATTTTTCGGAAATTCCTCAAAATGTTATGTTATCAGGGCATGTTGATATAATCGATTTTGAAAATTCTTTCACTGTAAGAAAGGTATATCCCTGAATCCTATAGACTTCAAATTATAGTAATAGTAATAGTAGTAGTAGTAGATTATTATAATAGTAGTAGTAAGCGAAGGGTGGATTGCTAGTTATTTAAAGCTATACACATCATTGTGAATAGTCAGAGGTGTCCGCCTCCGATTCGAACTGGAGACTCACGACTTGGCAATCCAATAGTAACATCACTAGACTATCAGCTATGTGTAAATTGCAAATGAAACATCCTTTATCTTCAATACTCAATATATTTATTGCGTTCATAGTTGTCATCACTAATTAGGCCGGCAGGCGGCCGTCATTCGATGTAGAACAGTATTATTCAGCCGTTGGTTGTACCGTAAATTCCTAAGGGAAATTCAGCCAGGATTAAAAAAACAAGCAAACGTTGACGGGAACATATCGCCAGGCTCTTATTATGAGGCTTGCTGCACACTTTTTAATTAATTTCTAGCTATATACAAGAGATAACCTAAGCTAAATTAAAAATTTAGAAAACCCCCCACACGAAATGTAATTTGCCATTTTATGGTGGCGGCCATCTTTTAATTGAAATTTATTATAGTGTATAGTATTTTCCTAGTCAAGCCCTTTCATTTGATACCCATATCGAGGGTGTTGTGAAAAATATGTAATCCGCTATTTTGTAGCGGCGGGGCCATCTTGGGCCGATTTTCATCAAAAATAGCTAAGAACACTCCCGACTAATTCACCTTTCAAATAAAAAAATCAAAATCGGTTCATCCGTTCGGAAGCTTCGATGCCACACACACACACACACACACACACACACACACAGACACGTCAAACTTATAACACCCCGTCGTTAAAAAAGTGAGTAACAAAGATTTTCAATAAAGTTACCGATTATAATTTGGATTGAAGCTTTCTAGCGCCTCCGTTCTAGCCTTTTCCCAACTATTATAATGATTTCAGTCTGACTTGATGCTGCTCATTATCATCATCATCATCAACCCATTAATTGTCGCACTGCTGGGCACGGGTCTCCTCTCAGTATGGCGCTCCACGCTGGCCTAATGCGGGTTGGTTAATGCAACTGAGTATCAATAATTTACTCGAAGCGGTTATCAGACCACCGCAACACATTTGGGGCAATACTGAGATCCGTAAAAAAATATTATGACGATTTCAGGGTTTCTGTCTACCTCTAATGATTGTCATAGGTGTTCGGAAGACAATCGTGACCGACGGATTTACGTGTTCTCCGAAGCACGAAAAGGCAAGGTTGTGATAATGGTCACCGACCAATGAATCAGTGTAGCTAGTTATTATTTTGCCAAGACCTCTTCGGATTGAAAAAAGTTTCCTACAATACTGTCAGGAATTAGGTTTCTGAAATGTATTCAGTACGAACTCTAACTTGCTGTCAAATCTCAAGTCAATCGGTCCATAGTATTGGTCCATAAATATTTAAAAGATTCGTTATGAATCAGGGATTTAAATTAGATTCTGGAACTAGATTGAAATTGGAAAATGAAAACTTAAAACACTCGAATCTGGGTGTCAATAACAAAAATATATTTCTTTGTTCTATTTGACATCTGTCAAATGTGTCACTTAGACACGATACTTCTAAACTTATAAAACCTTTTGTCAGTTGTAAAATCAGACGGACTAATCTAAAAAGAACTTCGACCTTTTTGGAATGGAGAGAGGCATAATTTAAGTTGGAAGTACTTATTTTAAAATTATGTTACTATAAATACCTATATAAATAAATAAATAAATCTTCAAAATAATGTTATTCTTCAAACGGAAATATTTCACAAAGTATACATACCATTTATTTATATTTATTTGTAATTATTTTCTCAGTCGATCTTTTGGTTCGCCAATGACGTTCGAAGTCCTTTGGTACATACCTCAATTATTTCGTAAGCATCCGCTAAGAAAAGATTTTGGGATGTTCCAACCGGTTCGGGAAAACCATCACACAATACATTGTCGTCATTGAGTTTTAAATGTACTTTTTAAGCTTGCAGTTTTTCAAACAACGAAAGTATTGTAGCCATGAGGACTGCTAATTGTATCGTCAATAATTAATCAACTAAAATGTGAGAGAGCTGTTCGTAATTTAAACAAAAGGTACCTCAATATGGAAAGCGTTGCGATACGATAGGACCAAAAAGGTTTAATATACAGAAATAAATACTCTGCGAAAATCGACAGCTGATTTATTAAAATCCGCCGAGCTATTTAAACTGAAAAAAAAACGATCATGTATAAATAACAGCAAGCCTGTGTTCCCCGAAAGGTTCAGCAGAGGTCTGATGTATCCATACTTTAGCCGGTATGTTTTACGGTCTCAAATGCTATGAATCGGGAACAAATCGAAATCAAAGTTTTTTTTTATGGAAAATCTAATAACAGCTTTTTCGATTCGAACTTCCTCGAACGTTTTTTTTCCTTTTTAAATTTACTACTCCTTTACGCTACACACGATAGTAGGAAAACTGCGTTGCCTTCCACAATTGAGTAACAGAGGTAGAGACTACTTCTAGGTAAACTAAGGTTTTAGGATTTCCAATTATTATATAAACTTCAACAATATACTTCAGCAATCTGAAATCTCTACAAAATTAAGTCTAAAGTTCATGTAGTCCTATCCAATCATAAGGTTTTGTCTAAAACATACTAAGTTTAGAATCTAGGTATTATAATTATGACTTTTTGGGTTTATGTTCGTAAGCCCGTCATCGGATCAGGTTTTGGAGACTGGATTTGTTTTGGCAATATGTTTTAAAAAGATCCCTGTGTTTAAAAAGATATCATAACAAAATGCTTTTTAGGAGCTTTTCTTTATTTGTATTATAATGTAAAAATTATCTTCTTAACCAAAAAGTTTTTAAACTTATTTTTTCTTTACATTGGAATCCTTTTAAGAATTGACCTCACAAACGTCTTTTCTGACCCTTAAAGTAAGTACAAAGTGGAATATGTATACCTACATACTATTAGCTTTTGTATGAAAATTCTCATTACTTCGCAATCCAAACTTGTCTCTCGAATATCTTCCAACAGGAAATACCATCATAAACAAGAGATAAGCATCAACCCTCTTAAATTACACCCCTACTGGCTGATAATGAGCGAGTAAACAACAGTACCTCGCATGTTTGAAGTCGGTTAATCACGACTGACTTGTATACAATGACTTAATTATCAGTCGCGGGTTGAATATGTATGTATTCATGTTATTGTGAAACATTGGCGGAACTGCGTGAGATATTAGGAAAAAAACAGACGATTTTTTCCCTTTTGGGCCCTCAAACTTATTTTGTCCTATGAGAATATACTAGCTTTCTGCCCGCGGCTTCGCCCGCGTGGTCTGGGTATTTCTTATAACTTTCGCATTAAAAAGTAGCCTATGTCCTTTCTCAGGCTCTAGACTATCTGTGTACCAAATTCCATTTAAATCGGTTCAGTAGTTTTGGTGTAAAATCGCGACAGACAGACAGAGCTACTTTCGCATTTATAATATTAGTAAGGAAGGATTTTTTTTTTACTTACCATCTTTCGCGAATCTGAAGCTATTGCCACGATTATATTTTCAACTTGTAATAATATCTCGACATCCCTTAATTTTCTCTGGTTCTTCTACTTCTTTGAAAGACTCAAACACCCACATGGAGGCCTTATCGTCTGTGTTGAGAATTTCTAGATGATTACAATCGGTTCCCATTAAAAAAAAAAACCAAATAGGTTTATAAAGAAACATAAACCAACTTGAGAGCCTCCACCTTTTTTCTTCCGTAGAAAAATAAACACTCGATAATTTTCAGTAGAAAACCGGGATTGATTTATAAATTCATTAAGTTGTTTATGTCCGAAACTCTTTTGGTTGTAAATCTTAGTGATTTAAACGCGCAAGGCGACCCAATTCCTATTGCTTCCCTCCTATTTATATTTCAAACAACTTTATACGATTTAAACTTGGTCTGGAAGGTGAGAAAAGGCATTATGGTGAGGTCTACACATCAAAGGATACCGATGTGAGTTGGTATAACTCTTAACTGTTGCCGTGTGGGTGGTACTACCACTTTGCGCAATATTCTGCTGCTAAGCAATAATGCAAAATGCAGTGATAGGCTAGCGGCCAAAATTAATAACCTATCTGGGGGCCTAGACATGTTGCAATTTGACATTCAAATAGAAAAACGAAAAGAAAGAAAATGTATGGAAATGACATTAGTGACAGCCCGATTTGTCGAAAGCCTGTGTCATTTCCATACATTTTGTTTTTATTTGTTTGTCGATTCGAAGGTCGAGATCGAAATTTGACATAAGCTCCATGGAAGTAATGTCCAATTTCTATCACCAGTATGGAAAACAATCTACAGATACGATATTAATTTCGGCCGTAAGAGTATGACCACTGGATTGCCAAGTCAAAGGTCTCGAGTCCGAATCCAAGGCACGACTGACTTTTCGAAATCATGTGCGTAATTATCACTCGCTTTAACGGTGAAGGAAAACATCGTGAGAGATTTATTTTTAATGAAGGAAAAAATCGGCGGGCGGGCAGGATTCGAACCTGCGCCTTCTGGTTCGGTACACCAGACGCTCTGACCACTAAGCCACCGCTCGCCCTGCTCGCCAGTCGAAATCTTCCTCCACATTCTAATTTACGTCTTAAGGTGACGTAGCGCCATCTATTGTGAAGAATACTTCAACAACCGACACGACTAACTTTACAGCTAGTTCAATGTCGTATGATAACGCCTTACCTATTAACTATCTTTTTGTATTTTTTTAAGCATTTTCCATGCTAAGATTTCAAGTTATTTTTAATGAAGGAAAAAATAGTTAATAGGTAAGGCGTTATCATACGACATTGAACTAGCTGTAAAGTTAGTCGTGTCGGTTGTTGAAGTATTCTTCACAATAGATGGCGCTACGTCACCTTAAGACGTAAATTAGAATGTGGAGGAAGATTTCGACTGGCGAGCAGGGCGAGCGGTGGCTTAGTGGTCAGAGCGTCTGGTGTACCGAACCAGAAGGCGCAGGTTCGAATCCTGCCCGCCCGCCGATTTTTTCCTTCATTAAAAATAACTTGAAATCTTAGCATGGAAAATGCTTAAAAAAAATACAAAAAGATCGTGAGAGATTTTCTCAACGGCATGTGAAGTCTAGCGTGGTGGACTATAGCCTAATCCCTCTCATACTGAGAGGAGACCCGTGCCCAGCAGTAGGACAGTATATGGGTTGATTATTATGTGCGTAATTATCACTCGTTTTACCGGTGGAGGAAACCTGCATGCCTGAGAGATTTTCTCGACGGCTTGTGAAGTGTGAACCCGCATTAGGCCAGCGTGATGTGGCAAGCAAGTTGTGGCTATGGCAAGTTACTTTCCAAAACTTGAACGTAAGCCACAATTACTCTACTCGACTCATATTCGCTACTAACCTTTGCCCGCGACTTAGTTCCGATGGAAGTTGAACTGAAACATTTTTAATTGATACTCCGCACCCATTAGTCGTAGCGTGATGATATATAGCCTATAGCCTTCCTCAATAAACGGGCTGTGTAATACTGAAAGAATTTTTCAAATCGGACCAGTAGTTCCTGAGATTAGTGCGTTCAACCAAACAAACAAACTCTTCAGCTTTATAATATTATTTTAGATTGACATGTATGGTCTGCGTACGCGCATTCAGTCCGAATCTAAGATAGAAGCCAACACCCCCACCGCATTTACAACACCGAAGCATCACGCGTTGCTGACTTACCGGTGTTGCAGTAATTTTTGGGCTGCAATTGCCGCTTACCCACTGAAAAGAAGCTGAATGCTACACTTAAAATAGTTAACTCTTAACCTCCTCAAGTTAATCAGTTAGTTTTTAGAGCTAGTCTAGACAGTTTTAGAACCTCGACTTAATGTTCTTAACGTGATTACCGCCGGCAGTTAATGTTAACTGGTTAATCTGAAGATTAGTTAGTGTAAACATTGTTGTGTGCTAGCTTTTGTTAAATAAAATTTAGGCAAAGTGGCAGGTTTTTGTATGAAAGTATTTTTTTATTTTTATTTCCTTTATTTATCTTTATACACATTATTTGTATTTATAAATATTTTTATAAAAAACAAAAAATATAGGAACATTTAAAAATATAAAAAACAGTAGCCCACCGGTATCGGGAAAAGAGTCCAAGCTACCGGTGGTCAGGGCTCCAGGGAAAGGAACTCTAAAAAAAACCTTTAATAACAAAAACAAAATGATAACAAACGTTTTATTATTATTATTATTAGATATTTGTAATTTCTTGGTGTTTCTCGGCATTGGTCAAATAAAAGTTGTTTCTTTCTTTATTCTTCTTCTCTCTTACATACTTCTTATCAAAACCTTCAATCAACGTTCTAATATAAAACAATCAGATTGTCAGTCACAGCATGTCCCATACAATGTGTCGTCGATGGCGACTCCATTAATTAGTTCGCGGAGGTTGATTTGCATCAATTAATTATTCTTGAACCGGTGCGCTCTGGCGCCGCTCGTGTTAACTCGTCACATTAAATGCATTGCTAACTTTGTAGTGTACAGCGTGTTGTAGATACGATATAATTTATATATTATTATTGACGACGTCTGTGGTCTAGTGGTTCGAGTACCGGACTGCTGATCACGAGGTCGTGGGTTCGATTCCCACAGGACTCAAACATTTATTGTGATGAATTTAAGTGTTTGTGTTTGTCTGGGTGTTTCCTATTTATTATAAGTATATATTTACAAAAAAAAGTATATAAGTATTATATCAATTGTCTAGTACCCACAGTACAAGCTCTGCTTAGTTTGGGACTAGATGGTGCTGTGTAAAAATGTCCCAGGATATTTATTAATACGTGAAGAAAAAAACTTTGTTCCTCTTTTTAGGCTACACTGCGCGCACGGTGGAGTAAGAGATTTAGCATGATTAAAGATATCATTTACTAGATTTCCGCCAGCGTCTTCGCCATTATAAATTATAGCCTATGTTACTCGGGAAAGATGTAGCTTTCATATAGTGAAAGTATTTTTGAAATCGGTCCAGTAGTTTTTGAGTTTACTCAATACAAACATACAAAAATACAAATCTTTTCTATTTATAACATTCGTATAGATATCAATGTAGATGTAAAAAAATAGAAACAGTATTTTCTTATTCATATGAATTTCGAGCACAGGGCAAAAAATAGTATTAATAAATCTCTAATTTTAGGCCACTTTGGCCCATAGATGAGCTGGCCATAGACCACTTTTAGAGTGGTCTGGTAACAGATAGAAATCTCATTTATAACATAAATAACTTATAAACACCATAAATATAATATTTTAATGTATACTTTTTAATGGGCAATCAATTTGCAAATGATGCTAAACCCTCTTCCTCTCTCCTAATTTTGCTGTGCCCGACAGGGTCCATAATGATCTAAGTTATTTATAGTCCACCTTTATAAAACATTATGGAATGCAATAAAGTATTGAGTATTGAGTATTGAGAAAAAACAGACAGACAATGCCTAAGGGTTTCATATTTCCTTTTGAGCTACGGTATCCTAAAAATAAAAAGTTGGGTATGCAGAAAAATCAAAATAAATGTAGTTCATTTACAAAAGCGACTGGTTTCAAGTTTAATTTCAAAATAAGTAATTGTAGTTACAACAAAAACTTATTCTGAACCTTTGAACGTGTAAAGTACGTTGCGTGTTCGTAAGCAATTAAAACAAACAAACAGACATTAGTATTTCAGTTCAAATGTGGTTAAAGTACTCGTATTATGGCGAACAACACTTTGTTACCAATTAAAGTATGTTATTATTTGTATTTCTAGAGCGCTTATACATAAATCATCCCTGCATACTATTTATTACCGAGTCATAATAATAAAGAATATTTTTTACCATCATCATCATCAAACTATTATCCCACTGCTGGGCACGGGTCTCCTCTCAGTGAGAGGGTTTAGGCTATAGCCCACCACGCTGGCCTAATGCGGGTTGGCAGACTTCACATGTCGTCGAGAAAATCTCTCAGGCATGCAGGTTTCCTCACGATGTTTTCCTTATTACGCACATGATTTCGAAAAGTCAGAGGTGCTTGACTTGGATTCGAACTCGAGACCTTTGACTTGGCAGTTCAGTGGTCATTCCCCTAGGCTAATTTAATATTTTTTATCTAGTGCGCAATTTATTTTGTTGGATAAGCTTCGATATAATAAGGGGCGTTAAATGGCACAGATCCAAACTCAGAGCTATTCAGAATAAAAAGAAACAATAGCACTTTGCTCGACCTGGGAGTCGAACCCAGGATGTCCAGCGTAGCAGTCGCGCTTGGGAACACTAGGCCAACGAGGCAGTAAGACAACATTTTACTTTCCTAAAAAATTTACAGTTCTAAAATATTAACTGGACATACACGTTAAATATGTCTTTGAAAAGCGTATCTTTAATCTTTGACACATTATAACCAGTGTAAATATGCATTTATTACATTCCTAAATGTCATTTGAACTAATTTTATAAACCAGTTCGTATCTAATATCTCACCGAGATTTATTTGACGTGAAAATGTCCAAAATTAATTAATTTATTGAAGCTATCTGTCAGAAATACGATATACAGGGTGTTTGGTAGAACGTTGAACATACGAAAATGGTGGTTAGTTGGGGTCATCTGCTACCCACTGGGACCAAATTATTTAACCTTGGCCGCACTGTTTTTTTTTTACTTTTTTTTAATTTCACAGAAAATTATAAGTTTTTTATCAATTTAAATTCGAATATCTTTACTTGTGATGGGTAAAACAGGCAGGATGTTGTTTTGTATTAATGTCTAATTATATTCGAATTTTAAGTAAAAAAAACTGGTAATTTTCTGTGAAATTAAAAAAAGTAAAAATGAAAACGGTGCGGCCAAGGTCAAATAATTTGGGCCAAGTGGGTAGCAGATGACCCCAACTAACCACCATTTTCGTATGTTCAACGTTCTACCAAACACCCTGTATAAGCTGGGTGTGAATATATATATTTTGGGAAAGATATTACAAACGATTAGGTAAGCCTATATCTTTTCTTGAAATTAATTGTAGGGCACAGCAATTTTATGGCTTAAATCTGGAGTACCCTATTTGGGGAAGTACCTTCACATTACAGAAAACTGCAGCTAAATAACACACTTTATTGTGTGTTGTGTTCCTGCAGTGAGTAAGGATGCCAAGGCTCCTTCTAAGGATGTGCTACTGCACTTCAAGAATAATCCCTCAAGCTGTCGGCGCAGTGAATCCTCCATAAACCTCTAAGAGGTTTTTAGAGTCGGCAACGCGCAAGTGATACCCCTGGTGTTGCAAGCGTCCATAGGCTACGGTTACCGCTTACCATTAGGCGGGACGTAAGCTTGTTTGCCACCTTAGTGGTATAAAAAAAACAGACGAATGAACATCAGGCATTTGTGGCAGCAAAATATATATATATATAGGTATGTTAGGCTCGAATACTCCGAAGGGTTTGGCAAAGGCGTACCCATATACCCACAGCTCGTCGTTATATAATAGGGGGCGAGCCTATTGTCATCAAATGCAAAGAGCTGCTACTGGGAATTTCATAGAAAAACCCATCAACATTTGCTCGACTCGGGAGTCAAACCTAGAACCTCTCGTGTAGCAATCGCGCTTGGGACCACTAGACAATAATAATTAATTTTTAATCTCATCAAAAACCCTGCTAATTATTCTTTGAAGGGTATGTAAGTCAATCCTTTAGCATTAATTTAATAAAATAAAATATCCTAAATTAGATTTTAGAAAACTAATTTAATTTACTCAGATCAAGAATTTATTAGCTCTTGGTAAAGGCTAATTTATTTTATTTATAAACATTGTTTAGCTTATATTTCTCAATTATAATTAAAATTAATTGCGTTTCGAAATGAATTAATTCCCGAATAATAGCACAGTAGCTGAATTGTCGGCTTCTGTGCCCACGGATTTGATTCTTGCGCGGTACAAATATTCATATATTCAAAAGGTAGCTGTTTTGAGTATCTGTCAGCGAATTCGTTTACACCTTACACCAGAACAGGGGTCACCAAATGGCGGGCCGCCGCGCCTTCCTATTTTGTGCGGACCTTTAATAAACAGTGTAATATAATTTACTTGTGTTATTTGTGTGTGTTTGTGTGCCTGCGTGATTTAATAATCTATACCGCGCTCTGTCTTTACTGCGCACTGTCGTTGATTCCACAAAATTCAGATTAATTCATTGTAAAGACCCGGCTTGAAATCTTTACGGACCGTGACAGTCATATTATTTAATAAAACGGACTGAATGGTGAAATAATTTTCCAAATCGGTCCAGTGGTTTGGGAGTCTATTCAATGCAAACAAACAAAAAACAATCAAATCTTTCCTCTTTAGAGTATTAAATCTTTACTTCCTTACCAATATTATAAATGCGAAAGTAACTCTGTCTGTCTGTCTGCTTATCTGTCGCGCTTTCACGCCAAAACCACCGAACCGATTTAAATGTAATTTGGTACACAGATACCCTAGAGCCCGAGAAAGGACATCGGCTAATTTTTAATGCGAAAAAAGGACTGAAAGGGGTTGAAATAGGGGATGAAAGTTATAAGACCACGCGGGCGAAGCCGGCGGAAAGCTAGTAGTGTATATAGACTAGCTTTCCGCCAGCGGCTTCGCCCGCGTGGTCTTGATAACTTTACCCCGTTTTCGCAACATTTTTCATTGCTACTCCGCTCCTATTAGTCGTATAGTGATGGTATAATTATAGCCTTGTAGCCTTCTTCGATAAATGGGCTATCTAAAACTGAAAGAATTTTTCAAATCGGTCCAGTAGTTTCGGAGCCAATTCAATACAAACAAACAACAATCAAATCTTTTCTCTTTATAATATTAGTAGGTATAAATAGATTTTCGTTCATCTCAACTCCATTTCTCACTCAGCATCCATCGATGCGCATCTATAAACCAGTTATAAATTTACGATTCTAATATAATTAACTACTATATTTATTTAACCAAAAATGCTCACTTTAAATGGTAATAAACAGTTTATAGGAGGCTAACAAAAACATATTTTGTCTCGTAACCCACTTTTGGGACTGCACAAGGGAATATAGCCCTTGAAACTTTACGCATAAGGTTTACACTTTTGTTATGTAAATTAAAAACTGTAAAAGATATGTGAAGTTGTCAAAATAATCACAAAAAAAATATATGACAGAAGGTTCACAATGTTTCTAATGATTGCTCTTCAAAAAATTTTAAATCATTTAGATACCTAAATTAATTGCGCTATTAATTAGATTTTCTTTAAACACACTTTTACAAGTAAATAGTTCCAAGCGCGGATTACTTTAATTCAGTTTCGAGATCAAGCAGTGTTATCTGCTTTTTCCATGAAATTCTCAGTCATCATCATCAACTCATTAACTGTCCCACTGCTGGGCACGGGTTTCCTCTTAGTATGAGAGGGATTAGGCCACAGTCCACCACGTTGGCCATATGCGGGTTGGCAGACTTCACATGTCGTCGAGAAAATCTTTCAGGCATGTAAGTTTCCTCACGATGTTTTCCTTAACTGTTAAAGCAAGTGATAGTTTTATTACGGACACGATTTTGAAAAGTCAGAGGTGCGTGCCTTGGATTCGGCCTATGATTTGGCTGTCCAGTGGTCATTCCCCTAGGCTATCATTGCTAAATTCTCACTAGAAATTCGGAATCAAGATTTATGCCTGATTAACTAATGTATTACTATTACATAGAGCCTAAATATACTGGAAAACTGTGGGTACACTTCTACCTCACCCATTTGAGTTTACAAGCGTGATGGTATACAAGGTGGAAGGGACATCGACGCACGCAACCATGAGTTCAGTACATGATTCTAAACCCCCCTGAAATTTTCCGTAACTTTTTTCATCAATTTTTCAATTTTTCTGCGGTTTTTTTTACTTGAACGTGTATAAAAACATTAAGTATTTCTATCTACCCAAATTAGATTTATAATTAAAAAAACATTATTTCATTTATTTCGGATCGCGCGCGCGATTATATACACCGCGAAGCGTTATGAACGCCTTTTTAGCAATACACTGCGCTCTCAAAAATGACAATATCTCTAAAAACCGATCATTTTCTACATGAATGACCTAGGTCATTTTATTTTTGACCTTGAATGAAACCTTGTCATGGCGTTTGTACGTTGATGTCCCTTCCACCTTGTATATTTATTAACACAAATACCAAAATAGACCTTCTTTTGTTTTATTTTATCATTGGTACAACTATGAAATTGAAAGTTGTGTGTTATCTACGAATTTTAATAGCTCATTATCGATTCAATTATTCGAATAATTCGGTATCGGTTAAAATATCGATATAAAATATCGGTATCGTTTGTGTTGAGGTATTATAGATATGTGAACAAATAAAGTTCGTTATTTTTATGGATGCGTTATCATGATCGGGTTTGTGAGTGTTAAATAAGTTAGAGCGGTTTTTTACTTCACTCCGAAGGTTTTAATGGCATTCTTGAAATTCTATGTGCGGTGGTCTTGGTGTTAGTAAAAATACATGATGTGTTTGACACTAATAATTATAGTTATGAAGATCAAAATTCTTCACTATACATTATAAATTAAATTCCAGAGCATAGCAGTTTGTGTTTGTTCAGGTGAATCTCTGAAACAACTGCACGGATTTTCATACGGTTGTCACCAATAGAAAATGGGTTTATAAGCTATCAATATTATAGACCCAGTGCAAAGCCGGGCAGGTCAAAGTAGATAATGATTATTATTAGGTAATAGATCAAATTAATATTCTAGAGTTGATTTTAGACTAATTATTTTTGGTCTAGACCGCTGGCTTTGGCTTATAAGACCAGGATTTCTGAGCGTCTGAGCAATCCTGGGTTCTGTTCCCAGGTTGAGCACAGAGTTATTATTCTTTAAGGACATTGAATTACATGACACTTAATAACGTTCCACCGAGCTGAAGGTTAACATCAGAATACCTCTGCCCACCCTTCAAGTACTGTGGCGTGATGATACGCTGTTAATATTACTTCGAAATAACTTGGTTGCGCTTTAGTAGCCGTAGGAGGTAAGTATTAAATTTAATATTTCAGCGGGTTCTGTACGCTACACCGCGCTTGCTAATCATTTTAATAGAACGCCTTGGCAATATTGCTCGCCTATAATATAATTATATAGCTTAATTTTAAATTTTTGTTATCACATCCTTGTACTACAAAGACAAAGGTCAAAATCTTGTGCGTATTAATAAATTAATTATCACGGCGAAGGGAAATTTCACGAGGAAACGTGCCGAAGTGATTTTCTCGACGGCGCACACTGGTTCAAAACTGAAAAGTATTTGATCATTCCGAAAAATTTTCACCATCAAGGCAGTCTTCTTATATAAAAGGAAAAGGTGTTTGGATGACCGATTGACCAACGCACAGGTGTAACCGCTGGGTCTAGAATCTAGAATCTGGAATCATGTCATCTAAAGCCCATACAACTCAGCCCAAACATTGATGACAATTGGGCAGATTTTGATGACCTCCTTTTGTACAGATGTTCCTAAAACGATGCAGTTGAGATGAAAATGCTACGAGGAATGTGTGGAGTTACAAGAATGGACATGATTATGAATGAGTATATAAGAGGTAGTTTGAACGTGGCACCGGTTACTGAAAAGTTGTGCAGTAACCGCTTATCATGGTATGGACATGTGATACGTAGAACAGAAGAGCATATCACCAAAAAGGTTTTGAGTATGAATGTAGCTGGATATAAGCGAAGAGGAAGACCAAAGATAAGTTGGATGGACTGTGTGAGAAAGGATATGATCATAAAGGAGTTGAATGACGAGATGACGGCTAATAGAGATGTATGGAAGAAAAAGACAGTGCGCCGACCCCAAGTAAGTTGGGAAAGGGGCAGGAGTATGGTCCCGCCGGGGTCGCGGAAGAATGTCCACACGTACCCATGACCCCGGCCGAATGGTGATGAGGCGAACACCCGTTTGGTTTTAGTGGGTAGACGTCCTTTTCAGGACGGAGTCCCACACACCGCGCCGCCTTCCCCAGGGCGGTGTGACGGTGCATAAAGCATTCCCAGACGCTAAAAAAAGGGGCAGGAGTATGATGATATTCTTAAAATGACGTCAGTGTGCAATAAGAAAGGATTTTGGCATATTGCCATGGGATTGTGAAAATTAGATAAACGCGATTAATACAACGGGGAATAAGCTATTCCCCGCTATATCACATAAATATATAGATTAATATTTAAACCTTCAATAGCACAGGTCTTTGTATTACTAATAGGAAACCCTCATTGGACCCGGCCTCCTTTTGTTCTCTGAAACAGTTAATTCTAAGATTTGAAACTGTTTTAGTGAGAACTTGGTTATCTTAGAACGACTTCTGACGGGGCAAGTCCCATTTCAGATTAAAGTCTATTTTGCTTAAATATAGCTTAACGGGATTGTCGATTTCTAGATAATTCTTGTTGGAAAATTCTTAGTAGTAGACCAAAGTTCATGGACTTGAATTAACATCTGCCTGGTTTAATATCCTAGTCTCTATTTCCAGAAGAAGGAGAGAACTCATGGTTGTACCAGACCACGACCTGTGATGGTCGTGGTGAATGGAATGGTGGGATTCTATCACAATTTTAACCCGTCTAAATCCTTCTTCATTTCATTTATCTAGTCTGGAGCAGCCTGTCTCGGGAAGGCCACAGAAAACTGCAGCCAAATAACGTGTGTTGTGTTCCTGCAGTGAGTAAGGTTGCCAGAGCTCCTTCTAAGGATGCGCTGCGCTGTCAGCAAAGAAAACATTCCCTTAAATTGTCGGCACAGTGAATCCTCCATAAACCTAATTCATAACATACACGTATACAACACTACCCCATACTTAATCTTACGCAGTCGGATAAATGGCACCTTCATGTATAATGTTGTTATAGAAACACAAACAATACATTACCTATCCTGCGCTAGAGCGCTTTCGTAACCGTATGAACTTGATAAAGCCACTTACTAATAAAAACAGAAAATCAACTACGTATTTTACGTTTCACTTGCATCAAATGCCCGGCCCTTAAGGGTCGTAGCGTAATGTTATATATCCTATAGCCTTCTTTAACAATTGGGCTATCAAATGTAGAAAGATTTTTTCAAATCCGACTGGTAATCCCGGAGATTACTGCCTTTAAACAAAATGCAAACAAAGCTCATTAGCCGTTTTATAGTCTCGGTATCATACCGTAGATACATTTTAGATACACTTTTTACTACTCCACTGTACACAGAGGTGGTTTATGTTTCTTGAATTTAATAGTTTTTATCGTTCTTAGTTGTCTTTTGAAATAAAACTACATTTTAAGGATTTTATCGCGTTATATTGATATTATTTTAATCCCGACGTTTCGGACCCTTTACAGCGTCCATGGTCACGGGTGACATAATATGAACAAAACCCATCACATCAAAAAATTTCACCCGTAATAAAATCCGAAAAAATAGTTTTATTTCAATATTTAGTATACGCGTAAGTGTCAGAAATCAGTAGTTGTCTTTTGTTTCTTGTACTTTCTGAGTTTATCACTATAAGACGTAATGATTTAAATACTCCATCAAGAAGTCTTATGCTTTTGCTGTCTACCTTCAAAGTGGCTTTAAAATGATTTGATACATGTTTCGGCAGGAGAGGTTAAATAATATAGCGGGGGTCTAATACTAAAGTTGTTACACCACCGTGTGAAGGAATAATTCTAAGTTTGTTGATACTTTGTGCTAGATTTTAACTTGGTGTTTGTTTTACAAAGAGCCTGTTGATTGGGGTACGCCCCAAGTTAGGCATATAGCCTCAAGTTTGTTGAATATGAGCCTACTAGCTTTCCAGCGGCTTCACCCGCGAGGTCTGGATATTTCTTATAAATTATTAAAAAAAAACAATCCCACGGGAACCATATATTTTACCGGGGATAAAAAGCCTATGTGCTATTCCAGACTATAATCTATTTCTGTGCCAAATTTCATCTACAACCGTTCAGCAGTTCTGGCGTGATTGAGTCACAAACATCCATCCATCTATCCCGCCATTCAAACTTTCACATTTATAATGTTAGTGGGATCTAGATACGACATATGGCTTCTTGGCAACACTGTTTTTTACCCGACTAACAAAAGCCAAAATAAAGGAACGGTAATGAATTCAACAGGACGACATAGATACAAACATTATGCATGTTTGTATCTATGTCTAAACTACTCATCAGATTTGACTGAATGAAGTGACAGTTGGTTGGTAATAATGTTCCGGGCGATATAAGCAGATACGATTTTGTTTATAAGTATACCTTTATATGAACAAACTCAACATTTCAGATGGATCTACGAATTTGTTTGCTACCTCATCGAATGGGATGTAAAATGAAAGAGGAGAAAATCCCGAGTTCATAAATAAATGTGGACGTATGTATAATTTGTAAGATGTTTATTCATGCATTTATTAACAAAATTGAGGAACCATTTATTTGCATAGCAAGCAAGATACACACAAACTCACAATAAACAGAACAGAGAAAAATTGGTATGATAGAAAGTAAATCACTTTATAAATTCGGATACAATAGTTGCAGTGTGACTGAAAACAGTTCTTTAAGATTTTTGTGTGATCAGGTATGCATGAACATAATCTCGGTTACGTTCATCTCAAATTTTCCTAAATCCGGACGCCACAAACACCGCTCCATAAGTAATCCTTGCTTAACGTTAAACACTGTTTACTTTTCATGTAATAAAATCCCCTCCGAGATTGCTTTCATATCCCGGGAGCCGACCGCACTTATTACTACTAAAGTAATATGAAAATTTCTAAAGAAAGCCCTTTTGTATGAGGCAACTTGAAAACTCTGTATGGATTTGAGGTGTGGTGCCAGTGCTAGCGATGCGGTTGTAATATTCGGTAACCAAGTCCTATCGGTAAGAACTACAATGTATTTATATCACAAAATGTACTTTGGCGGTCAGTAAGGTAGTGCAGAAAGGATTGGTAGTTGCAATATACAATTCCGATTGTTTAAAATAACATTTTATTACAAAGTATGAAATTAATAGTATTATTGTGACTAAGGCCTACATAGCTTTCTGAAGCGTAAAAAAACAATGTAAAAGAGCAACTTAGCAATTTATAGCCATAATTTTACAACAGCAGCTAGGTACAACATTTCCTACAATCCCGTATTGTAAACTGTATGCCCAATGTTTAAAAATATGCACCGTATTACTGTATCGTGTATATGTGAGAGGCAGATCCTGAAAGGATATTTAATTGAATTGGGTGCCTATTTTTTTCCATCAACACCGCATGTGTATTAATTGTTACAATCTTAATTCGGTTGTCTGCAAAAAGTTAAGTATCGGCGACAGTATTGCCGAGCTGTAGACTCGAGGTTTTCAGCAAGATGCGATTTCGATAGCCCATTTTTCGTCTTAAAAACAAAGACGAAATTTCCCTGGCCAACGCAGCCTCGCTGTCAGTGAGGCCGCACCCGACGAAGTTTACCGCATCAGAGTTAAGGAAAGCGCTTGTGAACCTAATGCTTTGTCTCATTCCTCGGCTTAGGGCTGGCTAAATTGAGATCGTGCTATGTCACGAATATTTTCTTATTTTAGTCTCTTGAAAGGGTCTTGCTTGAATGCTTTCCATTATTCATTTAAATAACTGTATTCAGAATATGATTTTATTAAATGCACACATATTTTTGACCGGGATGTAGGAAAAGTTTTACTTGTAGAGATTAGAGCTTATAGAGTTAGGGTTTGTAGAGGAATTCGAATTGATAAAGCCAAGTTTCTACTCTATTTATTGGAAATGGTTTGTCGTTTCGTTTTGAGAACTAAGCATCTGACATTTTGAAGAATATCTTCTTAATATTATTGATAAATACGTACTCATTTTGTCAAAGCCAATCTGTCATTTGATTCTGCACTACGCTTTTTACTTAAAACAAAGCCTCCCTACAATAGGATTTTATCTGTGCAGTTGATGCGTTTACAAACACATTTTCACACACAAACACCCAGATATGTCCTGCTAAGTAATTGTTCTGTGCGAGGGTGGATAGATAAACGCTACAGTCAGCTACAGCTAATTTCTCGGCCGCTACACTATTCGAGCTGTCAAACTACTATTTGTCCACTGAGGGTGGATAGATAAATGCTACAGCCAGATACAGCTGATTTCTCGGCCGCAACACCATTCGAGCTGTCAAACTACTATTTGTCCACTAATTACACCACTATTAACAGCCCCAAAAACCTTGGCTTAAGTTATAACCAACTTATTTAGACCACCGAAGATAGATGAAGGACGAACAAATTTCATAATAATGACGTTAGTTCACAACAATATGCCTTTGTGTGATTTATAGAGCCACCGAATTGTTATAAATTGAGAGTTTGGGAGTTCTAGACTTATCTTTAAGCTCTTTGTCATCGAAGAAACTGTTTTGATGGTACAATGGAGCTTTCGTCTGTGTCTATGCCACGCTTTACTGCAACGTCCAAACAATATCGAGCTAAACGCCCATCACATTTTAAAAAGGACTAACGTCACAAGTGACAGCTGTCAAAATTTCCCGCTCATTTTACTGACATTGACATTTATACTTTAGTTTTTATTATTCTTTTTTGTTAAAAATGTCTTCAATTAGGGATTACCAAAAACTATCTATTTATATTACTATTTATTTTTAGAACGATAACTATACAGACTTGGGTAGGGCTAGTTGTTTGATCACTTGATGAGTAAACTCCTAAACCAATTGTAACGATACCTCAAGCTAAGGTAAACAGAAAACTTTTCACGCTCCAAAGATATACCCACACACGACACGAGCTGATCGCTAAATCCTCAGCCCACGCGAGAATTTACGCAGAATTCTATTCATAGCTAAATTCATACACTAAAACAAAAACGGCACAACTAAGCAAAGGTTATTAATCGACCCTCTCGACTCGGAACCAGGAACTTAGTCAATTTGTCATGATGACGTTGCTAGCTCGTACAGAGTTCCGTGTCAAACTGTACGTTATTAAACTTCTGAGTCCGCCTGACTGACAGCCGCCGAAAGTTCACTACAATTGAATATGCCTGGTGTTGTTGCATACTCCGTTAAAAACCAACCATCACACCTATACTCCTCGAAGGGTTAGGCAGAGACGTACCCATAGTTCGCTGGCGTGTTTAGGTCCCATGTACAAGTACAGTTCTCGCCAAACTTATTGTCCGGGTTGACGTTGGCACGAGCAAACTTTAACCCGGGCGTACAAATCGGAGAAAGAAAAATATTGGATTAGAATGATTTAAAAGGACAGCCTACGACTTGAGCTTTCATTTTTAATTATTTCAATCTAATATTTAAATTTCTCCGATTTTTAGGGCCGAGTTAAAGTTAGCACGTGCCAACTTCAACCCGGACAATAAGTTTGGCGAGAACTGTAATAGGGAGCGAGCTTATATTCCCGAGAACTGGGCACAAATCTAAACTCCGAGAAGCTTGTTTGTTTCTTGCCTACTCCAAATAAACCAATGAACAGATTTCGATAAAATTTAACAAGGAGACAGATTGAATCCTGAGGAACGACATGAGCTACCATTTTTATCAAAAATTCTTTTGGAATTCATGTTTAAATAACAATAGCTAGTTTAATTATAAAGTCCGTTTTACAGTTTAAACGTTACAAGTATAAAATACAGCACTTAAAACTTATTCCATAAAGTTTGAAACAAGGAAATGGAGAATTGATCTTAGTCCAAAGTTAGATGTAAGAAACACAAGCTGAGGACTGGAGCAATTATAACAGTACTGCGGTATAATATAGGTATGAAGTTAACATAATTATGTATTATAGTTCTCGCCAATCTTATTGTGCGGCTTGAAATTAGCACGAGCTAACTTCAATCCGGCCGTAAAAATCGCAGAGAAAAAAATAATGTATTAAAATTATTTATAACTTCTTGCCAAACTTATTGTTTGCAGAACTGTACATAACATACCATATGCTACTATACCCGAAGGGTTGGACAGAAGTATAACTATACACAAACTTTAAGGAACTTCTAGAAGTAAATAAAGTGATTTTTGCATGGTTGGCAACGCGTGAGTGATGCCCCGGTGTTGTAAACGTCTTTAGGCTCTCTTCTCCTCGCTCTTCTTCTTCATGTCTATGCCAGTATGAAATTTAAAAATTAAATGTGGGTCACAGCTGATCACAGCGTCGTCGGTGGCAGCGCAGAGGTCGCTTTGAGTGCAGGTTGTGGGGCATAAGGGACAGGATAGGAGGTGTACATACTTTGCAACAAAGTTCTACAAGCGCATCATTTAGCCGTTTTGTGGTCACTTGAGTTCGAAGTTATTTTATTGATTTCCAAATAGGTCTACGAAAGTACCCTGAGGGGAGATGCTCGCTTGTTGGAAGGTAGTAAGTTGTTGAGAGGGATATTTCCAACAACAGTTTGCAGCGGGCCTCGGCCGGGCATCCTGATAAGGCCACTGCCGATTTTAGGAAACTGTGCCAACTTTTAAGTTGTTGTGTTGGTAGTTGTAGGCTAGGTAAGAATATCAATAAATGATATTCTTTCGCATCTAGTTAGAAGCTGGAATCTGGAAGCCGAACCCGACGTGGTTGGGAAAAGGCTAGGAAGATATAGGTACCCACCTAAGTAGAGTTATATTTAAACCTTCAGTAGTACTTACAAAACCTACCGTATAAATAACAGTTTTTACAGACGGTAATTGTATTTTTAGATATTATGAAAGATCAAAAACAGAGCTTATCCGTCCTTATCCTGTAACAGATTTCACAATTTTATCCTTACCTGACCTTTTCCACGTCAAATAACTTAACCACCTGTGTTGCCATACTCGTGATTTTCCATTAAAACTTCACGTGGGTTGATTTGGGGATGACAGGGCAACATTAGTATCAGATATGCGCAAAACTTGGATGACATTAGTGGATGAAATAGACAACGGTCTGGCTATCCATCATGAGTAACTATTTTTGGGTGGAAACTTTTTGACTGTACTGTAAAGATATCAGTTGAGAAGTTGACCCTTAATAGGGCTGTATTTACTTGTATAATAATACAAAGAAAATAAGATATTTTTTTTTGTTTGGAAGAAAAATATGATCTCAGGGTTATAACCTGTCTCCCTCCGCGAACGTGGTTCACTTACCGTCCGCGCGTGGTCCACTCTGCATCCGCCCGTGGTCCACTCGCCGTCCGCGCGTGGCCATTTGCCGTCCGCACATGGTCCACATGCCGTCCGCGCGTGGGCATTTGCCGTCCGCACATGGTCTACTCACCTTCCGCGCGTGGTACACACGCCGTCCGCGCCCGGTCCACTTGTCGTCCGCGCGTGGACGGCACACGCCCAAGGGGATCCGGTGACGGATTTGATGGTAGTGAGCGCACATCCATACAAGTTCATATAAAGAATAGTAACCGCACGAGGCGAGGCGGTGCGGGTCAGGTGGCTGTAATGAGCTGTGACCTTAATGAGGCAGATTATGTGAGGCAAAATTTAACAAAAAAGTTAATATTATATTACATTGAAAGTAAGCTTACAAATTCTCATTACTAAATGAGTAATCATCTAACGGACGCCAGCAAAAAATATTTTGTTTCCAACTCCACTGTAAAGTTACATAATCTGTAATTTTTTACAAATTCTCTTTGAAATATAGCGAAAGTTGAATAATTAATTGTACCTGTACATTTTAACTTGAGCACCAAAACACTTGGCAAGTTAGAACTACGAAAGGACATTGCAGACATCTGGGGAGAATAAATTAGATTTTTTACTTAGTTTAGACTCTCTCGCTAATACTGACTGACATACCTTCAAGTCTTCTACTAAGAATTTTATAGAAAAACCCATTAACACTTTGTTCGACCTGGGAATCGAACCCTGAATCTCTAGCGTAGATGTCGCGCTTACGACCACCGGGCTAATAATATATTTGTCGTTTAACCCTTGTCTTGTCAAAAAATCCAATTATGTTTATTAATTTGCCTTTTGGAGGTCTTAAATGCGGTCCTAAGAAAATAATTGACCTTTTTTGGAGTTTTGATGAAATTCTTGTTTATAATTAGGTTTTTTGTAACATTTTTATTGATGAGCAAAATACTGTGGTGTTCTGGAGTGGAATTGAGTGAAGCAGTATTTAATTAAATTTCGTATATTTTTAAACGACAAAAACAAGAGGTTTTAGGTTCGACTGTACTCAATACTCAATATTTATTGCATTCCACAATGTAAGTTGTTAGGTGGTAAAAAGTACAATTATTTTGTTCATTATGGACCCCGTCGGGCACAGCAACTGTATAGTATGTTTACCAATTTCTGCGTCAACTGTGGACCGATTTTGAGAATAATTTTTGTTTGGTAGAGAATACCCCTATGTGGGCCCCATATAAATTCAACTTAAATAATATTAAGTATGAACTTCGTTGATTGATTATTTGGCACTGCTTAAAAGAATAAAAATGAGATTTTCAGTTACTTTTTTCGTCGGTCTAACTTATTGTAAAAAAGTTCTTTTATTTTATCATCATTATCATACCATCACGTCTGCATTCCGCGAAGGGTTAGACAGAGGTATAAATTGGCTGAAATTTGACGAAGATGTCTGCTACTCGAGCGAAGCCGGGACGAATTGCTAGTTTATATCATTATGAGTCTCCGATGATTCACATAACCAAGTAACTAAACTTATTCCTTATACTTACGATTATATGTTACATAAAACCGTCACATTTCTCTGTCTAGCGAACAGAACTTGTAAACAAAGTTCTAGATCTGTCTCGAGCTAGATACAGCGTGTTTTTATCACACTATCTTTGTGTTTATAAAGAAACTCCGCAGTCGGTTGTGTTAATGCTGAGATAACATAAATACTTGGCTCGTGTCTCTTTTCATCTTAAAGGTTAGCACACATATCAGCTTGGCGCCGGCTCGCCGTTTTGCCTTGTTGAGTGAATTAGCAGTGCCGCCATTTTCACACTATGCTATGGCTAGATGATGCCACGCTTGCGGCTCAGCGACCGCAGTTTCACGTTTATACAGCAAGCGTATAGTTGTGGGTAAGTGAAGCTCCGGGAGAAGTAAGCGTGGTTATAAAAGGTAGTTTATGCACTAGTAGGCGGCTCTGCTCCATGCGCATCTTTAGACTAAAGCGAGGAGTTGGAGTCCAGTTGTTACACCGGACCGTCTTATAGTGAATGGATTTGAGAAGCCACGGGCATGACTATAAGGCAAGGTTTTTAGTTGGTACAAGTTCGACATACCCTGCTTTATGTGGCAGACGACGGATGACAATTTGGGGTATTCATTGAAGCGCATCCATTAGGTGCCCTTGAAAATTAAATTAAAAATATTATAATTATATTCCTCGAAAAGCATCCGGTGGTCAAATAAATGCGGAAGCAGCGCCATCTCAACGTGAACAGCTCGACGTAGACGTGGGGCCTGCAAGTTGACCGAGCACTTATTAACCGTCGATGTCGTCACGATGCTGATTAGTGTGTGTCAACACACAAGTTACATACTCGTACAAAGAGTCCCGAACGGGTCGTACGGGCGACGGGATGCTGTTCTGGTACCACGGTGATATGTGTGCTCTAACCTTTACTTGCTTACCGTTCTTTCAACTTGCCACCCGACGCATGCATTGTTCTTGAATGCACCGGGTTAGTACTTGAATGTATACTGTGACACGTGACTTTGTCTTTGAGCAATGATAACATCATCAAGAAAAGCAAGCGAAGAAAGTCAGATTTCTTTTTTTTTAGTATTGTAAGTATGTATAAATTAAGTGTCGTTTGATAATACTGGACACTCTTTTGAAATAAGAGTTGGTTAATTGATCACAGGAGGTATATCTTATTCAAACTTTATGATAACCATACTTTGATAATATAAAATGAATACTTAAATATAAAAAACAAACAAATAATATAAGAAAGCAGACACATTGGAAAGAGGCCAGGAAGACGATGAAAGATTCCGCAGAACACTCAAGTACAGCCTCAAGAAACAGGGTTAAATACAAAATAATACATTAACTTCTTACTACCCTCTCGAGACAACGTGACCTATTTTGCCAGAGCTAGCTTTACAGACACTAAAATTTTTAGTTATTAGGCTTTATTATCCTCAATACACCCATATACATGGCCGTTCCACTGGAATCTTAAAACTTTATTAAAATATATACCGAAAGAATATTTTATATAGTTCTGTGTAAACGTAAAATGAAATGGTTACATGCTAGATCGAGGTTGGCTGGCTCGAATGATTTTCAAGGTTTTTGGTAGAAAATGTTATGGATCTGAAGTCGATTCCTAGGTCAAGCAGTGTTCAACACCATCAGCTTATAATCGTCCACTGCTGAACATAGGTCTCTCCAAATGAATTTATCCCTCAGGGAGACTTCAATCATTGCCAAGCAGTTTTATTCAATTTTTTTAACACTGGAAGGAAATCTTAATCTTTTAACTGTATGCATTTATTCGGTAATCTCGCTTAAGCCAGATTAGCGTCTAAATTAGATTACTTGTTCCATTGAGCTATTCAGTACTACCGTACTAGAGAGACCTTGCGACATCTGAGTTTTTATTATTAAAATAATGTAACTGCCCAAATGTACATAACCTTTTAGGTAACCTAATAGTGCTTCCCTATCGTTTTAAAGTAATAACTTCGATTTAGTTCTACGAATTCGGAAAATACAAACAAATTTATTTTTAGTTCACAACAAACTTATCGGTCGATTTTATTGTAATTTATATTTAGGATTTCAATCCGCGAGTTTGCTGTATTTTCTGTAATCTAAACTTCTTGTGCTAGTTTAGATTACAGAAAATACAACAAACTCGGGGATTTTCAATAGTTTATGAAAGAATATTCCAGACATATCGTATCCCTGCTAGCAAACTATGAGGAAGTTTGTAATCTTTCCAAATGCGTTTATCCGCACTCACCTCGTATTGGGCCATTAGGGAATACCCCGGCGATACAAACTCGTATCAAACCGATCAATCTGCTGTCCCCGCAATTTCATAAGAAACGGTGGCCGCTCCGCCGAGAGGGGAATTCTCATAAATTTTCCGCGACACACAGTTTGACTTCCCAGATACGTTGGACGAGCTAACGACTCTCATGGGAGAATAACTCTGCGGGTAGCATTGAGGTAATATGCATAAGACGTCACTTAAGTGTGGTGCACTGCAAGTTAATTATAATAATCAACTCATATACTGTCCCACTGCTGGGCACGGGTCTCCCTTTAGTGAGAGGTTTGACTCATCATGTTTTCCTTCACCGTTAAAGCAACTGATAATTACGCACATGGTTTCGAAAAGTCAGCGGTGCGAGCCTTGGATTTGAACTCGAGACCTTCATACCCCTAGACTATCACTGCTAAATAAGCACTCATTAAGTGCTTAATTAGTGCAACTTAATTAGTGATTTACAAATTGATCACGACAAGTGAAAAAATCCGCATAAAATAAATAACGTGATTCGAGAGGAACGTTTTTATTATATGCATAATTATTAAGTATCAATAGTAGAGAAAAGAGACTAGAAATTAAAACCCGCGCGAAACCGGGGCAGGTTGTTAGTAATTAATAATTTTTAGTCATACTTTTATACGGTCAGACAATGAAATTATTTGATTTGATTAAGAACGATTTCGGGAAACTCTCGGGACTGAGCATAACGACATCAGTAGCGAACCTAGTTTGTCATAATCACATTTTCTGTATGCGAATAGTACTATTAGGTGAATTGGCACAATTATTTAAATTCATACGCTGTGTGTTTGCAAAATAATACCGTTATGTACTGTGTTACGGACTGTAATAATAAGATTATTTAAACGTACGTTTGTTTATCATTAGTCCGTACAGCTGTACCTAATTAAAACGTTAATGGGGTTTTTATTTCATAATTAAGTTTTAGATTAGCATTTCGGATTTATTTTCTTATTGCTCCTATAGTGTAGAGTACGGTCAGGAATTTTCCTCTCGCACATTTTAGAAATGTGTTTTTTAACTGTTTTGCTACGACAAATTAAATACCGCTCAAGTGCAAATCGGTGATCGAACCCGCATTGTTAAATTAGTATGTGTCGTTATAGTGGCACATTAATAGAAACTGATAATTTCGGTTCTATTACGGTTCATGAGATACAGCCGCTGACAGACAGAAGGACGGACGAATAGACGGATAGTGGAGGCTTAGTAATAGATTCCCGTTGGCACCCTTGGGTACGGAACCCTAAAAGTACAGTACAGAAGACTCAGCAGACTCCATTGTTATTGAACCTACATCACCACGGCAGAATTTCAAATTTCAAATCACAGAGCTTGTTCGGTAATGCAACCAACCCAGAAAAACATAGAGGTGGAGATGAGAGAGGGGGGATAGAGGGGTAAGAGAGGGAGAGAGGAGAGAGGGGAGATCACGGAAGAGGGAGGGCGAGGGAGGGAGAGAGATAGAGCGAAAGAGAGCTAACTAACAGCAGAGTGTGTTCTATCACCTAATCTTCCCCCGTGCGGGACCTATCATTTTATAACACACGTCACAATATAAAATAATAAGTATATGGGGAGAAAGTCGAGCAAACACTGTACCTACCTATATACGACTACTCCAAGTAATACAAGTCCCTCTTGTATAAAAGGAAAAGGTGTCTGATCTGACTGACTGATGTAACAACGCACAGCTCAAACCATTGAATGGATTGCGCTGAAATTTTGTGATTTTGTGTGTTTGGTTTGTGGCACACTAATAGTTATTATGACACAGGCATCCGCTACGAAAGGATTTTAGGATATTCCCATGCGATTGGGAAAATTAAGCTGAATGCGATTGAAGCAAATATTCTATAAACGTACATTCTACCTACCCCAGAATAACAAGATAAGAATATTGATAAAGAAAGCGTCCGGGAGCAATATTGTCGACATGTTGGTACCCGTTGAGGCGAGCAGCGGGGGCGGGGAGGAATAGCTTTTATTAAAGGACCTGCTCGTATTGTGTAAGTGTATCTGTGTAATAAGTGAAATATATTCCAGGAAAGCGATGAGCATTGATCTAGGGATGTACGTAGGACTCCTCGCCGAGATCGATAAAGCGTTTGACAGCTTGTCAATGTCATTTTAACGTCAAATTTTGTCAATTTTATTCGCAAATCGGCGAGATTTTATACCATTGCCTGGCATGGTGTTGCGACAAATTTATCGACAAATTTTATTTATCGATAAATTTCTGAGTTACTACCGTTTACGATAAAATTATCGAAATATTGAGATTTTTAACCATGTTTCGCTGACTACGGGGACTTCGAAGAGACTAAAATAAAAGAAAATTTTGATGCTAATGTAGGGCTCGCGATTAAACAATAACAACGGTCATTAATCGGTCAGCTTGCCGCGGTCAGTCTATGGATGGGAGATCGTTCTTAGCCTATTAGATCCCCTAAGACTCTTAACGACACTTCAACTCTACATTTACCCCATAAATTCCTTTTGTTAGTGTATTCTGTTCTTCTTACTCATGCTCAAACTATCTTTGGATTCTTCTCAATATGTACCATTGTATCCTTTTTTATTGGTAAATAACAAAATAGAACAGGAACAAGATCTATGACTACTACTACTTCTACCTAACAACATAGTTGGTCTAAAATACTTAACATTTAGCTATTTTGAAGAATCATCGCATCGCAATTTGAAGTCTGTAGATAAAACCATGTAGATGTTTTCGTATTGCTAAAAATGCTCATAGCTCCCAAAATACTTGAGAGAGCGACTAGCCAGGAATTTCACTAATGCCAGTAATAACATTGCCTTTGGCGACCGAGTTTTCGAAATAATTGACTGTCACAACATTCTAGAAAGATTTTTCTCCTTCGTTTTGAAACCGGTCTGGTTTTGAGGATCATACATGCTCATGTTATGCGATTTGTCTTGCAGAATTACTAATAGTGCTACGAATAGGATGGTCTCTCTCCGCCCCTCCCTAATGTCAGGTACTGCAGGGCCCCCTCAGTTTTTATTTATTCGTATTTTCGCTATAGTATTTTTTACTATAGATTATCACTTGCTGTGCCAAGTGTGTGTCAAACACACTTGGCACACCACTTTCGCAGTTCGCTTCTTCTATGCTCATCAAACTCCTCATACATTCTTGTCGGTTTAGGGTTCTCTTAACCTTTCCTCTTTTGAGAACGTCCGCAATTTAGTTGTGGTACGTTCGCCGAGGTACCCCTTCTGACTCTTCCATTCGTAGTCTCCATGTATACTATACTTGTTTCTTCAATCTACGTTCATTCATCTTCTCTATAGACCCAAACTTACCTTAACATACCTATCTCAATCCTCGTTTACTATGTCATCCTTTATACAACAACGGTTCCTCGCCATCTACAATTATAAAGTTATCACATTGTTGCTTAGGAGCAGAATATTTGGCAGGTTGGTGGCATTCAAGGCAAACTAGCAGCCTCCATTATTATTTAAACCCACCCACTGCGTAGAATTTCAAATTTCAAATCCCAGAGCTTTTACGCATTAATACCAACATCAGTAACAAACCGTTTGTTGCCAAACGAAAAAAAACGAAAACTAAACTTTTGAAAGCTAAACTTTTTACTTTTAACCGAAACAGGCAAAGGCTCAGCTTGTTGCCAAATTCTATATAACAAAACCACTACAAACAAAATCCGCGCAATCGTATACATATGAATAAAATATAGCTGCAGATTCAACACAATCCGAAATTGGAATCCAAAACTGCCACCATAATAAATTTATTGCTGCGTCGGCGTCAAAGCTATTTTAGCTAGAGACTATTCAGATTAGGGAATAAAATGAACTCTGAAAATTTAGTTAATTATTCACCCAACAGGGTAACCCGTTGAATGCTGAGCCATGCCAAAATATTCACTCTCTCGGTACCCTACAAGGAGGTTTGCAATTCCTAACCAAATTCAAATTGTTTCTGCAAAAGAAGGGTCATATGAAATTTCGTGGGAAAAATTTACGAAAAAATGTTGGTTGCCATGTCGAAAAATTTGTTTGTTTTGATGTTACTTTTTTTATGCATATTTCTGATTTTGTAAAAATCATGCTAAAATCGTTAATTTTAATAATTGTATATTTTCCGTTGTTAATAATCTAGCAAGTAAGTGTCTAGAGTACTTATGGAGTATTTCATGCAGAAGCGAAATAAATTAAACCTCATAAATTGTAAATATGATAGAGTGATACTGCAAACTATGTACCTAACTAAAGAAATTATTATAGGAGTTCATTATGCTATCACGCAATAATTATGTTTTAAAATATGGGTTCAATGATACTTTACCCAAACTGTCCATTGAACTCAGGACCTCACGATAGGTAACCGTGCTTGCAAATAAATAATAAATTTTGTCAATCCTAAATGTAATTTATAGGAAAAGAATACTTACCTACTTTCACATATTAGTGTAGATTTAAAAGCTTCTAAAGTATCTAAAGACCTAACCTCTTAAACAGACAAAATTCTCTAGAATTCCGCTGCAATTTCAAACACTGGCAACTCCTTTGAAGAAGAAAATACTCCGAGGAAGTGTACGGTAGGTACGGTAAATGATATATTCTGTGTGTAATGCCCTGGGAAGGTACCAGGTGTTGCCTAGACGAATAAATGGCAAAACTTAAATACATTGCCTGCTCACTGCATGTTGAGATGTATTGGTATCGTTATAAGAGAGAAATGAAATCGTTTTAGTTGTGTGTGATTGTGTTCTTAAAATATTTTCTATCCTTTGCCCGCGATTTCATTGCCGTAGAAGTTGCATTTTTTCCACCGTTTTTGCAACAATTTTTATTTATACTATTAGTTAATATTAGTATAGAAGTATAGATAACCCCCAAACGACGCAAAAACGACGAGGTATTATAAGTTTGACGTGTCTGTGTGTGTCTGTCTGTGGCACCGTAGCTCCCGGACGGATGAACCGATTTTGTTTTTGTTTTTTTTTATTTGCTTTAGTCGGGATTGTTCATAACTATGTTTGATGAAAATCGGTCCAAGATGGCCGCCGCCACAAAATGGCGAATTATATATTTCACAACTCACTCAATATGGGTAGTAAATGAAAGGGCTTGAATAGTAGACACTATGATAAATTTAAAATTCAAGATGGCTGCCACCAAGAAATGGCTTATAAATGTTATTTCAGTTTGTGTCAGGGGTTTTTGAAAAAAATAATTTAATCTTGTTAGTACAAGGTATTGAATACGGACCAACTTTGTTTCAGAATATTTTCCAAAAACAACGATTAACTGCATCCCTTATAGAAAACAATGAATTTTCAAATAAATCTGTATTTTTTTACATGATAGCGGAAAGCCTACAGTTTCACAAGTATTTCCAACACTTATTGGACAATTCTCATCAGAACGACGCGATTTCACACGTCACATTTCAAGGAAGGAAAGGAATCAATTGTGACCACAAAAGGAACACGGTTCAACAGTGACAAGATTGAAAGTGTCACATCTTCGTGGCGGACGACGTAAATCGTCGTATTTACTGCTCGGCTAGTTTTTTGCCAATTGTAGATACAAGCTGTAGTTATATAGTCGTTAGTAGTTATATAGTATTGTATAAGACGACGTCAGTGGTCTAGTGGTTTGAGTACCGGACTGCTAATCACGAGGTCGTGGGTTCGATTCCCACAAGACACAAACATGTATGTGATGAACTTAGGTGTTTGTGTTTGTCTGCGTGTTTCTTATATATTATAAGTATGTATTTACAAAATCCATAGCACAAGCTGCTTAGTTTGGGACTAGATGGTGCTGTGTAAAAATGTCTCAAAATATTTATTTATTTATAATAGAAGGTGCAGTTATTGCTTTGTACTGTGTCTGTCTTATTAGACGTTTAATCTTACTATATAGATTTTTTTTTTGCGGAAAATTCTTATCGATCATGCCTGTAAATCTTCAAGGGGAGGCAGTGGTGTATTAAATGTACACCCACATTTTCTGGTATGATTAGGTCTTATGAGGGGACAAGCCACAAATCCAAACTCCGAGCTGATACTGTCAATTTCATAGAAATACCCAATAACACTGCTTAACCTGGGAATCGATCCCAGGACCTAGGCATCTAGGCTAGGGAGGCAGTTACGTTCTCATGGATCACTGTTATAATTGTTATATCCTACTAATATCAGAATGAAAGTTTGTTTGGATGTTTTGATGTTTGTTACTTCTTTACGCTGGAACCGCTTGATAGATTTGGCTGAAATTTGGAATAGAGATAGCTTATACTCTGGATTAGCACATGCATTTAAACTTTGAATCCTGATCCTGTGATATTACGGAAAAATTACTACAAAACTGCTACTAGGTACAGTCGTCCCCAATCTTTTTGTCCGGGCTGAAGTTGGCATGAAACAACTACTTACAACCTGTTCAACCCTCTTCTGTTTCCTTCAGAGAATGCAGACGTGATATAAACGGTAGATGCTTCGTGACATAGAGCGTGTGAGGATTACCTCACGCGCACACGACCTAACTCGCGACATCGCCGCACACAACTCATAATCACGGGCTCCGGGCGACTTGGAAACTATTCGAGCAATACCAGTAACATGCACGTGACTACACGTATGAATAAGCCAATACGAGTATTAGATAACTACTATTATAATAAACTTAGAAACGACGGCAAGTCTATATGCTTTTAAAATAAAGCGCTAAGAGCATCTCAATAAAGAATTAGCAGAATTATTTCAGCCGTTATTTTTAATGAAGAAAAAATCGCCTAGCGAGTATGATTCGAACCTGCGTCTTCTGGTTCGTTACACCAGACGCTTTTGACGGCTAAAATATCGCGAGCCCCGCGAAAGCTTAGTATACGAGTATATAGCGATTTTTCCTTCATTAAAAATATCTTTAATCTTAGCATGGAATATTCTTAAAAAATACAAACAGATATTTCAGCTGTTCTATAAATCTTGATATCGCAATACTGTACCAGTGAAAAGTGTTACAACTGTTATTTTAAAAGAGTGTCCATGGAGATCTTTCCCGATTCTTCTCCATGAGATCTACTTTTTAAAACCATTAATATTTCGTAATTAAATGCTAGCCTGTAAGCTTAATTAAAATAAAAAACATTTGAATTTTAACTTGAAATACAGTTCTCGCTAAACTCCGGCTTGAAGTTGGCACGAGCTAACTTTAACTCGGCCGTAAAAATCGGAACATATCGGACAATAAGTTTAGCGCGAAATGTAATTATGTAGATTCCCTAAAATTACTTCCAAACGTTCTAAAACCATTACAAACTTTACTTTTTTTTCAGTCAATACCTACATTAAAGTAAGTAGGTAGAACTAGCTACCCTCCCATATATTCAGACTCAATTTTCTTTTCACCTCACTCACAGTAAAGCGCAAGCCTTTCTTCAACCCGAAAATGATTCGCCAAATTCCCGTACCCTTTCACCCTTTGAGAAAATTATAAAACAGTTTGGTCCTTTGAGCCGGAGTCCCGGATACCGGGACCGCGTCCCGGGGGCGGTGGCTCGATTGTACGCTAATCGCTGGCTTGTTTACTAAAGTGCGTTTGGGCTCGACGATGTGTGGGGTGCGTGTGATCGCGGGCGTGTAACTTTTTTGACCGGTTTTTTGTCACTTGTTTTCTGTGAATTACAAACTTCGTAAAAAAATTGCATATATATAAGACTAGCTTTCCGCCAGTGGCTTTGCCCGCGTGGTATGGGTATTTCTCATAACTTTCATTGAATCCCCTATATCAACCCCTTACAGCCCTTTTTTCGCATTAAAAAGTACTAACTTGACTATCTGTGTACCAAATTTCATTAAAATCAGTTTATTAGTTTTGGCGTGAAAGTGAGGCAGACAGACAGAGTTACTTTCGCATTTATAATATTAGTAAGGATGAGGTAACCGCCATCCTGTAGATCACTGGATGTGGATTGTGCAACGGGCAATAATAGGTTTAAGTATATAATATATTCGTTCGTTATGCGTGTCGTTCATAGACGTAAATGTTATTATTTTACCGTATACTTATATTATCAATGTAACGAAACGTCTACTTGAAATCTACACCATTTAAATGTAGATTTAAGTTCATAGCTGCCATCCAATTAACTTAGAATACAATTAAGTAAGCTGTTCCTTTTGTAGCAATTAATTGAGCTGTAAATATCGGTCTACTACAAGCTAGTTCATTTGAAATAAAGTAGCTAGTTCTTTGTTCGCTATCTTTTTGAACGATTCATAGAAATAAGCTATTGTTGAATATTGATTCAACTGTTATTGTTTCAATATTACTCTTTGTATTAATTTATTCAAATTATATTTAGGTACAATAGTAGAAGCTGTGGAGTGTTCAACTCTTTCCAAGAGACAGCGTTTGAAAATAGTGGTAAGATTGTTAATAGGGAAAATCAGATATTTTTTCTATATATTTAAGCTTCAGTATTGTAAACCTTTTACCTGTATCAACAGTCATACTGCAGGGCAAATCTTGCCATATCAGGGTCTAGATAACTACAGAAAACTATTCAAGTCGGTCACCCGCGTTTCCTTAGTCTGCCCCATTGGGTCGTCGTCTTTCCTCACTTCCTCAGGTACCCATTGCCTGACAATCTTACCACCTACCTTCCCGCACTCTGAATGTGATATGTAATGCATCCTGCAAATATGACCCGATGACCGGTTCCCATTTCAGTCTGTTAAGAACTTTTTTTAAATTAATCGTATTCGCAGGTTAAACATTTAGCTACTTTTGAGGGCTCTTAATAATCATAATATTAATTGCATCCCATGACTGTTGAAATGTTATCATATTATTCTATATCGTTAATGCCTCACATAACTTTAAATAATCGTATCTTTAAAATATTTAATATTATATTCTATTTATCCGCTGTCAGTGTGACCACACATCGTTTGTTGCTGACTCACGCGCGACCAAGCAAATATACTTCGCGTACAGTCAGCGAGTTTTCAGTTTTTGTATAGCGACAAGAGTTGCCTAATGTCGGGCGCACACCTGAATGCGAGGCATTTATGACTGTAATCTTCAATGTATGTACTTTATACGTAAATTGCATGTGGTTCCCAAGGTAATTGCTATCTTATAAGCCTAGAGACTGGTCTCAACTCCCAAGTAGATTTATGATGATAAATTCATAATCACATCATTGAATTGATGAGATGTCATAAATTTTTGAATACTGCTAGTATTGAAATCGAGTAACTCATAATTCCAAAAAATATAGCTTAATAAGTAATAAATATTTTTTCGAAACAACCAGGTATTTCGTCTTTGTAAATTTTTAATTTTAATAACGTAGAGACTTAAAGGATCACTGGCCAGACATTTTCATGAATACCTTATTACGAGTATTACAGTAACATAAAAAAATATTACAGGCTTAGGTCACCTTGGGTTTTGACCGTCTGTCAAGATCGTATAAAAGAAATTGAAGAATCTTGAATGTGAAAAAATATCTTTGTCTAAGTTTTTTTTATAATATTAGTGCTTTATGTAATTCTATTTGCACACACGTAAAGCTTATTATATACATTTTATGTCCTAATGTTTCAAGGCGTCTGAGCTTTTTCTTTTCTAAAAATGTATAAATTGAATGGATCACTTGCTTTAAGAACATATTGATGTAACCTAACTGTAATGATGTTATGTAATCTAAATCAACGTCACAAAATTCTTGAAGGTGTTTAAAGTTTGCCAGCCAATACTAAGCCAGTGTAGTAGACTGCAGTCTGAGTGTTCTCATTCTGAATGAAGTATGGTGTCCAGCAGATACACATTAATGGATTGTCTTATTAGATATTTGAACGCTTGTTTTCTTTATTACACGAGTTTCATGCGTCATTGTTTGGGTACGCACTTCTCAGAAAATGGTCCTTTTTCCCATTGGTTAGCGCTCGACCTGTTTTGCGGAAATAAATAACAGTATTATTTTTCTCGGCATACTTTCTCATCTGGTGATTCTCACCGAGAGGGAAGGCAGAGATGAGTGCCCTTTCCGAATACCTTAAGTAGTATAATCATAATTTTTAGTAATACCTATGTTCTTATGGTTCTCCACTGAAAAATATACCGGTAAACTGAGGGTGTCCAGTTTTACACCTCTATCTTATCTTCTGGGGAATACAAGTTGATGATATGTGCAATTTAATAGTCACATGCTGTTGCTTTTGACAATCAATGATAACTACTTGGGAGAAAATTCTTATGTATTCAGAAAAAAATACATTTCTATTATTTTTGTGTTACTTTTAAAGATACAAGTAAGATCACAAGATAATCCCCATAGTTCATTTACTTATTCGAGTTCAGAAAAGCTTATCCATCTGTGACTTCGAGCACAATCGCAATGTGTAATAGAAGTAACGTGTGACCTCTTTTCACGCCTGAAACTGTAGAACTGGGAACAAGCTTACCGTTTGATCATTTTCCGATTTAAGAGAAAATTCTCAAAGCACGCCCCAGTAGCAAAACTAACACACATTTGCAGAAAAAATCTAAATAAGAACACATTACGTAGCTGTTCCTATATAACGTCACGAAAGAACGAACATTGAAAACGTTTGTACAAAAGGAGCGATTTAAGAAAAAATACTCTTTTTTTCGCAACAAAAAAAAAAACACGGGAACACGAGTGTTCTCACTTGTTTGCTCCCAAACGAGGCTCGGGGCAAAAAATATACGATGTTCAGTTTTTTCCACGGCCCCGTTTGCACAAGCACACAGTTAACAGTCATTTGTTTCGTTTAGATTTCGACGAGAGCCGTGAAGGATGCTTCGCGAAAAGAAATTCTGTCTCTCTTATTAAATGTATTTTGTCTAAATAAGTTTTGGTTGGAGCAATGTGCGCGTTGACGTAAATTGTACTCGTTTATTTTGGAATCGTTCAAGAAGTTTTATTGAGATGTGTTCAGTGAAAACTTATTTGATTTTGTTTTATTTTGATTAAACAATTTTCTTTACGTATAGATAAACTCATGCCTTTTTCTTGTGTGGGTAGAAAGAAACTACAGAACGAACTTTATTTAACATAAACGAATATTAGTTAAATAATCGTCGATCTTAGTTTTCATATGACAATCATTAGTGGTAATTGGCATACTGAAAAAGCCTGTCAACCAGTTTGCCTGTAGCATAACAGGTTTGCATAGAAATTGAGTTAGGTTAGACGTTTGGCAGACGTTCAGCCGTTTCTGGTTACACCCCAACATAGTAGAGAAAAGGTTTGGATGTTTTTAATGATGATTTTTTAATTAACGTTATATACGATGTTACCGTTTCTTTAAATAGAAATAGCATGTTTAATTTTGTTGACATTTATGGACGACACGAACAAGACAATATCTGAGGAAAAATCGTGAAATAACTATTAATATTGACAAAGCAACAGGCAATGTAGACATTATAGGCCATTATCGGCTAATTACTAACCTTGGTAGGTTATTCTTACTTAATTAAGTCTACAACAGCTGGCCTCAGGCCACTACTACTCTGAAAGTAATTACTTAAGTTTTTCTGCCTAAATAAATATGTTCCTTTGGATACCAGACTCCTTACAACAATGATCTCATTCTCTACCTATAACATGATATATATATATTTTTTCTTTAAATAGGTACACTTTCTTCTTAATATTGTGATGTTTGGTCATAGGTAGGATAATTTTATCCGGACAAATATAGTCCATATTGGAAATAAGGCTACAGGAGCAATGAAAGACGTCTGCACTGTTCAACGGTCGGATTTATTATAATCATCATTTCAAATATTTAATAGAATGACAAATTGAGCGAGTGATTTAATGAGTTTCAGTGAATTAATCAGTGTCACATCACAATATGAGACTTGGATTTTTGTAATATACCAACAGTCCAGAAGAGTACCAATAAAATAAAATATATCAAATGAACAACATGATACAGACACTGACATATTCTCTATTCTATATTATATCGTATGTCTGTCGTCATCATTCCGGAGTGTCACACTCTCTCTGATTCCCCAAAGTGGCTCAGATATCAGCCATATCATAAAAGCATCTATATTTCGATTCCCTGAAGAGGAACAGCGATCTGTATATACATAATAAAATCCAACAACGGTTCCATATTGATCGCATATAATGTTATATGGAGCGATTTTCCTCCATTTTACTCGGAGACAATGGAAGATGCCAGTTCTTAAATCGCGCGTGCGTTATCACAAGAATGTTCTACAATAATGCACTGGTCGATACTTTGGAGGCGCATTCTATGTACTTCTTGCTCAGTATGTTTATATAACGCAGTAGTCGATTCGTTTGCGATTGTCCTCTTAGAAAAAATAAATAAATAATGTATATTCTTGTCCGAAATATGTATACTATCTAAGCAAAATTAGCTATTATATCTTAGAAATACACTTAACATTCAAAGGACCAATATTTTTTTTAAATTTGGTCCTTTGAACTGTAAGTCATATGGATTCAAAAATTTACTGTGCTTTTACACCTCAAGTATGTTGGTATCTTTTTAAGTTCCATGCTAGGATAGGATTGTAAAAAAAATCGAGCTACTACAAAAATTTTGCTAATGGAAAGTAATCTTAAAAATCAATATACTTAGTTGAGTTATGAAAAGAACTTAGGACATTAAGAAATGAGGAATTTGTGTATTTAGGCTAGTATTCAGAGACGATGCTCAGCGTAAAGTAAGCATAAGTTCATGCTGCGTGCATGAAGCGTAAGTTCATGCTGTCTTTTCTCTGAATCTCAGCCTTAGTGTAATTAAAATTAACCCCAACCTACATAAATTTTTAAAACTCAAGATTATCACTTGGAGCCTCTTATCACATCAATATTCCAACCTACCAACATATAATTTACCATTAGTCTCTCGAAATAGCCCTTAACAAGTGCAAATATTATTTTTATTTCATTTAATTGTGTGAGTTGCCTCGTTGTTACACAAAGTTGGCGTAACGACTCAACTTGCAAACATTTTGCCAGCACTTAAGTTGATTTAAGCAATTTCACAGTTGCCTTCTGAATTTCGGTGGCATCGGACGGCGGTAGTAAAAAGTGACTGCGAACCTTGTTACTTCATATTGTAGTGCTAATGTTACTTTTATTTTTAAGTTTCTTTCCATTATTACGACTGTATTTCTCAAATCATTAGGCAGAGGTTCTTATGTACACAGTTTGCCGGTATATTTAGGTTCTATTTAATAGGTGGCGAGCCTATTGCTATTAATCGAACCTAGCATCTCTTTCACAGGAGTCTCGCTTAGGACTACTACTTGTGAGAAGTAAACAAGAAGTTAAGACTTGTAAACAGTCAAGTGTTTTGTGGTGTATATTTACTGTCAGCTACGAAGCTTACAAAATCAGTTTACAACTGCAGAAGATATTGTCTTCCTAGCTTTTTTACAACGATTTCGGCTTCCAGTCTAACCAGATGCGGCTGAATATCAGTATTTTACACCAAGTGACTGCCATCAGACTCCCGCAACCCCGCACGTCCTTTCCATGGCACGGAGGAGTCCCGATGGAAGCGTAGCTTAACCTTACTGATCCGTCGATCAGAGTAGTTATAACTGCGGAAGATACAGCCTAATATACACACACAAGTAGAACAGTTGAATTGATAACATTCTCCTTATTTTAATGTTAATGAAGATGTGCTCAATGATAATAATGTACCTAATTATCTTTTTGTATTTTTTAAGTATTTTCCATGCTAAGATTACTTTATTATGTTATGTTATTTTCAGTACACCAGTCGCTTTGACCGCTAAGCTACCGCGAGCCCCAAAAGACGCTTGACGCTTAGCGGTCAAAGCATCTGGTGTACCGAACCAGAAGACGCAGGTTCGAATCCTGCCCGCCAGCCGCTTTATTCCTTCATTAAAAATGTACCTAATCTTAATATTTTTTAGTCGTTTAAGAAATTATAATGTAAATTGACAATCTGACAGTAATTTGTATGGACACAATTATTGCTTCGTCTCCAAAGTCCAAAATAGCTTGTAGCTTTCCTAGTCATCCTTAGGGAGATACATCGATCCTAATTGGGGTCATACGTCAAAGGTACCGCCTTAACAGTAAAGTCTCTAATTCTCGCAAATATTTTACGGTTCAGATGATACTGTAATTAAACACGAAGCGTTTTCCTGAAATTGACGTTATTTTATTTTTTTTCGTACAAGTGAGCAGACGCCTGACTCATATAAATTGTATCATATGAGGTTAGATTTTCTATATTTGTATATGAGTGCCTTGTTGGTCTTGTTGTCCCAAGTGGGTCTGTTACGCTTAGAGGTCCTGGGTTCGAATCTTGGGTCGAGCAAAGTGTTTGTTGAGTTTTTCTGTGAAATTTACGTCCTAGGTCTTAGGCCAAATATCGGGTAGAACAAAGTGTTGTTGGGTTTTCCATAAAATTCTCAGCAGCAGCTCGGATTCTGGATACTCGGTGGACGGCAATAGGCTCGCCCCCTATTACATGGGACCTAAACATATCGGCGAACTGTGCGTGTACATTGGTAGGTTCGCCTTTGCCTAATAACAAAGTCTCTCATGAATGGCTTTTGAATAATAAAAAACAAATAACACGTATTCCCCGATGGGGTAGGCAGAGGTGTCCCATGTACCTAATAGGGGGCGAACCAATTCCGAGCCACGACAGCAAAATTTTATAGAAAATCTCATTAAGACTGCTCGACCGGGGTATTCGGTATTCGATCACTAATCTTAAGAAGCAGTGAAAAACAATAAATTAATATAAACAAATCAACATACTCATAAAACGACTATATCGCACAAAAGTAAAATTAACAAGTACATTCAAATTCAAACAATTTTGAGATTGTACTTCATCAAAACGAATGGATAGGAGCTAATTTATATTTCATCCCAGCGGATCAAAGAACATTAAAATTTTCCGTTAAAAATACACGGAACATGTTTAAGAATAATTTGTGAAATGCTTTATACATATTTGACTAGCAGGCCCAGTGGTAATGAATTTTTACCTTTACTGTACCGAAAAAGGTTGTAATATGAATGATGAAATTGATGATATAACATACTATATGTAGGTATACATTAAAAGAGAGGTAGGGCACAGCCATTTATTTGGAGCAGCCCATCTCTACAAAAAACTGCAGCCAAATAACACATTGCATGCATGTGGAGGTTGATGAGCGTAGATAAAGCGAAAGTGGTGTGCCAGGATTGATGCAATTTGAAATCTATAGTCTCTGCCTACCCCAAATGGGAAACAAACATGAAATATACATTCCATTTCAGTAAATTATTTCAGGATGGCGTACATTTAATTATAGCTTCAGGGGAGGGCCAAAAACTAGAGGTCCAAAAATAATCAATCAAAGAATCAATACCAAACCATCTTATACCGCGACTAGCGACAGCTTAACATCGCGGATTGAAGGACCCACGAGCCTCCATCCATCAGTATAATATCAATATTATAGAATAACAAATATCACTAAGCTCTGATTGAACCAACAGCCCTAAGCTATTCAAATAATTTGCCAATAACCTGATGTATTTACCTGTTCTAATCCATTAGGTATCCACCAGAGATCTCGTTTAATAAATTTCTACCCCCTCTGTGTTTTAGCCAGCTGGTTCACCTTAGATTATGTTTTTAATAAATTTCCAAGACAAACTTGCGTTTGTCTTGTTGCGTTTGCGTTTGTAATATCTGAATGATAAACAGATTAGATGCTTATTCGACAGAAAAAGGTCTAAAATTTTAACTATATTGCGTTTTTGCTTAGGCGTGCCCATACTTCCAATGATATTATATATGCGAAAGTCACTCTGACCGCCTGTCAGGCCTAAATCATTGACCAGATTTTGGTGAAATCATGGAAGGAGATAGATTGCATCCTGAGGAGATAACCTGCCTTTTCTCTCAAAATGTCCGTTGGGATGTGAGACACCGTAACAGTTATTTTTTACAGTAAAAATAGATATTTTTTTTAATCAACTGAGACACAGATTTTGGACCCTGGGACCACTTAATTTGTACCCAAGGTAAGTGGTCCTAGGATCCAAAATCTGAGTGATACATTAATAGTATTAGAATCATCATACAATGACACAAAGACTGTCAGATTTGGTATACAAAACTTTCAAAAATCAATAATTCTGGAAACATCGAATGACCATTTTTTTACTTCTGTTTTACGTAGATACTAGGTTTTACATATCTACTGTAGCAAATCCACCTCAGTTAAAAAATTAGCTATTTCAGCTGTTGTAGAAGCCTTTTGGACTAATAGCGTATCGGTATTATAATTCTTTATCTTCGCCCTTGTCCGTTTGAACTCTTCAGAGAGGGACCAAAGTAATAAAACCACAAAACTCCATAAAGATAAGAGAGGGCGACCTTTTGTGGCTGTGCTGACGTCACGGCCCTGCGCTAATTACAGACCTTGGCTCCGTAGATTGTGAAGTTTTTGAAGTTGTTTTTTAAACGATAATGTAGCTGATAAACACACCTTCACGCGTTCCTCAAAGGATTTTGCAGAAGTGTAATACATACACCTGCAATTCGCCGGTATGTTTTAGTCCCAAGTAATAGAGGGCGAGCTTAAAATATGGTCGAGCTTCACGAAGACTGCTTACTGTTTGTCAGAATAGATTAACTCAAACTCAGCCCTTTCCGCAAATGACCATTGCAGACATTGTCTTACATTGTGACACTCACATATTTGATACTAAAAAAACTATGCCTAGACTTTAAAAGAGACCATGATTCTCTAAATTTGTTTCGGCGTTTTTTCTCAGAGGTCGTCAGTTAGGAAATGCCGATGCCATCTAGCACAAAACCGCAAAACATTGACTTATAAAAGTTTCTGAAAAGATGTATTTGCACAAATAAGTGATTCATTTCATCATTGCCATTAACCGGGCAGCTCCGAACTGCTTCTAAGAATTTCATAGAAAACCCCACTGCTCGACCTGTAAATCGAACCTAGACCTCAAGCATGAAGCTATTGGATTGGAGGTGATATTCCTAGAAAATTATTGAACATTCGAAATTATTGATTATTCGAAAGTCAAAAGCGTGCGTTGCATTTGAATGACACAACCTTTCAACATGTCGGGCTGTCACTAATGTCATTTCCATAGATTTTCTTTCTAATCGTTTGTAGATTCGAATGTTAAATTGCAAATTTTCTAGCCCCCTATCTCTTTTGTTGACTGTACAATGTATGTTCAGTACAGACGGTACTCCTCTGCTTATCGTTTATTAACATAGACGTAAGTGTATAATAATAATTATGATTAAATTACTTATAATTATTATGCGATTTTTTTCCAGAAAATAACTCAATATTGTAGAAACGAAAGCGTGTAGATATTTCCATTACTAAATAAAATATATTTCTCCGTTGCTTTAATAAGACCTTTGACTGTGTCTACTAATTAAATGGACTCCTTTTGATGAAGTTATTTGTATAAGTTTATCAGTTATAGTAAGTAGGTACCTACTGTTGTCTTAAGCAGCTTATAAGTTGCAATGGGTTCTGTACACAGGTCAAGAATTAATGTTATTGGAGATTCTTATGTACTTCCAATTGTACTCTTGTAGCATTTAAGTATTTATTTCCTTAGTATTTGTTTCTTGGTGTACAATAAAGTATATTCTATTCTATTCTTATGTCCTACTTATATTATAAACTAGCTTCCCGCCAGCGGCTTCGCCCGCGTGGTCTTATAATTTTTTCCCCGTTTTTGCTACATTTTTCATTACTACTCCGCTCCTATTAGTCGTAGCGTGATGATATATAGCCTATGTTACTTGGGGATAATGTAGCTTTCCAAAGGTGAAAGAATTTTTGAAATCGGTCCAGTAGTTTCGGAGCCTATTCATTACAAACAAACAAACAAACAAACAAATCTTTCCTCTTTATAATATTAGTATAGATGTGAAAGTTTGTATGGATGCATGTTTGTTACTCTTTCACGCAAAAACTGCTGAACGGATCTGGATGAATTTTGGCACAGAGATAGAACATAGTCTGGAATAGCACATAGCCTACTTTTATTCCGGTAAAATGTATGGTTCCCGTAGAATAGCGGGCAAGGCCGCTGGCGGAAAGTTAGTATAGAATATATTGTTATTAAGTGCTCAATGCATTGGCGCTCTTACACAGGTGCTCAAACGGGAATACTCCGATCTATGTAGCAACGTGGCTCCAAGCGAATTATTATTAAAATAGCGTGCACTTTGCAGTACTTAACTCTGTACCAATTAAGAGGTATTAAGACATGACTCTTGCAGAACACCGTGCTTTTAGCAGACTAAATTAATTTTAGCTGCATTAATTTACATAGGAGCGCTCTAAAATTTCAACTACGTATGCATTTTGTGAATATAATTATACTTCAATGTCGGGCCAGCGTTCTCTGTGTGAAATGATGCCGATCTCTCGTTTCGTGAAATTCAAATATATTCGCAAAGTTTGTGTGATTATTTTATAGAAAATTATTTTTAAACAAAAAACAAACCGCCTCCAAAAAACACATAAGAACTAAAAAGCAAAAAATAACATATTTACATTATGATTTCTAACTAATTTTGAGTCGTTGCCAAACAGACAATCAACGAAAGTCATATTTGAATTAAATTAGTAGTTTAATATATCTGACATATTACTTCCAATAAAGTTAAAAAAACTGAATGAGACAGATCTGTCCTGTCCTTACTTCATCGTTAAACTACCTCCCTGCTGGGCACAGGTGGACTAGACAAGTTACAATTTGACATTCGATTCGACAAACGAATAGAAACAAAATCAATGGAAATAAATATCTTGGGACATTTTACATAGCACCATCTAGTCCCAAACTAAGCAGGTACTAGACAATGGATATAATACTTATATACTTTTTTTTTTGTAAATACATACTTATAATACATAAGAAACACCCAGACAAACACAAACACCCAAGTTCATCACATAAATGTTTGTGTCCTGTGGGAATCGACCTCGTGATCAGCAGTCCGGTACTCGAACCACTAGACCAGAGGTCGTCATAAAATGAAATGGAAATGACACAATCTTTCGACAAATCGGGCTGTCACTAATGTCATTTCATTTGTCAATTCGAATGTCAAATTGCAACTTGTCTAGTCCCCCTGGTCTTCTGTTAGAATTAGAGGGTTTAGGCTTATAGTCCACCATGCAAGTTGGCAAACTACACATGTTTTCATATTGTAGTCAAGTAAATCTCTCAGGCATGTAGGTTTCTTCATGATGTTTTTTTGGCGGTTGTAAACGAGTGAGTGATATTTAATTAAACGCATAAGATTACGAAATATCAGAGGTGTTTGCCTTGGATTCAAACGCGAGACCTTCGACTTTGCAGTCCAGTTGTCATAATCCCTAGACTATCACTGATGTCCTTATTTTAATAACCCTTATACTTCGATCAATAATAGTATTTATTGATCGAAGTATACGAAGCCCTTATACGTAATTTTCGTAATTTTTATTTTTCGAAAATCTTAAAGTAAATTTTAAGCTTGATTTTTGTTGTCTAAACAATTTCATTCAATCACCGTTCATGAGAGGTGACCCTACTTATTATCTTATCGAGAGGTCCTTAGCTAGGAAAATTGCCTTAGCTTGTGAAAATCAATGGGGTATGCTAGGGCTGCCCGAGAGAAATGGACGCGGATACACGAGGAGTAGGTAACTCATGTTTCATAGCGCGGATATTTTTCGGATATTGCTTTGGCTATGTTTCGGATATTTTAGTAAAAGCGTACGGGTTATGAATGTTATGTAAATCAAATTGTCATTACTGTTATTCGAGTCTAAATATAAAATTAGTTAAAAGAATTCTAATTTTAAAATAAGGAATGCTTTTTGAAATGTTAGATTTTATTTTAGTATCTGAACTATTTTTTTATTTCATAATACCAACCGTTGAATTTATTAATACTTTTTTTTAAATTGAGTTTAGAAATGAATACTGAAATGCTTTTGATTTAGATTTTTTTTGTTATGTAAATTAATTAAAATTCATTTAAAATTCATGCGATCAAAATATTAACTAGACAAGAGGGTGGATACTTCTAGAAGCAAAGTAAAGTGTGAATATTGAATATTAATATTTTCCCCACTGTATACTAATAAAAAACCCCATAACAGGCGCATCTAGGCGTCAAAGTACAGACCTACGTGTGCTTTAGATAAGTGCATAGCCATATCACTTGATTTCAAAACTTAACTTTTTTGGACATAGGTACACAAACACACACACACTCACACACACACGCACACATACGATCCTGGAGAACCGCCTTTTAAAGTCGGTTAAACGGGACAAAGAATTTACCTGTTTGCATTGCTCTTTCATTCGTCGATCAGCATAGAAACAAGTAAATAAAGTCGTTTGTCCTCAAGTGGATGTGGGTTTATGTTCTCGTTTACGAGATAACGGGCTAAGGGAAGCGAGAAGGCGCGCGAATGTGTATATGCGAGAATGTGTTTTACGCGCGACCATGGTTTAAATTTTTTCGCACATTACGAGCGGATCATTGGTGGATTTATAGTGCGGTTTTAGGGTTGGCGCGTAACATTTGTCGAAAGCATTTGGCGTTATGTTCCTGTGAGTATTCCGATTTATTATCGAAACTAATATTCAAACTTTTTTTTTAGAATAGATACAATTAGCCTGTATTTTGACTTTGCTAAGCAAACATTTTCTTGTGTTTTTTTTTAATGTGCATTATAATACCAAAAACAGATAAAAAACTCTTCCTTGTGGGCTCGGCCGCAGTTTGCATTATAAAAGATACGCTGCCAAGAGTGAATGACATCCCAGGTTGGAGTTCTAGGTACAACAGGAATTTTCTATGTAATTCATTCATACTGTACACCTCTGTCTATTCGTTCCAGGAAACAGGCGTCATAGATGATAGATTAACAAAAGAAAATGTTTAAAGCATTTCTACTGGATGCCATTCTTTTTAGTAGGACACATTTTTGAATAATAAAAACAAACGACCATTCACTGTACTGGATTAGAAAGTGTCAACCCTAAACAAAATTATCACCCTGTATAGGTGTCGACCACCATTTTGTTTTATTCGACATTTTACGAGCGCTCCTCGTGGATATTCGAAAATCTATAATTTATGGCGAAGAAAATATATCATTACGTTTCTTTTTTATCTTGTCTGTTAAACACATGGTTACGAGCTTATGTTTATACCTGTATTTTCATATTTTAGCCTGATTTTGGGCACCTACTTGTTGGTAATAAAACGTTCCGAAAGTTATGGATAAAACAGTTGTATTATTGTAATATTAGGTACCTAGTTTCAATATGACATCGATTACAAATAAGTTGTGCAGTAAGCGCTTATCGTAGTATGGACATGTGATGCGTAGAAGTGAAGAGTTTGGACAAATATTTAATGCATTAAGGGCCGGTTTATCACCTCTGGATAGCCATAAACTGCCGGATAAATTAAAGAATAGAACAAATCTAATATGAATATATCTGCCAAATAATAAATTCACATAATTTTAAAATTACTTTACACGTCTCTAACAAACAAACCTCTAAAGTAGAATAAAATTCAAATAAAATTGTAAACAATAAAAATAGAGCTCCGACCTCTTTACAACCGCGTATCCCACAATCCCAATACATGGACACCGCACTGGCACACAGTAGCAGTCGTCGCGGACCGCATAACACTTTTATTGGAAAAGTTCCTGCCGCGCCTCGACGTGGGGACACCCTACCAGATAAAAATGCACGCGCTTTTAAACTTGCGCTATATGAAATTGTTCGCAGTCGCCAAGGAGATAAGAATAAAATGACACTTACACGAATATTAGACACTAGCATATGGCCGCGACTTTTTTCCCGTAGAAGTTGAATTTTGTTTTTGCAATATTTTTAATTGATACTGCGGAGTCTCGGTCGTATTGGTCGTACCGTGATGATATATAGTCTATGGCTTTCCCCAACAAACGGGCTATCTAACACTGAAAGAATTTTTCAAATCGGACCAGCAGTTCCTGAGATTAGCGCGTTCAAGCAAACAAACTAATCTTCAGCTTTAAATATTAGTATAGATTGAAATAAAACTACTTTTTACAGATTTTACAGTACTAACATCAAAAACTATTTAAAACATTTCTATCTGTCTGTATGTGTTCCGGCTAATTTCTGAAACCGATTTAGACTGGGCTCACAGATAGCTAATATTATAAGGAGTAACTTATTATATAGAAGCCGAAGGCTTCACCCGCGTGGTCTGGGTATTGCTTAAAATTTCATCCCCTATTTCAACACCTTACAACCATTTTTTCGCATCAAAAAGTAGCCTATGTCCTTTCTCAGGGTCTAGACTATCTGTGTACCAAATTTCATTTAAATCAGTTCAGTAGTTTTGGTGTGAAAGCGCGACAGACAGACAGACTTTACTTTCGCATTTATAATCTTAAATAAGGATTGGATAAATGCGAGTAACACCGAGTGCAGCAGCTGGTTGTCAATAAGGTCGATATTGCTCTAAATAAGCGTATACATAATTAAAACAATACTTCCCCCTCCTTTTGTGCCCCTGTTGGTTAAAAACAAAAGAGCGGCCTCTAAACTTGGTGGTCGTCTAAAAATTCAGTCATCTCTATCTCAAGTTGAGCGCAATCTCGCTATATTAGCATTTCCTCCGATAACTTTGTGGGGTGAATATTTAAAGAGTATTTTCTTTCGCTTACTTTTTAATAGGATATAGGTATTGTTGGTTTTTACATTTCTTCTGGAAATCCTACTAAAATTTAAATGTTTGTGAGGATGTATTGATGAATGGATGTTTGTAACTGTTTCATGCAGAAGCACTAAAGGGATTTTGATGAAACTTCTCAGTTTTATCTATACAAATATTATAAAGATTTGATTGTTTGTTTGTATTGAATAGTCTCCGAAACTACTGCACCGATTTGAAAAATTCTTTCATTGTTAGATAGCCCATTTGTCGGGGAAGGCTATAGGCTATATACCATCACGCTACGAATAATAGCGGCGGAGTAGCAATGAAAAATGTTCCAAAAAACGGGGAAAAAAGTTAGCGGAAAGCTAGTTGTTTACACATTAGAATATCATAATACAATATGGAAAGTCTTTTAGGAAGCAAGTGAAGCCGTGAGCAACAGCTAGTATGTAAATACAGTTACAGTTTTCCTTATTGGTCTAGTCGTTCGTCAACGTGAGGACCTGGGTTTGATCACCGGGCCGAGTAATGTGTTATTGAGATATCAAGTAGGAAATTCTTTGGAGTTGTCAAGAAAGAAATATTTATTTAGCTGCAAGCGAGACACGTAAATAACTTATTAAGAGAAACTAGACAAAATACCAAAATATAAGTAAAATGTATTGTGCCTCACGGCTGCGCTGAAAGGGATCTTGTTCAACATATGCCAGACAGATTGCCTGGTGCTGGTTTTCAACCAGACCTCGAGTGGGTGAGCGATACACCCAAATTACAAAATAATTACACCTAAGGTTCTGTACCCGAAAGAAGCCAACGGGACCCTATTACTAAGCCCCACTGCCGTCCGTCCGTCCGTCTACTCGTACCATAAGAATCTCCAACATTTCAAGACTCTTTATCCCATTATCCATACCATCACGCCTTTATTACCCATAGGGGTAGGCAGAGGCGTACTAATGTACACGCACATTTCGCCAGTTAGGTCCCATGTAATACGGGGCGAGCCTATTGCCATCAACCGGGCACAAATCGAAACTCCGAGCTGCTACTTGTAATTTCATAGAAAACAACAACACTTTGCTCGACCCAAGGATTGAACCCAGGACCTTTAGCGTAGCAGTCGCGCTTGGGACCACTACACCAACGAGGCAGTCCATTAATCCATAAAAAATCCCGATTGGAATAACTACTTGAACAATCCGAATGGATTTCCGAATTGTCAGAATGGAGAGTGTCGTAAATGTGTCCATTTGAGCCGTTAACATAATTCATGTCAGTACTTTGAATCTTAAGTCTTTGTAATTGGTATAATTAACTTTGTCACCGCGTAATTCTCAGAATGTGTATAGAATTGATAGGTATCTAGGCCAGTAACTGGTTCTATTCCCACAGGACACAAAATGTGTGATGAATATAAGTATTTGTGTTTGTCTGGGTGTTTCTTATGTATTAGAAGTATGTATTTACAAAAAAAAAGTATGTAAGTGTTATATCCATAATAATAACAAGTGTTATATATAATCCTACTAATATTATAAATGTGAAAGTTTGTGAGGATGGATGGATGAATGGATGGATGTTTGTTACTCTTTCACGCAAAAACTACTGAACGGATCTGGATGAAATTTGGCACAGAGATAGATTATAGTCTGGAATAGCACATAGGCTACTTTTTATCCCGGTAAAATGTATGGTTCCCGTGGGATAGCGGGTGAAGCCGCTGGCGGAAAGCTAGTCATTTATAGTCAGATGAAACTGCCCAGTGCTAACGGCGAGCAATTCTGATAGAACAATTTCTGTTAATACTGGGTCACCAAGATACAGGCCCTGCCTAGTTTGGGGCCCATTCATTTTTCATCCATTGTCTATAGTCCGCGCGGAACTAGTTGGCGGCGCCTTAGGTAGGGACGGGGGTGAGGCGGCGGGTTACCGTGAATGAAAACAAGCATACGTGCTAAGAACCACGAGCACAGTGTAATAAATCTCTACATTATGCCACGAGTATCTATGGAACACACAATTAAACAACATTATAGATACTAATAATTATTATAAGGAGGAAAGATTGGATTGTTTGCTTGCATTCGTTTCATAGGCTTCGAAACTACTGGACCGATTTGAAAAATTCTTTCACCGTTAGAAAGCTACAGCTTTACGGAGTAACATAGGCTATAATAATTATATTTATAAGAAACTAGCTTTCTGCCAGCGGCTTCGCCCGCGTGGTCTGTCCTATTTCAACCCCTTACAGCCCTATTTTCACGTTAAAAAGTAGTCCTTTCTCAGGTTCAAGACTATCAGCTGTGTACTTTTCATTTGAATCCGTTTAGTAGTTTTTTCGAAAGGGCGACAGACGGACACACAGAGTTACTTTCGCATTTATAATATTAGTTAGGAAGTATTGATATCCAAACCACGCGATATATATAAGGGTGAATGATATTGTATGTTTTTTTAATACTTATCGTCACACACACACACACACACACACACACACACACACACACACACACACACACACACGCACACACACACACACACACACACACACACACATAAACACACACACACACACAGAAACACACACACACAGAAACACACACACAGAAACACACACACACACAGAAACACACACACACAGAAACACACACACACACAGAAACACACACACACAGAAACACACACACACACACAGAAACACACACACACAAATAGGTACTTAAAAAAGTGTACTAAAATTATTTCATGAATGTAAGTAATCAGTATTTTAATTTAATTTTCCTTATTTTTAATTTCTCTTTAAATCATTGTTTAATATTTGTAGCAAATTAAAACGTCCACGTAGCAAAAATCAATTAGGTATTTATTTAGGGAGGCAACCTGCTTCTCCTTAATACAGGCTGCTCAGCAACCTAGCTAGGAGAACAGTAGCCCAACCACTGAATTTGTATTTACAACTTATATCTAGCTGCCATAAATTGTGTACTTGTGTACATCTAGTACACTTACTAACTACAAGTAAGTCCACATTGCAACTCCTCACCTTTCAATATATAAACTATCGACAGAAAATTGCGGCCGCCTATTTTTCAGCTAGAGTAGTTTAGCGAGAGTACTCAATATATCTTTGCGGAACAATTGGTTCCGCACAATATAAATAACAGGACATCGCTCAAAGTGGTTGGGAGTAAACGCTGTTAGCGATCGAGGTTGGGTCACAGTGACAGAGATAAGCGATTGAACTCAAACCTTATTTTAACGATAATGCTATGGTAATCGTAAATCCCATGTTCGTGACGTAACAAGGGAAGGCAAATGACGTAATACCTATTTAGTCGGTACGGGTTTGACATATCCGGTCATCTCTCCTGGTAGAGACAATTCATGTTTTTTTTTTTACTGGAATTGAATTTGGGGAACTCTGTCCCCCCATCAAGACAAGGACCAAGATGGCGGCGTGGTGTTATCGCGCCTCAGTCATCTCGATTGGCAAGTGGGAGATTGATACGGTCCTATAAATGGTGCCGGAGACAGCAATGGGTGTCTACCACTGCTGGGGACAAGATGGAATGAAAACCTCACTCCAATAACCCTAGCAAAAAGTGGGGTGGCAACACGATATAATTAGAAAGAAGATTAGTGTTTAATACAAACATAATTTGTGATAGATATCTTAATTAAGTACGATGGTCATAAAAGTATTTTGAGGAAATGTGAATTTAGATTACAAAAAACTTGTATTCTAAACATTGAAATTAAACTACTTTTTACGGATTTTATCGCGTTATATTGACATTATTTTAATCGCGACGTTTCGGACCCTTTACAGCGTCCATGGTCACGGGTGACTAAGGTGGTAGGCGTCTTGACGTTTCAATTACTAACAGCTACCCTTGTATTCTAAAGTTAAAAAATATTTACCTACACGCTGAGTATCCAGAATTTTCATTCTGAAACTTTCTGCTGCTTTGTTGTAGTCAAAAACTAGTTAACCACCCACAAAGCCGTACACAATCATAAACAAACACAAATGAAAATCCCTTTAATTTGCCTCATTAAAATCCGCTCAACGCTCCCCGCCAGCAGTGGGACCACACCCGACACTTTTATTGCAAAAGTTTGTACACTCTGACTGCCGGAATTCGCCAGTAAGTGCCAACTTCAGCCATTTGTAGGATACAAATTCAAACTGTATGAATTGAAAAAAACTGTTTTCTGACTTCTGATAATTGTATGGAGCTCATCGTTTCTTGTTTTCCAGAATTTATGGAACAACTTTGATGGTCGGTGTTTTTTGTATTTCGCAGTTTTGTTGAGCTTGTTTTTTACTTTGTGTTTGGAGAGAAAAAATATCGTTTGAGTTATTTTATGAAAATCTTTTTTTCTCACCCATTTTAGAGTCGGCTTCCAGTCTAACGAGATGCGACTGATTATCAGTATTTTAAAAGGATTGATTCGTTATTTTCGACCATAGTTCGTATGTAATGTACCTTCTCGATATGATGTACCTTTATATCAGTTGATTTAATTTGGCGATTTTAATTCGTCCTTTGTTGTTACGCAATGACTTCGCTGATTGTAAACTGCTTTCATCTTTCTTGGAATCAAACCCAGAATCTAGTATAGCAGTCCGTAGACCTCTAGACCAATAAGGCATTTCTCTCAACGAATCTAAAAGGTATATTACAACAACTAACCTAACCTAAATAAAAAATTTAGAAAACCCCCGACACGAAATGTAATTTGCCATTTGATACCCATATTGAGGGAGTTGTGAAAAAATATGTAATTCGCTATTTTGTGGCCGCGGCCATCTTGGACCGATTTTCATCAAACATAGCTAAGGGCACTCCCGACTAATTTACCTTTCCAATAAAAAAAACAAAATCAAAATCGGTTCATCTGTTCGGGAGCTACGATGCCACAGACACACACACACACACACACACACACACACACACACACACACACACACACACACACACACACACACACACACAGACACGTCAAACTTATAACACCCCGTCGTTTTTGCGTCAGGGGTTAAAAGTAACATCCCATTTCATTTATCTAAGTTATTTTGCGCCATTCCAAAAACAAAAGCGTTGTTAAAAACTAATCCGAGTCCAAACTTCTTTTGTTTAACCTTTTTCTACAGGTTGAGAGTTGAAACGCTATTTATAAGTTGCTTTCCATGTGACCTCAATAGTATTAATCGATAGCCGTGTTCCGTATACACTAATAATAGACGAAACTTCAAATTGTTTACTTCAACACACATATTATCACGCCTGTATTCCCGAAGGGTAGGCAGAGGCGTACTAACGTATACATTTCGCTCGTATATTTAGGTCATATGTAATAGGGGTTTACCTATTGCCATCAACCGGGCATAAATCCAGACTCCGAGCTGCTACTGGGAATTTTAGAGAAAACCCAACAACCGGGGATCGAACCCAGGATCTCTAGCGTAGCAGCCGCACTTGGGACCACTAGACCAACGAGGCAGTTGTTTACTTCAAGATTCATCGCAATAATAGTTTTAATATGGAGTTTGTTGTGAGTGGTTATTAATAATAATAATGCTTACCTCATATCATCATCTTCACACCGTTGTCCCATTTTATTTGGGGTCGGCGCAGCCTATCCTTTTCTTCCATTCATCCCTGCTAGCCGTCACCAGCTCACTCAATCCCTTTTCCATCATATCGACCTTAACACAAACCATCCATCTTTTCTTTGGCCTTCCTCTATCCCTTCGTCCTTCTACATTCAAGGTCATCACTCTTTTATTTTATTTATTTAGGATCTCCAACAAGAGATATACACAAACATGACACAATTAATAGACCACAACAGTTTCAGGTGTACTCCTTCACTTATAGGAGACCACAGTATGCATTTTTGCACACTTTTAGTCACACGCGTTTCATCCCTCCTCATTCCGTGCCCATACCACAGTCAATATATAAAAGAAACAGTCTGGAAACTACCTACAAACGCTCGAAACGGCACACTCACACAAACAAGCGCACCGACGAGGCCCCTAAGCTGTCGTCGCGGGACTCTCAGTACTATTCTGTGTTATCCTCGTCACCTCGTTGAGCTCGTTCTGCGTGAATCGGATTGCCAACAATTAACAAAAATGTAGGGTAGCTGTTAGTAATTGAAACGTCAAGACGCCTACCACCTTAATCATCCGTGACCATGGACGCTGTAAAGGGTTAAAATAATAACCTAAATTAAAAATTTAGAAAACCCCCGACACGAAATGTATTTTGCCTTTTTGTGATGGCGGCCATCTTGGATTTGAAATGTATATCACACACACACACACAGTCACGTCAAACTTATAACACCCCGTCGTTTTTGCGTCGGGGGTTAATAACGCGATAAAATCCGTAAAAAGTCAATAAACACAAAACGCACCTACAATGCAGAAGAAAATCCTAGTCCGATCCAACGATTATTTAAAAAAAAGTAAGTATTTAAATATGTTTCAGACAACACAAAAGCGTTCGGTAAGCACAAATAAAAATTAAAGCTCCCGAGGGACTGCAAGACGACAGTTCTGGTTATAAACACTGCTCCGGCAAAATGGAAAAAGTTTTGCTCGTTTTCGGACACGCGGGCATTGAGTTCGGACAACTATGTTAATATTCGAGCGAAAAGCAGCCCCTCTAGTACCCACTTTGATCGAAAAAATTCAAAGCGGTATCTATTTTTATGAAAATCGAAAAGAGTACTGTCAAAAGAGTATGGATTTTATGCAATTTTAGAGCAATCCTACTCATTAAATTAAGTAGGATTGCTACTCTACATAAAATGCTAGCATTTGTTACCAAACTCCTCCGAAACGGCTAAACCAATTTGTATGAAATTTTTTGTGCATATTGGGTAGACACACATCTATTTTACATACCCCTAAATGACAAGGCAAAATAACGTTTGCCGGGTCAGCTAAGTAAATTATTTTGTGAAAATTTGGATGGATGGATGGATGGATTTGTTACTCAATCTCCGCAGATCCTAAATGACCTCCTTAACGTTTGGTAGTTACCTCGACACTACCGTTGCGCTAGGATGTCAGTTCAATTCACATTCAGCAGAAAATATTTGTGTGATCCAAGATATAGCAAGCTTCCCTTAAGACCTAACCGTCTTTCCAACAAATATTTCTAGCGTACCGCCACCTCGTTGGTCTAGTGGTCCCAAGCGCGACTGCTACGCTGAAGGTCCTGGCTTCGATCCTCGGGTCGAGCAAAGTGTTTTTGGGTTTTCTGTGAAATTCCCAGTAACAGCTCGGAGTCTGGATTTGTGCCCGGTTGATGGCAATAGGCTCGCCACCTATTACATGGGGCCTAAAACATACCTGCGCAATGTGGGTGTACATTAGTACGCCTCTGCCTACCCCTTCAGGGAATACAGGGGTTGGTATGTTGCAAGCAAGCAAGCAATTTGCACCGTGTCCGCTAATCTAGCCGTCAAAAGTTCTTCATCCTTTCTGTCCGTAAGTCACAGGGTTAATTGGCAAGTTGGTTCAACTGCGGCATAACCGCTCAGTTCAAACGCCGTCGGCTTATTTGTTCAGCAGTAGTTGACTCCAGATAAATTAGACTAGTAGGTTTGTTCAAGGACGCTTGTACATACTCGTGTTAATTATATTTGCTCGAATTAATTGTTTATAAGCAACTTTATGTGGTTAAGATGTTGTGTACGTCGTTAGTTTGGTAGCTTTTGAATTTAAGTGATTCCTTGTGTGTAAGTAGGATTATCTAAATAATGCCTACCTCTGTCGGAAAAAGTCCTGAGTATCTATTATAATAGCTGCCCCTCAACCATGAGTTCTATCGAATGGCTTTCGATAGGTTTTTTACGCATCCAAACGCTGTAATCTCATAGCAGATTTTAGTTCCTTACGTAACCGCTAGAGGCGCTGCGAGGGTTTTCCATACAAATATTTTACGGAGTCGCTAGCGAGTCTAGTGAGAAAAACTCATGATCGAGGCACTGATCACGAGTTCGTGAGTTCGATTCCCATATGACACAAATATTTATTTATTTTAATGAATGAACATAAGTGTTGTGTGTTCGTCTGCGTGTTTCGTAAGGCGAGCTGTGAGTGTACATTAGTACACCTCTGCCTAACCCTTCGGGGAATACAGGAGTTATGGTATGTTATGTTGCTCATTAAAAAAAACGACTGTATTTATTTGCTAATGGAACATTCTAGTTCGACATAGATTTACGAAAAATCCAAGCTCAAGTTATATTATAATCGGTTCTTTTCGTAGACTGAATGCTTAACTTGACCACACAAAGTTATGGCCTCTATTAACTTTTATAGCTTCATGTTTAACGTAGTTTTAGCATTACTTTGTATAACATATTCATAGGCGAAGGAAAGTGTTACAGTGTTATAAAAATACTAGCTTGTATTGCCGCAGTTTTACTGGACTTTTAGTCAATTTAACTAAATTATTATTCGTATTATTTCATGATTTTAGTATTTATGTTTCACTTTTCAATTATATAAATTCGAACTTAATATAGGCGTAAAATTAAATGCCTTTAATAAGACTTATTTGCACAGGAAAATCTGGAATTATGTAATACTTACCAACATATACTTTATAAATAAGTTGTTGATGTGCCGTTTCTATACTAATATTATAAAGAGGAATGATTTGATTGTTTGTTTGTTTGTATTGAATAGGCTCCGATACTACTGGACCGATTTGAAAAATTCTTTCAGTGTTAGCTCTCCCATTTATCGGGGAAGGCTATAGGCTACATACCATTACGCTACGACTAATAGGAGCAGAGCAGCAATGAAAAATGTTGCAAAAATGGGGCAAAGTTATCAAGACCACACGGGCGAAGCCGCTGGCGTAAAGCTAGCATCTAATAAAATAAATAAAATAAAAACAGTTTACTTGCAACTGCTGAAAATGGTGCATTGAATTTCCTAAAGTAGTTTTTGCGAACAAATATACAGAAAAACAAACAAGCAAAATTCTAAAGATATTGACTTGCAATGATTTTATGATGACCTGTCTTACTCATTTCTCACTGGCTCATTGGTATAGTAGTAGTAAGCGCGACTGCTACACTTCGCGTCTTTGGTTCAATTCCCGGGTCGAGTAAAACGTTGTTATGAAATTCCCAGTAGCAGCTCCGAGTCTGCATTTGTGCCCGGTTGATGGCAATAGGCACGCCCTCTATTACATGGGACTTAAATATACTGGCAAACTGTGGGTGCATTAGACCTCTGCCTGCCCCTTCGGGGAATACAGGCGTGATGGTATCTCGTATATATACAGACATAGGCTACTTACAATTTTATATTTCGTATAGAATGTCTTAAAATAGTTTTGTCGTAACATAAAGAACTTATTGAGGGTACCCTTTACAGACACAAAGGGAAACCCACATGTTTAAACCCACTCTTTAGCCCGTGGGAGGATGGCTATGAACACAAAACTACCTCTCCACATGCCGGGATGAAAGGCAACTTGTAATAGCCAACAACACCCAACATATTTGTTTAGTAATAGCTATTATAGATACTAGCCCCACAACACCAGTGCCAAATCGCCAAGAATTCAAGTGTCTATACTGATGTCTGACACTTACGCGATTACTAGATATTGAAATCTTGTATGTACTAACAACCAAACTAGAAAGAACCATCTTCGAGTATTTTGTTCCGTGCTATCAAACCGCAGACAACTTATGTTGCTTAGCTTCAATCGGCTGCTCACTCGATGACATGTCACACGAATTATCCGCTAACTTAAAGCCTAATCCGTACTCCTCTATTAATAAATTAGGCAGAGGTGTACTAATGTACACAGTTCACCGGTATGTTTAGGTCTCATGTAATAGGGACCCGCCTGTTGCCATCAACTCATCAGCATCATTATTATTCTTACTGCAAGCCTTTCGCTTCAGTAAGTATTATTATTGTTATTCAATTTATTCATATTTTCACATACTTTTTTACATTTTTAAATATTTTTCTAAAAAAACATTAAAAAAAAAAAAAAAATAGTAGCCCACCAGTATCGGGAACAGTGTCCAAGCTACCGGTGGTCAGGACTCTAGGGCAAGGAACCTCCTAACAATACGTGCCGTATCTAGGAGTACTGCTTTCTATATCAAGCCCTTAATCCAGCCACCCAACGAGAGCCTCCTTAGCCTCCTTGTTGTTCTTGTCCTCCTTGTTATTATTATTAATTATCACGCAGAAAGCTAAAAAAGTTACATAAAAAAAATAAGGGAAGGAATACTGGTATCCTGAAATACAGCCCTAGAGCCTAGCTTAGGTGCCACTCTCCCCACAATATCCAAATTGTTAATTATCTATACTATACTATAATATATATATATATATATATTATCTATACTAATATTATAAAGAGGAAAGATTTGTTTGTTTGTTTGTTTGTTTGTTTGTTTGTTTGTTTGTAATGAATAGGCTCCGAAACTACTGGACCGATTTCAAAAATTCTTTCACCTTTGGAAAGCTACATTATCCCCGAGTAACATAGGCTATATATCATCAATTCATCACGCTACGACTAATAGGAGCGGAGTAGTAACGAAAAATGTTGCAAAAACGGGGGAAAAAATTATAAGACCATGCGGGCGAAGCCGCTGGCGGGAAGCTAGTATTAAATATAGATGTAAATCATGTTCATATTGTGGTGACAAATTAAATACAAAATTATTGATCGATATCAACCAGGCACAAATCCAGACTCCAAGCTGCTACTGGGAATTTCACAAAAAAAAAACCAACAACACTTTGTTCGACCCGGGAATCGAACCCAGGAACCGCTTGGAAACACAAGACCAACGAGGCAGAAGCAATCATACAGAAGTATCTCGTAAAAGACTGACAGCTATCGGAATAGGTTAAATGTGGTCAAAACCATGCATATGTTTGTTCCATCATCCGGTATGGTATTATTGTATGGGGAAACTCTTCTGAAATACCTATAGTTTTCATTGCGCAAAAAAAATGTATTCGTGCCATTTTCAATGTTGACTGGTCTGAGTCCTGTAGACCAGTGTTTAAATCCCGAAAAATCTTAACCGTCCCATGTATTTATATATATGAAATCGCAAAATTTATTAAAAATAACACTTCACTGTTTGAAATTGTAAACAATTCTAAAAAACGCAAAGTAACAAAAGTCTTATTAAAAATGCCTGTACCTAGGATAGAACTTTTTAGGCGCAACTGCGTATACATGGCACCACTTATATATAATACATTACCAAATTGGATTACTGAATTGCCTTACGGAAAGTTTTGCAGGGTGCTGAAGAAATGGTTAATAGATAATAGTTTCTATTCAATAGGTGAATTTCTAAAAAAAAATTCGTGTAAGTCCTATCATTTTAGAAATGCATTGTAGACTGATGACTAAGTATACTAATTATCTTGTGTTAACTACCAAATATTTGCATGCTATAATTCATGGCGAAATGTGTCTTTGCACTACAATAATTTTATATCATCTCTTGTACCTACCACATTTGACGCAAATAAATGATTTTGATTTGATTTGAATTAAATGATACAGTAATAGAGATTATCGGCCCATGTTAAGCCGACCACAAACTAGGGTCAACCTAACAAATTACCTCGGGGATAGGGCACGACCATTTACATGCACCCTAATGGCTTGCGTTGACCTCTGTCAGTTTCAGGAGATTATCATTATTACTGTGAAGTATTTATTTGTGATATATCATTACGGCTATAACTCTGAAAGGTTAGGTTGAGATGTATTATTGAAATACCCATAGTTCGCCATTTCAAGTCTATACATAACATCCCTTTATTCGACCTGGATATTAAGCCCTGAATCGCTCAGCAGCTACTTTTAGATAGATAGATAAGTAGAATATACAATTCTATTCTATATAGCTTCCCGCCAGCGGCTTCGCCCGCGTGGTCTTGATAACCTTTTCCCCCCGTTTTTACAACATTTTTCATTGCTGCTCCGCTCCTATTAGTCGTAGCGTGATGATATATAGCACATAGCCTTCCCCGATAAATGGGCTATCTAACACTGAACGAATTTTTCAAATCGGTCCAGTAGTTTGGAAGCCTATTCAATACAAACAAACAAACAAATCTTTCCTGATTATAATATTATTATTCTTTTATTCTATATGTATGTATATATAATTGATTATTATATACTTTCAGTGAATATATTTAAAATAAAAATTTTAGACTTAGATTTTCATTTATAAAAGAAACTGATCTTTATTAAAAACTTCTAATTACCTTACAATAACCATCTTGCTTTGTAAATAAATTACGCATTTAAAACTCGTGCGCAACAAGCCATAATATCAAAAGAAAATCTCAAGTTTCAAACGAGGTTTTCTTAAAAAATCAACATACAAATATAGACGAATGTTATATATAATTGACAAATACATCGGTCAGACAAGAATTGTTGTATCTCGTACATATAAAACGGCTTTAACTAATAGTCATGTTTTATGCATGTAGTCAACTATTAGCATATTTATTCTCTAGTTTATTATAATTGCTTTGGGAGGCACAGATTATAAAATTCGAGATCGGACGATGTGTAAAATGCGGAATAAGGTTTTTATTTAAATGCCTATGTAAAGTAGTAAAATTTACTCGACTTGTCGGGGGCACTGCCGTGCTCCCAGATAACTTTTAAAGAGACAAACAACCTAGCTATCCCGACAAACGTTATAGTATCTAAATTTCAATAAATCGTACAAAAACCTACAGAAGTAAGCATTGTTTTATGAATTGCTCAATTTTGTGGGCAACTTTTAAATATTTTTTTTATATTTCTGACACTTTTACTAGACATTGAAATTAAATTATTTTTACCGTTTTATCGCGATATATTGATATTTTAATCCCGAAGTTTCGGGCCCTTTACAACGTCCATGGTCCCGGTGACTAAGGTGTTATTTATTACCAAAAAGTTTCATTTTTGTTAATTATTTATATTTTATATACTTAGATGACTATGAACATGCTTTATTAGACATTTTCATGTCTGTCTCCCTTCCAACGAATACAAGCGCAATATATTTTTTATGCAAATCCACGAAATACAGTATGAATCACCATAAAACGAAATGGAAAGTCCAGTAGCAAGGGATGGGCGGCGACGTCACAATTATGACTAATGATGTCAGTGACTGGTGCCTTCAAATGCCTTCCTTACTTTTCATTCATTAACATAATTTTTACATGACTGTGCAGAATAATTATAATATTTTTCGTGTGGATTAATATACTCGTATTTAATGTGAGCCTAAAAAAATAAAAAATGTTAATTACAAAAAATTTAACCCTTGAAAGGACTGTGTTTTGTTTTCTAGGAAAATAAATATTGAAATGTAAAAGTTACGCCAAGTTCTTTGCGAAAATGTTATTGGATTTTTTTTTTTTTTTTTACTAGCCCACTTTGTCCCACTGCTGGGCAAAGGCCTCCCTTCCCTCCTTCCATGCCGCTCTAGCTGTTGCCTTAAAGATCCAGTCTCTTTCGTGGAATTTTAATTAGCACGGCAGAATTGAAGATTTTAATTTATATTCATCATTCGTTACTTTATATAGCGATATAATCATACAGATTTCCTTTCTACGGTGAGTGGGTATCCGGGTATCCATAAGGATTTTCACACGAAAAAAGGTATTGTGAAGGGTTCGGGGGAAGATAATTTATAATGCACGTTTAGAGGTTCCAAATATTATCTGAGATTCAGTTTATTTTTACGTCAAATGCGAAAGGGATCTAAATTCAACCTTATCTTAAATTAATTATAATATCTATTTTTTTCTTTACAATTAATCTTTTCCAAGTCAATGTTTTACATTTTACTAAACAAGATGGTGCCGGAATTTTCTATCTGACAACCTCTGCGAAAAAACGTTGAAACAAAACAATACTGTCTGAAATAGCCTTCGAAGTAAGAATCATAGCGGCTTTGAGTAGACCAGTCTCATTTTGACGACGTCTGTGGTCAAGTGGTTCGAGTACCGGACTGCTGATCACGAGGTCGTGGGTTCGATTCCCACAAGACATAAACATTTATGTGATGAACTTGTTGTTTGTGTTTGTCTGGGTATTTCTTATATATTATAAGTATGTATTTACAAAAAAAAAGTATCTAAGTATTATATCCATTGTCTAGTACCCATAGTACAAGCTCTGCTTAGTTTGGGACTAGATGGTGCTGTGTAAAAATGTCCTAAGATATTTATTATTTTACCCACCTTCTAACTACTCCTGTCAAATTCAAAATTATTCTATCTAATATTTGACGGCTCGTCTGTAAAGAAATCGGCCATAAAACCAATGTTCCACAATTCAAATTAAAAGATTATACTTTAAAATGAAAAACATCTACATATAAGAGCTATAAAGAAATGTGTCCGTACATTTATGACGGCTTACCATCTACAAGTGACTTGAATTGAGTTGTACGTAAAACTAGTAGTTTCAGTGTGGACTTGGCGACGGTTTGACATTTAGTGTTTTTTTTGGGATGTTGGCAATGCTTGCTTTACCAACGTACTCTAAGTTTAAGAATTCTAGGTGATTTTAAATTGTTACTGTAGATTCAGTCAACTTTTAGTGCTTGTTTTCACACTTACAATAATAACTAAGTATTTATAACATACATACATACTAGTATGGTATTTCTTATAACTTTCATCCCCTATTTTAACCCCTTATAGCCCTTTTTTCGCATTAAAAGGTAGCCTACGTTCTTTCTCAGGTTTTAGATTATCTGTCTACCAAATTTCATTTAAATTGGTTCAGTATTTTTGGCGTGAAAGCGCGACCGACAGACAGAGTTATTTTCGCGTTTATAATATTAGTAAGGATAATTGTTTACATTATTAGACATTTAAAGGTTTTTAAAATTCATAATAGTTACTCGTTCACTTTTAAAGTTCACTTAGCTGTGCTAGTTTTACTTTCAACTTCGTTACCGCTGTAAATTTTTTCACATAATAATATCCAAAAACAGAGGAGACACTTGACTCTTACAAAAAAATTGCAATTTAAAGTTTAGGTACACCTGTGACACTCCATACAAACTTTCCGATACCGCTGCACACTACAATACCAAATGTCAAACTTGTCAAAATTTGGGTAATATTTCGCAAACGGATCAATAAATCGAAAAATGTTTTTTATTCACTTGCAATATATTTGAATGAGAATGTTGACAAAGAGCTGTTATCTATATTATTATTGTATTAGGTTCAATTCCTTTCGATTAGTTCAGTAGCGTTCTGACCTGTGTGAATTTTTGCACCGATCGTTTATACCAACTGTACAGATATACCTACATAAAATGAATATTATAACGAACATTAAGGTAAAATTACTAAAAACAACACGGCCAATTAGGATAGATACTGATTGATTAATAGGGGAACGATATGACATCTGTAAGCGCATTCAATTATTCGAAACAAACACAAATAACTTAACCATTCGATTCGAAATCGACTAAATTAAATATAAATAAAAACGCCAATAAATCTTATTCTTTGTCAATAGCCACAATTCGTTGTAAAACTTTTGGATTGTTTAAAATTCATAATAACTTCACGAAACGTTCCTTTATGCTAAGTAGTCGATTTAAATTCGATATTAAATCGATTCTATTGAACGATAGTCGAGTGATCTTGCGGTGTTCGTTAATTAAAGTACTATTATTATAATTCAATTCGATAGTTTAAGTTGATTTATTGTGTTTTTTTGTTGTTTATCTGTCAAGTTTGATTTCAATAACGATATTCTTTTAGTCGATCAAATTTTTTTACTATGTTGTTGTGTTCTTTTAAAAAATGTTGGAATGTTAAGTGTATCATCGTGTTGAAGAGATTCTGGTATCTATATCTTAGATAGGCTCCGTAGATCGACAAAATATGTATAAATCCGATTGGTAATCTTAAAATCCGTAGTTTCAATGTATGTGATGAAATCCGTTCAATCGTTTTTGTGTACCTAACTGAATACTCATGAAAGTGAAGTGAATACATATCTATAAACCTTGAATATGGGCTTTTCTTCTAGTATCTATAGTCATTATGAACCCGTATTCGTCCACTGCTGGACTTAAGGCTCTTTTATAAAAGCTCTTTTCATCCAGTCACTGTCAGCTGCCTTCCGCAAGTCGTCAGTCCACCTAGCCGGGGGGCGTCCTACACTACGCTTGCCTAGACGCGGTCTCCACTCATTGTCGGTTCTCGAGAGACGTGACCGCCCAAGCCACTTCAGTGTGCTAATCCTGTGATTATCTATAAGTAGTAGTTTGTGAATATCCTAAATAATGTTCAATTCATCAACAAGATTGTGTTCTTGCTCGGGGGACTACTTGTCACTGTTTCTTAAAAGGTTGAAAAATATTAAATCATCTAGATTGGAACCTTGCTGTTTTCTTGTGCGAAATTCTTTTGATGTGTCTTTAGATAATTACAGGTAAGTCTGTATTTTTTTTTATTGAATGTCTTGAGACCCCAAATTAGACAAGCATTTAAAATAACTACGTAGGCAGATGGAGTAAAATGTCCTTGACCGCTAAACCGTATACAGCCAAAAAACAACCTAAATGCTCGGAGCGGACTTGCAAAATGTCCGGACACTCGTCCAGAACTTCAAGCAATTACTTAAATTACCTCGTTGTGAGCACATTGTATACAATGTACACATTTGTGACGTTGGCTCTTTTTGTTAACTACACGATTTGGACGAAGGATATTAAGTTTCGGGCCCAGTGTTTAATTCGCTTTGCGTGGGATGAATTTTTTTATGTTTAAGGCTTTCGGCTGTGCTGTTTGGACTTTTTTCATGCTAGCCCGTCCTAGCTTTGCAAGGGTGGACATTCTATAAAAACCCCTGTTTAAAAAAGTGTACTCTAAGTATCCTTATTTATATTTTAAATGCGAAAGTAACTCTGTCGGTGTGTCTGTCTCGCTTTCACGCGAAAAAACTACTTTAACAATCTAAATGAAATTTGGTACACAGATAGCCTAGAGCCTGAGAAAGGATATAGGCTACTTTTTAATTCAAATAAAGTTGAAATAGGGGATGAAAGTTATACCAAGACCACGCGGGTGACGTCGCTGGCAGAAAGCTTTATAATTTAAGCTATTTGCCAATAAAATCCTGTAAAAACAGCTAGTAAAAAGCTCTATTATTTTGATATTACAAACAGACACTTCAGTTTTATTTATTTTATATTATAGACTAGGCACATTCATCTGGTTATTTCTGATTCCACAAATATTATAATTATATTTATCGAAATGGAGATGAAAATTGTCTGTTTGAATCTCTTAAATTTTAATTTTATTCCATTTTATCGTTTTATAAAACACTAGCTTTCTGCCAGCGGCTCCGCCCGCCTGGTCTGGGTATTCCTTATAACTTTCATCCCCTATTTCAACCCCTTACTTCCCCTTATAATATACTAGCTTCCCGCCAGCGGCTTCGCCCGCGTGGTCTTATAATTTTTTCCCCGTTTTTGCTACATTTTTCATTACTACTCCGCTCCTATTAGTCGTAGCGTGATGATATATAGCCTATGTTACTCGGGGATACTGTAGCTTTCCAAAGGTGAAAGAATTTTTGAAATCGGTCCAGTAGTTTCGGAGCCTATTCATTACAAACAAACAAACAAACAAACAAACAAATCTTTCCTCTTTATAATATTAGTAAAGATATAAGTAAGGATTTAAAAAATACCTAGCATAACATAACATGACACATCATTAAACAACACAAAACTTAACAAAATCATACGTCCGAAGGTATACTTTTCGATCTGACAAAGAAACAAATCAAATCAAAGTTTCAGTCTGAAAACGTTCCCAATGTCCGTTATATAACCCTAAAACTCTCTGGTACACCTCTTAGTTATTTTACATCTCAATTAATGAATTTTGAAGTGCCAAGAACAATATTAAGTCTAGGTCATTTAGATTTCATTTGCCAGCTCTATAAGCTCAAAGCGTTTCACTTAGAAACGAAGTATTACTATTATCAGTAAGTTCTCGAAGGCTTCCCGTCTCAGTTGAAGGGTTGTTGGAAGTAACTATTCTGGTATAATTGTTCTCAAGTTGTTTGTTGTAGCTTCTGAACGATTATTGATCTAGTTTGTTATTTTAGGCTTATGGCGTAAATGTAAGGTTGAAAAATGGTGCCTGTTTATGTCGTAAGCGAAACTGCTATAGTTGGAGTTCGATTTTCAGGTCGAACAAAGTGTTATTCGATTGTTCTGTAAAATTCTCAGTGGGAGCTTGGAGTTTGGATTTGGGCCCGGTTAATAGGATAGCTTCCCGCCAGCGGCTTCGCCCGCGTGGTCTTATAATTTTTTCCCCGTTTTTGCTACATTTTTCATTACTACTCCACTCCTATTAGTCGTAGCGTGATGATATATAGCCTATGTTACTCGGGGATAATGTAGCTTTCCAAAGGTGAAAGAATTTTTGAAATCGGTCCAGTAGTTTCGGAGCCTATTCATTACAAACAAACAAACAAACAAACAAACAAACAAACAAATCTTTCCTCTTTATAATATTAGTATAGATAAAATAATAAAAACAAAAACAATCTTAAACATTAGCTAATTACGAAATGCTTTTATTCGTGGGTACGTGTCTCCTATATTGTTCCAAAATGGTTTCCAGATCAGCTGAATGTCAGGCATAGTATGTACTTGTCGCTGGTTTTCATCTGGAACTATGATTATAAGTATATAATAACTGAAGCCGAGAAAGTACAGCTTAACCTTGCTAATAAATTGATCAGCGCCATTGTTACCTAGCCACGAGCCACGAGCCACGATTCTACCGATTCTCAAACTAACCTCAAATTATGTTATAAAGTCGCTAACGGTACCAAAATATATTTTTTATCAAAATACTCCAACATAACTTGAACTCTATGTAACAAAAAGATGGTATTGCGACAAGTGTCAGTGTATATGGTTACAGTTAAAAAATGCAAGATTTAACTAAATCTATTAAACAAAATTCTGCGTAGAAAGTTAAAATAAAATTAATGGTATTAATGGCATAGGTTGTGATATATTATCGTGTGTTTGCTCCAATGCAGCTATATTTGCTTTTCTGTTGAATATTTGATACGTTGGGACGCGCCCGTTAAGAAAGCAATATGCATAATTATTAAGATAATATGGAGCTAACACGATTGCATAGATGTTTGTGTTGGCGTAACTGCTTCGTTGGCCTAGTGGTCGTTAGCGCAACTGCTACGTCCTGGGTTTGATTCCCCGGCCGAGCAGTGTTATAGAATAGAATATTTTTTAATCCCCGACGAAAAAACGACGGGGTGTTATAAGTTTGACGTGTCTGTGTGTCTGTGTCTGTCTGTGGCATCGTAGCTCCCGAACGGATGAACCGATTTTGATTTTGTTTTTTTTATTTGAAAGGTGAATTAGTCGGGAGTGTTCTTAGCTATGTTTGATGAAAATCGGTCCAAGATGGCCGCCGCCACAAAATAGCGAATTACATACTCCCTCAATATGGGTATCAAATGAAAGGGCTTAACTAGTATATATATATATATATATATATATATAGAATATTATACACTATAATAAATTTCAAAACCAAGATGGTCGCCACCACAAAATGGCAAATTAAATTCCGTGTCGGGGGTTTTCTAAATTTTTAATTTAGGTTAGGTTAGATTATTATTAGTAACATATATAAGGTATAAGGTAAGGTACCTATAAGGGGTATATAGGGGTAGAGGCGTACTAATGTACACCCACGTTTCGCCGGTATTTTTAGGTCCGGTAATAGGGGGCCAGCCTATTGGCATCAACCGGGCACAAATCCAGACTCCGAGCTGCTACTGGGAATTTTAAAGAAAACCCAACAACACTAATCGACCCGGGTATTGAACCCAGGACCTCTAGCGTAGAAGTCGCGTTTGGGACCACTAGACCAACGAGGCAGTCTTTCTTCTTATTTATTCTTCGGTTCTTTATTGCACACCAAAAACCTATCTTATAAGTTTTAAATGGTACAACGGGCGGTGTTCTTGCTTATAGAGTTTTTCTATGAAATTCTCTGGAGGTTCTCGGTCTCTGCCTACCCCTGTGAGTAAAGGCATGGGTGTATCTGTATATAAGTCGTACCTAATGTTTTTAAGAATTCTCTGCTGAAGCTAAAATTTGATCAATATTTTAACACAATGTAACTTTTCTTTCAAAACTTAACTTTCCTAACACGTTTTTTACTTCTCATAAAAGTTGTTTAACTGTTTGAATGTTGTATACAGTCATAATTGGACTGCAGGTTTATAAATTGTATGTTAAAAGTATGTAATACTTAATCTGTGGTCTGTTTCTGTACCTGTTAAATAAAATAAATACTCAATACTCAATAATCAATCAAAAAGGTTTTAAGCATGAATGTGGATGGATATAAGGGAAGAGGAAGACCAAAGAAAAGATGGATGGACTGTGTGAGAAAGGATATGACCACAAAGGAAGTGAATAAAGAGATGACGGCTAATAGAGATGTATGGAAGAAAAAGACATACTGCGCCGACCCCAAGTGAATAGGGATAAGGGCAGGAGGATGATGACTCAATACTCAATCATTTACTGTTAAATAAATGTTACAATAGTAAGTATAAGAAACATGTGTGGGCCTTGTCAGGCACGGCAAATGTAGGAGAGAGGAGGAACTTTGAAACTTCATAATCTATACTAATATTATAAAGAGGAAAGATTTGTTTGTTTGTTTGTTTGTTTGTTTGTTTGTAATGAATAGGCTCCGAAACTACTGGACCGATTTCAAAAATTCTTTCACCTTTGGAAAGCTACATTATCCCCGAGTAACATAGGCTATATATCATCACGCTACGACTAATAGGAGCGGAGTAGTAATGAAAAATGTAGCAAAAACGGGGAAAAAATTATAAGACCACGCGGGCGAAGCCGCTGGCGGGAAGCTAGTATATAATATTTTGCTAAATATATAAATAAATATCACAATCTAGTCATACCCTTGCTATTTGAAATGAAAGCCCGGAGTTCGAAGTAGGGCAAGCAATACCAATTTATCTATCAACATCAATCAGCCTTGAGGTAACCTAAAAAGCTAGACATCTAATATCCCTGGAAATAAAAAAACTTCAGAATTTCTATTTTCAAATACGTTTCAATCACTTCAATCTTTCAAGCCCCTCTCATTTACAAAGTAATTCTAGCAAAAACATCGCTATATTCACGACATTTCTAATTCTACAGAACAGCGCTGTAAAGCGCTGTGCAGACTGCGACGCAAAATTTTTGAGAATTTCGTTCCGGTTGCAAGTATAAAACTTTGAACTTAAACTCCTTTTTAACCTTCGATCGACTGCGGACTGTAAAGGCTGTGTTTACCAGAGATATACGAGCAAGAAGGGCCTGTAGACAAGATTCAATTTGACATTCGGATCGACAAACGAAAAAGACACAAACTTTTGAATTGTCGACATCGGCACCAATTGCCATAAATAAATAAGAAGAAGAAGAAGACACAAACTTTTGACAAGTCGTGCTGTCACTAATGTCATTTTTGTACATTTTCTTTCTATTCGTTTGTCGATTCGAATAACGAATTGCAATTTGTCTAGCTCCCCTGAGCGGTACACGATAACAAAATCTACCAATACCATTATGCATAGCATAGACTTACATAAATATTACTGCGTATGGACTGGGCGTATGTCACAATGCCACCCCGAACTTGGTCCCAAAATGGTCTTCTCTTACCGAAGTAAACTAGTTCGCGATCGGCTAAAAAACAAATGCCATACGATACTAACAAAGATGGCGTTAGTGTTTCTTTGTATGGCGAACGCATCTGTCAAATGACGACGTCTGTGGTCTAGTGGTTCGAGTACCGGACAGCTGATCACGAGGTCGTGGGTTCGATTCCCACAAGACACTAATATTTATGTGATGAATATAAGTGTTTGTATTTGTCTGGGTGTTTCCTATGTATTATAAGTATGTATTTACAGTTTTTTTTTTATAAGTATTATATCCATTGTCTAGTACCCATAGTACAAGCTCTGCTTAGTTTGGGACTAGATGGTGCTGTGTAAAATGTCCCAGGATATATATTATTTATTTCATTAAATTTTCGGACGGCCTTATCTTTACAATAAAGCTGCGTAAAGTAAAATAAAGTAATTTTAAAGTAGATTTTTTATTATTGAGAGTCTTTGGCAGCACCTTACCTGATGGTAAGTGATGATATATAAGTGCCGATAATGTAGCACGAAAACTCAAATAATGGCTATTCACTCTGGCCTTGAAGGTTCCTAAATATATGAATTGGGAAACAGCAGCCGGCAGAGAATTCCACTCTCTAGCCGTTCGCATGATTAAAGATGAAGGAAAACACCACGAAGGTATCTAGTAAAAGTTTCGTTATGAAGTACAATAAAAACCCCAGCTCTTGCGTTACCAAACAGGCTAAAATTCGCCCATATGGCACCGCCTCAAAGCGTTTTATTTAACACAAAGTTGGCCATTAAAGTAATTGGGCTCACAGGCGTTACACAAATGAAAAAGTGTGCTTAATTCAGGGCCCTTGTCACTTAGTGAAATAGCTAGACGTTTTTGGGAGTTCAAAAGGGATACGGCAGTCTAGAGAGCCCTTGAACACCAAAAACACCATTGGTTAAGTTGTAGTAAGGGCGAATGCTACGTTATAGGTTTTGGGTTTAGATTCTCGGGTCGAGCAGTGTTGTTGAGTTTGTTTGTGAAATTACCAGTAGCAATCGGAGATTGTATTTGTACATTGATGGCAGCAATAGGTCCGCTTCCCGCCAGCGGCTTCGCCCGCGTGGTCACGATAACTTTTTCCCCCGTTTTTGCAACATTTTTCATTGCTACTCCGCTCCTATTAGTCGTAGCGTAATAGTATATAGCCTATAACCTTCCACGATAAACAGGCTATCTAACAATGAAATAATTTTTCAAATCGGGCCAGTCGTTCCTGAGATTAGTGCGTTCAACCAAACATACAAACTCTTCAGCTTTATAATATTAGTATATAAGTATATATATACAAAGAAAAGGTGACTGACTGACTGTATGTCGGTGCCAAACAAATTATTGCCAAGTAAATGATCTTCCTTGATTGATTCCGACTCAAAATTAGATATTAAAACTAAAAAGATTTATTATTCACATTTCAGTAACTTTTTCGTCGTTAGCAGAAAAAATGTTTTGTTAAAAAGTAATATTTTTTTATAAATATTGTTTACAGTTCACGCCAAACTTATTGTCCGGGTTGAAGTTGGCACGGGCTAACTTTAACCCGGCCGTAAAAATCGGAGAAATTAAAATTTTGGATAAAAATTATATGAAGCGACAGCCTACGACTTGAGCTTTCGTTGTTATTTATTACAATCCTATAATTTTGATTATCCGATTTTTACGGCCGGGTTAAAGTTAGCTCGTGCCAACTTCAACCCGGACAATAAGTTTGGCGAGAGCTGTACATTATTAAACATTTTTTTTTCTTTCTTTGGGAAACAAACAGACACAATATTGAATAAAGTTAATACATAGCTAACAACACATAATCCAAAAACAGTTTCCACATAATAATTTTCAGTTATTTGCGATTTTAATGGGTTTTAAAATTTACTTAGGAAAAAAGTTGGTCAAAATCGGTAGACATAGTTGTAAACCAATGTGACATACTTTACATGGAAATGAGTAAACTTCCCACAAAATTTCCAATGTTTGATTTGTGTTTAAACCATAAAAAACCTTATATTTAACGCCCACTGGCCAATCACAGTTAAGATTGAGCTATCACACATTTATTTATGCCACAAAACGTAACATGAATCGTATAAAATACGTATTTTACGACCTACGTTACAAATCTCTGTTTTGTACAATTTATTCGAAACTACTGAATCGTTTTTGATGAGGTCTCTATTTATGGATTGCGTTATTGTTACATTAATTGATAACTGCGTATAAAATGTCGTTTCATTTGTATGCGATAGAATTTTGCTGTGATATCGTAGGTTCGATTCTAGATTTAATAAGCTAATGCATAACTACATCGTACAACCTAGTTGTTCTAAATGCGACTGCCTATGCTCGAGGTTCTAGGTTCGATCCCTCGATCGAGCGGAGTAATTACAATTTGGGTGTTTCGATTTCTTCTAAGCAAGCGCGCTACATCGTAGGCCACATCGTTGCTTAACATCAGGCGAGTTGTGGTCAAGCGCAAACCTATAAAAAAATGTTTTACAGTTTGGATTTGTTCCTGGGTGGCAATAGGATCGTCCCCTATTACATAGGACCTATATACACCAGCAAGATATGGACGTAAATTAGTACCCCTCTGCCATAGTCTTTATATAAAAGAAACAGTTTGGAAACTACCTACAAACGCTCGAAACGGCACACTCACACAAACAAGCGCACCGACGAGGCGTAACACAGAATAGTACTGAGAGTCCTGCGAAGACAGCTTAGGGTTATAGGTAGTTTGTAGGTAGTTCCTAGACTGTTTCTTTTATATATAGACTGTGCCTCTGCCTAACCCTTCCTAAATACAGGCGTGATAGTTTGATGCGATTAAATCAGTGTACAATTAGCAATTATTTCCCGTAACACTCAAAACTACAGTCGAATGGAGAAACTATTTTTTTTAAAGTCGGGTAAAGAGGGCTCGTGTCTAAGTTATAGCGACGCTGATCAACCGATCTGCATGGTTAAGCTACGCTTGCCGAGGTCAGTCTGTGGATGGGTGACCATTCTTAACATATCCGTGCCTCGGAGAGCACGTAAAGCCGTCGGTCCCGGTTGACATACGAACACCTATGTTAGTGTTAGTCAGAAGCCCAAAAAGCCTGACAACCAGTCTATCCTTCGAATATCGGTATTGCCCAGAAAATGGGTTGCGGAGGTCTGATGGCAGTCGCTTCGTGTAAAATACTGATATTCAGCCGCATCTGGTTAGACTGGAAGCCGACCAAAACATGGTTGGGAAAAAAGCTAGGAGGATGGGTAAAAATTGTTTCCGTAGAGGTGGGTAATTCATCAAAAATACGCGTGCTACTGATCAGCTCATGACTCAGGTGAGTGAGCTGATTCAATGACTCAGCTGGCAGATCAGCTCAATGAACCTATTCAGTTTACGACTCGCGCGAGCCAATGCGAGCTGCGCGGCGAATAGAGCCGAATGAGCTGCCGAGCTGCAACAGTTCGTTTAACTCTGCGAGCTAGACATTTTATATTATTTAGGTACAAATTGATTTATTGAATTTATATAAATAAATTATTATTTTAATGCATAAGAACAGAATAATAATTGGTTCTAGGAGAATTGGATTGGAGGGATTATCAAATACAACAGGAGTTGAATTGAGCCGTGAGCTAGTCATTTTGTTGCTGCCCCTCAACCATGAGTTCTATCGAATGACTTTCGATAGGTTTTTTACGCATCAAAACGCTGTAATCTCATTGCAGGTTTTAGTTCCTTACGTAACCGCTAGAGGCGCTGCGAGAGTTTTCCATACAAATATTTTACGGCGTCGCTAGCGAGTCTAGTGAGAAAAACTCTTGGTCGAGGCACTGAGCTGTAGTTCAACGGCTCAAACCCGTGCGATCTGACTCATTGAGCTGACTCAGAGCTGAGATACACACCTCTATGTTTGTGTAACTTCTAGAAAAATGTATGAAATTCCTACCATACAAAATCTATCGCAACCCAACAGTCGTGTGTATGGTATCCGCTTTCATCCAATACATCATACACACATAATGTATGGAGATATTAATATTTTAATGTTATAATTATTAACCAGTTACGTTGCCTAACTTATTTATGAACTGGTTCTGTTTTGTATATAATTATACGTGTGATACTCGACTTCTGTCTGTCTATCGTCTATAATTATAGCTTTAAAGCTGTATCGATAAGGTGACGATTGCTGATTAAAAGTAAAGTATTTTTTGCACACATCTAAGTAGTTTTTAGGATTCCGTACGCGAAGGGTGCCAATGCGACCCTATTATTAAGCCTCCACTGTCCATCCGTCCGTCTGTCTGTCTGTCAGCGGGATGTATCTCATGAACCGTAACAGGTAGAGAGTTGAAATTTTTGATTTTTTTTAACCGACGAACGAATAGCCGGAGGTGTTTTATTCGGATGTTTATCAACACAGGGGCACCACTCATGCGTTGCCGACTATGCAAAAATCTCTTAATTCCCTTGGAAAACTCCATACTGTAGTCTCCAGGGAGAATCTCCACTATTGCTATAGCCCCAAATTGCTATAGAACTAATAGGCAGGTAACTTTATGACAGATAACGGCTCAAGAATCGTAATTATTTTGAACTAGCTTTTGCCCGAGATTTCGTTCCCGTAGAAATTGTTTTTTTTATTTAGAATTTTTTTTATTTGATTCTCCGCTCCTATCCTCCTCCGGTCGTAGCGTGATGATATTTAGCCTATAGCCTTCCTCGTTAAACAGGCTATCGATATATAATTATATACATAGATATGATTTCAGCATTCCCGTTTGAGCATCTGTTTTTAGAGCACCAATGCGTTGAGCACTCGATATGTTCCTATTTGTGAATCTATGTTATAATTTCCCAATGCATTGGTGCTCTAATGGGAATACTCCATCAATAGTGGCTTTTATGTAATAATAATATGTCTTGTGTGAATTGTGTAGGTGTATTAAATAAAATTTTCTTTCTTTCTATTTTTAGCCTTGTAATTATTTCACGGAGACTTTCACCTTCCACTCTACCACACACGAACAAGTGGCGAAGCCTTATTAATTCCCATCATTTGTATCTAACACTCTTGCGCACATATTAACTTAGCATAAATACAGATTCACAAAATACATTCAAATTACATTTTATTTATTCATGTAATCCGCTTAGGCGATTAATAAAGCCAAAAATATTGCTTAACACGAACAAAATTAAAAAAGAAACTAGGCCGTAGTGGTTATAAGTTAATCGATTAATTTATGATTACATAAATAATCGATTAGAACAAAATCGAGAGGTTTTCCGTGTGAGCGCTGTAGGGGGGCGATGACAGTATTGCGCACCTATGGAGATGTGTTTACTTAGGGCGGACACAGACGACATGGGACCGTCGATAAAATCGTTACTGCGTGAAAGTGACAGTTAATAGGTTCGTTTGGTTGAAATGATTATTGATGAATAATATTGAGAAAATAACTTTATAGGGTTCCGTACCCGAAGGGTGCCAACGAAGGAGAGCGCTACTATAATGTAAAATACAAATTTTATTAATACTAATTATAAATGATACGGAACTCTTTCTGTGTAGATCCGACCCGCACATGACCGCTTTTTTATGACGAGAGAATTTGAAGACAACTGTAAATTTTAAAGTATCTTAGATCTAGCGCTATTGCTACGCTAGAGGTCCTGGGTTCAACCCCCGGGTCGAGCAGTGTTGTTGGGTTTTCTGTGAAATTCCCAATAGCAACTCGGAGTCTGGATTTGTGCCCGGTTAATGGCAATAGGCTCGCCACCTATTACATGGGACCTAAACATAACAGTGAAATGTGGGTAGATCTACATAAATGTTATATACCTTTTCATATTTTATTAAATTACATTGAAAATATTTGACGAAAGCCCTATTTATGTCTATCTAGCTTTTGGTGTGCATCAAAAAGGTATTCTATCATCTACATTTCCTTCATAAACACAAATGACATAAACAACGTTATCTCAATACATTGTGATACCAATTCCCTCGCAGCGACGTTAAGCCGTATGAAAGGTCACCCGGATTTGATCAGGCGTCCCGCGGCGCGCGCACAAATTATATTTTTATGTGTTTTTCGACAAATTGGGTATTTTACGAGCGCACATCCAAAGCGCCACCGATGTCGCGTTGACATCTGACAGATGTCATTAATTTTGAAATGTTTTTCTTTTTTAAACTACTGTTTGGAATGTTGCAGATTGAGTTATGTGATTTCAAGACGGTTTTTTTATAATTAAAAGCTCAGGTTTGGAAGTATATAATGGAATGTAGACATTAATTTAGATTGTAGGTTCTTTGAGTGAATTTTAAATAATTTGCAGTATTAATTTTATCATGGTTTAAAAACATAACATCAGGCATGTATTCACTCAGACCACGGCAGAAATTCACTGGTACACTACTTTACCGAAATATTTTTTAGTGTGTAAAAAGAAAGAAAGAAAGAAGTAAGAAAGACAGACATACAGATAGACAGAAAGAAAAAAAAAGAAAAAAGAAAGAAACAAAGAAAGAAAGAATTTCCAACCTGCTACTGAGAGTAAAACCTGTGCTTAGTTTGTGACACGATGGTACCGTGTAAATTGTCCCAATATTTTTATTGCTTATTTACTTACCTACTTATAGTTTTTTCTGCTTTGTTATAAAACATAGGTACTTAATATTATTTTCTTTTTTACAGGTAAGTGTCTTGGTGTAAAATTTCGGCGTCTGATGCGTGACGATTGACGTAAGCCTTATATTATTTAATAATCTGCACTGTTAAAATACCTATGTAGCTAAGAAACATACGATCCACAAAGGGAAGATTTGAACTTGCTTCTCTCCGGTAGTACTTACACTAACAAAAGTGCTAAAGCGAATTTTTCATGAATGAACGATTGCAACTTTGATATTACACCAATGTCACTATATTGGTTCGTAAATACCGTGTAAGTAATATCACAAATGTTCTATTAGTATTATAAGAGAAAATCGCTTTAGCTCTTTTGTCAGTGATAGTGAAAATGTTTTTGCTCGTGAATGTACACCAGATGCTTTGGCCAACTAAGCACCGAGGCCACTACCTACCTGTGATGTCGAATTTCGTCTTCACATTCTACGTAGGTAAACGTAGTTGACGTTGATGTGATCTCTACGATCACAAGAAGTTTTGGACAATTTTAAAATATTAGTACCATCGGGACTTACTCAATCGATAGTCGCTGCGATGCTTTTAAATATCGAATTAGTACATTGTTTTTACCAGACGACACGGCAAAAGCCGAAGGAAGGGTTTTATTATTTATAAGATCTCTCAAAAATCTAACGTAAGACACACTATCGCAAATAACATGAGCTTGGTAACTCCCAACTCGACAAAAATCTTTATTTCTATGTTGGCAAATTGGTTAAATTGTCAATTTAAATATGATGTAATTTTTTAATTTATAAAAAAAATATTCTATCAATTAAATTCTCCCGCTGCGCTAAGTTTGTGTTTGTTAGAGATATGCTCAGAAACGACTGTACGGATTTTCATACGTTTTGACCAATAGAGGGATTATCTAGAAGGTTATAGGGTATAATTTATGAACGCGTGGGGTGAGTCGCTAGTTGATTGTATAAAAGTGAATAATTAATTTGAATAACCGAGAGCTTCATTTGTATTCCATAAAATTGTTAAAGCTTGTTTGTATTATTTATTTGTTGTTGAATTACTTTATTGGTTAGTGTTTGTATTGTATTGCGCTTTGGTTTTTTAATTTATTGAATACCTTTTAATAAATTAATATTTGGGCCATTCTGTGTATTTTATTTGAAATAAATTTTGATTTGATTTGATTTGATTTGATTTATTGACATCATAAATATTTTCCACGCTGTTACTGAGAATTTTATGGAAAACACAATAACCCTTGCTCGACCTGTGAATCAAACCCAGGAATCTAGTATAGCAGTTGCGTATACGACTACCAGGCGATAAGGCCTTGATTTCATATACCTATATACATACTTACGCCTTTTTCCCACAGAGGTAGGCAGAAACTTGAGACTGCCACTTGCTAAGTACGACTGCTTATTTATTTAGCTTCTTTCAAATCTTCTCGATAGTATAAAGAAAAAAAATGTAATTTGTTTGTTTGTAATGAGTAAATTCAAAAATTACTGGACCGATTTCAAACATTCTTTGACCATTTATAAGTAAGCTACAGTAATAATATGCTATTTTATTATTTTTCTAATTTATCAGACCACGCGGATGAAGTCGATGGCGGAAAACTAGTCCATTATATTCCATTACTGTCGATATTTGTAAAACGAAATGAAATAAAATTATGAAATTATATTTATTTCTGTAAGTAAATCCTTTTACAAGTCATTATATTATTTTTTAATACTAGATGGCGCCAGCATTTCCTAACTGGCGACCTCTGAGAAGAAAGGCCAAGACTCAGAGAGAGAATCGTGGTCTCGTGTGTATCCTATAGATGTAAGTTAAAAATCTCGTATAGTGATATAATTAGCAATCATCTTTTAGAAAGCGATACATATAACATTTCTTGATACACATATACGCAGAATGCGGCCTTATCTCAAACCGGAGTGAGATCATTTAACTTAAACGACAACCCGGTCTCATTAACACTATAAAAATGTTAATTTTATACATATAATTACCAGACATTTTAATATAAATCGTGACAAATTAATTAATATATGATTTGATTGGCAGTGTATTAAAGTAATCATCACCTTGCCAAACGAATTCATGGATGGTATTATGATTATGAATATTATGAATAATAATTTTGATGGGAAACTGCGTATAAAATTCAGAAGTTATAATTTTACGCAACGTATATTACTAATTATGGTAGTATTCCGAAATATAGTAAGTATTTAAATATTGTAAATTGTTTAATAATGTATTAGTGACCTTGAAAACCAAAACCAAAACGAAATTCTAAATTTGAAAGAGTAAAGAAAAAAATAATTAATGCAGCTAAAACTATAGAGATGTGAATATAAATCTATTTCATTGTTATTGCAAAAAATAATTCTAAACTTCGCCGATATTGCCAAAGAACAGAAAAATAATTCTAAACATTGTCACTTTTGACATAGGACTGTAATAAATATAATAAAACTTCGCCAATATTTCGCCAAAATCAGACTTAAACGGACAATATTGATAAAAAAAAAATCTTCACCGGTCAATTTTGCCCATACTTTTTTTATACCACTAAGGTAGTAAACAAGCTTACGGCCCGCCTGATGGTAAGCGGTTACCGTAGCCTATGGAAAGCTTGCAACACCAGGGGTATCACTCGCGCGTTGCCGACCTTAACAGAGGTTTATGAAGAATTCACTGCGCCGACAGTTTGAAGGAATATTCCTCTTAACATAACAAAGTGATATTGGTTTTTTTGTGTACTTATTGCTCTGATAATTTTCTGATCCTTTAAGTGCGGGACATACGGGTCTATCTCGCACGTGACCGTTTTCTCTTTACAACTAGAATTTATATCGAACTCAGTGAAAATTCCTACAGATCCAATCGTGTAGACCTTGTACTGTGTATTATAAGCCCACATTGGCCACAAATCATTCAGTCTACGTCGATTTATTGTACAATACAGTGTATTTCATTCTGTCATCCCTTCAGCCCCTAGTAAGCGCCGCAATATTTCTATTGAGCGCCAATTGAATGTGACGTGAAATAGAAAATATTGGAGGTATTCAGTTGAGTGGTATTTGTAGGCACTAGAACTTCAAATTACAAAAACGTATTATCACGTTTGTATCAGAAAAGGTTAGGCAGAAGTGTACTTCTTACATTCAGTCAGTCAGTAAGTATGCAGCCAATGTGTTCGCCAAAGATAGTGATTATAAATACCAATTCTTTTTTTACCTGTTATAAGTTTTGGTCTCTGTGTAGACGGCTGACAACATTAGCATTTTAACACATTTTGCGTAATAAATTATTGCACTTTTTTTCTCAATTTTTCTACGTGCGCGGTGGCGTCTTGCCGTAGCTCTGCTCGTCCAATAGTGGACTATTGGACGAGCAGAGCTACGGCAAGGCGCCACCGCTACATGGTGAAAGTGCCTAAATCTCGCCTCGACATACTCGACATAGTGCAAACTGGTCTATTGTGTAACTCTCTGCCAGAATCTTTGCTGCCTGAGATTTATAATTTGGGTGTTTTCAAAACGAGAGCGTATAACTATAAAGCATAGCTACCAAACACCATAGAAATATATTACGACACTTTTTCACGATTTTGATCTCCATCAAGACAAAATGTCAGTTTGTAAAGAATAAAGATCATCTCACACATACGCACGCCCACAAAATTGTATTAGACTACACTAACAGATCATGGCTGTTGATTAAAATATCAAGTTTCCCCACGTTTGCCCGGGATTAGTATTCGATCACCGAATTACCATAGATCTTGAGATAGGGGCTTAGATATGCGTAGTGATGGGACGTGGGTTTATCGATATTATTGTTGATTGAATTTTGAGAGCTAAGAGAATGATAATGGCTAATTAGGCATTATTGAATTTGTATTCGATCACCGAATATTTCAATGGGTGCAATCATTAACTACAAGTCGTTCACTTTAATTAATTTCTTTTAGTAATTGGTCATAAAATTAACTCAAGATTGGTCGTGATTTTGTGATTTTTCCTATTTAGGTTAATAGATCTTTATTTCTCAAAGATTACATGAATCACTTACGAGAAATACATAGTTATTTTATAAAGCAACATAGTTCTGTTCTGGTAGGACAAGAAAAATAAATTCAAAATTGTTAAAATGTAGTGAGGGTAAACTGAGAAATTGTTAGTTCGCAGCATAACTAGCCGAGCGACTTACTACGTCACGCTCGTCAAACGTTATAGAGTGGCGTTTACACTGTACGTTTGAGTTACATTTAAATTATGAAAAAATTACTAAGTCAAAATAGGATTAGTTAATTATTATAAATAGAATTATAAATAGTAATAGATTTATAAGAATAAGTATACATAGAATGAATATTATTATTATTAGTTATTAATATTTTTAAACTACACTGCCATTTATCCTATTCGTTTCGTTATTGGCGTCCCTAATTTTTCTTTACATTTATTTGGGATATCTACGCCCTCCTAGATAGTATGGGCCATGTGCAGTCAACTTAATAATGTAATTTACCTTGATAAGGAGTCATTACATGGTCACATCATTAAGGTCATTACACGCATTAGACGTAAAACATATCATATTATTATACTTCAACCTTAAATTAATGGCAAATTTGTGTGTTCTTCGTCCTACTTTTCTAAACGTTTCCGCTTCTCCACAGCAAGTTGACTTAACTTTTACGATATTAAATATATCGATGTTCGATTGTTTGATCATATTTCCCATCACTAAACTTAAGCGCCATGTCAAAACATATAAATAAGATCGTCTTGATCCATTTTGTCAAATGGTTACGAAACAGTATTAGCGCCATAAAACCCTTAATTATACCATAAATATCGATTAACTGAATGTATAAGTAATTGAAATGTTTGCAGCAGAACCGTCTCTTTAATCTGTGAATTCCTATGGTATCTTTTTATGGCGTTAAGTTTGGTAATGACTGTGAAAGTAGTTGATAGTAATAATTGAAATTCTACGTAAGAAATTTTAATGATTATATGATGAATAATAAATCTTTTGGGGCTAGTGGCTAAGTTATAGCAACGCTGATCTACCGATCTGCAAGGTTAAGGTATGCTTGCTGAGCTCAGTTTGTGGATGGGTGACCATTCTTAACATATCGGGACCCCTCTGTGCCTCGGAGAGCACGTAAAGCCGTCGGTCCCGGTGGTCATACGAACACTTATGACAATCTTTAGTGTAGTCAGAAGCCCAAAAAGCCTGACAACCTGTCTATCCTTCGAATATCGGTTCGGTATTGCCCAGAAATTGGGTTGGCTGAATAACACTACACAAGGCGACTGCCATCAGACTTCCGCAACCCAATATCCGGGCAATATCGATATTCGGAGGAAAGACTAGTTGTCAGATTTTTTTTGGACTTCTGGCTACCGATCGTCATTCCTGTTGGTATGACAACCGGGACTGACGGCTTTACGTGCTCTCCGAGGCACAGAGAGGTGTCGATGTGTTAACAATCTTCACCCATCGACAGACTGACCGCGCCAAGCGTAGTTTAACCTTACAAATCGATCGATGGCTTTACGTGCCCTTCGAGGCACGGTGGGGTCTCGATGTGTTAACAATGGTCACCCATCGAAAGACTGACCGCGCCAAGCGTAGTTTAACCTCACAAATCGATTGATCAGCGTAGCTATATTTTAGCTACGAGTCTTGTTTAAAAATGGATCAATTTTTGATAACAGTTTTTTCATTATACAACTTGAAAGTCCTTTTCATAACTTCCCAACACAAACTTTATTACACAGCTCGATAATACAAAAGTAGACCATTTTAAACTGTGACGTAGCCTGACGTCACTTGTGGACCGTGATTGATGATGTCACGGTTACACTTACTGTCAGAATAATTTGGCCAAGCAGGAAATTATAAATTTCGTAGCTTTGTCTTTTGAGTACAGTGTACAATATTTTTGTTTGGATTTTTTGGATGTTAGGCGTTTTGCATTGAGCGATATAATGTAGGTAGGTATATGAATTGCACCAATATTTTTTAGAGGAATACACAGTTAATATATAACTGTGTATACCTCTAACCTCGTTAAGGACGATCTTTTATTTTACAATGTATTAAAAATAAGTAAATAATCTACAAAAAATATAGTAAATACTACTAATAAAATGCCTTTTTTTGTAAGGAACGTCAGGCGCTCCAGTTTCATTAAAATTGGTCGAGGCATTTTCGGATTTTTGCACGACAAAATACCGCTAGTAATAGTCTTATTAAAACAAAACATTATGACATAACGAAAGTTCAAAACGTAATAATATTTCAATAACATTCTAATCATTGCGCCTCTATTCAAATATCCCATTTCACCCTAACCTATTGATAACAGATCCGTTTAACTAAAGCTTAATAATTCGGGGACCAATTCTGTTTTATCTGTAAAGTAGATTTACATTGGGCTAGAATAAGGGAACTGAACTCCCAGAAGATATAACTTAGTCCCATCTTAGCCATAACGCATTAATATGTCAGAAGGTTAATAAAATTATCAGATTGTCGTGAAATAATCGTTGATTTCGTGGTCTATTATAAGTACATAAATTTTCATTAAAACCGATTTTTGAGATAAAAATCTCATGTAAGTAACAGGTTATTAGAATACCTAGGACCCTAGGTATATGTATTTTAACAGAAAATGTGTAAATTTCTGTGGCATTGGATATACTTTTGGATTGTAATCCGATTTACTTATAATCCGTTTGCTGGATAAACGGTTGTTGATTTTGCTAGAAGTAAAAAAACTTTTTGTGTGTTTTTTACACAAAAATAAAAAAATGATGAAAAAGTTACGGAAAATTTCAACGCAGGGGGGGTCTAAAATCATGTAGGTACCTACTCATGGTTTTCAGATGTGCGTCGATGTCCCTTCCACCTTTTATTGTAAATACATGCTTATCATCGTGATCAGCAGTCCGGTACTCGAACCACTAGACCACAGACGTAAAAATAATAACAATTAAAAATAAATCAAAAACGTTTCTAAGTAAAATAAGAAAACGTTTATTTCTATAACTGTAAATGTAAGTTAACCTTCTGCATTATTCTGTATTGGTGTTAGATATATATTGTACCTGCGTAATAGGGTTGCCGAGGTGGCAATTGTTGCGGATAAAATCTTGAAACAGATTGCCCAGGTTTGAATAAAAACTTGTAACAAGGGCTTGGGGCGAATAGAAAATAACTATTTGTTCAGTTATCTAAGAAAGGCAAGCAGAAAAAAAAACTTGAATAAAAACCGGCGTGTATCACAACCTCTCGATAAGTTCTCGTTAAATTACTTGGCAGATAATTTCTTGGACGTTTTGTTCCACTTTTGAATTTATCCAGCGTTTAGCGGCTATCTAGAGGTAGTGAAACAGGACCTATGAATGCGAAAGTAACTCTGCCTGTTTTATTTTTGATATCTGTTCGAGGCTCGCACCTAAGCCATCACCATTTCAACTTACTGCCAAATCGGTTCAGCCCGTAAAAGAGCAACAAACATCCAAACTTACAAACTGTTATCTTTAGAATTTGCCTTTGTTTCAAACTTGAGCCTTACGACTTAACAGTCCAGCTCCTCAACCATGAGTTCTATCGAATGACTTACGATAGGTTTTTTACGCATTGAAACGGTGTAATCTCATAACAGGTTTTAATTGCTTATGTAACCGCTTGAGGCGCTGCGAGAGTTTTCCATACACTTAAATATTTTACGGCGTCGCTAGCGAGTCTAGTGAGAAAAACTCATGGTCGAGACACAGTGGTTATATCCCTAGGCTGTCACTGCTTCATTTGCTACTAACGAACACTACAAGAAATATTTCGCTACATCACAGTGTTCGGATGGCGGTCACTCTGCTCACCGGGGACCCAAACACGTGGTGTGGATGTGCCGCAATTTGCTCCCGACTACATGATCTGTCCTTGGGGACCTTTGGGACTAGTGGCGTGACAGCTTGAATGTCTCACGGTTATACTCCACCAAGGAGTATTTATCGTCTATGCGCTCTTGGATTCAAATTCTAATATTTTCATTTTTATTAAGCTAGGTATATAATAATAAATAAATTTAATGGGACGTTTTTACACAGTACCATCTAGTCCTAAACTAAGCAGAGCTTGTACTATGGGTACTAGACAATGGATATAATACTTATATACTTTTCTTTTGTAAATACATACTTATAATACATAGGAAACACCCAGACAAACACAAATACTTATATTCATTACATAAATATTTGTGTCCTGTGGGAATCGAACCCACAAACTTGTAATCAGCAGTCCGGCAACCAAGCAAGCAAAACTGAAGCTAGGAGCTTGTATATATGTAATAGTTATAGTACTACATATGATATATCTTGTCTAAGCTGCTGAATTAATTAACACATCTCCGGGCAAGCTCTGCAATGTTGACTGTGTCGCTTCCGAGGTAGAGATTATCTCCAGGTTTGTGGGAGTTGATTGTATAAACCAGATGAGTGACTTGCAGGTAGGGGGATCAGCAGTATAAACTAATATCCTTACTAATATCATTCTTTACTAATATTATAAATGCGAAAGTAACTCTGTCTGTCTGTCTGTCTGTCGCGCTTTCACACCAAAACCGTTTTAAATGAAATTTGGTACACAGATAGTCTAGTGAAAGTCCCGTCGAAATCGATGCAGCCGTTTCTGAGATTAGCCGGAACAAACAGACAGACAGACAAAAATGATAAAAATAGTTTTTTTTTTTATATAAGTACCGTATATACTTTCATAATTATGCATTTAGTGAAAAGCTGTTAATTTGAAATTACAAACAGACACTTAAATTTTATTTATTTGTATAGATTTAGATTGGACCCATGTGGCAAAATTGAAAATGTAACATTTCTATCTAACCCTCCATTTCCGAGACACCGATGTCCATTAGGGTCCAAAAAGACCCCTAACAAAGAAATAATTTACCAAATAACAAGTGGCAAATAAAGAGATATAATATCATAAGTCATTTACACAACACAATAGTAACCCAACATTACGGAAAATATATTATTTGGTGCTCAGTTTTCTTGCACGGAAGTGTACCTACAAATATCTCCTGTTTTCCTCGAAAGAAATATTAGATTGTAGACACATTGAGTTGTTAAATACTACAGTCCTACAGATTAAGTTTCACGAAAAAAGTGGATATCATTACTCGTCGGGTTGTAGAAAAAGTGTCGCAATTTATTAAGAAATGTATCAAAGAATAAACATAATTATTTTATAATAATCACGTTGGTAACGCTAAAAGTTTTATGTAGGGGTTAAGACTAAAAATACGTATCCAGTACCTACGTATTATGTTTTCGATCTCAAACATTTTCTTTGTAAGGTGATCCAGTAGGTACCCTAGTACAGTTTCATAAGCTTATAATACCTCAATGTATAGATACGCCAAAACGCATTAGTCTACAAAGGCACGGGGGTCTGAATTAATGACTTGTCAAAAACGTTGCTTGTTCAAATTTGTACTTAGTTGCGTATTTTATTGTCGGGAGTGTTTTTGTGTGTTGGGATTCTTACCTTATTGCGTTTTGATAGAATATCATTTCATTTAACAGATTTATTTACCTGTCTATAAGCTTGTTACGGATAAATATTTAAACGTAGATGTTAATTAATGATTTTTTTAATATTTGTCTTTTTTGTTGGAAAGGTGAAATAGTCTTTTTAACCCCTGACGCAAAAACGACGGGGTGTTATAAATTCGACGGTGTGTGTGTGTGTGTGGCATCGTAGCTCCCGAACGGATGAACCGATTTTGATTTAGTTTTTTTATTTGAAAGGTGAATTAGTCGGGAGTGTTCTTAGCTATGTTTGATGAAACTCGGTCCAAGATGGCCGCCGCCACAAAATAGCGGATTACATATTTTTTCACACCTCCCTCAATATGAGTATCAAGTGAAAGAGCTTAACTAGGAGAATACTACACACTATGAAAAATTTCAAATCCAAGATGGGCGTCACCACTAAATGGCAAATTACATTTGGTGTCGGGGGTTTTCTAAATTTTTAATTTAGGTTAGGTAAGGTTATCTTTTTATTTGTTTTTGTTGAAGTGTTCTTAGCTATGTTTGATGAAAATCGGTCCAAGATGGCCGCCGCCACAAAATGGCGGATTACTCTCTGAAGTTGGGTATCAAATGTAAGGGCTTGACTAGTAGAATATCATACTTTTTTCCTTTCTTAGCGTCAGTCAAGCGCATATAACCTACAAGCCTAATTTTATGTTTATAAGGCTTAATAATTTTAGAGAATACGTAATTCAGTGTGTGGGTGTCATTTCATAAATACATAATACAAAACAACGATAAATTTTAGATGCCGACGCACTTTAAAGCATAATGGCAACATTTGCAAGCGTAACTACTCGCGAATACAAACACGTCATTAAAATTCTGACGTCACCATCAAGAGGGACAATCGTTTCCGCATATTTCGCGCAAAAACGCATTCCTACATAAAACTTATTATTTGTTTCCTTAAACACAGACGGAGATCTAACGATCTGTACATTCATCTAACTTTCATCACAAAATCTTATTAAAACACCTCACACGATATCTATCTCAATCTCCTTATACATAAAGTCGGAATTCCCGCAAATATCTCGGTCGCATATTACACCGTAGCGAAACATATGTAAAAAGTGTAAGTGATGTTTAGTTTACGTTTGCACATAACAGCGGTCGTCGGGAGGCCCCGAGCAATTTTCGTCGGAATTTTCTCTGGGGTATTTTCATTGCGCTGCGGTGTGACTTAGGACATGAGATGAAGCGGGGAGCGGGTGAGATTTGATGGAGAAAGGAAATTATGAAGTGTAGGCTTATCGTCTTGCATGGGTTATAAAAGTACTAGCCTCCTGCCAGCGGCTTCGCCCGCGTGGTCTTATAAATTGATAGCCTTACACCTCCGACAAATATCATTATATTTTAGCCAATATATAGAAAAACTTAACAAATTATATACTTAAACCTTCCCCGAGAACCACTCTATTCAATGGTGAAAACAACATGAAAATCGGCGCAGTAGTTTTTGAGTTTATCGCGAACAGACAGACAGACGTGGCGTAGGACTTTGTTTTATAATATACATATTATAAAACAATGTCCTACGCCGCGTCTGTGATGGTATCAGTTTTCTTACAATGTATTTATAGAGGTAAGGGTACATAGTCTCACAGGGTACAACACAAATATGTATACCATTAACATAATACAAAGCACATCCAGACTAAAAACTGGGAATGGAACCTATAAATTTTTTACGACTTTTAATTAGTCAGTGTAAAGCAAAAAAGCGAAGGACGAGTAAAAAAAATTTTTTTCGCTTACTCCTCCAACTTGTCCGCCTAAAACTTGAATAAGAGACATCGGTCACAACTTTTACTGAAATCCCTTATCTGTCAAAATCGGTGGTGCTACCAACTGTGGACGAGCGTCGTGTGCCCATGATTGTGACGGGGAGACGGATAAATGTGTAATGTCAGCAAGGTTGTTTTTATAAAGAAGGTGTAAGCTGGCATTTTTTATATGCTCCTCTTAGTAAGTGAGAATTTTAGGACGAGGAAAATGGCTGTCAGTTTTTCGTGTCGTATTTTGTGTGAGAAAGTTACAACAATTTACCTGAAGATTTTTGTGTCTGAGTGTAAAAATTAAGTCTCATTTGTTATGTCTAGCAATGGACTGTGAAGGTTTGATCAATTTTCTAGTTCATTTTTAGTTAAAAAGTAATTAGTTTAACATTAAAATGTGTTAATTTAGACAATTATGTCTACAAAGAAATATTTTTATTAGGCTACCAAATATATTTGCCGAAACATTTTTGAAATGTGAAGCTATAAAAGCTTAACTTTTATACACTACTGCATATCACATGGTAAATAATGTGTCCTAATTCAATAGTATTAGGATTAAAATTAAAATAATCCAGAACAGACCTTTTTGACACCCAACTTCAGCCGCCAAACTTAAATACACATAAAATCCAACATCCCGAGACAGTCCACTAATGTGTGCCGAAACATGGTCACCCTGACCTAAGTTGGGTAGCAAATAAATGTAGGGGATAAGTCATTTGCGTTCGCCCCCGGTTACACCCGGTTGGATCCGGTTATTACCGGTACTTATCGGTTTTTACTGGATTATTACAAGTCCTGGTAGTTGAGGTAGAAACTTCGGACTAGTGGAATTTAGAGTAAAATTGTGGGAGAGTATTAATTAGTACTTACTAGGTGATTTGCTATTCAAGTGTAAAGAGATTTTATTAGCGATGACCAAAAATTTCCCAATCCCCTGATAATTTCCCATAATATCGTCTGAGACCACACAAAATTCAAATTTCGTTATTAAGTCGATTTAGACTGTGTACAATTATTTTGTCAGTCATTTTAAAGGGCTGATATCTGATACATTTTACAAGGTAATCAAGTACAGCAATGCTTCGTAGAGCACGGATATAGGCTTCTCCAATTGCAAGCTTCCAACTATTCTTATTTCGAATCCGCAGAGTATCATTCCACAATCCACACTCACACCGCTTAAATTCTGTTCACGCACACAACGATAAACAAAATATCATAAAAGTTTTCTCGTAAATTATAGCAGCCATCGGCAACATTAATATTTCTAATGTATCACCTTTAAAACAGACATCTACAGCACCGAACGCCTTTGCCACAAAAAAAAAAGAAAAAAAAAACAAATTCGCGCGAATCACAGATAATTTTTTATCCCACCCCAAAAAGTTCCCGCATTTTCTCCGTTTACAAAATGGCGTTTCCCTTTATATCGGACAAAAGCGATTTGTAAAAAAAATGCTATTGTTCATAACGAACAATATGTCAAAATGCTGCTTTTAGCTAAATTACTTATTTACGTAGGCTGTGTTGGTCGTATTTTAAATGGCAGATGAGTAATGTAACGTTTCACAGTTTATTTAGGCTGTGTATGAGTTATTTTGTCAAGTTTGTTGGGTTGTCATGATGGGCTAAAACGGGCGAGCAAAATTAAATGGCTTTTTGTATTTGCGAGCTTGATAATGGGATTAAAATAACAATGTGTATTGTTATTGGGGTTCGTCTAGTGTATTGACCATACGACACGAAGGGAAGTTCTCACGCACTTTTAAAAACATGTCTGATTAATTATCACTCGCTACGGTGGAGGAAAATATGATGAAATCTAAATGCTTGAGAGATTTTCTGAACGGTGTGTTCACAATAGCCTAACCTGAAGAAAAATCCGACGTCATCTGTAGCGTTCTCAGAAGTTTGCTAAAACGTCCAGTGTATTACTGCAATGACACCTCCGAAGTTGGTCCCAAAATGGTCTTGTCTAAATCGAAGTGAACTAGTTCGCGATCTGCTAAAAAACAAACGCCATACGATACTAACAAAGATGGCGTTAATGATTCTGTGTATGGCAAAAGCGTCTGTCTAATGTTTGGACGGCCCTATCTTTAGTATTTAAATCAATATGGTACAGAAACCTGCGTATAGCAGACCTAGGCCAATTTTATCCTAATAAATTCAATAAGGTTTTGTTTGAAAGAACAAAAAATCCTTTGCGATAGCAAATGTACGAATAATAAGCTCAGACGCTTCAGAATATTGGTCCTAAGTTACATAATTCTATTGCATTTTTTACGCACGATTTTGAACCTAAAGACCTAGTGATAGCTACGTAAACTTCTAACAAAGAACGTAATTATTCAAGTCTCATGGAAATTAATTCAACGTGTGTGTCGCGTGCATACAAAAATGTATGACAAGCTTGTTCTAACATAACTGTACAGAGTCTTGTAGAACAATGTTTGCGTATTAGTTTCACGTTGTAATGCCTCCATAAATTAGCTGCATGTTGAGATATTTTGCTCTGCCGTTATTAAGAAAGATAAAAAGTTATTTTAGAAACAGAATACCGAATTATATTAGAAACTAGATTATCCCAGCAACTTCGCTTGCGTCAAGTTTGTAGTTATTAGCGTAGACAAATCCAATAAATCAAAGATCATGAAAATTGGTGCTGCAGTTCTCGAGTTATACGTGTTGTTACAAAACCGAATTTGTTTTAAATATTAAAGAAGAGAAGATAACGCACGGAGCGATATGTTCGAAAATGTGACATGAAAGAAAATGTGTTCATAAACGCGATTGTTCCGCTAGAGGGTCAAATTAAAGTGTTGTTCTTGTTGGTCACCCATCTATAGGTACACCGTGGTAAGCAAAGCCTAAACTGTTGTTATTTAACAACACGCCTTTACAAGGTGACACTTAAAACAATGTTAAAACTAAGTGAAACAGAGTCGCTGCAGCCATAAAAGTTATTGCACCTAATTTAAATGTTTCAGATGAAATTAAAACAAGCGGTCGGGAATTCTTCCGCCCACACGCTCGCTGGAAATAGGGTTGTCAAACTGTCTATTTAACTCGGACATTTTATTCTGGTTAAAGATTTTTTTTATTTCTCATAAAGAAATTTACATTTCACTCAACTGAGAAACACTTTAAATCTAAGTAATTATTTAGCTCCGACAATCAGAGCAAAATACATAATATGTAGATATAATTATTATGGTTAAAGTTGTGGGTACTCCAAAAACTCATCAAGTTCCAACACAGAAACTCCGCCGAACCTATGCAGAAAGGTACCCTACGCGGGAGAAAAGATTTTGTCACAATTTTATCATACTCTTATTAAAATAAATTGATTTAAATACCATCACGTTTGTATTCCCCGAAGTGTAGGCAGAGGAGTCGGTACTGTTGTTTACTGGTATGTTTAAGTCCCATAAGCCTGTTGCCATCAACCGGGCTGACATCCAAACTTCAAGCTGCTACTGAATTCCATAGAAAAAATCAAAAGCACTGCATTAAAAAAATCTATAAATAGTAGATCAAACATCCTTGATCTATACTTTTAAAATTGGACTTGTTTTAATCAAACGAGCTTACAAGATGTATATTCTGCCGTTGTGTTGTTCAGCTAGATATATTTTTAGCTGTTCAACAGTTCTTTGCTGATAGGACAAAATGGGCTAAATAAAAAAGTTCATCACATTTGAAAATCCTGCCCGCATAAAAAACTAGAATAAATTCGACGATCGATGGACAGCCCTAGGTTGAAATAAGGGCGAGTGCTCAAAGATGCGTATCAGCGCTGCCGCGTCAGTTATGTCTTACAGTTTTATTGGGCCGATAATTTAATTAGGTTATTTTCTTTTGAGATAGCCGATGATCGAAAGTGAATGATGGTGTGTGAGCTGCTTTATTCGAGCAAGTATTTCAACCAATTAAAAGCATTGCTGATAAAATAAAAATAACATTAAACAAACAAAGTATTTTCAAGAGAAGTAGGGCACAGCAAATCATCGTTTAAATCTGGGGCACCGAGGCTTCCGTACCTACCAACTTGTAAGTAGACGGTATAATAGACGAGATTTTATTTAGAAATGAATAACTGTTTTTGGAATTAATACTTTATTAAAATGGGCAAGGGCCCATTTTAGGCAGGACTGACTTGGGTCAAGCCTTGCCCATCAGTAGGCTACAACATTAAAAATCCCATCTTTTAGCCAGGTATTTTTACTTTGATTTTTTTTTAATAAAATGGTTATTCGATTGGAGGTTCTGAGTTTTATTGTAACATCCTTATTACATATGAAAGCAATAAAGATTTGAATTTGAGTTCGTTGTTGATCAAAATTGAATCAATCAATCAATCACTTTTGTATTTTTAATTTAAATACATTCAAGATCAAAATTGTATTTATAATTTGTCATCTTATGTGTGTATTTATAGTTATTAAGCTAATAAATAACTAAATGTTCTTTAATATTGACATGCATTAAAAAGCAGTTAAGAAAAAAAACGGATTTTAGTCGGAACGCACCATTTGATCCGGCTTAATGAAGATCAAATGTTTGCTCAGTTCGGATCGATGGATCGTGCGCACGCGTTGACATCCCAAAGAATGTGTTAAGTCACAGTACCACGGTTTTGTGGTAACTACTGAATGCGGCCACGAAAACAACTAGTTTTTGTAAAAGTTCCTCCCTTTTTTTTATATACCACTAAGGTGGCAAACAAGCATACGGCCCGCTTGATGGTAAGCGGTTACCGTAGTCTATGGACGTTTGTAACACTAGGGGATCACTCGCGCGTTGCCGACCCTATAGAGGTTTATGGAGTATTCACTGCGCCGACAATTTAAGGGAATGTTCCTCTTGCTGCCAGCGCAGCGCATCCTTAGGAGCTCTGGCAACCTTACTCACTGCAGGAACACAACACACATTAAAGTGTGTTATTTGGTTGCAGTTTTCTGTAAAGTGGAAGTACAACCCCAGAAGCTCCAGATTTGAGCCATAAATGTATGTATATCTCTCTTCAGACTCTAAAAGGGATGATGATAAAAATAAGTCTCGTTAAAAAAATAGTAGTTATTAGATAAAATGTCAAAAACAAATTGAGTGCTAGGACCGCCCGTTTCACCTGATCATTAAATTTGATATCACTCAGTCTAAGCAAGTCACTATATATAATTTGACACCCTTTTCAAAGCTCAGAAATACGCACTAGATTTAAAAAGAAATTATTAATGCGTAAGACGATTTCTAGACGGTTCTACAATAAAATATTGAGTCTAGTGATGTGCTGATAAATTTATTTTGATAATCGAAAAATAATATTATTGAGTATATTTATTTAAAAACCCCGACACAAAATGAAAAACCTTTTTTTAGCCTTAACCCACATTGAGTTGGTGCCAAAAAATCAATCAAAAAGATTATGCTTAATATACTTACTTAAATTGAATTTGTTTGGCTCCGACTCAATATGGGTTAAGTCTAAAATGTAATTCGCAATTTTATGGTGGAGGCCATCTTGGATTTGAAATTTATTATATTATTCAACTAGTTGAACCCATTCATTTGAAACCCATAATGAGGGAGCTGTGAAAAAAGGTGTAATCTGCCATTTTGTAGCGACGGCCATTTTGGATCGATTTTCATCAAACAGCTAAGAACAACTAATTCACTTTTTAAACAAAATTGAAATCGGTTAATCATACTGAGAGGTGACCCGTGCCCAGCAGTGGAAGAGTACATGAGTTGATGACGATGATGATTTGGACACTGAAGAAACAAAATTTTCATACATATAGTACCTACAATTGCGAAAGTAGCTGTGCCCGTCTACAGCGGTTTATAGCTACACCGCTGTACAGATTTTGAAAAAAATTGGCAAAGAAATAGCTTGAATCATGATGAAAGATGTAGCGCTTACCTTTTGTCCCCAAAACGTCTTTGGCTTGCGTGTAAAACTGCATCAAATAGCTATACCTGATAAAGAACACTACCCTTGTTCTGCAAAGTCAAGTAAAAATACTTGCTGGCTATTTTAAGAAGTCCAATGTTGTAAATAAGTTGTTGATAGCACGAGGAGATAAGATAAAAGCTCATTATTGCATTTGGCACAGTCTTGCAGCGCGCCAGAATGTAAATAAAACACAAGATGAAGGCACCCACGCATGTTTTAAAATTAAACAGTATTGAATCAGGTTCTTTGGATGTTTATCGACACCTTGACACCTACCTTTATCTCTGGTCTCATTAAAACAAGGATGGTATTTAAAATAACTTTGTAAAATTGCATTGTTTTAAATGCAAAAAGAATTGAAGAATTTGTTTTTGTGAGACCAAATCAAAAATGGAGAAAACGAATTTAGCCAGATATGAGCCCGCTATACTGCAATTTTCATCGAAATTGTTAGAGCCGTTTTCGACATCGTGATTACAAATAATATCTATACTAATGTTATAAAGAGAAAGGATGTTATTGTTTGTTTGCATTGAATACCTTGCCTTTTTCCCATAGGGTTAGGCAGAAACTGAGCACCGCCATTTGCCACGATTTTTGCATACTTTTTTAGTTTCCTCTACGTTCATACACCTTGTTATGCGCACACACACGCGCCGGTTGTAAGTACTACCACAGAATAAATAATAACAGAATGGCCACTCTCCGCCCCTCCCTAACGTCAGATACCTCAGGTCCCCCGCATCCTGCCGGTGTTCTTGCCGGACTGCCAACAAACCCTACGCACTCTCACGCACACATTTGCACGTGTACAAACGTAATTTTGACAAGTTTGACATTCGGTATTGTAGTGTGCAGCGGTATCGGAAAGTTTGTATGGAGTGTCACAGGTGTGGTACTACTTACGCACCTGACCTTTTTCTAGGTCTTCACCAATAAGGTCGGTATACAAATATTATAAGCCTTTAATATTAGGCTTGGTAAGCACGAGTGATACACTAGTTCCCTTCTCTCTACCCCGATTCCCGCTCTTCTTAAGGCCCGACACTGATCAATAATTTTAAAGTAATTTGGTAACTATGGGCTCGGTCGTTTGTTTAATGCGATGATATTTCAAAAAGCCAACGTTTTAGTGAAAACGCCATAGTTAACGAATTTAATGATTTGTGTGTAGAAACTTTTGAACATCTTGTCATTGTTGATTTTGTAATAAAATGCTAGTAAAATGAATTAATGGATTAGTTGAAAGGTTTACTTTGTCTGTTACACCAATAGTTCAACTATAACAAAAAGGTTACAATGTCGGAGTTGGGATTCAGATGTCAGTAGTTCGGAACCCATCAAAAGACGGAATATCTGGGTGCACGGTAGTGCCCCCGCCAAGACGAGCAACGCTTCGTCGTTCTTTTAAGGTTGTAACTCTACAATCCCTAACTTCATAAATTGGACACTTAATTCAAAGTATGTGGCTTGGATCTGATATTTTTTTGACACTGCGTGTGACCGTCATATTATGGTCTCATCTTGACAACATACATACATACATACATACATAGCTTCACGCCTGTTTCCCATAGGGGTAGGCAGAGACTATAGATTTCCACTTGCTACGATCCTGGCACACCACTTTCGCTTCGTCTATGTTCATTGACCTCTTCATGCATGCTTGACACCATATTACATGATAATGTTTTTGGTGGAATAGGTATGACTGAGAGCTTGTAAAAATACTAATGCCGCATTTCTCTTGTGGTCGTAAGCAGAACTGCTACGCTATAAGTCCAAGTTTTTATTCCTATTTTTTGCATTATTTTTGGAATCTTCTATGGCATTCTCAGTAGCAGTGCTGCTTATAAAGAACTAAAATCACCCCGGAAAATTATGGTATAGAATTTTAAAGTGTAAAACTCGACTTAGAAATCGAACACAGGACTTCACGGTCAGCACCCGTCCTTACAGCTTCTAGACCAATGACACAGTTCTTAGTAAATCCTTACTTTTCCTTACTAATATTATAAATACGTAAGTAACTCTGTCCGTCTGTCCGTCCCGTTTTCACGCCAAAACTACTGAACCGATTTAAATGAAATTTGAAACAGAGATAGTCTAAAGCCTGAGAAAGGACATAAGGTACTTTTTAATGCGAAAAAGGCCTGTAAGGGGTTGAAATAGGGGATGAAAGTTAAGAATGAGAAAGTACACAGACCACGCGGGTGAAGCCACTGGCGGAAAGCTAGTTCTTTATAAATTGTAGATAAATATCATTGTGATGTTGGCAATACTGACGCAACGTAATCACCCTGTTTACACAAGTTTCCTTCCGTTGCCAGGAAAAATGAACCGTATTTTGTAAACAAGATGATGAGGCGTGGTCCAAGACAAAAGATGATAGTTGAATTCAGTATTTTAGTCATATTTGTTTTCAACCATCCAATTAAAAATCTAGTAGTTCAACCTGTACCGCTAGACGATGTGTGGAAATGACATGCTTTCGACAAGTCGGGCGTCACTAATATCATTTCCACACATTTTGTTTCTATTTGTTTCGATTCGTTGTCGATTCGAATGTCAAATTGCAACTTGTCTAATGCCCCAGTAGTTTTGGAGCCTATTCAATACAAACAAACAATCAAATCTTTCCTCTTATAGATATGAATTCAGAGAGACATTTCGGCTGTGTGAGGCCGACCTTAGGTACCCGCTACCTTCTTTAACTTCAACCAGACTACCCGTTGTATCCTCCATTATATACTTCACGATCTTCCTAATGTCGTCAACACACGTCACAACGCCTGGCCAGTTTCACATGTCACGTGTACTGCCCATTTTATTGAGTGTGACGTATTGTCTCGATCCGTGTTGTGTTGTGAAGGAGCTTTCACCTGATTGCGTTCCGTTTTCTCCCTAATTACAGTTGGTATGAGTGAGATAGAGGTATTAAGGATGGCGTGTGAATATTTCCTGACAATGTCTATTGAATTTCCTTCCTTGTTATTTGGTTGAGTGAGTAGGTTTTAGCCGAATTTATAAAGATAAGCTTCTTATAATAATATACTTAATAACCTACTTACTTGAAATAAAACTACTTTTTACGGATTTTATCGCGTTATATTGATATTATTTTAATCCCGACGTTTCGGGCCCTTTACAAAAATGTAGGGTAGCTGTTAGTAATTGAAACGTCAAGACGCCTACCACCTTAGTCACCCGTCACCATGGACGCTGTAAAGGGTAATTTCAATGTCTAGTATTCGAAGTGTGAAATCACTACTTCTTCTTACTGTTTAACTCAGTAATGTCACTTAGCGCAATGAATCATTAGCTAATAGAAATCCGGTATATCTTAGTACACTGACAACGAACTCAAATATGGAAAAATTTACCAAGATATAGTAGCTACTTTTTGTTAACGAATAACTAACGTTAATTGCCGTGTCCCTTATTTTTGACCCCCGACGCAAAAACGATGGGGTGTTATAAGTTTGACGTGTTTGTATGTGTGTGTGTGTCTGTCTGGCATCGTAACTCCTGAACGGATGAACTGATTTGGATTTTGTTTCTTTTAGCTGAAAGATGAATTTGTCGGGAGTGTTCTTAGCTATGTTTGATGAAAATTGGTCCAAGATAGATGGCCGCGGTCACAAAATAGCGAATTATATATTTTTTCACAACTCCCTCAATATGGGTATCAAATGAAAGGACTTAACTAGGAGAGCACTATGCACTATGATAAATTTCAAATCCAAGATGGCCGCCACCACAAAATGGCAAATTACATTTCGTGTCGGGGGTTATCTAAATTTTTAATTTAGGTTAGGTTATTGTATATGAATCGATAAAAACGGTTTAAGGTTCGCCCACTGTTACATGGGACGTAAAATACCGGTGAACGAACGGTTAATGTACAGTCACAAGCGTAGCCAGAACACTTACAGAAGTGCTAAAGCGATTCTTTCATGAATGAACGATTGCAACTTTGTGATAGCACCAATGTCACTATAATATTGATTCGTAAATACTGTGTTCGTAATATCACAAAAGTTCTATTAGTACTTTAGGAGAAAATCGATTTAGCACTTTTGTTATTGTTACATGTTTTTGCTCGCGACTGTACTGTTTATGTGTAAAATGTAGTTACGATAAAAAGATGGTGTTTTTACACGTGCAAACAGCTTGACAACAGTTTGTATGCTGTGTATGCATAGGTACATAGTGCATTGTATGTGCGACCCTCGTTTTTTTACCACTAAGGTGGTAGCAGTGATAGCCTAGGGGTATGACCACTGGACTGCCAAGTCAAAGGTCTCGAGTTCGAATCCAAGGCTTTGCGAAATGACTTTGCGAAATCATGTGCGTAATTATCACTCGCTTTAAACGTGAAGGAATGCATCGTGAGGAAACCTGCATGCGTGAGAGATTTTCTCGACGGCATGTGAAGTCTGCCAAACCGCATTAGGCTAGCGTGATGGACTATAGCCTAATCCCTCTCATACTGAGAGGAGACCCATGCCCAGCAGTGGGGCAGTATATGGGTTGATTATATTAAGGTGGCAAACAAGCATACGGCCCGCCTGATAGTAAGCGGTTACCATATCCTATGGACGCTTGCAACAGCAGGGGTATCACTCGCGCGTTGCCGACCCGAAAAACCTCTTAGAGGTTTATGGAGGATTTACTGCGCCGACAGTTTGAAGGCATATTCCTCTTGCTGCCAGCGCAGCGCATCTTTAGAAGGAGCTCTGGCGATCTTACTCACTGCAGGAACACAACACACAAAAGTGTCAGTCGTGTAGAGACAACAAACAAAATAACAAAAGTGAGAGGTTCGGAGAACCTTCTGTACGTAAAAATATTTAATCTGCAGAGTACTAAAATGTGGGTACGGTATAAAATATGGGTCTAGCAAACTTTAAATGATTATGACGGTATCGGACACGCTTTAGGTATTACTCACAAATGTAAGGAAAAGATTTTTACGTCGAAAGTTTCTCCACAAATCATTACCTACTTTATCCCAGAACAGAGATGGTTGATGTCGGTTTTCTTTTATTAAAAAACACATGTTGCGCTCGAGGTCCTGCGTTGGGTTCACGGGTCGAACAGTGTTATCATTTTCTATGAAATTCGCTGTCCCTACTCTGCGGCCGAGACGTGGTTGGCGGCGGGGTCAAACATCTGTCCCGGTGCAAAGAGGGCCTTTGGGGCTACAGACTCGGGGTCGTCAGTCGCCCATTGGACCTGGCCCTCTAGGAGGGTCCGTCAATGGACGTTCGCGGTGGACGGTCCCGCATCCCCGAGCGAGCATGCATTTCCCCACCCAATAAAAAAAAATTCTGTTAAAATAAGACTTTTTCTATAGTAGAAAAAGCAAAATATTCTTGATCCTTGGTCTTGCAGAAAATAATCGGGTAAATCCGTTCGTCAGCATAGTGACGTAAGATAGCAAAGTAGTTTTCTTAGACCGCAAATTATTAGCCACTGGGACTTAAGGGGAGGTTACTGTGGAGACGTGGTAGCCTGTAAGAATTTTTATATTTTTTTATGAATTGCGAGCACAGATTAAATAAATACTTTGAGTTCAATCATTTATTTATCTAATTAATTATACCTAATTGTTTTTACAGACCAATTATTGTCGCATTGGGCTTTATGTAAAGATGTAGCAAATGCTTGGTTCCAAAAATTTTCAACAGCCTACCGTTAAATATAGGCGAGTCGCTATCAAAATCATCGTTCAAATATAAAACATCTAAGTTCCTTTTGAACAATTTTCGGGAAAACATATATTTATAGCTATGTAAAAGTATGTTACTGGTATTTGAATTGTAGTAAATTAAACTTTGTGTACTTTTTTCTTTAATATTTCAAGAAAGTGTGCTTGTCTACGTAAAATGATTTATACATATTATGTAAACTGTGGGAGCTATGTCTGCCAACAAACAGCTATGCAGTTTGGCAAAGGTATAAAATTGTATGATATAAGATGTTTTTTCCTGTGAATAAACACTTTCTTTCTTTCTTTTTTCTTTCTTTCTTTATAATTATTCACTTTTTTTTTTATAAGTACACACAGTTTGGGTTATAATACCTATTATAATAGTGTTTTGGAAATTATGCCTCCAACCCTAGTAAAAATGTTGTTGGTTCCTCAAAAAAAAAAACTAATCAAAAGTCTAAGGGTTTTACGTACCTACCTTGTCATACAACTAAGATTACAAGACTAAAGATCAAAATAAAAAAATCAAATTGTGTGCGAAACACTTTCTAGCAGAATAACATAAGTCACCCGAGACTTCGGAGTAGACCTTCTAATTTAAGTATCGATTCGAACACTATTGTTAATTATCTAGGCTGTTTCAGCACCTTCTGATAATTTAATACAAATTTTGTTTTATTTTTAATTTATCCAGCAGTTAGCGCGTATCCAGAGGTGGTAAACCAGATCCTTAATGTTGTATCTTTAATTTTTTGCTGTCCTGTAATTGCAATAAATGTATTTAACATCTAAATTGCGAAAAAGAAAACAAGTATTTGAGCGCGAATTATCTCCCCAAGCGCTAAGTGTCACCTCTATTTATTTACTCTGTGTAAATGAATCACAGTCTGCAGGTGAGCGCCTCTGTGTATTTATAGAAGAACGTCCACAGAGTAATGAATAATGAAACCTCGTATAGCTTATCACAGAGGAAAATACACCGTGGTTACTCTGGATAAGCGGCTGCTCTGTGCCGGGGGACTGTGTGTATACAAACTGTTATTGTTTTACTTAAATTATTATTGTAAATATAGATTGTTGTTACATACGCAAGTATTCCCAAAGGGGAAGGAAGAGGTGTACTCATACACCCACAACTCGCTTTTATATTTTAGATTCCATGTTATTAACCGAAAACCGTTTTTCATAGAAAAACCTCCTTATGTTTTGGGTTTTTCTATGATTAGTTCAGTGTTCGTAAACGCAGCTACCGAGTGTGAGGAACTAAGCCTGAAATAATCAAAGTCAATGGACATTTTTACACAGCATCATCTAGTCCCGAACTAAGCAGAGCTTGTACAATGGGTACTAGACAATGGATATAATACTTACATACTTTTTTTTTGTAAATAAATACTTATTATACATAGGAAACACCCAGACAAACACAAATACTTATATTCATCATCATATAAATATTTGTGTCTTTTGGGAATCGAATCCACGACCTCGTGATCAGCAGTCCGGAACTCGAACCACTAGACCACAGACGTCAGAAAGAAAGAAAAGGATACCTAGGCTGCGCCTACCACAAATATATAGGGACAAGGGCAGGTAGATGATGAAGATGATGAAAGTCCTCCACCACGCTGAGTTTGTGTTTGCTCGGTTTAATCCCAGATGTCTGAAACTGTATGAAAACTATGAAAAGTCATACATTATTTATGACTTTTCATAGTTTTCATACAGTTTTCACCAATAGAAAGAAGGATGATCTAGTAAGGTTATAGGATATCCATACTGATACCTATAATAAAGCTGAAGAATTTGGTTATTCAAACGTGCTAATCTTCGGGACTACAAGTCGGATTTGAAAATATCTTTTTGCATTTCATAGACCAATTTTTGAGGAAGGTTACAGGCTATTTAAAATAACGCTGTGATAATAAAGAGCCGAGTAAGGCGGGTAAAACCGCGGGCACAGCTAGTAATATATGAATCAGTGCAGCAGAGGCGGTTCGATATTAAACCTTAAAGTTAATATTACATAGACTAGTTAATCTAATGAATCCTATCTCTACTTCATTATCATTTGTTTCTATTCAATCTCTGTAATGACCTGTCTGCCAGTTTTCAGAAAGAAAGATATTATATATTTCTAGAAAATACTTAGTTATATTTCTGAAATTACTCCTTTCTGAAGCGTGATTAAAAATTTTAATTACTTAGCTTGTAACACCGATTCGTTTTTATGACATTTGAGGATTCAATGACGTGGCAAGTTCAAGTCTATAAAGCCGCCATTTTAATTTTTTGACAGTTGATATACCAATTAATTATTTTTTTTGTCTAATTCCTATTAGATATGGTAGGTATATATTCTTATTACTGTTTCCGATAACTACGCCACATATTTCAAGATCACTGTTGCTATTGATTGACATAATATTTTATACAAATAAGTTTTTTTTATAATGATTATAAAATAACTTACTAACACAATTACGTCTACATCTACCTATATAGTTAAAAAAGTAAAACTGTATAAAATACGAAATTATTATAAAAGCAAGCAAATGAAAATATGCTTTTTTTGTTAATGAGAATAATCTCGAATATAATATTACATAGGACCCAAACATACCGGTGAACTGTGGGTTACATTAGTACACCACAGTCTAGCCCTTCGGGAAATAAAGGCGTGATGGTATAAAGATAATTTTAAGAGTGAAGATCCGCGTGAAAATCTCGTACCCTTTCTTCACGCGTCGGTTGAAAATAAGTTTTGTTCGCTTCCCCTTAACCCTTCGGCTTAAATCGATCCTGTCACCTGCAGCTGACGTAATTACAATCTTCATGCTTGCGTCACTACTAGAAAAATAGCTCCGGTAAAAACTTCATGAAATTGGAGAATTCTTGGAGAAAATTCCTTGTATATCGAAGCGAGGCGAGTGGAATTTTCTGATTTATGAGCTGCTTATGTATTTATGTTGTCCTGGTAGTTTGTAGGAATAAATTCGAGTTGTTAAATTGAAGATTAGTACCTAGCATTGGTTTTGGTTTGATTCCTGTTTAATTATTTGACCTGTCCACAACAAACCTTAAGAAATCACATCGCAAAATCTCATAGTTTCTCCGAAGTTACTAATTTTTGACTTATTTTTAATAAAATATGAATGTAGGTATATTACTGTCTGAGTAAGATTTTCCAACATTCAAGTAAGTACTTCATTTTCGATATTACCTACATAGAGCTTGTTTTTTAGTTAGTACAGTTTTTAACGCAGTCGGTTTTTTTTACTATAGAACGTTAAAAAATAACAGCATTGGTCCAGCCTTTTTCAAGATGATGTATGAACAACGAACAGAATTTAATTAAAATATAGACTAGGCATGTCTCGCGTGTTGATCTCATTTTCTCAAATCACTTGGATTTTTTTTCTAAAATCCTTTCTTGGTAGCCTTCACGAAAAGAACTGCCCAATGTATTTGAATTATATCATCAATATTGGCTCACGTTCATGGTATCAAACAGTAGATTTTTTATTTTCTACTTTATTCGCTTTGAAGAGAAAAACACTTTCTAACCGACTTCAAAAAGAAGGAGGAACCTCTTTATTTTTTTTGTGTGTGCTAATGTTACGTGATATCTGCGTCAAGATCGCATCGATATTTTCAAGATGGTCCCTTAATAATGCGGTTAAACGAAGTCTCACTATCGGCTTTAAAAAAATAGCCCAAAATACTCGGGATTCTCATCCTAATAAGTTGATACTTACGTAATAATTTTACGAATGAACCCTTCATTCAATGGATCAACAAATCATATTATGCAAAACCTGGCCATAAATTACCATTGAATGATCGAATCAAACGTGAAAGCTTAACCTGCTAAATAATTAATCGATAAATTGGATCGGAAATAACCAAACAAAATACTCTAACGGATAGATATCATATCCACTGAAGCTCTATACTGAAGAAGGTAGAAGCTCCTCTTGCAAATCACTCAATGGATTACCAAGATGCAATAGATTCACACAAATCGCTTTAACTGGTATGCGGAAGCATCAACAAGCCATACTTAACATGATAAGCACTAATTAACTAGCTGATAATGATTATTGGCGCGTTTATAGATATAATTGGTTAACGTCAGATTGTAACACGGAGCAAGAAGAAATGGAGTGCTCAGGTGCAGGCGAGTTGCCGCAGCCATCACCGCTGAAATAACAAAGTTCAATATGAAATTATTATTTAACTATAGATAGATTGATTAATATTATTATTATTTCTTTTTTATTACACGCATTAATACACATACCAACATTCCTGTATCCCCAAAGGATTAGGCAAACGTGTACTAAATGTACACGATAATACTATACACTAAGTATTGACAAGGAGTTCTCATCGTTGGTACGTATCCTATTTGATTGGCATAGTTATTCGAAAGTTTCCCGAGGTGTCCATGGTGTGCTTATGTATGACACGACAGCAAATTAATACAAAACAACAAATATTTTTTGTTACTCCAAGTAAGCAGGTGTTAAAGAAGTTTTGTACCCGCAAATATACTCTTTGGTATTCACTCCATTTTTATTTACTCCATGTACCATCAATTGACGCTAATCTTAATAATTTGATACGGAAATCGAACGCAAACGTTTGGACATCCGAAGTAAATTATGAAGATTAACGCCTAGTTTAGTGGGTTAACGTATCGGTTAGTGCAGTTTGAGAAGTTTAGCAGTTGCACTGTGTACTTATTAGCGTAGGTCGTTTAGCTTTAAGTTAAGAAACGTGCCATTGTTGAAATATTATATTACTAACCAATTCATTCTTATAAACTACCTGTTCCTCGCTGTGTTACACGCGTTTATAAATTGTTTCCCAATTCCTTGGGAAATTCCCAAAATCGAGATATAAATTATAGTCTATATGCTATTCTGATGTATAGACAATAATATTGTAAAGTTTCATCGAAATTCGTTCACTAGTTTTTGCTTGAAAGAGTAACAAACATCCATTTATCCGTCCTCACAAACTTACAGATTAATAATATTAAGTAGGAAGTAGAATAGTAGAATTGCTAAATTCCAGTTTGAAAAATAATTATGAATCCTTAAAGGATTGTAGATTGTTAAATTAATACAGCATACCATTACGCCTCTATTCTCTGAAGGAGTAGGCAGCCGTGTACCTACTGTAGGCACAGTTCGTCGGTATGCGTCGGTATGTTTAGATCTTATGTAATAGGAGACGAGCCTATTGCCGTCAATCGGCCCTAAATCCAAACTCCGAGGTGCTGTAGAAAATCCCAATAACACTTTCAACTTTTTCGTAGTTAGGTATTAGTATAGATAAAGATTAATATTTAAACTACAATATAACATGTCTTTGTAATACTAATAGCAATTATCCTTCGACCCCGGCCTCCCTTTGTTCTCTCAAACAGTTCACTCCAAGATTTTGGAACTGTTTTATTGAGAAGTTAGTTATCTTAATTAATTAAAAGATAACCTTATCGACATTTACACGACCTGTGCCTGTAGATAAGTTGTATTTTGACATTTGAATCGACAAACGAATAGAAACAAAATGTAGGAAATGACATAAGTTTTCGACAAATCGAGCTGTCACTAATGTAGTTTATACATTTTGTTTCTATTCGTTTTGTCGAAAGCTTGTGTCATTTCCATACATTTTTTTTCTATTCGTTTGTCGATTCGAATGTCAAATTGCAACTTGTCCGAATGTCCGTCCACAGGCTCTGAATTTTTCAACTTAGGTACTAACGTCTCATAATCCGCGATCTGTCAACGCCCCTAAAGAATTTGAAGGACATAGCGGTCGGTTAGCCCGAATTACGGCTGTAAGTAATTTTGATAGCTCCGACGTGTCTCGACTGTTAACCTCAAACCAATAGGGACTGAAAGTTCAGAACCATCTCGAGTTCTTGAGAATGTCTATTACAGTTTTATGAGGAAAGGAATTTAATCTCTATCTTTGCTAGAAATTGTAGATTTGGTATTTATAAAAATCATATTATATTGTGGAGGGAAGAGATGTGTTGCCCCACCATCCAAATGTAGGATCCTCCGACCAGGAGGCTGTTATGCCTGACGTTTGATGTCGGGCGGTTGTATATATGCAAGTTGCACAGTAAATTTCAGCTAACACACTAAGAAGAAGGAACTTAAAGTCTTCTGGCTTCGGGTACCCGTTGCCGAACAGATTTATCCGTTTCGTCACCAGAACGTAATAATCATATAATGACACCTATATTGTTATCCAAATGTTTAAACAGAGGTGTACCAAAGAACAAATTATACACTCACAGGTATATTTAAGCCCTTTAAATAGAGGGCGAGTCTATTTGCCAAATACAAATACAAACTCCAAGCTGCTACTAAGAAAACCATAGAAAAACCCAAGACAACTCGACTTGGGAATCGAACCCAGGCCTTCGTAGCAACCGCGGTTACAACCACAAGGCGAACGAGGCAATTCATCATCAACACATTATCTGTCCCACTGCTGCGGGTCGGGTCTCATAGGTTCATACCTATTAAGAGGAGACCCGACCCGCACCGCCCGACCCGACCCGCAGACTATGGCCTATTCATATAGGCCATAGTCTACCACGCTGGCCTAATGCGGGTTGGCGAAGGCAGTTAAGTACTCAAAAATACTTGTGGAATACCTCAAACAAACTTTAACAAAGTGACTTGAACATCACACCTGTTCCGACTTCCTATGGCGACGGAAACGCTTCTGTTCACATAAACGCCTTAAATACGTACACTGCCTTATGTGACAAATAGATGAGGAAGCTACAGAGCGTGGAATTCACATTACACGCATTAAGTTTGGGGTAACGAACTCGCGCGTGCAGGCGGGCGGGCGAAACGCAGCGTTTTTTTTAACATTCTGTCATTCAACTATGTCATCTACCGATCTGCAAAATTTACCTAAGCTGAGTTTACCGCGCCACTCGGCAGTCTGTGGATTGATAACCATGCAGAACACATCGAATGCTCCCATGCTTAGAAGAGCATGAGCTGTCTGTCCTGGGGGCCTTAACAAGCAAGGGGGCCTGACATTCGAATCCACAATGAAAAGAATGAAAGTGGAAAGAATTTCTCGTTTTCATACATTTTGTTTCTATTCGTTTAATTCGATTCGAATGTCAAATTGTAACTTGTCTCGGCCCTGGTTGTCATAAATGAGCACATCTATTCTATGGACAATATGGTTAGGATAGTATAAGAATCCCAAAAGAGTAAAAAAAAAAATTAACATCTAGTTAATTATTAAAATATCTTTCGTTTTATTAAGCATTAGCTTAGAGATTATACAAATATTTACAAGAAGTGACTTCCGAAACAACAGACTTCCGAAACCAAATTATTCGGTAATGCCGATATCGTAAGAAGCTGGTTGACAAGCTTTCCCGGGCTACGACTACGACTAAACTTACAATATTGTCTTAGGTATCTTTTTACATATTTTAAGTATTTTCCATGCTAAAATTACTATTTTAATTAAGGAAAAATAATGTCTTTGGTGTTAATTCATCATAGAAATCGAAGTGTTTTATAAATTTTGTCAAACACACATTCCTTTTCATAATAACACTTAATCAAATCTTACACCATTCAAGTAACTAATCAGCCAAGACATTTAGATTGGCCTCAACCAACACCAAAAACAGTTTAAAATTAATTTCATCTTATTATCATATCATTATGAGGACTATCAATCACAGTCATTAAGCGAGCACCTCTGAATTTATATACGCTGTACGCCTTCATATCGTTGGTAATCTAAAACTGTCGTTTAAAATGTAAATACAGATATTCGGCGTGAATTTTATAGAAACTAATTTATATTTTTGCTCTGATTTGTCACTTCTGTTAACGAAGACAATTTATTATGTTTTTGATACTATTTGGCGAGGTTATCAAAGTAAAGTCGTTAAGAAGGTCCATTTGATATTCAAGGATTAAAAACTATTATTTCCATTACATTTAAAAAGATAAAAGATAAAAATGTTTTATCGACCAAAAAATAAAATTTACATTGCACACTTCGTTTTTCCATTGGCCCCAAACTAGGCAAGCCTGTATCTTGGGTACCAATTTTAAATTATAATAAACATAAACTTCGGTGTATGCTATTTAAAATGAAGAAATTAAAAATCTTTGATTAACAAAGAGAATCAAAAAGAAATAAAAATATTCATGTGTGTGTGTATTTGCCATACAATTTTCGTTTGTTGTCTGTATGGAAAAGCATCTTCTATAATTTTAAGCTTCAACATGCCTCTGTGCAAAATTACGAAGCCCCATAATGAATATAATATGATAATTAAAAATTCATCTAGAAAGTTACAAGCCGATAAAACAATAAATAATTATAAACATTAGGGCTGCTTTGAGACCACATCGTCAAATCCACTCAGTGATCCGTACCTATGACTAGCGTTAAGCTGAATCTTAATATCTAGAAAACCAAATTCGAATTTCACTACAATGAACTTAGCATATGTGTTATATACTTACCTGAGATAATTTTACCTTAATTGAGATTAAAAATTAAATTTTGTGGGCCAAGTGGACGCATCGCCTTCAGTTTTAAATCCTGAATCAATCTGGCTGGTTCGTAATTGGCATGTATTTAAGACGTAGGCCAGGAGCTCTAATCTAAACTATGAGAATAGTTTAATAAATAAATTAATGGCCACGCGACCCGATGTGTCTTTTGTTGAATTAAATTGTGTATCAATTAGCACTTAAACCTTCTGGCATTACTCTCTTATTTCTACCAATAGCCGCATATAAATCGCGTCAAATAATTTTATAAGGTTGTCATTGAGTTTAACAAACAATAATGGTTATTCAAAATGGCGGCCATAAATTAAGCGGCTGATTGTTTTGTGTGTTTGATTGGGTTTACTAAAACATGTTGGTACTCCAATATTAGGAAATCGCTTTGTGTTGGAAACTTGGCTGTTTATGAAATCAGGTTTTTAAATCGTTAGCTTAACATTGCATTGATGAACAATGTGATGTATTTTATTTCACAATTATACACCGACTATTATCATATTAAATTATTAAATTAAATATCTACAATATATACAAAAAGTAACTGAAAAAATAAAGAAATAACTAAACGTAAACAAAATTAATTATCAAATATCACTTCTCTACTATAAAGCAATAACTCTGGTATTGGAGGTGCCCATGGGCAGCGTCTGACTTGGCTCGTCCTCTCATTTGCCGTTTTAAACTAGGTATAAAACGTCAGATAATAAACGATAATTTAAAATGAAAATTGATACAACTAAAGATCATTTTCAATATCAGTTCGCACATTAAAGCGTATAAAATCCGCCATTTTGATTTTTTTTTAATGTCATGTACCCAGTGACACTCGTGCCATCAAGACGAATCTAATGCGGTGTCATTTATCTAAATCGGTTGACCTGTTGAGTAGTTACGACCGGACATACAGGGTTACTTGTAATTCGACGTATATCCGCCAGGAGCTGATTGGGGGGGCAAAATGCAACAAATTGAACACCACCTATGTATGGCCGAAATTCAATAGTTTTCGAGATATTTGAATTTTAGGGGATTTTCAATCTTTACCCAAAATTTGACACTAAATTCTAAATAAAAAAGAAACTACACATTGAAGGGGTACCATTAAAAAATGATATTATAGCTGGCACTTTAATTAAGCTACGTATATCATTAAAAGTGCTTCATCCAACAAAATACCTAAATTGATGAGCGATTTAAGAATAATATCTAACCAATATTTTCATTTAGTGCTTCAAAAAATGTAGTCTAGTTAAAAAAAATACTATGACATGAATCGTACAAACCACTAAAAAAACTTTCCTATTCTCTCAGCTTTCCAAAAAGGTATAAAAGTTAATTATAAGACACTTAATTCATGGCATAGCATGTGTTTGAATCGGCGCGGGGAGAAAAATCATGTGTTTGTGTTAAAAAGATACTAGCTTTCCGCCGACGGCTTCGCCCCCATGATCGGAGTATTTCTTATAATTTATACTCTATGTTACCTGGGGATAGTGTAGCTTCCCAACGGTGAAAGAATTTTTCAAATCGGTCCCGTAGTTTCGGAGCCTATTCAATTCAAACAAATAAACAAACAAATCTTTCCTCTTTCTAATATTAGTAGAAAAAGCATTGATAAAAACGTGTAGTTTATCAACAAAAATACACATTTTGTTCTAAATGGGCCCCTCGATGACGATGACGACGATCGTATGCAGGTTCAGATCCTCTTCCTAACTTCGGTTTTCGTCACTCTTGCCGTGAACATTGTTTTCATGTGTTGTGGCGCGTTAATTATTCTCCGTCGAAGTTCTTCGACCGAATTTACTGGGGGTGACCCACCACGGGTGATAAATCAATTCCTTCATATGACCCCAAACGTAAAAATCAAGTGGTGTAATGTCAGGACTTCGTGCTTGTCACGGAATTGGTCCTCCCCTCCCAATCCATCGTTTTGGATACCTCTCGTCTAGTCACTGCTGGACAGTAAATCGGTAATGTGCTGGGCAACCATCATGTTGAAACATGAGGTTATTTTTTATTTCCTCGGGAATATCCGCCAACAAATCATTTAGGTTTTTTCTTAAAAACTGTTCGTAATTTTCGCCGTTTAAATTTTGCGGAAAGAAATGTAATAGTAAATAATTATGAAATCTTATTTATACTTATTATCTTATTCAAATCGGTCCCTACTGGACCGATTTAAAAAAATCTTTCACCGTTGCGAAGATACACTAACCCCGGGTAACATAGGGTATAAATTATAAGAAATACTTCGACCATGGAGGCGAAGTAGTCGGCGGAAAGCTAGTATCTTTTTAACACAAACACAGATGATTTTTCTCTCCGCATCGATTCAAACACATACTATGCCATGAATTAAGGGTCTTTTAATTAACTTTTATACCTTTTTGGAAAGCTGAGAGAATAGGGAAGTTTTTTTTTGTTGTTTGTACGATTCATGTCATAGTATTTTTTTAAACTATACCACATTTTTTGAAGCACTAAATGAAAATATTGGTTAGATGTTATTCTTAAATCGCTCATAAATTTAGGTATTTTGTTGGTTGAAGCACTTTTAATGATGTACATGGCTTAATTGAAGTGCCAGCTATAATATAATTTTTTAATGGTACCCATTTAATGTGTAGTTTCTTTTTTATTTGGAATTTAGTGTCAAATTTTGGGTAAAGATCGAAAATCCCCTAAAATTGAAATATCTCGAAAACTATTGAATTTCGGCCATACATAGGTGGTGTTCAATTTGTTGCATTTTGGCCCCCCAATCAGCTCCTAGCGGATATACGTCGAATTACAAGTAACCCTGTATATACATACGCGTCAACCACATAACCTTCCTTCGGCAGTCGGGACAAAACGCTAGTAAAAAACCGCTCGTCTATCCCGACTACCGGGTTTATAAATGAAGTTACGTCCAAATGTCAAATGTTTGTCGTCGATAGAAAGAAACGCGTGTGTACACAACACGGGCCTTAGCCTTAGGTGATAGATTCACAAACACACAACATGTTTGTACACAAACTGTGTACTGTCTCACTGTGTTTTTACATTGTCATACTTGTGTTCAACGGAGTATTCTAAGAGTCATTAAAAAGAAACCAAAATAAATATACCATCACGATTGCATTTCCCGAAGTGTTGGGTATAGGTGTTCCTTCAACCACGCACGAATCTGAACTCCAAATTGCTATTGACAAGCTTAGAATAACCTAATCACACTTTACCTGGCTTCGAACCTCTAGCCTTAGTCTTGGATGGGTAAATGCTCCTTCAAATCATCATCATCATCAATGTCTTACGGGCACGGGGCATGATCTCCACTCAGTATGAGAGGGATTAGGCTTTTAGTCTACCTCGCTAGCCTAATGCGGGTTTACAATGCACCTTAGGCATACATGCAAATAGTTATGTCGGATGCCTCCCCTACGACACCATAACCTGCCAAGCCTGTAGAAACAGGATTCTCCTTAGCTTCTACGTGGATTATGGTGACTCCTTGGTTAGTACCCCCCCACCGTGACCAGGCGAGAATGGGGTTGGGGACTAAGCTTACCCATGTGAGATGTTTCTTAAAAGGTGTGAGTGTATGGAAACCTTCTTAATACTCGTTTTCTTGACCGGCCTTGTCGAATCTAGAGTACTCGAGGTAATTCCTGATGATGATCTATAGGTTTTTAACCATCGGCTAAAACTATCAGTCTTGACAAACAATGCAACGGTTTCATTCAAAACACACAATCATCATTTATTGTGTACACAACTGTTCTTGCTTTCTTGTTAGCTACGGATAATTTGTCAATCATGGATATTGAAGTGAAATTAAGTATTGATAGAAGGTTGTTTGTTCCTGTTTAGCAAAATATTGCTAATAGAATTTTGATTGAAGTTGCGAGAATGCGACTACCTAATATTTATTTAGATCTGAATCGTGAATTTGACCTAGTCATTTGATTGAAGTTGCAAGAATGCAACTAGCTAATATTTACTTTGAACGAAATGAATTTGACTTAGTCAGTAATTCTACGTAATTGACAAAATACTCGAATGTTCGTATTCTGTGGAAGGTAATCTAGCATTTTTTTTACCGTGGTCCGATAGACCCGTGGGTCTATATTTGTAAAAAATCATAATCAACTATAGCCTATAGCAGCAGGAAGATATACCTTTCTAACAGTCAATGAATTTTCACGCCGCGTGGGACAGCTAAAACATAAAAGACAAATAAACATATTTCAATTGTAAGTACTTACACCCAGACCCGGAAAAACGATGTGTTCCAGGAATAGCACACACTGTACTGTACAAGCACACTGTACCTTAATTATTAGGTTTAGGTTAAAAGAATATTTATTCTCAAAAGAACATTATTACAGTTCACTGTTATGAGAAAAATGTTTACAAATCATATTAACAAGGTTATCGTCTAGTGACGAAGCATGCGTAACATTTAGTGAAAAGAAGATAGTATAGTAAAATAGTTAAACTTAAACAATATGCCAATAATATGTGCATTTATACTATTTATATTTTATTCTATTTCAAGGTAGTTGATGATGAAATTGCGGTACAAATTAAACTATATCAAATTCTAAGAAGTAAGTCATACAATAATACGTGCGAATGACGGTAGTTTTACATATTATTTAATTATGTTCCATTAAAATTTAAAAATGAACGCGCTGGTGATTTTATTGATATGTTTCGACCTAAATAACATATTACACCACATCTCTAGTAGCTACTATGACAAAATTGCCATTCGTGGAATAAAATTTAATATCAAAATATAGTCCACGAATCGCTATTGACCAAAATAGACCAAAATATTGATAATTGCCATTCGTGGAATACGTCAATTGCTATTCGGATCATTGCTATTCCTAGAATACATCGGAAAAACTATCTGTGAGCCCTAAAAATACGTTGCAGGTAAAATATTTAATGAATTTTACATGACTTACCAACTTATTAATTTTTATGTGTTTAGATCGCTTAAAAGAAAACAATTTTGCATTTAAACTCGTCCGTCTGATCTATCATTACTGCAATTTCTCGGCGTTTATAAATACGTGAATATTCTCATAACTGTACCATAAAGATGCAACTCTTTTAAAACTCATTTCCAACCATCAAAGCGCAGTTAAAACTTTCCACCGCGGTTAAATTCAACAAAAAATCTCCAGAGTAATTTTCATAGAAATTACGGCAACAATGGATGCACTGCAAGATTCCAACCCAGCTAAATAAAAAAGCTCGTTCCCCAGCCCGTAATAAACTGACACGGAGAGGAACGAGATTACCTCTATATTTGGCTAGCTTATCTTCGGCTGCAGTGGATCCAAAGATTAAAACGATAAAGCATAGATAGGTGACTTCGATAACAATGTGCGAGATTGAAATTGGGGAAGTGGAAATTTTGTGACCTAAATATAGCGAAGCTTGGCGTAGTGAAACGTAACTTGAACGTGTTCCAAGAGTTTGTAAGATTTTATTAAAGATTGTTTGACATAACTGAGGGTACGGTTAGTTAATTTTACGCAACGCTGATTCAATATAATAGGAGTCGTGTTCCAATCAATAATATTGTTCTGATTGTCGTGTTTTGGGCGGGGTGGCTTCTTCTGAGATATTTTGATACTCTGATATTAAATTACATTTTACTTAAAGACTAAAATTAGCTTTGTAATTATTACTTTTCTTTGTGTGTTTACAAATTGCCTTATTGTTGTCTTCTTCCAGTCTGTTAAGGTTACATAATATGTTTGTATTTTAGTTCATAAAGGTTCGTTAGTCCCGCTCCTTACCAGGTGGAACATATCCAAGAAGTTGAGCGACGTCTTCTTCAATCAATTAATCGGTTTATTTGATATTAGCTTCCCGCCAGCGGTTTCGCCCGCGTGGTTTATAATTTTCCCCCGTTTTTGCAACATTTTTCATTACTACTGCGCTCCTATTCGTCGTAGCGTAATAATAAATAGCCTTCCCGGATAAGTGGGCTATCTAACACTGAAAGAATTTATTTTTAATGAAGGTAAAAATAACATGTAATCTTAGCATGGAAAATGCTTAAAAAAATACAAAAAGATACTGAAAGAATGTTTAAATCGGTCCAGTAGTTTCGGAGCCTATTAAATACAAACAATCAAATCTTTCCTCTTTATAATATTAGTATAGAAAACAGAGGTGTACTTATAGACAGAAATAAGAAATATAACATTGAAGCATGACTCGCTATGTTTTTTTTTTTAAAAGAGTACTTTTTAGTAAGCAATACTTAAAATGAGAACTATGATTTATAAATAACAAATTGAATACTGACGCATCTTCTGACGCATTTCTTAATCTTTGCCTCCACGAGAGACAGAGCAGTCAAATTAAACAAATCCAAGTAGAGTTATGACAATATTTGTAGAGCGAGTAGCCTCACAGAGGAACAGCCGTGAACTTGCAATGAAACGCTTGAACACGAGTATGTTTGACAAAGAAATTGTACAATATTTACTTAACTTCCAAGAAATATTTTGCAAAGAATAAAATTATGTGACGTCAGTCGATTAAAGATTCGACATGAATCAGTAGTTTCTGAGATTAGCGCGTTTAATCAAACAAACAAACCTACAAACAAACTCTTCAGCTGTATAATGTTTTTTTTTTATTATTATTTTTATACCACTAAGGTGGCAAACAAGCATACGGCCCGCCTGATGGTAAGCGGTTACCATAGCCTATGGATGCTTGCAACACCAGGGGTATCACTCGCGCGTTGCCGACCCGAAAAACCTCTTAGAGGTTTATGGAGGATTCACTGCGCCGACAGTTTGAGCGAATATTCCTCTTACTGCCAGCGCAGCGCATCCTTAGAAGGAGCTCTGGCGACCTTACTCACGGCAGGAACACAACACACAATAAAGTGTGTTATTTGGATGCAGTTTACTGTAAGGTAGAGGTACTTCCCCAGATGGGCTGCTCCAGATTTGAGCCATAAATGGCTGTGCCCTACCTCTCTAATATTAGTATAGATTGTGTTATATTATTATGTGGCAAAATAAATGGTTTAAATCTTTTTTTACTATACATTATGCTAATACCGAAAGGCTTAGGTAAGGTAAAGTATAAGAAGGTAGGTATAATAGTAGTTACAGTTCTCGCCAAACTTATTGTCCGGGTTGTAGTTGGCACGAGTTAACTTTAACTCGGCCGTAAAAATCAGAGAAAGAAAAATATTCGATTGTAATTAATAAAAACAAAAGCTCAAGTTGTAGGCTGACGTTTTAAATCATTTTAATCCAATTTCTTTCTTTCTCCGATTTTTACGGCCGGGTTAAAGTTAGCTCGTACCAACTTCAAACCGGACAATAAGTTTGGCGAGAACTGTAAAGTATTAGAAATCACGAACAAACAATAAGTACGCAGAGGTCACTGAGCAGTCAGTAGTAAAGGTACTTATTTGCTTAATTTTCTCGGAAGCAACTTGACCTTTTCTGCCCACGTATTGTGTCTTGATTTTACTTCCTGTGGAGGTAAATAGTAGTAACTATAGGTCAGGTGTATTTAGCAAATAGGTAGGTGTTTTGTAATTGCTTTGTAAATAGATGCAGTTCAAGTAAACCCTGTATTTTTGCTAGATCGATATTTTTTGGATCGTCCAACAGGGGCGGCACCACTGCGGTATTTGGGCTTTATTCTGCCTAAAACCCGCACTCACCTTCCACGTCACGACATCATCATCATCACCATGGCCTTCATCCTCACCTTTTCTTCTATTCATCTCTGCTAGCCGTCACCTCCTCATTCAATCCCTCTTCCATCATATCGACCGTAACATAATCCATCCATGTTTTCTTTGGCCTTCCTCTACCCTCAGTCCTTCTACATTCAATGTCATCACTCTTTTAGTCACATGCGTTTCATCCGTCCTCATCACGTGTCCATACCAAGACAAACGATTTCACTTCAACATATCCGTCACTGGCGCCACTTTTAAACTTCCTCTGATATCTTGTTGGTACCACGCCACGACCTAAGGCCAAGAAAATTCTTTTATTTAGAAATTTTACAATATTACTCAGCAACTGCAGATGTTTTGAAATCGATTGAAAAGATGCACCAGATCAAATACTCCTCCGGTTTTCTACATGTTACCATTGCAATGAGTCATTATTTTAAAGTTCCATTCGTAAAAATATCACTGATGCGGTAAACCCACATTCTTATGTTCTAAACTTCACCAATCGGTAAACACTTGTAAAATAACAAGTTCGAAAACCAATTGTCACTAAACCGTCGTTTATTAACATGTATTCAAAGTATTTTGAAGCACTCCTGCGCACCTGAGCCACCCACGCACAAACTGTTTGTCCAACTGTATTTGGAATTTCCAAATCATGGGAAATTTTCTTTTGGAGGTGTGGCGGTACTTGTCATTATTTCTAGATCTTTTTTATGCGAAACCACAGAAAAGTGGATATCTTGGATTTGAAATTTATCATTGTGTATAAGTATTTTAATAGTCAAGCCGTTACATTGATACGCTTAATGAGGTCGTTGTGAAAAAAAAATTAATCGGCGGCCATCTTAGACCGATTTTCAGCAAACATTGCTAAGAATACTCCCGATGAATTCATATTGAATTCGAAGGATTAAACAAAAAAAAAACAGAGTTACGATGCCACAGATAACAGACACCTCAAAATTCACACCCGACCGTTTTAGCGTCGGGTGTAAAAAAATCTGATATTCAGCCACTCTGATTAGCATTGACCGAAACTTAAGAACAGGCTGGAATGATGCTTCATGATCCACGTAATTTTAATTTAATGGAATCATTGTCTTTGTTTTAGACTAGCTAACAAACCGACTACCTACGAAACATAAACGGGCTTGAATTCCGCCATCTTTTTTCCTCGAAGTATTTTTTCGGGCTGTTTTAATTAATTTATTCAACACACAGCGGGCTCCCCAATTAAAATAAATACTTTACGCAACACACGTTAGTGCCTTCAAAGAAACAAGAAAGCCAAACTCACTCGAAAAATAGTACATAAAGACCATTTTAATTAAAATGTTTCAAAGCTTTGAATTAAGCCTTTTACAGTCGTGCTGAACCTTACGGCTATTTGTTATAATTTTAACAACTAACCCAACCTAAAACAAACCTTATAGTAAAAACATTAAGAATTAATTTATTTTTTTAGATTGTATCTTTTAGTATTCGAAATATGCCATATTGAGAAAGTTGTATATTCAAATTTGACCTTAACGCAACAGTTTAAGGTTTGATTTCATTCGAATCAAATATCTATTCAGTATTTGAAATATGCATCCTCCAACAAATAGAGCTAAGTAATCGACCCAATCCTTATCTAAAAGGAATAAGAGCTATTTTGTGGTGTTTAGTTGTAGAAAATAAGTTTGTTTTAATAGTTAAGTGGTTGTTTACTGAAGGCGTAAGTGTGAAAATGCAGTTATGTCTTTATGCGTCGCCGCCGCGTGTCATCGTGTGGATTTAGAATGTGTAGGATATGTAGATACGCTCTTATCCGTAGTCTCGTATTGTTTGACACACAGACATACGATTCTTTGATAAACTACGTAAAAAGGTAGAAACAAAAGCGAGGTTTTTAACATTTCTGGCAAATGGGATTGATAATATTACTGTTGATAGCTAAAGTTGCTTTGATTATCGATAAGTGATTTTGTAAATCTTAGAGAAATAAATAATAATAAAACCGTAAAAACTGTTGGACATAATATTTTGCTGCTAAATTAACCTCTTAATTTAAAACATATTTATTTATATTAAAAAAAACATTGGCCGCAGGGTCTTTCCCGGCCGGAAGAAGTATAAGGAGGCATTTGCCCAGCGGTGGGTGGAAATGGATGAATAAAATCGATAATGACTCAACTCACTAGTTTTTTGTAGAAACTTGGCTTGGTGCACTTCCATGCGAAAATCGGTTGACACTCAACATCACTCTATAGTGCCTACCAGACATAACGTCAAAGTCAAATGTTTTATTTGTATTATTAGACTGAAAAGTCAACAGTACCAAAATGTGTCATAATAATATGGAGACGAGGCGTTGCCCCGTTGTGTTGTTTGCCCCGGACGTTGCTGATGTCCATGGGCGGTGGTTACCACTTACCATCAGGTGGGCCGCCTGCTCGTCTACCACTGTAGGCAATAAAAAAAAACGAGCCGGTAAGAAACTCCAGACCAAATTAACTCTTTTAAGAAAATCATGGTCATAATGTTTTTACGCGGATAAATAACAATAAGGTAAATGATGAACATGTTCATAAGTGTGATTTATCAAAAATGGGCATTTTAGCTCCCCAAGCCTTTAAACGTCATTCCAGAGTACAAGACATGTTATCTTATAAATGCAGTCTGTCTATTTGTCAGCATTTAATCCCGTCACAAAGGAGTGAAATACAAAGACACAGTTCAGATAGCTGACGTCACAAGTACACAGTGTTCTTGTATAAGAATTGGTACTTAGCTAAGAGATAGTATACCTAAGTACACTCATCAGAGTTCGTGCAGATCCCGCGTTTCAGTTTAACCCCCGACGCAAAAACGACGGGTTGTTATAAGATTGACGTGACTGTGTGTGTGTGTGTGTGTGTCTGTCTGTGGCATTGTAGCTACTGAACGGATGAACCGATTTTGATTTTGTTTTTTTTTATTTGAAAGGTGAATTAGTCGGGAGTGTTCTTAGCTATGTTTGATGAAAATCGGTCCAAAATGGCCGCCGCCACAAAATAGCGAATTTCACAAATCCCTCAATATGGGTATCAAATGAAAGGGCTTAACGAGGAGAATACTATACAGTATACACTATAAAATTTCAATTCCACGATGGCCGCCACTACACAATGGAAAATTACATTTCGTGTCGGGGGTTTTCAAAATTTTTAATTTAGGTTAGGTTAGGCTATAGACGAAGTAATTGTTAATGGCAATAGGCTTGCCCCTATTACATTACATGGGACCCAAACATCCTGGCGAACTGTGGGTGTATAGTGTGTATGTGTTTCGACTAACCTGACATTTGTAAACGTCAAATTTGTCGAATGCTTATGTCGTTTCCAGACATTTTGTTTAAATTCGTTGGATTGCAACTTGGCTAGGGGTGCTAGACAAGTTGCAATTTGAAATTCGAATCGACAAACGAATACAAAGATAATTGTGTATGGAACTGACATTAGTGACAGCCCGTTTTGTCGAAAGCTTGTGTCATTTTTATACATTATCTTTCTATTTGTTGTCAATTCGAATGTCAAGTTGTCTACAAACCTAGGTCTACTAGTCTACTAAAGATAATTGATAAGTAAATGTTTTGCGTACCAAACCAAACATTTATATCAACAAAATCGAATCCCAAGATGCACTGTTACATCTTTTAAAATTCCGCAAACCCGGGTACACGACAGTGCACCCGTCAAGTTTAACTCCGCATCGCCACGTTAAAAGCAAGTTGCACTATGTTCCCAGAATAGTGTTAAATGTCTAAATGCTTTTAGAGAGCACTGCCGTTAGTTTGTTTCGCGAATAACTTCTGTTATTTTAACTGTGTTATTGTTTTGTCAACATTATGCTTTTAACTTTAATATGATGGGTTGCCCTTGCCTGCAGTACTTTGGTCTAGCAGATAAATAAATAAATATCTTGGGACATTTTTTTACACAGCACCATCTAGTCCCAAATTAAGCAGACCTTGTACTATGGGTACTAGACAATGGATATAATACTTTTTTTTTGTAAATACATACGTATAATATATAAGAAACACCCAGACAAACACAAACACAGACACAGACACGAAACTGTCGGTTTGCCTGGGTCTAGAACATAAGTGACCTGTACCGGACTGATTACTATCCTAATCGTTTTGAAAGTAAAACACTCGACACTCGGATCTGTGTATAGGGTGTATTTATTGTAATACCGTGTTATATTCAAATTCAAATTCAAATTCAAAATATTTTATTTCAATTAGACCATATAAATAGGTACTTTTGAAACGTTAAACTAGTTGCACGGTTCCAAAAAAGTGGGTCTTATGGAGAAGAGCCGGCAAGAAACTCCATAGATACTCTTTTAAAAAAATATATGTGTGGTAACAGTAACAATTGTTGTGAATAGTAATGAGGATGATGCAGTTTGATGTGTAAATTCAGAGATTAAAGAGTACGTAAGTATTAGAATTGAAATTAGTGCCATAGCAATTAGAGCCGACCAGTCCCGACAGACAGCACTCGTTCACGAGCATGACGTGTGTATCGGCGCCGTTTGACTCAACCATGTTGCAGGGAATAAAACGACCCGACACACAACGCCACCATCAGCAGGACATTTAAGTGAGAATGACAGGCTCAGACTGCGGGGCTAGTTATATTTATGTAACATCTAAGCCTGCAGAGTACTCATACTTTACAGTTCATATTGTTAATTTCTCAATAATAAAAGATTTACGGTTAAAATATATCTCAATTTAAAAGTTCGCAGGTAAAAAATTTAATGTTACAATATAAGATATAATTAATCGGTATAATTATTGCAATGTCAAGTTATAAATTATTGCAATGTCAAATAGTAATAATAAAATAAAAATAAAAATATATGTCAGCCTGAAATGTTGTAATTATGGAGTCAATAGCCCGGTTCATTGGAACAGTTCAATCCCAAGCATTTTTGTCGTCTATATAATCTTTCACTGTGTAAAAACCTTTAAGACATAGCTTCTGCTTGACAACAGATTTAAATTTGTTCAAGCTTAGATTTTGAATATTGCTTGGGATTTTATTGTACAAGCGTATACACTGGCACTTGAACGAATTACTTATCTTTTGGAGCCTAGTTGAAGGAACAATAAATTTATTTTTATTCCTTGTATTAATATTATGTGTATCACTACGTTTTTTAAAAAGATTAATGTTCTTATGAGTATACAATAAATTTTCATAAATGTACTGTGATGGAACAGTCATAACATTAATCTCCTTAAATTTATCCCTCAGTGAATATCTGGGTCTTAAATTATAAATTGACCGAATAGCTCTTTTCTGCAGTACAACAATAGTTTGTTTGTCGGCCGCATTTCCCCACAACAAAATACCGTACGACATCACACTATGAAAATAACTGAAATAAACTAGGCGCGCAGTATCTACGTCAGTTAAGCAACGTATTTTTTTGACTGCGTATGCTGCAGAACTGAGCCTTTTCGACAACTTATCTATATGTGGGCCCCACTGAAGTTTTGAATCTAAGGTGATGCCTAAAAATACAGCAGTGTCCACAAGCTCCAATTCTTTGCCATTTATAAGTACACTGGTTTTCACCTGTTTTACGTTAGGTGTTGTAAACTTAATACATTTCGTTTTATTTTCATTTAAAAGTAAGTTGTTAGCATTAAACCAGTGTACTACTTTAGAGAGAGCACTGTTTACATCGTCGCTAACCATTTGTTGACGTTTGAATTTAAACAATAGTGATGTATCATCAGCAAACAGGACTATCTCATGATTATCCCTAATTAGATAAGGTAAGTCGTTTATATAAACTAAAAATAAAAAGGGGCCAAGAATTGAGCCCTGCGGCACTCCCATAGTAACTACAGACCCGGAAGATCGATTTCCGTTAACGTCCACTCTCTGAATCCTATTACCCAGGTATGAGATAAGAAGATTCAGAGAAGTGTTTTTAACGCCATAGTGGTGTAACTTCCTGATCAATGTTTCGTGAACCACGCAATCAAAGGCTTTAGATAAATCGCAAAAAATGCCCAAGGCATCGCATGATTCCTCCCACATGTCAAATATATGACCTAAAAGTTCAACTCCGGCATCGGTAGTTGAACGACCCCTCGTGAAACCGAACTGTTTAACCGAATGTAACATTTTATTTTTGTTAAAGAACCTTTGCATTTGTTCTAATAAGAGCTTTTCGAAAATTTTACTAAAAGTAGGCAGCACGGATATTGGTCTAAAATTAGTGGGGTCAGTTGTGCTGCCTGATTTAAACAAAGGTATTATCTTGCTGTTTTTCATAAGATCAGGAAATTTACCAACGTCAATACAATCATTAAAAATAACGGTTAGGGTAGGTGCCACAATGTCAATGATTGATTTGGTAACGTCAACAGAACTACCCCAGAGGTCTGAAGTTTTCTTCACATTTAACATATTGAATGCTTTAATTATATCCTTACAGTTTACATGATTAAATTGGAATTCATTATCACTAGCTTTTACATTTTCCATAAGTATAGATTCTGCAACAGTGGGTGATGAGTTTAAGAATTTAGTTGTTGAAACAGGAATGTCCGAGAAAAACTTTTCGAATGCTGTGGCTACTTCTAAATCTGATTTAATTATATAGGGTTTAGCTAAGTCAAGATGATGACTACGTTATCGCTCAGCCATCCCTGACGCCGTCATATATATAGCAGATAGCAGTGATAGCCTACGGGTATGACCACTGGACTGTGAAGTCAAAGGTCTCAAGTTCGAATCCAAGGTACGCACCTCTGACTTTTCGAAATCAAGTGCGTAATTTTATTATCACTCGCTTTAACGGTGAATTTACATAAATTACTACACTACTACTACACAAATACTATTGGGAGAGTTGCTGCCGATTCGGAGGCAGTAATCGATAAAACATTTGAGCCATCTCCGATGTGGGGTCAGCCAACACACGTTGGATAACTACAACATCGGTCCGATTAAGATTAAATTTTTTCAGCAGTAACTCTCTTTCCCCCTTATTCCTGACACACTCCATAAGCAAATGTTGCACATCTTCAACTTTACTTTACTTTACTTTTTACGGATTTTATCGTGTTATATTGATATTATTTTAAAAATATGTAAAAAGTAGTTTCATTTCAATGTCTAGTATTCGCTTAAGTGTCAGAAATCAGTACACAGTTACAAAGTTACAGGTTCAACTGAACCTGACAGGTCTTGCTTTTCCAATTATATTATCTTGTCTTACGGGGGCTGGTACAACCAGCAACACTTCGACCCAATGGGATCTTTTGTGTTGTCCCCATTACCGTATATTCCTTACTCTTTGAAGACGTGGTTTACGAAGGCGGCTAACCCACTGAGAGGAAGGAACCTAAAATCTTCCGGCTTCGGGTACCCGTTGCCGAGAAGACTCATCCGTTTCGTCGCCAGGACGTCACAATCGCACAGGATGTGCTGCATAGTTTCCTTGAATTCACCACAGGCTCTGCAGTCATTGTTCAAAGCTAGCTTCATTTTATGGAGCATGTCATTAGTGGTGTAGTGCCCTGTAAGAGCTCCAATGACAGCTCGGGCTTTGTCTCTTCTGTTGCTCAGAACGAATTTCGAGACTCTTGTGGTGCTGCAGCCGAGGAAACGTCGTGAGTGTTCTAACCCTAGGCTGTTGTTCCACTCCTCTATGCGTTTCATATCGGCATAGTCCTGTAAGGCCTTTTTAATGGTGCATGTTGGTAGCCCCATGCATGGTTCTGGTCCAATCATTGCATTCGCTGATCCTGTTCTAGCTAACTCGTCAGCCTTCTCGTTTCCTTCGATGCCCTGGTGCCCCGGGATCCATACTAACTGCAGATTGTTCCTGCGGCCAAGCCTGTTTAGCGTTTTAATGGCATTGAGGACCAGTCTAGAGTTAACTTTGTAAGAAGTTAGGGCCTTTATTGATGCCTGACTATCACTTAGAATATAGATCTTTTTATTTTCTATGTTCCTTTTTATGTTTTCGTCTGCACAAGCGATGATGGCATACATCTCAGCTTGAAAGACCGTGGTGAATTTACCTAAGCTGCTCCATATTTGTTGCGACTTTGAGTAAACTCCTGCTCCAGTACCAGATTCTGTTTTCGAGCCGTCTGTGTACCATATTAGGCTGTCCGTGTTTGGCGACAGTCCTTGTTTCCATTCTTCCCTTGTGGGGACGTACGTTTTGAAATTCCTTTTGAAGATTTTTATTGACGTCATTGCGTCATTCGGCATGTTCATCTTCCTTAGGAGTTCTTTGTCAAGCTCCATTCTTGTGTGCTTTGTGATCGGCATGTTGCTATGCCATACACCTGTTACCTTTAGCCAATTATAACTTAAGACTTTAATGTCTGTGGTTTTTCTGTTTATTCCTTTCTGTTCCTAACAAAAGAAACGAAGCCTTCCGGTTTAAGTATAAGCAAGAATACTTTGAAGACATGGTCTCAATGACAGCGATAAGCGAGAAGTGATAGAGGGGGAGAAGTGATATAAACACCGGTTGATAGAGCTTTGTTACTCCGTTTAGAACGTAATTTTCTTTATTTTTAAGCGAGATGCCCGAGGCTGTTTTGAACGCCCAATTAAAGCTGTTTCGTTGGCCCTTGTTTTCGCTCCCGCCTCGTTCATCGCTGTGATTGAGACCACACCCTTAGCAAAGTCTTTGAAGATATTTTTTATACCAAAAAGGTTACTCATATGTGATCAATCAGACGTGAAAACCTTTGTACTGGCGAAATAACAACTTATTTGTTACGTTGTGCCAAAGGAAAATGGGCTTTATGATAATGTCAAAGGAATTGTTGTTGATTGTGTAAAAGTGGGGCAAAAAATAAAATGTCAATGCTTATATTTATAGAAATGGGGCGCGCTGTATATAAAATGTTAGCCATAATTATAAAGGTGACATAAAAAGCCTCTACGACAGTAATAGAATATTTTTAATAACATAACATAGATAAATATTTTTTAACTACAGCTTGATATACTCTTATTCTTATTAGATAATACTCTTTATTAACATTTAATTAAAAGTACTTTAAATTAATAATTGATTAATTTAAATGGAGAGGTAAATGAACACATACGAAGCGAAAGTGGTGTAGTGTAGTGCCAGGATCGTAGCAAGTAGAAATCTATAGTCTCTTTTTAATGAAGGAAAATATCGGCTGGCGGGCACGATTCGAACCTGCGTCTTCTGGTTCGGTACACCAGACGCTTTGACCACTAAGCCACCGCTCGCCCCGCTCGCCAATGTCGCTCGACATTGTCATTTCTATAATACACGGTGGAAGGGATATCGACGCCCATCCGAATACCCCCCTGCGTTGAAATTTTCCGTAACTTTTTTCATCAATTTTTCATTTTTTTCTGCAGTTTTTTTTACTTGAACGTGTAAAACAACATTATTTCTATCTATACAAATTAGACTTATAATTAAAAAAACATTATTTCATTTATTTTACCACGGAGAGTTGTAATCACGCTTTTAGCAATACACAGCGCGCTCAAAAATGTCAATATCTGTAATAATCGATCATTTTCTACATGAATGACCTAGGTCATTTTATTTTTGACCCAGAGTGAAACCTTGTCACGACGTTTGTGCGTCGATGTACCTTACAGTTTGTATATTTTTTTAATTATTATATCGATACTTACGCAATATCTTAGATCCGCCGAAAAAATGGACCTCTAATGCCGATTTTCCGGTATCCATTTTCAAAATTGCTGCGAAGTTAAAACACTGCGTGAAAATTATTTAATTCTCACCGTTGTCGAGCAATATTTTTAAGCTGTTAGTAGACGGTTCAGTTTTTGTTGATCATTTTTATAATTTGGCATGCCTTTTAACTAGTTCCATAATAAAAACGGACACTAGGACCTCTAATACCGAAAAATCTACAAAAAAGCCAAAAAGTGAAGGTTTTTTTAAATCAATCTTTAAAGTTCAATGTCTCTGTAACGGTTAAGTTTCGGACACCATATCTCAAAACTAAATCCATCTGAAATGCCCTGAATAATAACGTCCTTTAACACGTAGGGTGCGATTAGTATCAGAATTGAGCGATCGGATGATTACTGCGTATGCGGGAGTGAAGAGATCAGTCTCTCTCTTTTTGCTGAAGTAGTATTTCATACAAATGTAGGAAGTAGAACGAGACAAATATAGTGTGCTGTTTTTATACTCAAATAGTACTCTCTAGCCTTACTTAAGAAGTACGAATCATTTCTGATGCGCAGACGCACTGAATTAAAATATTTTAACTAGGGTGCGGTTACGAATCATTTCTGATCGTACTGTAGTATTACGGTAATAATTGTAAATTGGCATTAGTGCTGTCTTGATTTTGCACTCTGAAAGGTCGTGTGCTTGCGTGTCTCTGCATCGCTACCAGTATGAAGCGGTCCCGTAGAATATTAGATCGTGTTTTTGAAGAATACGAAAATAGAGGTGAACAGTCTTCCGGGAATTCCGTGCAGCATCAGAAACCTATCATTTTGCAAGATGTACAAATACAAAAACCTACAAAATTACCATCAACAACTATAGAAAGTAGCCAGAAGTCACAATTTAGACAAGTTTATACAATTTGTGTAGAGTGTGAAAAATCAATGTGTCTTAACTGTTTCAACACATATCATTCCAATATATAATAAAATAAAAGTTGTCGATGGTAGATAGGAGTTTTATTTCACATCACTAGTCCTTTGTCGATAACATTTTAAATACTTGCGGCACGTATCAGTTCTGATTCGTAAACTATGAATATGATGACTACACACCTGCTATACGAATCAGTATTGATACATAACTTTGACACCACATAGCCACGATAGGACTCATACAAGCCCCGTGCTACAAAAGTAGGGTCTACTTCTATTCATATAGATGCCATTTTGGCACAAAAAATAAAAAAAAATAAAAAAATAACCTATAATTCAGATTCTTACAGATGTCTTACGTTACTGGTCAGAAATGATGCGTACCGCAGTTATAACAAGTCTCTGACGAATCAAATTTGCTTCGTATCGCAAATAGGGATGTTTTTGAAATCCACGCTTAGCACTTAACGTGTTAATATTCAGTACGACTTTCGCTGTAACCCTGTTGGTAGTCTGAATAAATTGTACTACTTATTGACATCTATGCTATATAACAACATAATAAAATTCTGCCCTATAAAAATAGTTACAAATAAACTACGGATCGAGAGCTATAGAGCGTAAAATATTGCTTGTTGTATGTTACTATGCTAAAGAAATAACTATTCCTAGATTTGTAACTGCCTTGACACTAAATAAAAAAGAAGAATATTTATTTGTAACACCTATGAGTTCAAGGAGAGTTGCCTCGTTAGCTTAGAGATCAGAAGCACGACTGCTAGATTCTTGGTTCGATTCGCAGATTGGAAAAGTGTTGAAATAAAACTACTTTTTACGGATTTTATCGCGTTATATTGATATTATTTTAATCCCGACGTTTCGGACCCTTTACAGCGTCCATGGTCACGGGTGACTGTAAAGGGTCCGAAACGTCGGGATTAAAATAATATCAATATAACGCGATAAAATCCGTAAAAAGTAGTTTTATTTCAATGTCTAGTATTCGCGTAAGTGTCAGAAATCAGTATGGAAAAGTGTTATTTATTTCTATGAAGTTCTCAGTAGGAGTTTGGTGTTGGATTTGTGCCCGGTTACTGGCAATAATCTTGCTGTTATTACATGGGATCTAAACATATCGGCGACCTTAGAGTGTATAGGTTATCATCTTCATAAAAGCAAAAGGTCCACTGCTGAATCAAGCCTGTCCATATTGCTATTGCTGTTTCTTAGTTTAATTCCCGTTTTTGCAACATTTTTAATTGATACTACGCTCCTATTGGTCGTAGCGTGATGATATATAGTCTATAACCTTACTCGATAAACGGGCTATCTAACACTGAAAGAATTTTTCAAATCGGATTTGTAGTTTCTGAGATTAGCGCAAACCAAACAAACAAACTCTTCAGCGTTATAATATTAGTATAGATAGGTTTGCGCTTGACCTCAACTTGCCTTAAGCAACAATGTGGTCTAAGGGGGCGTCCATAAATTACGTGAGGTGTTTTTTTAAACTTTCTATCCCTCCCTCCCCCCCCCTGGTGAGATGTCGTCAGATTTTATTCAACCCCCTCCCCATCCCCCAATCTCACGTGAGATTTTTCTTACGTAAACCCGAAGGATTGTTATTGTAAAAAGAAAAAAAAAATGCTTCGTGCTTTTATTTACGACTAGTTAAGACTAGTAATCAATATTGCTGAAAGTTTAATTATAAGTGTAATAAAAATAGTGTAATTGTTTTTTATTTCAATCAGAAAAAAAATTGCGTGATATTTGCCGAGACCCCCCTCTCTCCAACGTAAGATTAGATGAAATTTGACTCGACCCCCTTCCCCACCTTAAACATCTCACGTATTTTATGAACGCCCCCTAAGATGGAGCGCGTTTACTTAGAACAAAAATATCACTCGAGCCAAGTCTATTTCCACATAGGAACGTAACTAATGAAGTAAACACTCATTAACGCGAGTGGTCCAAGGTTCCCCCTATCTCCGTACATCTTTGTTATCTGGGAAACAACTCGGAAAATCAGTTGTCGCCTACGACGGATCCTGGATCAGATAATTACAAAGTGTAATTAATTACATGTGATAGGAAAAGATTAACAGGGCAGAACTAACAGGCTAGACAAGTTGCATTTTGACATTTGAATCGACAAACAAAATGTATGGAAATGACACAAGCTTTCGACAAACCGGGCTGTCACTAATGTCATTTCCATACATTTTGTTTGTCGATTCGAATGTCAAAATGCAACTTGTCTAGCCCCCCAGATGATAATGGTAAAAGTATATGTATATAATGGTTCTCTTAATGAAAAATAATAATAAACAAATCGTGCTAATAATTATTGTAAATGTCAGTTTGTGAGGATGTATGGGTGAATAGATGTTTGTTACTCTTTTACGCAAAAACTACTAAATGGGTTTCGATTAAACTTTACACTGTTATTGTTTATAAATCAGAATAACATATAGGATAAAGAGATATTGGGAAATTCTCACGGTATTGGGAAAAAAATATGAACGCCCGTAACACCCGGGGAACAGCTAGTAATAAATATTTTAAGACGTTGTATTTTTCATAGCATATAGGCAGTATGCTTACTCATCCCCATACGAGGCAAAAGTCAAGGCAAGCGCCGTTTATAGTCTGGTAGAGTCCAAAATACCCAGTCGACAATTTCAAGTAGACCAAAAAATGCAATCTCTACTTACTTGGATATAAAACACAGCAAAAACAAAATCATTATGTTCAATAAACATTTTATTATTTGCCAAAATTAATTAATCCAAAAAAAAGCCAAAGTGAGATAGAAGATGGTCGTTACCACTGTCCGTTTGGGTGTCTTCATCAATTTACTCCAGGTTCGATTGATGGTGCAGGTTCTGTTGGAGATGGTGTGGCTGCTGATTCAGGTTCCGGCGATTTAGGGCATTCAGGTTGACCCCATTATGATTGGGCACGCTGTTCTGATTGGGCACGTTGTTCTGATTGGGTCCATTGTTATTGTTACCTCTACGCAATTCCAAATAATCCTGATGATGGTCAACCTCAGCAGGATCGAGCAGGTACCCGTAATGTTGCAGCAGTGGCAAATAGGACCGCTGGTTCACGTGTACGCGATCCACAGGACTGGTAAGCACAGTTTGCAGGGCCATGATGATGCTGAGACCAGTCAGTAACTTGAACATGTTGCTTTGGAATTCAACTTGATAACGTACTGAACTGAAGAAACTGTTCTGCTATCCAATGCCTCTACGAAATTTTCAACTGCTTATATACTATGTAGATTATAATCGATTTGTTATATCGCACACTATCGATTAGACACGTTCCGATTATGGTGTTGTTTTCACTTTAATGGAGCAAATAATTGAAAATTTAAGAAATTGTTTGATTTTGATACGGTTGTTTGAATAAAGTATTCAAATGCAGAAGTTTAACTATGGACGAATTTATTTTTTAACTTAAGGTTGCAGTTTTTATAATGTAGCCCCTGCACTCGGGGGAATAAGACAGTATCGCGAGTCGAGTACGAATTTGTCTCTCGAGTGACTCGAGTAATTTTACTCGAGTTCCAATCGACGAGTGACTCGTGATCGTGATAGAATGGAACAGTCGGGTGGATTTAAAAAAAGAGTTTGTTGAAACTCCTGACTCATTTCACTCGAGTTTCAATCGAGTGGACGAGTGACTCGAGTGGGTTCGTGAGGGAACGAAACGGTCGGGTGGATTTCTAAAAAAAATTCACTGAAACTCGCTACATCAATTAGCAATTCCTGACTAGCATTATGAAAGTGAGAGAGTTTGGACATTGTAATTTTGACTCGAGTCAGACTGCTCACTGCACTCGAGACAATATTTTTCACTGGACTCGTACTTATCTGGATGATCTGAAGTCTGGAAGATCGAAGATTTTTAGAAAAGTATTCATTCCTGAATATTACTGTGCTCGTTGTTTTTACATTATGGAGCATTCACATCATAATTCTTTAAATTGGTTACTCAAAACATTGAATAATCATATCAAGTCATGCCCAGATATTCGTCATTTTGAATGACAGCTGGACTAGACTAGTATTGAGGTAACAACGATAGCGTATTCATGTCTAAAAAATCTACTCTAAAATGCTCAAAATTCTAATCTAAAATCTAGTTTTTACATCGCGCCAACAAGTGAGTTCTGTGATTATTCGGTGTTGTTATTTTAATATAGAGTTAAAATAACTGTATTAATTTTATAATTTAAGTTAATAATTCCTTGTCACTATGTTTTCTGATTTATTAGGTTATTTTTTTTACTTTATCTTATTTAATATCTGTAAGTAGGTAGGTATAATGTTTATAATTTTATTAATTAATTAATAAATAAATATCTTGAGACATTTTTACTGGTGGTGCTGTGTAAAAATGTCCCAAGATATTTATTTATTTATTTAGTTACTGTAATAAATTATAACTTTTGTAAAAGTGCACCGATTTTACTGAAATATAGCTTAAATGTTGTCCAAAGAGACGAAGAATTCTATTAAATCAATTGAGTGGTTATGATTTGTTTCGCGTAGAAACATACACACAATTCAATTGTTATTATATGTATTAAATAAGTACAATTTAACTATTTTCGCTTACTTACGATAAGAGACTATGATCGCTACGCTTGATGCCTTGGGTTCCATTCCCGTGTCGAGCAAGTTATTGGATTTTTCTGTGTAATTCCCAGTAAAAGCTCTGAGTCTGGATTTGATTAGGCCCGGTTGATGGCAACAAGCTCTCTTCTATTACATGGGACCTAAACATATCGGACGACGGCTGTTTCTTTTTTATGGTCTTATGAAAAAGTTGACCATAAATGGAGCCGATTCTCAAAAACAAAACAAAAATCGGTTAACAATCAAGAGAGTTGTAAGTATTTTAATCTAATGTTAGACAGAGTGCGTACTATATTGGACTGTGACGTTAAAAGCTGCGTGCGGCTAAGCGAAAAAGGGACAGAGCATACCCCCTTGATCCCCACCAAAAACTTTAAACTCTTATATCTTAGAACTTTATTAGTCGATTTCAATTATTGTTTTAGTATTTAACTTATAGTTAATTCTCCTTTTTATTAAGCCTAATTTTAAACAAATCTAACTCCAGTCAATTACTCTAAACCTTCGGGAAATGCAGGTATGGTTGTAAGACCTTGTTGTAATGCTTTTTAAAATATATCGTTTTATTTCTCCATTGTCGCCACGGTTATCACCGTGAAAGTGATTATCGCTAATAGGCACATTATATCATGTTATTTCGCGTATATCATTCGTCTCACATTTAATATACCTTGTACTAAACAATAATAACTATTAAATTAATTTTATTTAAATACTATTAAATTAATTTTATAAAATGTATGGGTTTTTGGTGAAATGTATGGCTTAAACAGCGTGATCTGCTCTACTCTGTGTTTGGAGTTCGACTCCACGTCTAACTAAGTATTTTTTACATACCATCTCCAATCCACTCAAGAACCTTTCTACCCCAGCGGTAGTGATGTGACTCGAGTCACTTTTACTCGAGTGACTCGGACTTGAGTCAAAATTACAGTGCTCCGGACTTTCTCACATTCTTATTAAAAAAATTGGTGATTGGGTATGAAGATTTTGAGCGACCTTGAGAGGCTGGGGTCAGTATTAGGTAGACCTGTGTTACAGATCACCAGGCTCTCACCACTTGGACGAAACTTAGTGATAATTTCTATATTTTAGGCAGTACTTATTTATAGTTATAGAATTTGGAGCCAGAAATAAAATAACAACTTAGCATTGAAATAAAACTACCCTTCCCTTTATAGTCACTCTTTGATGATGATAATGATATCATCTCACCTATATTCTCCGAAAGGTTAGACAGAGGTGTACTAATTTACACCCACAATCATAGGGGTGAGCCTATTGCTATTATCCGTGTACAAATCCAAACTCCAAGTTGCTACTGAGAAATTCATTAAAAAACTGAAGTCGCGCTAATAATTATTAGGGTAATTATCATAGTTACTACCTTGCTAGGCTCGAAGCCCCTAGGTTCGTTTCCCAGGTCGAGCAAAGTATTAATGAGTATTGCTATGAAATTCTCACTAGCAACTCGGAGTTTGGAATTGTGTCCTGTGAATATGTCTGGCCCCCTATTACATGGGACTATACATATCGGCAAACTGTGAGTGTACATTGGTACATATCTGCCTAGCCCTGTGGGAGATACAGGCGTAATAGTATGTTTATCTAAGTAACTATATGCACGGTTCTCGCCAAACTTATTGTCCGGCTTGAAGTTGGCACGAGCTAACTTCAACCCGGCCGTAAAAATCGGAGAAAGAAAAATATTGTATTAAAATTATTTAAAACGACAGCCTACGACTTGAATTTTCGTTTTTATTTATTATAGTCTAATATTTTTTTCTTTATTCGATTTTTACGGACGAGTTAAAGTTAGCTCGTGCCAATTTCAAGCCGGACAAAAAGTTTGGCGAGAACTGTAACTTACTTTAACCCCATTCTCAATAACACAAACACTTTTGCCGCACCATTTCGTGATCAAAATAACCCTTACGTTGCTACCGCAGCCCATTATCGTTGCATGCCGGCAAAATCCTGAGGCGCGGCCGAATCTCGGCAATAAACGCTAATACGATGAAAGTGCCAAATTATGTTGAGGGTTAAGGGGCAAACGATCTGAAGGTGTTGTAATTATGTTTATTTTTTATGATTTTATTTGGTTTAAAGGGTTTGCTTTGTACTGATTTCTGACACTTACGCGAATACTAGCCATTGAAATAAAACTACTTTTTACGGATTTTATCGCGTTATATTGATATTATTTTAATCCCGACGTTTCGGGCCCTTTACAGCGTCCATGGTCACGGGTGACTAAGGTGGTAGGCGTTGACGTTTCAATTACTAACAGCTACCCTACATATTTGCATTGTATTTAAATCAACAGCCTATTATCTGTCCCACTGCTGGGCACGGGTTTTCTCTCATAATGAAAGGGGTTAAGCTATAGTAGGGTACAGTCCAGTGCAGGCTAGAAGACTGCACACATACCATCACGCCTATATTCCCCGAAGGGGTAGGCAGAGGCGTATCAATATAAATAAATAAATAATAAATAAAATAAAATAAAATCTTTTTATTTCAGACATTAGTCCATAATGGGGTGTTAGTAAAAAACGACTTTATAAAAATTGTGATACATAAAAATCCTCATAAAAATTAAACAATTACATAAAGAATTAAAATAATTATTAAAAGATGATTAAAAATCAATTAAAAATCTAAAAAGATACATTTAAAATTAAAATTCACATAAAAAAATTACATTTATAAATTAAAAATTACAATAAATGAATTAAATTAAATTATTAAAAATTTATTAATTTAAGTTTTTGCCACCCTCTGGGGCCCACCATATACACCCACATTTCACTGGTATGTTTAATTCCATGAAATAGAGGGTGAGCCTATTGCTTGAGACTTCACATGCCGTCGAGAAAATCTCTCAGGCATGCAGGTTTAATCACAACGTTTTCTTTCATCGTAAGCTTAATTTATAAAAAAACTGTTTGTATTTATTGTTATCACACGGAAGATTTCGCTATTTTATTTTAAAAAATATGAGTGTCTTACATTTCTGCCTACCCCTGTAGGAAAAAGGCGTAAGTGTATGTATATATAAATATTTTTAACCCCCGATGTAAAAATGATGGGGTTATATAAGTTTGACGTGTCTGTGTGTTTCTGTCTGTGGTATCGTAGCTTCCGAACGGATGAACCGATTCTGATTTTGTATTTTTTTGTTTGAAAGGTGAATAAGTGAATAAGTTTGGTATGTATTTATTTTAAAATATTACTTTCTGTAGTTTGAATGTTCTGTTCACCTTCTAGTTTTAAGAAAGACCAAAAAACAACTCGATATGGTAAAGTGCGGCTCATTACTATCAAAGTGTCGCGTCGACGTCGGCACAATTACCAACTTCAATGTTAATTGTGTCAAACGCTTCAAACAATACGTCATTTACGTGTCAATACTTATTGGTTGAGTACACTGAGTAAGGAGAAGGGTTAACTAGTGAAGGAATCTTGAGAGCTTCATTCAAAACCCTGCCCGATCCGTGAAGGTTATTAGGTATCGATATTAGATTACATTTATGTGTTTCTGTTTACAATAAAAGTAATTATTTTCTTATAAATTAAGAAAACTTAGGTACATAGCTACTGGGGCAATTGTCACAGGTGCCAAATATACCACTGCAGGTGAAAGTGCTGTTATATTCAAAAATGTTTACGATATAAATATTTTATGTTTTTTTTATTTTATACGGTACTAGCTTCCCGCCAGCGGCTTCGCCCGCGTGGTATGTTATTATACATATAAACCTTCCTTAAGAATCACTCTATCTATTAAAAAAACCGCATCAAAATCCGTTGCGTAGTTTTAAAGATCTAAGCATACATAGGGACAGACAGACGGTGGATAGCGAGTTTATTTTATACTATGTATTGATATACAGGGTGGAAGGAACATCGACGCACATCCGAATACCATGAGTTCAGTACATGATTCTAGACCCTCCTGCGTTGAAATTTCCGGTAACTTTTTTCATCAATTTTTTCTGCAGTTTTTTTTACTTGAACGTGTAAAAAAAGATTATTTCTATCTACCCGACGTTTATGCGTCGATGTCCCTTCCACCTTGTATATACACAGTTGCCATCCCTCGAGGATAATGGAATGCTGGTATAAGTAATAAATGTGTGTAACTTATAAAAAATACAACATACCATCACGCCTGTATTCCCTACAGGGTAAGGCAAAGGTGTACCTACTGCTCTACGACCACAGTTTGCCAGTATGTTTAGGTCCCATGTAATAGATGCATTCATCATCATCATCATATCAGCCAAAAGAAGCCCACTGCTGAACAAATGCCTCCCCCATAGACTTCAACCGGGACCGGTCGTATGCCGCCCGCGTCCAACGACTCCCAGCGACCTTTACCAGGTCGTCGGTTCATCTCGTTGGAGGCCGTTCCACACTGCGCTTTCAGGTGCGTGGTCTCCACTTAAGAACCTTTCTGCGGGCATGAACCCAATGCCGATTTCTGGACCAGAAGGATCGGCAGCAGTGTCCTGAGGAATAACACCTATAGAAAGAAAGACAGAAAAGAAGACAGAAAAGAAGACAGAAAATTTAATCGATACAGTACATTAAAGATAAAATATTAAGTAAAAAAATATTTCATAATTTTATTGTCAGCACTGCATCAAACAGGGTCCCAGTTCAGCTTGTGTCGGGCAGGTTAACCCGACGCTGGTTTTCAACTAAGCGCTTTGTGGTGACGCACGGACGTCATCAATTTCATTTTGTGTTGTGTGTGTATTGTGTTGTTTATTGTGAAGTGTCTCTGAGATGTGATGTGTTAAGAATGTGAGATAATTTACATATAAGTACTTAGATATAATACTATACTGCGCTCACCAGCTCACCCGCTTGGCAGGCGGGTCCTGTCAAGCGGGCAATCATCCACAAAGCAATCACCCTTCAAATGACACAAACGAAAAACCGGCGCCTATTACTATTAGTCGGGCACAAATCCACACACCACTGAGAATTTCATAGAATTTTCTTAGTTTCATTCGCTTACGACCATTCCACTAATGATAAAGTGTGCAGAATCAAAAAATTGTTACACATTAGACTAAGTAGGTATACAGATTTTCTGATATGGAATTTAATTCACTAAGCACTTAACATACGTCGTTGCAAATAAATACCGTTAGATAACGCAATTTTGTGTAAGGGTGTTTTTCTTTTACAATGATTTAACGGTAGTTATATATTATATATAATGGAATAGAAAATAACACGGCAAAACCAGATTTTTAGGAATTTGAGACGAAACAGGAATCGCTTAAAAAACCACTCTTGCAATAACAAGACAAATGCGATAGTCATGTTTTTATTTCGAATAAGCTTTTACAAGCATTTATGAAACATTAAATGATTCTAAGTGCTCGGTTCCAAAAAGTTCATCATAAGGAGAAGAATTCGGCAAGAAATTCCATGGACACCCTTGCAAAATAAGAGTTGTTAAAATTTTTGACTGGTACAATATTGCGACAACAGGATATTGTGTGGACACTGTAGGTTAATGTATGTATGTATGTATCTTTAATAAAACTTTCAAAATTACATAGTTAAGCAAAGCCCCACAAAACCTAAATAGAAAACTAAACTAATTATAAAAATAGATTTAGCTTAATGCACTAAATATGGAAACAACTTAGTTGTAATTCTATAATGGCTACTTAACCAATGTAAAACAATTTCTGCAATGGTAACAGAAAGTATGACTGTAGGTAGGTAGTATCAAGTAGGTTTACTGTTAAAGGCTCGTCTTCGAGTTTCCTATGACTTATGTCATAGCTGAGAGCTGTATAAAAACGGAAACGTTTCCAGTATTTATCCGAAAACTCAATCATCCCAATAATAAAAAAAATATATAACTATGTGGAGAATATAATTTCCCTTGGTATGTATTTCTTTCTCTCATAGTCACCAAAACCCCGTGATTTACAGTACTTTAAAACGATGATAAACGCGCATAGTGATTATAACGACAGCAGCTAACAACAGTGGTAAATTATTACGCAGTTCTATTCTATATGTTTTTAATTCTGACTCTAAACATGTCGTAAATTATGGTGTTATCTGTGGTACAAGTTTTGGGCGGTAGCGGGTTAAACGGGTGGCAAAATTTTTCAATTTTTGAACGACTTCAAATTAGTCTCTTTTTTTCTGTTTTCGTCTTTTTTTTTATCATCGTATTCCGAGATAGTTTTTTGGAAATTTGGTTGATGTCTGACCATTGGTTCTGAAAGTACACTACAAAACGATTTATAGGTTTTTTTTTCATAAAAGTAAGTGCAAAAAGGATTACAAATTATGTCGAAAACGGTGATATTTTTTACTCTTATCTTGAAAGCGTTTGACCTTATCTAGGATGCTTGCAAATGCAAATCGGAGTATTACCGTTTGAGAAGCTATTTTTTATAGAACCGAGGCCTAGACAAGTTGTAATTTGACATTCGAATCGACAGCAAAATGTATGAAAATGACATTAGTGACAGTCCGATTTGTCGAAAGCTTGTGTCATTTGCATACATTTTGTTTCTATTCATTTGTCGATTCGAATGTCAAATTGCAACTTGTCTACAGGCGCACTATTGAGTGCTCAAAACTAAAAACAAGTGCTCAAACAGGAATACTCCCAAAAATCGCTCCAGTTTATAAACTGCGCCACCCAAAAATCAACTTAAAGAAACAGTAAATAAACATTATTATTTCTCAATCTGACTTTTGTTGCTTCAACTGTTTATAAGGGCAATCTTTCACTTAAAATAGGCGATATAACTATACTATTGGACTGTGCATTATAATTACTTGTACAAATATTATTGGAGAAAATTATATTTCCTGTGTTTATAAAACTGTTAGTGTATGAGGAATGTGATTGTTTTGTGGTATTATTTTCCGAGAGTCGTAAAAGGTGGTTAAGAAATGCAAGGAAAGTCTTTTTAGTTTTATTTTAACGAAAGCAATAATAGCAACAACATAGGTCTGTACACAAGGAGGACATAAGACTATAAGGTTCTGTTAATATTACTGTAGTACGTTGAAATGAAATGAAATGATATTTATTTCTGTAAGTAGATCCTTTAAAGACACTTTTACAAGTCATTATATATTTTTTTAAATACTAGATGGCGCCGACATTTTCTAAATGGCTATCTCTGAGAAGAAACGCCGAAACAAACTCAGAGAATCATGGTCTCTTTTAAAGTCCAGACAATCGTAGTATATATCGGATATGCGAGTTACACGATGTAGGGCAAAATGTAATGGCCTTTTGATTTTGAGGAAAGAGACACACTTTTGACCAGTCCTAACTGACGGCACGCATCCAACAGACATCGTGTAGCTCAACCATGTCACCGTTACATTGTGTCTCAATGACCTTGTGGTGTAGAACGGCTGAGCGTGATTGTCCCGTGACCGTCAAGTCGTGGACTCAATTCCCAGGCCAAGCAAGTTTTCTAGAAAGGTTTAACAGCTGCACAGAGTTTGGTGTTGTGCCCGGTTATGGGTTTGAGTCATCATTCTCGATGTTAATGTAATTATTATGAAAAGTAGAAACTACTTTTGTTGCTTCTCTTAATCATTCTCCATATTTCACAATAGTACACGATGTAAAGATCAAAGTTGTACTGAACTTTTAATAGCTTCCCAATGGCTCTACAGTATAAAATACAATCTCGTCGACACAGATTCGATGAAAAAGGGAACTAAGGCTGTCCACACAGTGAGCAACTAAATGTGGCACTACATTAAAGTTGCTTACAGCATTGTAGCATAGCACCTTATGCTAGAATTAATTAATAATATTATAATGACAAGTACGATTAGTATCCCATCTTATTAAATTACGAAGGCAAAGATACAAAATACTGTAATATGGCTTTCTTAGCTGGTTTTATATGTAATCATATTTTATTAAACAAACTGAAGTGAATACTTAACTCAATCTTTTTATTAGTTGTATCTTGTAATAGTGTGGACGGACGAGGTGTGATGTCCCTTCATCCAAAGGGAGGTTCCTTCGACCAGGCCGGTATTATGCCTGGCGGGCCACTGCCGGCCGGTTGATGTCGGGCGGTTGTTGCAAGTTGCATGGTAAACTTTACTTGCGCGATTCAGGATTTGTTGCTTCGTAGGTACAAGTTCTTATGTAGCGCGATAGACGTCGCTACAGCAGTATTTAAGTATTTATTTCCTTTGTGTTGTTTCTTAGTGTGCAATAAAGTATATTCTGTTCTATTCTATTAGATCGTTACAACAAAGACAGCATATTGCTAATCTATTACCTCAACTCGTAAATTAAAATAGCTGAGAGAGTGTAAAATTAGAATTGTGATATTGCGAGAGATAATACTGTCGTATCTAGCGACAAAACAGTGTTCGCAGAGTTGGCTAGTGAGTATTCGGCTTTATTGCTTGAACTAAGAACATCACTTTGATTATTCAAGCGTGATCTCTCGTCAATTTTACCCGTCGCTGGCTTTGGATTCGCTCTCGACTCAAATGTAACTGTCTGTTCACTTGTCGAAGTAAAAATATCGAGTATGTATGCATCATCAGGCATAATTCTTTTAAGGAAAAATATAAGACCATTACGTAGTCAAATATTTCCTGAATTTATTTATTTTAAACTTTGTGTACAAGTTTGTACAGAGGTGATGTTAATGCTATAAGCATTCTCTACCAGTCAACCATTGGGTAATATAGAGACAACGCGTGGTAGATGCATTAAACGCACATTTTGACAAAATTAACAAAAACAAAATAATACATAATTATTATTTTATTTATTTATTTTATTTTATTAATTTAAGAAAACTTACAGCTAAGATACAGATAGCAATGAAAACAATGAAAGAAGGCCAATTACAAGTATCAATTAATTATGCCATAATAAATTATCAATTATGACATCATTTATATTAATATAAATATTTAAATACTTTTTTTTAACCGTTATCTATTAAAGATTTGTTTGTTTGTATTGAATAGGCTCAGAAACTACTGGACCCATTTGAAAAAAACTTTTACCACTAGAAAGTTACATCTTACTAGGTAACATACGCTATAGTTAATAAGATATACCCAGATCACGCGGGCGAAGCCGCTGGTGGAAATCTAGTAAGTATTCTTCATTGCATTGATCATGAGAATTCAATGAAGATTACTTATAAGGTCCAGAATGAATAATAAAATAATTAATTAATGTAATTAGAAAATATCCGACTCAAACATTTGCGGCTTAATTATCTTCAGAACCGATGATCAGACACGAACTAGTAAATTAATTTTGAGCCGGTACTCTCAAGAACTAATCACTTATGATGAGAGACGAGTGTGAAAACAAGCAAAAGGCCCTAAATCTCTCAAAAAAATTGTGCCGGTCTATGCGTCAAACAACCTGTATATTTATATTGCAACTTGCGTGGTAAACATCACTTGCGCGATGCAGGATACGCTTCGTGATTGGTTCGTTAGCTGTCAGTTACAACTTTATGTCACTGGTGTTTTCCAAGAGGCCCGCTAGATGTCTCTACAAGTTCAATCTTAAAGACGATCCAATATGTAGGTATAAAACATGTTTGTCCAGATCTAAATATTATTTACACACTACACATAACTAGGGCTATCACTTTTCTAACTCTAAGTAGAAAAAAATACACATTTTATCCGCAAGTACGTACAAATCCCATACAATCTTGGTACAGGACATTTTACGATGGCAGTGCTATCCTTTTATATCCCAACCCTGATTGCCTCGCCCTAAGGGTACAGCCAGCAAATGAAATGGGGATACAAATTTATGACTGTATTTTTTTCGTTACAACCCTAAGGATTTTCATAAATGGTAACAAATCGGTATTTGTGTAATACGAATTGGACGTTTATTTAGTTGTTGATCTCAGGATTTGTATGGAGTTTTCGTCTTTTACTCCTATTATAAGTCATACTACCTTTTACCCGCGATTTCACTCGCAACCTAAAGGACTTTAAGACACTAAAGGCAGCAGCACAGAAGGCAGATATCCTTCCTCAGGATGTAATGTCTATCTTCTTGACAAATTCTACCAAGATTTGTTCAGAGGTAGGTATTTATTGACGGATTTGAATCAATCCTGTCCAAATTTTAAAATTCCTAGAAATCGTTGCGTCATTCAGACACACAACATCCGACAAAGATACAATAAGTAAATACACAGAGATATAATAAGTAGAAACGAATTACAAACAAAAAGGTACTATAATATGCTGTCGGCATGCTTGCCCCGAATGGGTTGCCAGCTCAGCATTATGCTGGTGGTATTTATTACCCAGCGCTGGTTTTCAGCTGGCAGTGACACATAGACACAGATAGAATTGATAAATATAATGTAAGAAATAAACGAAAGTACTATTACTTGCATTATATAAACATAATTTTATTGAACTACATTATGAGCTAATCATCATTATCAGCCCGATGCTGTCCACTGCTGGACCAAGGCCTCTTCATGCATCTTCCATTCGTATCTGCTCTGAGCTACTCGTGACCATTTCTTTCCCGCTACCTTTACTATGTCGTCGCACCATCCAGCCGGGGGTCTACCGACATTTCTACGTCCGCTCCTCGGTTGCCAATCGAGTATCTTACGACTCCACCTCCCGTCCTCTCTACGACATACGTGGCCCGCCATCTCCACTTGAGAGTGGCAGCTCTACGAGTGATGTCGGTTACTTTAGTTCGCCTTCGGATTTCCTCGTTGGTCACACGATCTCTGAGGGAAATACCAAGCATCACTCTCCATCGCTCTCTGGGCAACTTGCAGTTGGTGTGCAGTTTGCTTTGTATAAAATTGTGTTGGTGTGCAATATGAGCTCATAATCTATATTAAATATTGGTGATGACATAAATAATAAATATATATTATATAGAAATTATAATATCGAATGGTGGGGTGCGGTGCGAGTCAGTGTACGAACTGCGTTCCGCACTACGCCAATCGCGCCACAATCATTCGGCGAGCAACAGTATGAGTAAGGTTATGCTGACTGATCATGTATTGTGAATCAAAACCACCCGGGGACCAACTTAAATACACACAAAATCGTTGAAATCGGTCGAGCCATCAGGTCATCAGATAACCATCAGGTTTTTTACAATAGTCTTCTTCATTCTAGCCTTTTCCCAACCATGTTGGGGTTGACTTCCAGTCTAACCAGATGCGGCTGGATATCAGTATTATACACGGAGCGACTGCCATCAGACCTCCACAACCCAATTTCTGGGCAATACTGATATTCGAAGAAAAGACTGGTGGTGAGACTTTTTTTTTGGGCTTTTATGGCAACCGGGACCGACGGCTTTACGTAATCTCCGAAGCACGGAGATCACGGTCTCGGACGTGTTAAGAATGGTCACCCATCCACGGACTGATCACGGCAAACGTAGCTTAACCTTACAGATCGGTTGATCAAAGTAGTTATAACATAGCTATGTTCTTCTTAAACTTCTTATAAATAAAAATAAATATGTTTTCTTTGTTAATAATAAGACAAACATAATAATTAGTAAACAATGAGCGAACACCTCTGCCTATAGAGAGTACTAGCATGATGGTACATTATGACAAAAAGATAATCCTCTCCAGCCCCCTTCTAGTCAAATGTCGCCATCTGTTTACGGATTATGGCTCTGTTTACCCCGGCACGTATAAGCCTAATGCATGAATTTCCTTTAGCAAAACGTTCCATATTAAATTCAAGGTTACAGAATAACTGGCTCATTTGGCTGTAAGCAGAATTCCTATGCTAGAAGTCCAGGGTTCGATTTCTAGGATGCGCAATTTCTCCGAAAGGCTGGGCAGAGGTGTACAACTGTACACCCGCAATTCGCCGGTATGTTTAGGTCCCAGATAATAGTGCATGATCCTATTGCTAATAGTGGGTAAAATGACACAGTAAATTCATAAAAAAAACAATAACGCTGACCTGGGAATCAAACCCAGGCCCACAAGTCGCGACCACTAGACCAATGAGACAGACTGCTTCTAAAATATTTAAAAAAATATAATATGTAGTAATTAGATTTCCGCCAGCGGGTTCGCCCGCGTGATCTGGGTATTTCTTATAAATAAATTACTAAAACAAATCTATCCCACGGGAACCATACATTATACCGGGATAAAAAGTAGCCTATGTGCTATTCCAGACTATAATCTATCTCTGTGCCAAATTTTATCCAGATCCGTTCAGTAGTTAAGGTGTGAAAGAGTAACAAACATCCATCTATCCATGCAAACTTTCATAATACATAATATTAGGATTTATGTGATAACCTAGCATTTTAATTCAGTACTAAGATTCATTCAAAACCATTTACATAGCAAAATTATGCATAATGCTGTTAACTTTTATTACAATTGTTATGGGGTCTGTGGCATGGGGTGTTTATAGCAGGGTCTAATTGATGGGGTCGCTATCAGCCTCGTGTAAGGAAAAACCATTTACCAAATGTTCTCCTAAGTGATTACAGCATTTGTGGATCGATGGGAGTTTGCTGTTTGTGTGAGAGTAATATTTTATACCACCACGACTGTTTTCCCTAAAGGGTTCGACAGACACGGTGTGTGTACGGTCGCGGTCATAATTCCATTACCATTTTTACAAGACAAATTTCACTTACGACCTTTTTCCATAACAAACGACGTTTGACGACGTCTGTGGTCTAGTGGTTCGAGTGAGTGCTGATCACGAGGTCGTGGGTTCGATTCCCACAAGACACAAATATTTATGTGATGAATATATGTTTTTTGTGTTTGTCTGGGTGTTTCCTATGTATAATAAGTATGTATTTACAAAAAAAAAATATAAGTATTATATCCATTGTCTAGTACCTACCCATAGTACAAGCTCTGCTTAGTTTGGGACTAGATGGTGCTGTGTAAAATGTCCCAGGATATTTATTTATTTATTTACATATTATTATATTTTATTTACTTTTTGTATATTATGTAGTCGATCTCGTATATCGTACTATTTTATACTTATCTAGTCGGAAAGAGAGCGATGTAATGATCATTCAGTGCTGTGATGTCGCGAGAGCATATTAAGATAGTGGTACTTATTAAATTTCAAATCACTAAGTATAATTATTTTTATGTATACGCGACGCGCAGTAAACGATCGTGCGAACGAACGTGCAGGCAAATACGATCCTTTACATGATAATGGTCTTATGGCCGCTTACTGTACATCAATACGCCAGTTTAAACACCGGTGTACATAGGTACACCAATGATGTTCACCATTACAACACTTGTATAAGTAAACTATTGGCGTGCATCAGTGCACCGGTGTACACAAGTACACAAGTGGTTTATTCCCTACACACAGTTTACCGAGGTACCTATAAGTATAATAAGAGGTGAGCCATGTTGCCAAAAATCGGTTTTCTGAAGATGTTTCTGAAGTTTCTGAAGATTTCTATTACATTTCTTGAAAATATGAATTGGTAACACTATTTTGTAAAGCGAGTTCCATAATTTAATGATATGAAATGAAAAATTCATTTATCCCCTTTTTTCTAAAGATATCCTTATATATATTTGACAGCAAACCAAACCTAAAAATATTTAACAGCAGTTCCACTACACGTTATGTTTCACTACTCTATCAAATATTTATGTAGCAGAATGTTCGAATATATACCAAAAAAAATGTTACTATGGACAGAGAGCCCGGATGACAATGCATTTATAAAAAACCTTGTTTGTAACAAGCTATGTCCGCAAACACAGTACACGGGCGACCTGTAACATATTTAGAGAATAAGCCCTTTTGTCCTGTACCACCCTCTGACACATTCAAACCATTTCTCTGTTTATCACTCAATTCCAACAAGCATTTTGTCAGTCATTCTCTTCACAAAAACACAAAAACCTATCAACAAATAAACTCTTTCGCCACAAACTCTTTTATTAAAATAAAAAAAGGAATATCAAATTTAGAACAACATGTTTTTGTTTGTTCGCCGGGACGTCACTTGAACGATTGACGGACAAACGGCGATCACAAAGAGCGAAATTAATTTCCAAGTCTGTGACCGCTGGTTGTGACGTGCAATTCATTTTGTTTTAGAAAGCAGCGGGTTAGGCCGCGATACAGTAGAGGCGGGAGCGATTAATTGTTCTTGATGAATTGGTGCTGCGAGACGGAACAATTGACAGCTCACTTAGGTGACTTTTGTTCTTCTGACATAAAGTATGTATTGTTTCATACTGTAGTACTACACTACTCAAAAGGAATTCAAAAATATTAGATAAATGGTAGCCTTTGTCCTTCCTCAGGATGCAGTCTATTTCCTCGTGAAATTTTATTGAAATCTATTTAGCAGTTTAGGCGTAAAGAATCTGATGCACTTATTTTTCTTGTCATCGAGAAGTAAATTATTACATCTATAAATACATACCATCACGCCTGTATTCCTTGAAAGGTTAGGCAGAGGTGTACTAATGTACACCCACATGACAGTTCGCCGTTAGGTGAAATGGGGGGCGAGCCTGTTGCCATTCACCAGGCATTATATTATATCCAGACTCCTAGCTGCTACTGGAAATTTCACAGAAAAACCCAACAACAACACTGTTCGACCCGGGAATCGAACCCAGATCCTCTAGCGTAGCAGTCGCGCTTGGGACCACTAGACCAACGGAGCAGTCAGTCATTTTAATACAATGAAAAAATAACTTTATGCTTTTGTCACCAAGTTTTAAAAAAATCGCCGTTTCTCTAATCTCTCCCCAAACACACTTCTTGTTGCTTTCTTTGATATTTTCCCGTTAATTTGTTCACGCGCTTTATTCAATAAAATCATGTTTAATTTTACTGATCAAACACCTTTTGAAACGCTTGGAAGGTTTCATAATACCTTACAGGAGTAGCTATAAAATAATATTGATATCACGATGTCTTTTGAGTTGACACTTTGTGTCAATGTCAATTGTGCAATTAAAAAGGCTTCAATCCAGACTCCAACTTGTTAAAAAGAATTGAGTTCCTATTTCATTCAGGCTCAGTGGGGGCCTAGACGAGTTGCAATTCGACAAATCGACTAACGAATAGAAACAAAATGTTTGGAAATGACATTAGTGACAACCCGATTTGTCGAAAGCTTGTGTCATTTCCATAGACATTGTTTCTATGGGTTTATCGATTCAAATGTTAAATTGCAATTTGTCTACAGACCCATCTTATTACTTAATTTATTTAAGGCATGTTATTTGTAAGTTTAATATGGAGAATATAAACAATTTTTCCTTCATTAAAAATAACATAACATTAACAACATAACATTTTTTTAACTAAACGGGGACATGGGACTACACATTCGCGACAACCCCAGGCTAGATCAAAAACCCTCCAAAACCGTTTAAAAACGACGAGAGAACCAACAACTTTATTAAAATCATAACGGTAAAAAGGCCGCTAGATTTTATTATTTAATATACCGAGTAAAAGCCAAGTTACACGAGTACGTCGAGACTGTTTCGCCCCTCCTCAACCGAGCCGGGGCCGGCTTAACTTTGTTTTGCCAATAAATTTGTATGCAGCCCCGGGCCGTCTGCCCGGCCTTATTAGAGAACAGTAAATATAACTGGGCTAGGATTAATATAAACTGGTGTAGAGATAATGGCATGTGAATTATTCTAGACTAGCTTTCCGCCAGCGGCTTCGCCTGCGTATTCTGGGTCTTAAAAATGAAGTATTGTCTAAGTATGTTATTCGGTAAAGATGTAACTTTCTAATGGTGAAAGAATTTTTCAAATCGGTCCAGTGGTTTTGGAGCCTATTTAATTAAAACAAACAATCGAATCTTTCCTCTTTACAATATTATTATAGACTTATACATAAGTTATTATCATACAAAGCTAGGTTTGGATAAAAGCCTCCCTTAGTTTGCAGGAAAACTTAAGTGTGGTTATAGTTACTCAAACAAAGCCTCAAAATGGCATAATTTAACGAACAATAAAATTAACTAAGTTCGCTAATTCAACGAAACAATTAACCCAATATGCAAATAAGGTACTTATTCTTTCCTCTTCGTTGGAAAACACTCATAAATCAAATATTATATAAAACTTAATGGGTCATAACGAAATCCCTGTCCCAACACTTGAGTCCGACATTTTTACATTTCGCCCCTTGTACCTAATTACAAAAATTAATTCATTTATTCCTTCCGATAATTAGTATTCGTGCCCCGCTCCGAACATCTGGGCCTTTATTAATGTCGCCCGGGGATACCGGATCGGCGGGATCGAGACGGGATTCGTGTAACGTCATTTGTCCGGATACATTCCGTGTTAATTCGTAATTCCCCAGAAATAAGGTCTGATGTGGCGCTAATGGATAACATTTTCGTCAAATTGCTGAGTTTTATTTATTTTCTTGGTGCTTTGTTGTCTGAATCATCCATTGTACGCACACTTATGTAGTAATGCGTATTTGTGCATTATTTAAATGATTATGATATTCTGACGGATCGCTTTATGCTTGAGGTGGCAAGTTTAAATCTAAATAATGAATTCATGAATAAATTATGTTTAATGTTTTCAAATTAATTATTTTACATAATATCACGAATGTCAAGATTGACTTAAAAGTTTTTACAGATTTTTGGTTAAGGTCTAGTTTTTTATTTTATTTCAAATTCTACAAACTTAAACCTTTTCACAGAAAAATCCTTTAAAACAGACAAACACACGTCACTAAGCTTGCAACGAGAGCCAAAAAACCGTAATCATGCGAGACACGTCCACTGCGGCCATTTTGTCAGCCATTTTTCTTTTTGCCCGTCCGCTCGGCACCTGTCAACTGCTTGACCCTTGCATTTGTCACTCGGCGGTATTCGGGCAACATCGTGACGGTTCGGTTGTTTCCGTAATTTATAAGCTTTTTTTAGGTAACCTGAATGATCATTCTCGTCCTGTGGGTTGTAATGTGTTGAGTTTTTTACGGTAAAATGTCGGTTTGCGGTTTTTTAGAATTTATTTTGTCATGATATTTTTAAAGAGACCTTTCTTGGCTTTGGTACAATAAATACATCCCAATATCGAAAAACAAAATAAAATTAACCCCTCACTTATCAAATAAGTATGTCCTTAATTGTTTTGTTACGAGTTGTTGACAAAAAATAATTGTGAAGTATTTTAATTTAGGATTTTTAATCCCCGACGCAAAAACGACGGGACGGGACGGAAAATATTAAAATAACGGGATATTATTTTAATGTCTTTTTTTTTGAGTCATTATAATTATTATTATAATAAAATTGATCGATGAACTCTATGGACAATGCACGTAATAAGTAGGATAGAGTTATTAAAACCTCATTCGAAAAACAAACAATCTTGTTTATTTTTTAAACCAGTAATTTAATTATAAAATCCACCACTCCTGCAATCTCTTTGTGCAGATTTCTTTTTTCGCAAAAAATCGGAACTGATATCTATGCTGTCAACAGCTAGAAAGAGAGAAAGAATATTCCAATTACGCTTACAAATGTAATGAAATCGCTGGAACTTAATATCCAACTAGAGCTGCGACAAGAGAGCGATATTTCCAACTGGATCGAGTAGAATCGAGTGTGCTAACATTGTTTTCAAAGCTCGTTCAATTAAGTAATTCACGTCGAAATTACTTCAATCGATTTTGACTATTTTGCGATCGAGATTACATTATTAAATAAACCTACACTGTTGCAATACAGTTTAAGGTCCCATGTAATAGAGGGCGAGCCTATTGATACCAGAAAGAAAGAAAAAAACAACTTTTTTTGGCCAATCACAAAGAAATTACAAATAATAATCATAATAAAAATAAAAGAATATCACAAATCCAGACTCCGAACTGCTACTAGAAATTTTACCGAAAACCCCAATAAAACTGTTTGACCCGGAAATCGAACTCGGGACATTTAGCGTAGCAGTCGCGCTAGGGACCACTAGACTAACGAGGCTGATCTGAAGTACGAAAATTACTTAATATTACAAAAATAAATATAATTTCATTGCATTCGTCCCTAAAATAAAAATATGAATCCTTTGCCAAATCACTATCGGTAGGAAAAATTACATGTTGATGACAATTTATATATCGATATTTTTCCGTAATATTATCCTGTCGCTACCAACCCTATTTCCATAGGGGCTTGTCACATGGAATTGGATTGTCAACTTAGGATTACATAACTTGTAACAACCATTGATAACTTGATTAATATCTTGGGTATTGATATAAGTATTTTGCGAAACTTAAAGGGTTCCTTTGAGAAATTATAAGATTTGTAAGGATCGTAAACTTATAAGATTTGTGTAAAATTGTTACCAGTGGGGATTTTGTATGTAAGGTGATATGCTTCATGTCAATGTCATCGAAAGCGGCCTAAATGATATACCGAAGGTACACTTATTGGAAAAAATACCCTGTATTACGCTGGTTAAAACTCTAGTCGTACTTTTTTAATGTTGACTGGGAGATGAAAAAATAAACTTTTCATATGAAAAAATTACGCATTTTCGCACATTATTTGTTTCGTAATGATTTCATAGTAAAAACTGTCAGTGTCAGTTTCGGAATGTCAAACGCACGCTATTACGGCAGATTATTATCAGGTTCGTAGTGATTTCATGGTAAAAACTATCAACTTGACAGCTGACATGTATCCTGGTGACCTCCTTTGCTTTTTGACTAAATGTAAGTCTTGAAAATAATACGTCATCGCGACAATATTCTCAATTTTATTCTACAATCTTTATTTTAAAATCTTTAAAGCTATCCAAGTTTACATTTTTATATTTTGACAAATTTTGCAAATTGTAGATTGCGTCTAGTGAACTCTATTGGTAAGCGCGACTGCTAAAGTCGAGGTCCTGTGTTCGATTCCCGGGTCAAGCCAACAGCACTTTGTTGGATTTTTCTGTGAAAATCTCCAGTAGCAGCTCGGTGTTTCGAGTTGTGCTCGGTTGATCACAATAGGCTGCTCCTCTTCATTCGGTTGAATACAACCACACAATCCAACTTTATAGTAAAAATATCAGTGAATTTAAAAATAAATGCAATGAAAGCAAAGTACCTAGTTGGAACGAACACTTTTTTCCGGATTTCCGAGTTTTATTGTTTTTTCCGCTCGCCGCAGTTGGATTTTTTCAGAATAGCAAAATGGATGAAATGGCACAAAAAAGGTCTGTTGACTTTGCAGCATGGTAGGATGGATTCTGATAAAGCCTTGTGTACCTACAAAAGGCCAGCAAAAGGCCCTAAATATATATCTTTATATTTAAAAAATCTATACATACATACATACCATCACGCCTGTATTCCCCGAAGTGTTAAGCAGAGGTGTACATTTATACCCACAGCACAGAATAAATAATAACAGAATGACCACTCTCCGCCCCTCCCTAACGTCAGATACCTCAGGTCCCCCGCATTCTGCCGGTGTTCTTGCCGGACGGACTGCCAACAAACCCTACGCACTCTCACGCACACATTTGCATTTGCACGTGTACAAACGTAATTTTGACAAGTTTGACATTTGTTATTGTAGTGTGCAGCGGTATCGGAAAGTTTGTATGGAGTGTCACAGGTGTGCCCACAGTGCGCCGATATGTTTAGGTCCCATTTAATAGGGGTCGAGCCTATTGCCATCAACCAGGTACAAATTCAAACTCCGAGCTGCTACTGGGAATTTCACCGAGAAACCCAACAGCACTGCTCTACCCGGGGATCGAACCCAGAACCGTAGGAGTCCCGCTAGTATTACTTATAAATTATACAGCCTATGTTACTCGGAAAAGATGTAGCGGTGTTTCAAATCGGTCTAGTAATTTCGGAGGCTATTCAATGCAAACAAACAAAAAAACAATCAAATCTTTCCTCTTTATAATATTAAGTAAGTATAGCTAATAAGATATAATAAAGTCAATACCTATAAAACAGCTCTATCACTGTAAATTTTCATCAAACCCGTTCAGTAGCTTCAGCGTGAAAGAGTAACAAACCATCGATTCTCACAAACTTTCACATTTATAACATCAGTACGATAGGCCCATGAGCATGTGCTTATACCTCAATAAACTTCTGTAGCTAAAATCAATCATCATCATCATCATCATCATCCTCCTGCCCTTATCCCTATTCACTTGGGGTCGGCGGAGTATGTCTTTTTCTTCCATACATCTCTATTAGCCGTCATCTCATCATTCACTTCCTTTGTGGTCATATCCTTTCTCACACAGTCCATCCATCTTTTCTTTGGTCTTCCTCTTCCCTTATATCCATCCACATTCATTCTTAAAACCTTTTTGGTAACATGCTCTTCACTTCTACGCACCACATGTGCATACCATGCTAAGCGGTTACTGCACCACTTTTCAGTAACCGGTGCTACTTTCAAACTACCTCTTATATACTCATTCCTGACCCTGTCCATTCTTGTAACTCCACACATTCCGCGTAGCATTCTCAATTTGTAGCTAAAATCAATCGCAGACCATAAATCTGTACAGCAATCCTTCTTAGAAGCTGCCTAGTCACCCAAGTTAGAACACATACCATATATCATTCTCATCGATCGTTCATATATCACGTGCAATCTTAGTATACAACACTAATTGTTCCCAGGCTATTGTGCCAAGCTACGCGCCCATGAATTATGACCCATTATTGGCTGTTTGGCTGGCCAGTGCCAATTCTGGGACAGGTATGGCAAATATAGGGTTGAACAATAGACGTGTTGTCATACAAAGGTGGTACTAGTGATTGAAATTTGATTTTATTGGTTTTAGGAATGTATGTTTAATGTATAGAATCTGTATTTAATGTAATTTCTACTAATATTATAAACTATCTTTCCGCAAGCGGCTTCGCCCGCGTAGTCGCTCGCGTATTTGCAACATTTTTCATTGCTACTCCGCTCCTATTAGTCGTAGCGCGATGGTATATAGCCTATGTCCTTCCCCGATAAATGGGCTACCTAACATTAAAAGATTTTTTCAAATCGGTCCAGTAGTTTTGGAGCCTATTCAATACAAACAAACAATCAAATATTTTCTCTTTATAATATAAAAAATATAGTATAGATGAGAAAGTAACTCTGTCTGTAACGCCACGTCTCAACACTTAAACGATTTTGATGAAATTCGCTAAAAATATAAATTAGACCTTGGAAAATGACATAGACTACCTTTTGTCACAAAAAGTGTTTGAAGGAGTTGAAATACGGAAGTTTGTATGTCAGTCCGTCATTATCACTACATATTATAAAACAAAGTCCTCCGTCGCGTCTGTCTGTCCCTATGTATGCTTAGATCTTTAAAACTACGCAACGGATTTTGATGCGGTTTTTTTTAATAGCTAGAGTGATTCTTAAGGAAGGTTTATATGTATAATTACATACCACGCGGGCGAAGCCGCTGGCGGGAAGCTAGTTATAGATAAAACAATGAAACTTTATATTTAGGTACTTGATAAGAAACAAATACAAATTAAAAAGGTTTTGAGCATGAACGTGGATGGATAAAAACGAAGAGGAAGACCAAAGAAAAGATGGATGGACTGTGTGAGGAAGAATATGACCACAAAGGAGTTGAATGATGAGATGACGGCTAATAGAGATGTATGGAAGAAAAGGACATACTGCGGTGACCGCAAGTGAATTGGGATAAGAGCAAGAGGACGATGATGATGATAAGAAATAAATACCCACTTTATTTTTAATAAAGGAAAAATCGGCTGGCGGGCAGGATTCGAACCTGCGTCTTCTGGTTCAGTACACCAGACGCATTGACCACTAAGCTACCGCGAGCCCGACGCTAACTTGTAATCTTAGCATGGAAAATGCTTAAAAAAATACAAAAAGATAAATAAATACACACTTCTCAAGCGTTTTTGAAATTTAGATCTACATGGAGGTCAAATAGAGTATGAAAGTGTAGAGTACTTCACGCGATAGAAGTCGCAGGTTTGACTTCCCGGATTTGATGCAATATACTAATATATTCAACTGGTTAGACTGGGAACCGACTTCAACATAGCTATGGAAGGGATGGATTGTTGTTACGAGCTGGTTAACAAAGCCATATATAAAGCTAACTAATATAAATACAGCAGTGATAGCCTAGGGGTATGACCACTGGACTGCCAAGTCAAAGGTCTCGAGTTTGTATCCAAGGCACGCACCTCTGACTTTTCAAAATCATATGCGTAATTATCACTCGCTTTAACGGTGAAGGAAAACATCGTGAGGAAACCTGCATGCCTGAGATTTTCTCGACGGCGTGTGAAGTCTGCCAACCCGCATAATCCCTCTCATACTGAGAGGAGACCCATACCCAGCAGTGGGACAGTATATGGGTTAATTATTTATTTATTTTAATATATGTTTTCTCATACTTGTGTAAGTATCCTTAAACTATTGTATCAGATTAACTGTAAAAAACCAAAATCGAAAAGAGTAACCATGGGAGTTTCTTGCCGGTTCTTCTTCATAGGAAACGACTAATTTGGAACCGTGCACCTAGTTTCGACATTTCATAAGTGCCTGCATAGGTTCTATGTGAAAATAAAACTATTTTGCTTTTGATTTTGATTGAATATAAATTCTACCAAAAAGTCAGTGAAAATGGCCTCTGCTATGATATAGAAACTGTACCTACACTTTCCTTTGCTAGACACTGTTTCAATCGGAACAATTATTCGCACTAGGGCGACCAAGCGTTAGCAATTAACGAGATCAGTTCCGGACAGCGATCGGTAATACTCCTTTGATTGTCCGAGCGCTTCGTCCGCGGACAATCCAATTTTGTGGACGCCAAGTCCCATTGTGTGTTTGTCCGATAGACTCGCTGTATTTCATTTGTCTTGAAATTTGTGACGATTTATTGGTCGCATTAGTCATGTGATTGGTATGTTTGTTTTATGGGTACATTAATAATGTTCAGGTTTCCAATCATGTCGTTAGATTTTATGCTGTATGTCAGGTCGTTACGAGATCATAATTAACTCTTCAAAATCAAAATACTTATACCAATTAATTGACTGGTAAATTTTAAAAACCCGTTGGACGTATCCCACTTATTGTCCACATCTACTCATCATACCATCACGCCCATATTCCCCGAAGGGGTAGGCAGAGGCGTACTAATGTACACCCACATTTCGCTGGTACGTTTAGCTCCTATGTAATAGGAGGCGAGCCTATTACCGTTTAGATCAACAAAACGGCAATCGTACCTAATAACACATCAGGTTATAATAGTTTCACAAAATCCTCATTGTTCTCCAGTCGCAAAAACATCCCCCTTGAGGCTGCTATTAACGGCCACTGTCCAAAACATAATAGGACAATCATCCCATTATGACCAAATTATTTAACAAAAGACGTTAATTGACCCCGAACCGCTAATTAGGCCCTAATGTTTGTAAAATTAAATTAAACATGTAGTTTAATTGACTTTTCTTCGGAGGGGAAAAAATTGAATTTCCGCAAAATTAATTTTAATCTACCCTTCAATTACGCCGAGGGTGTTTTTAGAGGTTCGACCAAACTGTAATTGCCTTTTTTGCGGTCCTCACTCAAGGAATTCGGTTTGAACATTAAAAAAAAACGTTTTATTTAAAAAGTTTCAGAAGTCCTTTAGGCAGTCCCTTGTTTGAGATTAACAGTATCAAAGGCTTTTGGTAAATCCAAACTAATATTGTATACTTTTTCGGTATTAACTTCGTCGTATTTTATTAAGAGAAGATTGTAGCTTAGTAATAATTGCGCTGATCGATCTAACTTGAAGGTTAAGTTGCACATTCAGTGCTGAGTTTATAGATGGATGACATTTCTTAACACATCGGAACTCTTTCAGTTTTTTTTCATGGTCGTCATACAAACTATGATAATCATGGAAGATTGTCAGGGGCCTTAAAGCCTGACAACTAGTGTATTCTTAGGATATTATCTGGATATTATTCAGTGTTCTTTGATTTTTTTTCTTTATACCACTAAGGTGGCAAACAAGCATACGGCCCGCCTAATGGTAAGCGGTTACCATAGCGTATGGACGCTTGCACCACCAGGGGTATCACTCGCGCGTTGCCGACCCAAAAAACCTCTTAGAGGTTTATGGAGGATTCACTGCGCCGACAGTTTGAGGGAATATTTATCTTACTGCCAGCGCAGCTCATCCTTAGAAGGAGCTCTGGCGACCTTACTCACTGCAGGAACACAACACATAATAAAGTGTGTTATTTGGCTGCAGTTTTCTGTAAGGTTTTGAGCCATAAATGGCTGTGCCCTACCTCTCTTATATTTTTTATATAATTATTTTCATATACTGAATAGTATCCTTATTTTATTTAGAGCTGATCCTTTCAATTTTGTGTACTGAAATAATTATCTTTGTTTGTACAGTTCAAATCATTCGTTCAGATCTCCATTAATGTACATTTTAATGTTTCATTTGTAATGTTGTTTTATGGCTGTATTCTGCTATTGCTCGTGTTGTCCAATTAAAATCAAGCACTACTTTATTAGTAGTATTACTAAGTACTATTGCATTAGTAGTAGATACTACAGTACTACTTATACTATAGGTACATGGCTGAATATTTTTTATAGAATACTAGTTTCGAATGACATTTCATCTATTATAATTATTCAGTTCTGAGTATTTTAGGTTTTGATCCTGGAATTTGGGGCACTGTATTTAAAAACTTTTAGCGTTACTTAAAACTTGTAACTGTGAAATGGATGCGCTATTTTGAATTCCTAGAATTCATTGTAGTTCCCTGAAAGCTTTAATACTTGGCTGTTCATGTGCATAATAATTCCTTTCACAAATGATTTTTCAACCAAATTCAGTTTCAAAATAACAGAATGATAATTATGGTGATTTAATTTATACAGAACCGTGATTTCTATTAATTTGGTTTAAAACACCAATTTTATTATTACACAACCATTCAGTGTTTTCAGCGAATCGTTATTGATATTAACACCCACAATCTTAATGTTAATAATTAAGAAGTAGATTTGAACTCGACACCTATGACATCAGTTCATGGTCACATTACTCGTAATTACTAGTGACCTGCCCTCGCTCCGCTCCGAATAGTTATCTATAATAATATTATTAAGATGAAAGATTTGATTGTTTGTTTGTTTGACTTGAACAGGCTCCAAAACTACTGGACCGATTTGAAAAATTCTTTCAGTGTTAGATAGCCCATTTATCGGGAAAGGCTATATACCATCACGCTACGACTAATAGGACCGGAGTAGCAATGAATAATGTTACAAAAACGAGGAAAAAAATCATAAGACCACGCGGGCGAAGCTGCTGGCGGATAGCTAGCTATAGAATAGAATAAAATAATCTTTATTGCACACAATACAAAGAAGCAACATACAAAAAGAAACAATTTAAACTAGGCTACAATGGCAGTCTTATCGCTAATAGCGATATCTTCCAGACAACATAATTTAAGTCAAACCTCTAGCAATAAATACATCGGTGAAAACTGCATTCGATTCCATGCAGTAGTTTCTGGACAAACATACTGGCAGACAGATAATTTTTTTTTAATAAAAATGTTGTTGTTATATTAGTTTTTTTTACTATCTACAAAAAATAATGTACAGACAGCCTGTTACAATTTTACTATTGTTTAGACTATGTTTCACTGTATCACTGTTTCTTACATAAATTTTACACTTTTTCAAAAACTATTTAAAGAATTGATTAATATTATTGTCCTCAAAATATACAAAACTTAATTACTCCTAAAGCGGATCAGTACCAACGTAAATACATAAAACGAACTGTGACAAACTTGCTCAAGAGTTCGCTTCGGTGTGACGGAGGTCACTGTAATTTGTAATTCGAACTTCGTTTCGGGCCAAAGAGGTCTCTATTTGGACGGTGGACCGACATTAGGGATGCCATCAAATGCCCTTATCTCACCAAAACGACCCACATTTTGCGATGGAAAATAATTAGAGCTTGTCTGTGGCAGCCCTTTCAGCGACATATTTTGGGATAGTACCTATAACGAATACCGATTATATTTGATTAGGTATTTTTTTAATTTTTATGTATCTGATTTATTTTTAAAACAAATTATCGCCCGCCCTGATTTTTTTTATACCATGAAGGTGGCAAACGAGCATACGGCCCGCCTGATGGGAAGTGGGTACCGTAGCCTATGGACGCTTGCAACAACAGGGGTATCACTCGCGCGTTGCCGACCCTAAAAACCTCTTAGAGGTTTATGGAGGATTCACTACGCCGACAGTTTGAGGGAATATTCCCTTTGCTGCCAGCGCAGCGCATCCTTAGAAGGAGCTCCGAGCGCGGTATACACAAAAAATACGCTCCGATTTAGAGCCTCGACCTGCTTGAGTAAAAAAATACTAGGAGAGCTTTTAAACTATGTTCGATCGAGTTCATTCCTTATGGTTCCGCGCATCCGCGTATACACGCTTACAACCTCTATGGGAATGTGGCGGCCGCGGTCTCGCGGTCTGCGGCTTGCGGTCACCGCCGCGGTTTGTGTGTGATGAAGGGAATTCTAATAATAGAGGCTCATAGCTTAGGTACAATGCTGATCAATGCCGTGGTGAGTCTATGAATGGGTGACCATTTAGCACATCGAAACCTCTCCATAATAATAATAAATAACTAATAAATCTCTCTCGTGGGAATCGAGTTCGTCACGCCACCTCCGTCTGGGCCGACCACGCTGTCGCTTCATACCATGTGGGATCCAATTTGTGGCAACTTTTGCCCACAGTTCGTCTGGCATGTGACATACGTGCCCCGCCCTATCCCACGAGAGAGATGGAGTCAACAGACCGAGCGGCTTGGAAGGAGGGAAGGGAGGCCTTTGCCCAGCAGTGGGACAAAGTTAGCCCACTTTGTCCCACTGCACACTGGTAAAAAAAAAACTAATAAATATCCTGGGACATTTTACACAGTACCATCTAGTCCCAAACTAAGCAGAGCTCGTACTATGGGCAATGGATATAATTAAAAAAAAAAAAACTTATACGCTTTTTTTTTGTAAACACATACTTAAAATATTATAAGAAACACCCAGACAAACACAAACACCCAAGTTCATCACATAAATGTTTGTGTCCTGTGGGAATCGAACCCACGAACTCGTTCTGCTTCGGAGAGTACGTAAAGAAGTCGATCCCAATTATCATGAGGACACTTAGGTACGAATTATTAGTAGTAGATATAAGATAGCAATATGCCTGTATTCAACGCAGGCTTACACAGAGGCATACTAATTTACATCCGCACGTGTTTAAGGTCCCATGTAATAGAGGGCAAGCCTATGGCCATTAACTAGACCAGTGTTTCCCAAAGTACGGGTCGCGAGTATTTGTATACATATATTAGGTAGGCCCTAAAAAATAGGAAGAAACACTTTTCTTGTATAATAAAATTATAATAATTAAAAAAAACAACCCATATGCTGTCCCACTGCTGGGCACGGGTCTTCTCTCAGTATAAGAGGGATTAGGCTGGCACAGGTTGGCAGACTTCACATGCTGTCGAGAAAATCTCTCATGCATGCAGGTTTCCTCGCGATGTTTTTCTTCACCGTTAATCCGAGTGATAATTACGCACATGATTTCGAAAAGTTAGAGGTGCGTGCCTTGGATTCGAACTCGAGACCTTTGACTTGGCATTCCAGTGGTCACAGCCCAAACAAAAATAAACAGACCTTCATTCATTCTAAATGCCCCTTTTTCTTCATTTTCCAATGAGGTGGGTCCCAAATTTTGAAATTTCTGATAGGAGGGTCGCCATTGGCGAAAGAAAGAATTACTGCAGAAACTGACTTTAACGCGAGCGAAGGGGCGAGCAAATACTAGTTTTTAAATCAAATAGGAAAATTAATTAACTATTTCAACTTCTTAACAAGTTTCTTTGAAACAAAATATTTTTATCCAATGAATGTTTCATTTTTTTTAAAGCGCATAGTATTTTTATTTGCATTCGAAGTTGTTGAAGCCGAGTTTTTATGCCATTTATTATTGATACGAATATCTGCACCTGATGGAATTGTTCATCCACACATTGTTGATATATTTCACTGCACTGGACAACTATTGTACTGTGGAGGGACGAGGTGTGATGTCCCTCGCACCAAAGGGAGGATCCTCCGACCAGGCGGGTGTTATGCCTCGGTTGATGTCCTCGCTGCTTGCCCTGACTGCTGACTCTTCATTGACCTCCGGTCTCGGGGGGAGTGATGTAGCGACATCTATCGCGCTACATAAGAACTTCTACGAAGCTATTAAAATCCCGAATCGCGCAAGTGAAGTTTACCTCATACACATAATACCCACCTGGTCGGAGGATCGTCCCATTGATGCGAGGGACATCACACGTCGTCCCTCCACAGTACTAAAAAACATTCCAGAATTTCCTCCCCCACGCACGCTCAGGTTATGGAATCAAGTTCTTGCCGAGGTTTTCCAAGACTCTACAGCATGGGGCTCTTCAAAAAGATTAGGAAAGATTTTTCAGCAACGCGCAAGTGATGCCCCTGGTGTTGCAAGCGTCCATAGGCTACGGTAACCGCTTACCATCAGGCGGGCTGTAACTTGTTTGTCACCTTAGTGGTGTAAAAACTTCGAGCATAGTAGTCACGCTTAGAACCACTAGGCTACCGCAGTACTCTTGTTGGAGTAGTCTAGTCGTTTGTCAGTCATACCTATTTCATTATTATTATTATGATGATGATATTGAATGAGTGGGGTACACAATCATCATCATGCGGTGTTACTTGTGTTCATCCATTGTTTTCCTAAACTCGTAGGAATTTCCCAAAAACCTTTCTTAGTGCACACTTAGGTAATTTAAGGAGCTTTTCATGCTTCTGGATCCAGTTTTCAGCTGTGCGTTGATTGATCAGTCAGTCAGCTAGTCAGTTATTTACATTATTAACCCCCGACACAAAAACGATGCGGTGTTATAAGTTTGACGTGTCTGTGTGTGTATCGGTCCAAAATGGCCGCCGCCACAAAATAGCGAATCACATATTTTTTCACAACTCCCCCATATTGAGGGAGTATCAAATGAAAGGGCTTAATTAGGAGAATACACTACACTACGATAAATTTCAAATCCAAGATGGCCGCCACCACAAAATGGCAAAAAACATTTCGTGTCGGGGGTTTTCTAAATTTTTAATTTTTATGTATAGAATTTGAAGTATCGATATTTTTTACGATTTGGTTCCAAACTCGTCTATTCCATGTTCACAAACAAACCCTATTTTTTGAGCCCAAATATTCCAAATTCAAAAGGATCAAACACTGCAACGGCTGTGTTTTAAAAAATAAATATAGATTCAGTTGCAAAAAGAGGATCTAAAACACATGGCCGTTTTGCAACTCTAATAAAATACTCGCCACCAGGGTGATAGTGTAACTATTTGAATAGGTTAAGCATTCGGGCAGTCCGAAACATTTATTATTTTTTTGAATTTCGAAGCAGCTCGTGGTGAAGTAATATGGTAATATCTACGATTTATTGCTATGGTCAGTACATAGTTAGTTAATCGTTCTTTATTTATTTTTAAGAAACGAATCTATACTATTATAAAATTGTAAAAAAGTCATTTCTGTACATTGAAGATATTTAAAAAAAAAACAATTGGGTTAGAGTATATAAACGATCGCGAACCCAAAAATGTGATTTTTAGAATTCTTGTCTGTTTGTCTGTTTGTCTGTTTGTTAGGGGTTGGCGCTAAACCTACTGAATAGATTTGAATTTTGTATTAACTGTTGTAAAGCATAATTTCCAACTTAAAAACTGATGTAAAGCTTTTTTCAATTATTAGTATAGATCCTTAGATAGAGCTTGACCTCTCTGTTGTATGCAAGCCCATAGAAAGAAGAGATCATCATTGCTGGTTTATTATTTTTAATTTTCTATTTAAAAGTCCATCGTTCAACTAAAAAAATGAGGTATATCTCATTCCACTCGGTTGCGTAGATGCTGAGATAGAGCTTGACCTCTCTGTAGTATGTATTCCTATTGATATAAGGGATCATTATTGTTGGTTCTTTAATTAAGTTGTCATATGCGCAGAAATCGTGATTGTTGATTAGTTATAAACGTTTTAAGTGGTATAGACTTAAATTAAACAATAGTTGTAAAGTTTGGTTAGAATTACGAGTTATTACGACTAACTGAAGGTTCCGTTTTCTTTTGGACATATTTTCACAAACAGCATCACCTCAGTACCTCATAAAGTACCTCAGTACCGAGACTAATTGTCGACCGGAATCGAACCCACAATATTCATTGAGCTTAGCGCCGTTATAACTTAGTCACGAGGCCCTTTTTACAAACCTCTAAAACACTACTTCAAAATACAAGTTTTTTATGAATGGGTTCAATTTCTAATCCTAATTTTGTTTCTACATCCACGTAAGCGAAGCCGCGGGCAAAAGCTAGTTGTTTTATATATTTTTACGTGTGCGCGAAAAAAAAAGATATTGTTCAATATCTTTTGCTGATACCCTGATACCACCTGATACTCAAATGACAGATCTCCAGCCGAAAATCAGGCAATTACTGAGCTGGTTTCATAAATGGTTAAAAAGGCGAACATTTTTACTTAAATTGACGCCTCCGTGCCTCGGTGGGCACGTTTAGCCGTATATGTTCCGGATTCCATACGATCACCCATTGACAAAAGATTTTGTGGATCAGAAGTTAGTCTGGAAACCATGACATGACTTGAATTATAAGAAAATAAATTCAAACAAATGAATTAATTATCTATAAAATTTTATTAAAATCGAATTATGTATTCATGAATTATATGACGAATGAATTTATTCATTCATCACACAATGTTCGGAATCCAATAAAATTGGCCTTTATTTCAGCGAATCCAGTAGCCAACAATTTTGTACCTAAAAAGTCTTATAAATTACTAGCTTTCCGCCAGCGGCTTCACCCGCTATCCCACGGGGACCATACATTTTACCGGGATAAAAAGTAGCCTATGTGCTATTCCAGACTATAATCTATCTCTGTGCCAAATTTCATCCAGATCCGTTCAGTAGTTTTTGCGTGAAAGAGTAACAAACATCCATCCATCCATCCATCCTCACAAACTTTCACATTTATAATATTAGTAGGATAGGATTAGTAGGATAGTAGGATAGGATAGGATAGAATAGGATAGGATAGGATACACAAATTTTTGCCTGCGACTTCGTTCCTGTAGAAGTTGAATTTTTTTCCCCGCTTTTGTAACATTTATAATTTATACTCAGCTCCTATTGGTCGTAGCGTGATGATATATAGCCTATAGCCTTCCGCGATAAACAGGCTATCTAACACTGAAAGAATTTTGTCAAATTGGACCAGTAGTTCCTGAGAATTAGCGCGTTTAACCAACCAAATAAACAAACTCTTCAGCTTTAATATTTAGTATAGATAAAACCATGTTCAAACGTTTCCATTCGCTTATACTCACTTAATAGACTAAGTTTAATCGCAGCTTTATTTCTTTTTCAGATAATCGGCCGTTTAAGTGAGGATTTAATGTAAGTATTACACTTAAGTGGAGGTTTATTTGGAAACAGTGGCTTTTACGAGTAGATTTGAAGTGGATTTACAGTAAGTATTTACTGTCATTTGTAGCGTCGCCTTATATTCCTAAGCGTGACTGTTTTGATCGAAGGCCTGGATTCAATTTCTGGGTCGAGTAAACTGTACTGGGTTTTTCTATGAAAGAAGGACATCAAAAGCCCATACAACTCAGCCCGTACCGGAGGTACATGACAGCTGTCCAGTTGACAGTTTTTACCATGAAATCACTATGAAACTTCTTCGTGTCGATGGTAAGACTTTATAAAATTAAATTTGGCGTGCCCATAACTTCGCTACTTCCACAGCATCGTCAGTGGCAGCGCAGAGGTCGAAACTGATAATAATGTGCCATATTGACGTGCGTTTGACATTCCGAAACTGACACTGACAGCAGATAGCTGTCAAGTTGACAGTTTTTACAATGAAATCGTTAAGAAACAGATAATAGTATGCCAAAATGGCGTGATTTTTCTCAAAATATTTTCTCACCCCCCATTCAACATTAAAAAAAAGTACGACTAGAGTTTTAACCAGCGTAATACAGGGTATTTTTTCAAATACGTGTACCTTCGGTACATCATTTGGGCCGATTTCAATGACCTCCTATTTAGTGAAGTTTTAATTTGTGCCCGGTAAATGGCAATAGGCTCGCCCCCTATTACATATGGGATTCATAACATGCAATACAATACATCGAGGTGTAATGTATAGACATTACACCTCTGCTAAGCCCTCAGGGGAATACAGGCATTTTGATAATTATGTTATCATTACATACACCCAAGTCATCAACAACAAATCAGAACAGTTAATCACAAATTAATATTTCACATTGAAATTAAATTATCCTAGCTATTTACTAACCAAAATTCGATGCAGCAATTCACAACAGTAATGCTAATTCTGTTAAAATATACAAATCTAATTTGGCATAGCTACGGATGTTCAAATGACAAGCCAGGGAGTTGCCATTAATATTTCACAGACAGTCTCAGGTTTCATTAGCTGTGCACTGAATTTTTAATGCTGGCGACACCGGGGAATCTTGTAGCTATTTTGTCAATAGTTTTGCTGTGTCGATTATATAAAGTCAGTTTAGAATACTAGCATGTTGTTAGGGATAATGTCATGTTTTTAAATATAAAAAAAATCTAAACATCAAATTTTGAGTTTGAATTTCTTCCCGTTAAATTACTTGGCAGATAAATTATTATCCGTTGGTTAGCGGCTATCCGGGATATCCAGAGGTTGTCTTCTTTCTTTCACAACTAATAAATAAATTAAAATGGAACGATAGCCGATGTAGTTTTTTGTTATTCCTTTTATTCAAGTTATCATGGTTGAGTATTTTCCCACTAGACTCCACACTCGTCACTCACTGACCATTAATCCAATATACCATCTCACCTTCGCATTACTTCACTTCTAAGCTTCCCGAGACTTCCCCCGTTTCCCACTTAAGTAGAGGTTGTCGTCTAGCTAGTTATGTGAGGCTGAGTGACCCAGTGCGCCCGACGCAGCTCGTGAGACGGTCATTACGCGGATAGGGTGTGGCCACAGTAACAACGGGTAAGAGAAAGATTTTAAATATCTAGTCTAACTAGCTGAATAATTATGTGACTGATTTGTCCCAATCGTTACTTTTTGAATGGTCATTACGTGGTAAGTGTATGATCCCAGTGACAGCGAGTAAGAGAGATAGAGTATAATAGTGCTCTCCTAAATTGAGTAATAATTATGTCACTGACTTGTCCGGTCGTTACGTTTTGGATGGTTATTACGCAATAAGTGTATGGTCCTAGTGACAGCGAGTAGGAGATAAGTAGAGTAATATTATGTTGTTCTCTGCTCAACAGCTTGTAAGACCGTGATTCCCTAAGCGGTTAGTAAAAATTTAAGTCTCTTGTCTAACTAGCTGAATTTAGTAATTGTTGCCATTGACTTGTCCGTACGTCTTGGATGGCCGGTCGTGATAAGTGTATGGTCCCAGTGACAGGGAGTAGGAGAGAAAGAGAGTAATATGGTGTTTTCCAACAGCTTGTAAGACCGTGATTCCCTACGCGGTTAATAGTGAATTGACACAGTGCACAGGCGTACAACGAGTAGGAGGGAGAGGGATGTAACACTAAAGAGTGAACGCTCAACTCAGCTCGTGACACGGTCATTAGGTGCTTCGTGTGTGGCCATAGTAAAAGCGAGTTGTATTGAGTTTGTTTTATAGATATTATAATTATTATGTCTACACCTGACAAAAGTTGGAGCTTTGTAGGGTCAGAGTAACAGCGAGTGGGGAGACAGTTTTATAGGAAGGGGCGGAGAAGAACAATTTCTTCTTTGGCTGAGTGGGAGTTTAGAAGACTATCTTGAGATCTATCTCTTTATGCCACAGAATAACTAATCTATGCTACTAAGTTATGTATTATTAAGTTATACACAAACTCCGCCCCAATCTAGCGTCAGATACCGCAGGCCTTTACTTCGCAGTAGTTTTTTTCGACTGTTTCTATGGACATTATGTGGTATGCTTACACTTAACAATCTCGCTCTAACCTAATAAAGATCTTAAAATAGAACTTAGTACCAAAAGGCAAACAGAGATACAGCTAACAGCTTTCTCATAAAAGTCCTCTAAATAATTATAATTATATTATAGTATAAGAAGCACAAAGACACTCCAATGCTCGGTAAGAGGCGGCGCCAAAGCTACTTAATGTTGGGCCAGATAAACAGCGAATAAGCTATGCAATTTATTAGCTATATGTCCCGCAAGTTGCTAATGGGCTGGAACCTCAAAAAGTGACGTCATCCGCCGTCCTTGCCGGCTAGTGGTGCTGACGCGTACTGAGAGCGGTTACGTCATTTTTACGTCACCAAGATTGCTGCTACGCACATTATTTGCGGGACTTTAACCTTTATCATGATCACAGGTCCTATAACCCCGACTCAACAACAACAGGGGGATTGGGATTGTACATAGTCGGTATAAATTCGACATACTCCGACAGAAGATAACTGGTGAGAGTTCACCGCACAAAATTAAGTGATGTCGTTCGTTACCTTCTGGCGAAGACTCATTTGCCTCTAATTTGTTGATAGTTCCTTACTTATACCTTTCTTTCCATCTTTCCACATAAGGCTCGCCACTGTCCCATGAAATAGGGGAAACCTATCGTCAGATATAGACCTACAACATATTAGAAAAATTGTGGTGTACATTAGTACACTTTTGACTAATCGTTCTGAAATATTTAGGATGGTTCGAAAAAGATAAACGAGGCATGTGCAAAAGTGCACTCCAATAAAATCGCCTTTTCAATGGCCACAATTTTATCGCCCTGAAAACTACTGAAGAAAAAGCTAAAACCGTGTTAAGAATCCCCCTTAAATCACAAAGTAAGTGAGGGAGATAGCTCACAATATTATAACTCTGTGCTCAAAACTTTTCCTTAAAATATTCTCACTTAAATTTTAAAGTTAGTTTGTTGGATTTTTACAAGCAAGGTATAGGCAATAAATAAGGTATATGGGGAAGTTGATGAGCATAGATGAAGGGAGAGTGGTGTGCCAGGATCGTAGCAATCTATAGTCTCTGCCTATCTCTATGGGAAAGACGTGTGAAGCTATGTATGTAGGTACATCGAGGGAGAAGAAGAGTCTTTCTTTCTGTCTCCATCTCTAGCAGTAAATGTTGACAATAATTTTTAATTTGTACTGTACTCCCTCATACAAGACTACCAAACGCATAGGTATATATACGAAAGTAACTCTGTCTGTCTGTTACTTTTCACACCTTAACTGCTTGCTAGATGTCGATGTAGTTTGGCAAGGATAAAATAGTTTGCCTCCTGAGGAATGATACGTCAATATTTATCTCAAAAAGCGTTTGAGTGAAATCGCGAGCAAAAGCTAGTTGTAATTATTGAATATGTGTAAAGTCACCAATAGAGTGTGGAGGGACGAGGTGTGTTGTCCCTCGCACCAAAGGGAGGATCCTCCGACCAGGCGGTTTTATGCCTGGTGGGCCACTGCCCGACGGTTGATGTCGGGCGGCTGTATATATGCAAGTTGCACGGTAAACTTTACTTGCGCGATTCAGGATTTGACGCTTCGTAGAAGTTCTTATGTAGCGCGATAGATGTCGCTACATCACTCCCCTCCTAGACCGGAGGTCGATGAGAAGTCAGCGGTCAGTGCGTCTGAAGAGCTTGCCAGTGCCAGCGGAGTGTGTTCCAGTGAGTCGGAACAGGATGCCGCGTAGTCCGCAGTGAGTCGGGACTGTAGTGCGGTGAGTGCGGTGCGTCACCAGTGCGTCGGGGTGATGCTGCGTAGTGGCTGGCTGCTGCGTCGACCAGGAGAGATGTCCTCTGCTTGTTGACCGGCCGAAGTGCAGTGTGCTGTGCCATGTCGTCGTCGACGTCGTCGTCGTCGTCGTCGTCGTTCGTCGTGTCGTCGTGTCGTCGTCGTTGTTCGTTGTGTCGTCGTGTCGTTGCGTCGTCGTTGTCGTCGTTTGGCCGAGGGGTCTGACCAGGCATGCGCGGTTGCTGCAGGTGTGTGGTCAGGATGCCCGTTGAAGCCGGGAGAGTGCTGGCTGGCTGTGTGACTCGCTGCTCGTGTGCTGGAGGGTGCTAGGAGGGAAGGTGATGACGAAGCTGCTGGTCTTCGAAGGCTGCTCACCAGTGTGAACAATATCATCATCATCATTAATTAATCGTCCCACTGCTGCGAATGGGTCTCCTCCGAGTATGAGAGTCCTCCCACTATTCTGATAACTGACGCAAGATTATGACAAATTGATTGACGTAAGAATGATCTAAATCGGTTCACAAGTTGCTTTCTAGAACACCTCTAACAAACGAACTAGTGCTGATAAAGACCTTACCCTCTTTTGCGTCGCGCAGTTGGGTAAAAAGGACGACGGCATGTCGGGGGCGAAGGCTTGTTAAGTTTAAAAGACAAATAGGTGAGAAGTACTCGTGTATCTTATGATGAGGGTTACTCTTAACGTATTGTTATGGGTTTGTTAAGTAACGTATCGGTTTATGACGCGTTAAAAGGAACGCTGCTTTAACAATATTACGCTTCTGCTCTTAATGGACTATTGTTGGTTAATAATCATAAAAGCAGTAATGAAAATTGCTTCGCTAGAGGTTTTCTGGTGTTGTTACCTGTAATCTATACGAATCTATACTAATATTATAAAGAGGAAAGATTTGTTTGTTTGTTTGTTTGTAATGAATAGGCTCCGAAACTACTGGACCGATTTCAAAAATTCTTTCACCTTTGGAAAGCTACATTATCCCCGAGTAACATAGGCTATATATCATCACGCTACGACTAATAGGAGCGGAGTAGTAATGAAAAGTGTAGCAAAAACGGGGAAAAAATTATAAGACCACGCGGGCTGAGCCGCTGGCGGGAAGCTAGTAATATTTATTATAAAGAGGAAAGTTTGGATGTTTGTTGCTCTTTCACGGCAAAACGGCTGAACCGATTTGGCTGAAAGTTGAAAGGGTGTTGATTTGTACTTTGGCTTAGGACATAGGCTACATTTTAATTCGGAAAAATGCATAGTTCCTACGGGAAATGGGTTCAAAGTTCCTAAATCCACGCGAGTGGAGCCGCGGACAAAAGTTAGAACATTATTTATAAAGATTAATTTTTATTTTTTACCCGATGACACGGCAAAAAGACGAAGGGAGAATTTTATATTAGGCAGTCTATGTATCTTCCTATTTACGTATGTTCCACTACAGCGCCTAAACTACTCATCATTTTGATGAATGAGATCGATTCGTTATTATGGTCCCGGTAACAATGGCTACATTTGACATAAATAAAATCAATACGACGAATGTTACATGCAAAAAAAGAGCAAAATTAAAAAAAATATCTATATAAGCGACTAGCTTTCCACCAGTGGCTTTGCCCGCGTATTCTGGGTATTTCTTATAAATTATAGCCTATGTTACTCAGTAAAGATGTAGCTTTCTAAAGGTGAAAGCATTTTTGAAATCGGTCCAGTAGTTTCGGAGCCTATTCAATTCAAACGAACTGACAATCAAACCTTTCCTCTTTATGGTATTTGTATATACTCGTATAATCCTTTAGATGGGTATACTGAAACCTAAGAGTTCTGTAGGAAATTCATCGATGTTTCTTAGTTTAGTATGTTTTATTATCTCATTTTAACGCTAGTGACAATGTAGATTGAGCTTTGTACGATTAAGTTAAGATTTATAATGCATTGATTGTTATACAATGTAAGGTAATGTATATGTTATGTATATGTTTAATAAAGTATGTTTTAATATGATGATGACCTTTTTTGGCAAGCGGATATCCTCATGAATCCCTCCACTTGGAGAGGAGGCACGGTACTCTTGTCGGATTCTACCCGAGGGTCGGCAACGCGTGAGTGATACCCCTGGTGTTGCAAGCGTCGTCCATAGACTACGATGTATGCGGGCGGTATCCTTGTTTGCCACCGTAGTGGTATAAAAAAAAATCACCAGACCCAATCAGGGTTCATTAATGTACCTATCTCTTTCATCATTCTCTTATGACACCTCTACTATGATTACGAATATTATTCTATGATTCATCCTCTCCATCACATCATAGAACTGATAACCAATAACCTAAAGGAATGCTCTCAACTTCATATCAATGTTCACGTTCTGAAGTACAGATAGATAAACAACACATTACCTTACATTGTATAACAGTCAATGCATTATAAATCCTAACTTAATCGTACAAAGCTCAAGCTACATTGTCACTAGCGTTGACATGAGATATTTTCAAAATAACAAAAATATTTTTGTTGTTATATTAATTCTTTGGAATATGAATCTTTAGCTCTATCATACAAGACACAATTTCAATTGTCTCTAACATTTTTAATGACAATAATTGCCTTCAAAATACATACAAACATTAAAAACTTATCAATTTAGTTCGTTTTTATATTTTATCTGTATGCGACACATCACGTATACAATTTAAATGTTGGATTACCCGTGTTCCGTCAGAATAGTGTTGATTTTTGTATAACAACACAACTGTATAGTTTGATATGTTCCTGTGTGTACTTACCTGAGTCATGAAAGGTAACAAAATAATTACATCCGACGTATCTGATAGGATATCGTTTGAAAGCGGTAGCTAATGGTGTGATCGGGTGTTCCGACGGCGGCCGAAGATGGCCGAAGTCTCCCGAAGTGCCTGCGGTTGTTTCGTGGCATGTCGGGTTTAGTTCGTAAGTTGGACTGTGTGAACGGCTTTACTTGGCTGTAGTGAGGTGTGGTGTTGTAAAGCCGAGTTGGTTTCTAGACGAAAGCCTTCGGTAAAAGCTCTTAGCTCTTAAGACAAATATTTCTGTCAGTAGGTAGGGAACATTGTTTTTAGCAATAAGTTATTCAGCTGATTTCAAAAAATAAGTTTTGAATACCACTGTAATTTTTCATCATATTATTAATATCATACCAATCAATAGATCATGATAATAGAAACCACGTCGATATGTTTAGGTCCCATGTAACAGGGGGCGAACCTTTTACCATCAACCAGGCCCCGAACTGCCACTAGGAATCCAATTAACACTTTCCTCGTCCCGGGGAATCGAACCCAAGAACTCTAGCGTAGCAATCGCACTAACGATAACCAGACCAATGCAATGAGGCAGTATTTTGAAATGGCAACACCCGCATTAGGCCAGCGTGGTGGACTATGGCCAGTCCCTCTCATATTGAGAGGAGACCCGTGCCCAGCAGTGGGACAGTTAATGGGTTGATGATGATGACATAACTTCACGCCTGTTTCCCATAGGGGCAGGCAGAGACTGTAAATTTCCACTTGGTACAATTCTGGCACACTACTTTCGCTTCATCTATGCTCACAAACCTCTCCAAAAATGCTCGTCGGTATAAGGCGCTTGTACCCTGTAAAACAAGCGTTCAAGCGTCAAGAAACCTTCCCGTTTCTGAGCCCCACTTAAATCGTCTTAACCATATCATCCTCCTCACGTTGGGTACTCTTCTAAATCCCAGTTCAAACAAAAGCCCTGTCCCTCTGTTTGTTCAAAATGTTTGTAAAACGCATTGTTCCACCTGTGAGTGATTCGGGATACGTTTCCTGTCGACAGTTGAGAATTTAATTGTTTGAAGGATTCCAACATTTTGAATTTGTAACGGATATTTTTGACGTTTGTCAAACTTAAAAGCATGGAAGTAGTAAGTATACTTAGTGATGTAAACGAAGTGTAACGAAGTTTGACATATTAGTTCCATGCTTAAAAGTCAAATTGTCAACGTCAAATAATAAAAAAATACATTAAGGACGTGTTTTAGCACATCTAACCGCCGAATATATAAAAAAATGGAACAAAATTTGCCTAATTAACGGAACTTACTAGAAGACAGCTTCTAGGAGCTGAAACAGGCCCAAAAAGCTATATATAACACATGTATAACACACATTTCGACATTGACAGAATTGACGATACATACTGCCATTTTAACGTAAACAGGGCATCAAAAACCTCCTACAAATCTAAATAAATAAGGAGATATGAAAGTGTTATGTACATGATTTTGAATAATACGGACGTTCTCAAGTACGATTTTATATACTTTACGCATCGCAAATACCCCATAAATTCAGGACTTACTTACCATATATAACAGAATAAAAATAAACCGTATAATAACAATATAAACAGGGAAACGCCATCGATTTCCTATAAAACCCAAGTTTATTTCGTACACAGTAACCTTTCATAAATATACTCGTAACTAAGTAAGTATATTTTGGTTGTCGGCTCTCTTTGGGTAAATATTTATTTGTGTTTATAAGACTATGAATTTCGATTTGAAAATAAAGGTCTACAAAGATTTTTTCTTATGGTTAATGTCGGTGGGTAGCTGGCAGCAACTGGATGAAAAGAGGCTGATATAGACGCACGAGCAAGTACGCATACCTAGATGCCTCGTGGACCTTTTTCACCCGTGTGCCCGTGTGTTACCATAAACTGTACGGATACAAAACCGCCGCGCTAGTTCGTCAACGATCAAACCACTTTGAAGCTAGCGATTTTAAAAATATACTATCACTCCTTTATGAGTTAAGATGCGAGATGCGAGATCACTTGGAGCATTTGCCTGTAATGTAACGTTAAAGAGTCGAGCATTAACATCAGTGAGTGAGGAGAACCGAGCATTACAGTGAGCAAACTGTAATGTTACAGATTCGAGCATTATTATATCAGTGAGTGAAGAGAACCGAGCATTACAGTGCGCAAACTGTAATGTTACAGATTCGAGCATTATTACATCAGTGAGTGAGGAGAACCGAGCATTACAGTGCGCAAACTGTAATGTTACAGATTCAAGCATTATTATATCAGTGAGTGAAGAGAACCGAGCATTACAGTGCGCAAACTGTAATGTTACAGATTCGAGCATTATTATATCAGTGAGTGAGGAGAATCGAGCATTACAGTGCGCAAACTGTAATGTTACAGATTCGAGCATTATTATATCAGTGAGTGAGGAGAACCGAGCATTACAGTGCGCAAACTGTAATGTTACAGATTCGAGCATTATTATATCAGTGAGTGAAGAGAACCGAGCATTACAGTGCGCAAACTGTAATGTTACAGGTTCGAGCATTACGTTGGTGAGCGAGAACTGAGTATCACAGAGTGGAATGTGAATGTAATATTTTTATACAACTTGTAACATCATGCTCAGTCGTTACATTACAGGCGAATATTCTTCATGAGGCAATACTGTAATGTAACGCTCAAAATCGAATCTAAAATTTTACATAATATGCTAAGGCAAATGCTCGAATTAAGTTACACAGAGTTTAAAGACAATGAGCTACTTATAACCAGAGAGTAGCTAACAAAAATTTATCATAAATTGCCAAAACTACGCAACACTCCACATTTTTTAACCGACATAACATAACAAAAGGGTGTTATAAATTAGCCAGCACAGCACACTTCATTGTCCAATAACACAATAGATTTTAACTAACCATAATGGCCGCGATTATGGCTTACTCGGAATTTCATTAAGCGTACTAATTCTTGTTTAATAGATCAGGAGCATGGAACTAAAATAAATATATTTTCTAGAAACATTTTTGAAATTTATGGTGTTCAAAATTAAATTGTGTTTTTTGAACTTCGACGTTTCGTAAATACGGTTGGTAAGGTAGAAATGGAGGTTTGATGGCAGTCGCTTCGTGTGAAATACTGGTGTTTAACCGTATTTGATTAAACTGGAAGCTGACTGGAAATTTCTTGCAAATATTTATTTATCTATTTATTATACGGTTTATTGCACACCAATAACACAATGACAACAAAATTACAGTTAGAAACATAAAAAAAAATATTTAGTCATTAGTTTAAAAACTGCAAACATTGGACAAAAAATATAATTATATCTTACCGGCGTTTCATCCCGGATATTGTCAGAAAGGAAATTATAATAATGGTTGGAAAAAAAACATTGAATTAGTGGATATCTAGTATCTAGATATAGATAAAAAAAAATTGTTACGGTTTCCTTTTTTTTATTTTGTTTTAAAATAACACTAGCAATACTATTTTATTAGTAAGACAACTTTGCTGTATTTATTTTTATTTATAATTCCTAGATAGATATTAGATTTATAGATATGATAAATTATGATACCTATGAGTACATACATATTATATAGATTGTTGTACAAGTTATACATATTTGACAAACAGCAAATACCTATTTCGTAGTAAAAAGACTGAGATATTTCTTTTTTTTTCTGGCACAATTTCCCACTGCTGAGCAATGCTACTTTTTCATTTGATATCTGTTTTAATTTTTTTTATAAAAACACTTTACTTCATAGTTATTCTGACTTTCACACAGATATTATTAATTAGATAACTTTTTTACCCTGCCAAGGTCCAAAACCTAAGATGATTAGGACCATCTTGTAGACTAATAAATATCTAGACTCCGACAAGTACTATTAAGTTACCGCAAATTGAATTTTGCGACTCTTAATAATCTTGTCACTGAGAGTACTTATCTCTTCAAGTAAACTGAAAATCACACTAATATTAATATAATGAGTTTGTCTGTTTGCTCTATAACGATTATACTTCAATTCAAGTAATAAATATATTAATACCTTGGACTTATATAATACTGCGACCGTGACTTATTATAATAATAATAAATAATAACAATGAGGTTGTTGACACGTGGGAGGTGAATTGAGCGATCATTGTACCGATCGTAGTTTTTTTTTTTTATTTGCTTTACACTGACAACTTAAAGTACTCCGTTACATGGTATAAGTACTCGCCAAACGTAATTGTTTAACGGTGAGAAGCGCTCTTATCGTTATTACATAATAACCTTACTGTGTATCGACCAACATGTAAGGAGGCTCTCGTTGGGTGGCTGGATCAAGGGCTTGATACAGAATGCGGTACTCCTAGGTACGGCACGTATTGTTCGGAGGTTCCTTTCCTTGGAGTCTTGACCACGGGTAGCTTAGACTCTGTTCCCGATACTGGTGGTTTTTTCTTTTTTTTTTGGATTTTTGTGTAATATTTTAAAATGTAAAAAATGTGCAAAGAAATTAATAAATGGAATAAATAATAAATATTCTGGGACATTTTACACAGCACCATCTAGATCCAAATTAAGCAGAGCTTCTACTATCGGTACTAGACAATGGCTATAATACTGATATATACTTTTTTTGTTCATCACATAAATATTTATGTTACGTGGGAATCGATCCCCACAACTTCGTGATCAGCGATCCGGTATTCGAACTGCTAGTCAGACGATGTCAAATTCCCATGGGATTGGGAAAAAAATTGTTAAGTAGATAGGTAAAATACATATAACACACACAATATATTAAATAAAACACACACAACATTAAATACTATAGTTTGGATACGCCTAAACAACAACTGTCTCCCGGTACACAATCAAGGGTATCCCAAATGATTTATAAGCATTGGAAATTAAACCATTGTTGTAAACACTGTTTTGTATAACATATCGGCGGAGGCTTTAAGATTAGTAATGTAACATTATTATTTATTGTTGGCGTCAGAGTGAACGGAAATTGAGACACTTTCACTGTGGAGGGAATTAGATGGCGTTGCATACAATACAAAGTAGTTTAGTTAGAACCAGAATCAACGTAAATACAATCCACACAAATTAGAAGACTGCCTCGTTAGTCTAGGGGTTCCAATCGCGACTACTACGCTAGAGGACCAAATCAAATCAAAATCAAAATAGTTTTACTTTCGTATAAACCATATCGACGGTTAAAAGGAAATAGGGCATAAGCGACATTTTGGTCAAAAATGAGTTATATATGCCATTGGACTTGAAATTTTCTGCTCTTTCGAATGCGCTTACTCCCATGGCTCTACGATGACTTTTTTGGCGTTTATGCCCAAGCAGAAAAACAACATTTTATAGTGTTATTTTAGCTAACCGATGAAAATTCTGGTCATTTTTGCTATAAAGGTGATTGTACCCCTACAAAAATGATTTATTTTGGCATTGTTGTCGGTAATGCTTTTTTACTTCACAAGGGTGCCAAGCTTATGGTTGTTTATGCCTTTTAAGCATTTCAATTGAAAAGTACAAATGTTGCTTAAAGCTTACTTCCATTTCGTAATTTAACAGAGCTGTGGCTCTTGTGCCCTATATACAAAATGCATACTTATATTACTCTGGCGGTTATCCCCTATTTCCATTTAGTTCTTAATGACAGCCAAGTCGGTTATGCCCTATTACCTAAATTGATTTTAATATGACACTGGTGGTTATACCTTACTTCCGTTTACTAATATAAATACGATTGGCGCTAATTCCATATTATTTAATCTGCTCGTTAGTAAATATGAAATGACGAGCTATATCTTTTAAATCTACCATTTAGTGTAGAATTATAGCATGGTATACTGTAATAGGCCTCTTAGTAAGATCTATCTTACTAAGAGGCCTAAAAACATATTAAGGATCTATCCTTAGTATGCTTTTGTGAAAATTTACTCCCAAGCAATTTCACCCTACTTTAGAAGTTAGAGACCCAATTACGGTGTCGTGTAATATCTGTTTTAGATATTTTCCTGATGAAGGATTGTGTTGGTTGCGCTACTTCATTATTTTTGGGGTGGCTTTTCATCCATATTTCTTTGCTTCGTAGCGACATTGTGTGTTACTAATGTCTTATATCCTGGTATTATTTTGAATGCCGACTGTTTCTTGTGCCCTATTATCTTTTATACAACCACTATGAAAAGTACCTTATCCTTCTTTTCCTATAATATTGATTGAACGGTCTAGTCGCTTATACCCTTTTACCTTGAGAAATGATAAATTGGAATGTCGCATATGCTTCTTATCCTTTAATATTTGATTTTGTCATTTGTATCTTATGCCATATTTCCTCATTCAAAAATTAAAAGCTGTGGTTATAAGCGACAAAAACTACTTTAAATAACGTCAAATCACTAAAACTAAGGATACCAGTAACTGTTCCATTTCTATCTGATTTTATAACTGTTTCACTTTTCACAATATCTTAATAAATGACAAAAATACGTCAGTTTTTCTAAAATTTAAAACTTTGAACGGCTCTCCTGAACATTTCATCTTTTGTCGCTTATCCCCTATTTCCTTTTAACCGTCGATATACAGGCACTTATGAAATGTCGAATTTAGGTGCACAGTTCCAAATTAGTCGTTTCCTATGGAGAAAAACCGGCAAGAAATTCCATTGTTACTCTTTAAAAATTTAATTTTTAACAATCCATATATTATTGTATCAGATATACCGATACAATAATATATGGATAGTTACAATATGAAAAAACAATGTAGAAATGTTTGCGAAATATATTACAGATTATAATTATTTTAAAAGATAAATAGGATACAGCTAGGCTTGATACATGTCTAGAGAGTTCTCCCACCTGACCAGACCTGGGTTCGATTCCCGAGTTGATTATAGTGCTGTTGGGTATCTGCGAAATTCCCAGTAGCAGCTCAGAGTGTAAATTTGTCCCGAGTTAATGGCAATAGGTTTTCTAAATAGGTACCTAAACATACCTGGACGGATTTTGATTTTTGATTTTATTTTCATTTTTTACGCTAAGCTATAGAAATAGGCATGGAGTTTACAATCTATTAAAATAGAAGCTTTCTAATTAATAATTGCGGTTCAAAGGCAATGTTCTGCAAGTATGAACACTCGAAGGACTTTGAGGGAAATGGAATTGTATACTTAAAATAGAAAATACAGAAGTTTCACTGTCAATAAGATGAATACGGGCTTCCTATATACGCAGTCTATATACGCCAGCAACACCAGGGCCTGTAGACAAGTTGCATTTTGACATTCGAATTGACAAACGAGTAGAAACAAAATGTATGGAAATGACACAACCTTTCGACAAATCGGGCTGTCACTGTCATTTCCGTACATTTGTTTCTATGCATTTGTCGATTTGAATGTCAAATTGCAGCTTGTCTAGACCTACACTCACTGTCTTCTTTGCCCTTCCAACTGGAACACAATAATGTTAGCGCAGTATTGCTTAGCAGCAGAATATTTTGGAATGCAGTGATAGAACCTACTCAACAGATTTTTATCATCTTGAAAGACGTGGAAAGAAAAATACTTTGAGTCCTACAGATAGTCATTCAGGGTACGGATGTTTGTGTGTCTGGCTGTGGGTCGAAATTGGCTAGTATATCTATACTAATAATAAAAAAGCTGAAGAGTTTGCTTGTTTGTATGTTTGTTTGTTTGGTTGAACGAGCTAATCTCAGAAACTACTGGTCCGATTTAAAAAAATCTTTCAGTGTTAGATAGCCTGTTTAACTAGGAAGGTTGTAGGCTATATATCATCACGCTACGACCAATATGAGCTGAGTATAAATTAAAAATGTTGCAAAAACGGGGGGAAAATTCAACTTCTACGGGAACGAAGTCACGGGCAATAGCTAGTTTTTAATTAAAAAATCCAAGGACCAATTTTTGTGAGATTATTATAACGAGTAATTAAAACTGGTCCTTCGGTACTTTCTGTGCTTGATAACGTCTGCATGTAATTTCTGTGTAGTTAGATATCGAGCCAATCACAGATATTGGTTATAATTAGTTAAAAGGGTTGGTATGTAATGGGTTTGAACTGTAATAGTTATAGGGATGTTTATAAGTTTGTACTGTATATTGTTAACTCAATTACCGTTTATGGAATAGGTACATTGGAATGTTGACTTTATTATAATAAATTGATCATCATCATCATCACGGTGGCCTTTATCCAATTTTGGATGTAGGCCTCTTCCCTTTTCTTCCACTCCTGTCGATCTTGCGCCTGACTCATCCAGTTTCGACCTTCGTGTCGTCGGATGTCGTCCACCCAGCGCTGTGGTGGTCTTCCGCGCCCTCCATTCTAGGACTCGTCTTGTGCAGCGGCTCGTGTCCATTCTCGCAATGTGCCCCGCCCATGTCCACTTTCTTTGCGCTACTTTACGGCAATAATGTCTCTTACTTTGGTCTTGCTTCGAATCCAGTCCTTCCGTTTCCGGTCTCGTAGGGTGATCCCGAGCATAGCTCTCTCCATGCCCCTCTGCGCGACTCTGAACTTTTCCGCGGACTTCTGCGTAAGAGTTATGGTTTTCGTACGGAATAAATTGATACATAAAATTAAATCATTCATTCATACCACCTGGATTACATTCCCCGAAGGGCTAACAGAGGTGTACAAATGTACACCCACAGTTCGTAAGTTTAGATCCCATAAAATAGATCCTACAAATATGAACTCCAAATTGCCACTGGTAATTTCACAGAAACCTCAGTACTTTGCTTGACTTGGGAATTGAACCTAGGACCCCTAGCGTAATAGTTGCGTTTATGACAACTAACAAGATAAATCAATGACACAGTAATGTTAAACTAAAATTATTTCCTAGGTCCTTAAAGGCGCAATTTTCATTTTGTCATCGGAACTGAACCAGCATGTAAAATTTTCACTCAATCGGAAACCGTAAAGTATATAAAAGCTAGTAAAAACGTATATAGGTAGCTCTTAATTGCAGCAAAAACGAAAAAAATTAGTTGGCCTAAAATATAGGTCAACTAGCATATCAATTTTAGTTGTGAAGTGTACTTATGTAATCAAAAACTCATTGGACATCAACGTTCGCTGGTGCCTGCGTTTCATTTCCACATCAGCATGAAAAAATATATGAATAAACACTTAAACAGTTCATATTTTTCGCTAGAAATATTCATTATGAAGAGAGAAAATAAATAGCAGAGGTTATTTAAGCGACAGTTATTGCTTGCACTGTGAATTAATATAATAGGGTAAGCAATGCTTTTACTCTCAAATATTATACATATGTTAATCTATATATATAAAAGAAAGTCATGTTAGTTACACTATTTATAACTCAAGCACGGCTAAACCGATTTCGCTAGAAATTGGCGGAGATGTAGCTTAGAACCAGGAGACGGACATAGGATACTTTTTATCCCGTTCCCGTGGGACGTGACATATTTTTGACATCGGGGGCAAATGATGACAAACTTCAGCAATTTGATGGAAAGTACTGGGGTAGTATAAGCTGTACGAAGATAGTAGATACTGGTTTTCGTCACGGGGGCGATGTGTATGACGTTGACGTTCTGAGAGACTTCGGTATACTAGGGTTGTATGAAACATACTTGGCGTTGTATGCTGGTTCCGGTAATGTCTACCCGTGTGAAGCCGGGACGGGCCGCTAGTAACATATAAAAAATACAGTTTTTACTATGAAATCATAACGAAACAGATAAAAGTGTGCCAAAATGGCATGATTTTTCTCAAATTAAAAGTATTTTTTCTCATTTTCGACTAAGTACGACTACAGTTTTAACCATCGTAATACAGAGTATTTTTCCCAATAAGTATACCTTCGGTACATCATTTGGGCCGATTTCGATGACTTCCTTTGTATATTGTTTATTATGTATTGTATATGTTAGTTTAAATACTTATAGTTTTGGTCTTCACGTCATTTCTCTCACTTTTATTCTTTTAGTGCATCTACCGTAATCGTCCCTCCACTACCCAAAGCTTGCCTGGTAGAAAATGCCTAAGGCATTAAGACCGCCTTTGTAGGGACGCTATTGTACATCTATACTAATATCTATACTTCTATATCTATACTAATATTATAAAGAGGAAAGATTTGTATTTTTGTATGTAACGAATAAACTCAAAAAGTACTGGACCGATTTGAAAAATTCTTTCCATGTTAGATAGCCCATTTATCGGGAAAGGCTATATATCATCACGCTACGACTAATAGGAGCCGAGTAGTAATGAGAAATGTGGCAAAAACGGGGGAAAAAATTATAAGACCACGCGAGCGAAGCCGGTGGCGGGAAGCTAGTTAAGTATAAAATAAATTTTAGAGAGAAAGAGATCTCAAAAATATATGTTATTTACATAATACATTTTTGATCAAACCTAGGAACTCAAGCGTAGCAGTCATGATTACGAACACTAGGCAAGCCATGATAAATAAATAAATATAAATATCCTGGGACATTTTACACAGCACCATCTAGTCCCAAACTAAGCAGAGCTTGTACTATGGGTACTAGATAATGGATATAATAGTTATATACTTTTTTTTGATAAGTATAATATTTATATTTATCACATAAATATTTGTGTCTTGTGGGAATCGAACCCTCGACCTCGTGATCAAGCCAATGAAGCAGTTACATGAGTAATTGAATACAACTTGTAACACATCAAGTAAAAGACATTATCAGTGTTAACACTGTGAGCTGTCCAAACTTAGTGTCATTGCTAGAGCCTAAAAGCTCGAAGTGAGCTCAACTGTTGCTTCCTAATCGAAGCTACTGACTTTGAACAGTTGCCGTTTTCGGAATTCCAAGTTGGGACATTGATTGTTTGTGAGCTGGAAGATTGGCCAAAGTTAGACCTTGTAATTCTGTTTCTACCCGAATGCGGTGAAGTCCAAAAGTAGGGATGTGTTTGAACTGTTTGTGATTATTTATGTATGTATCTCCTTTCTTATTTCTGCTCGTAACTTGTCAACGGCTCAACTGATTTTGATAGAAATTTCTTCTTGATCTCTATTAATTTCTTTTCATTGTCATTCAAACAATTTTGCAAGCAATATCATATTTAGTACTTCCCGCAAAAATCGTGTCTTTCTCGTGTAACTTAATACTAAGGCATTGCGTAAAATATCGAGAGATAACCAAATACGTCATAAATTTTAAAATATGTAATTTTGTAGGTAGCACTGCTCCAAACCTCCTCTAAAATAACAATGAAACGCTTCAACGGATCTAAAATATCACTAACTATCACAAAAACACATAACATCGTGTCAACATCGCAAAAAAACAACGTCAAGGTACGTAACCCAAAAATGCAGACGGCATCCAAACTTATCACTCTTTTAACCCTTAAACAAAAACGCCGGAGCACCTAATCCGGGCAGGTAGGATGTCTTATCATGTACTTAAACAAATATTCCGACTTAACCCTGTTATGGCGTCTAATCCCGTGGATTCTTAAAAGGGTCGGAACGGGGACTGTTTTTGTTTGTGATAGTTTTGACTCTTATTTTGATGTGGAGCGAGAGCGAAGAAAGTTAAAAAAAATAACGGTAAGTACAGTTCTTGCCAAACTTGTTGTCCGAGTTGAAGTTCGCACGAGCTAACTTTAACCTGGCCGCAATAATCAGAGAAAGAAAAATATTAGATTGTAATAAAAAAAAACGAAAGCTGAAGTCGTAGGCTGTCGTTTTAAATAATTCTAATCGAATATTTTTATTTCTCCGATTTTTACGGCCGGGTTAAAGTTAGCTCGTGCGAACTTCAACCCGGACAATAAGTTTGGCAAGAACTGTACTATGTTAAATATGAAAGTACTCATAACAGTAATACGACATACCATCACGTCTATGTGGTATCCGGTATGTTTAGATTCCGTGTAAATAGGCGGCGAGCTTATTGCAAAAATTAAAATTCCGACCTACTATTGAAAATTTCACAGAAAAACTCAATAATATTTTGCTCGGCTTGCGAATCAAACCCAAGATCTCTATAGTAGCAGTCGGACTTACGACTGCTACGCTAATGAGGGAGTTACACACCGATATACGAGACCCATATTTGTCCTTATTACAAAGAAAAAAAAACTAATGAAATAAAACTGGGTTATAACAGAAGAAGTGTCAATCTTTTCTAACGATCTCCAAAACGAAGCGACACATTATTTTTTATTAACACCGGTACTCACAAAGTATGTTTACTATGAATAATGCATTTATTAAAAAAAATCATAAAGATAAGTTGTAAATAAAGTAAAGCAATGCCTCCCAATTAAGTTTTACAACTCACCCCTAAAGATAAAAACTGATTTCTTAATTATTTGGAGGTCCGTCTTCATAGGCGACAAAATGAAGAATCTATAAATATTAGATTCTTGTGGCAGAGTTATATTTTTAGCATAGAGACTGGATTCGATTTCCAGGTCAGAAAGTTTTATTAGATCTATTAATATAAAAATTCTCAGTAGCATCTCAAAATTTGGATCGATGGATGGGTTCGCCCCCTAGTATATAGAACTTAATAAAACTACTGAATTGCAGCCTAATCTTTCTTATTCTAAGAAAAGATTAGTGCCTAATAGTGAGACGGTATAGATGGTGATTTATCAGTAATCAACAGTACACATAGATAAAGTATTTATTCATAAAATCTATAAATGAAAAAGGACGTCGGTTTATGCATCATACAGAGTACGCTGTTCGACTTGAAGGACCAATTATTTCAACTGCAGGAACTATGATTTTAAAAGGACCAGACTCAAAAGTCTGAACTTTCTTCGAACATGACGCATTACTTTTGTTAATATAAGTAGATTTCACTTGCAAAAACGATTGAGTTAAACATTTTAAGTAATTTCATGTTTTTGTCGCAATATTTCATATCTAAACGTTCCTCCTTCTTCTTTTTTACGTGCCTCTCCACTACTAAAAATCGGCAGCCTAAATGTTCCTATATAGAAGAAATACAATTTACGAATAAATAGAAGTAACTACAAAACAACTATAATTTAAGACGCCCCATCAGGAAAACGAGCCAACTCGCATTTTACCATTTTCCTTGTAAGAAAACATTTTATAAAAAGAGAGGGGAAAAGAAATCTAGTCGACTACATATCTTTATTTGGACACGCCGATAAAAAAATAATGTCCGACATTAAGGGGAGGACTTAATTTAAATATTTCTGACGCATACACCCCTCTAGCTTGCACTCCAACATTTCCGTATACATCTATCTCTTTCTTTCGGTCGGCGATAAGTCACGCAGCCGTCGTTGGGTAAAATGCTTTTTTAAGTGAACCCCTACAAAAGTTAAAGAGAGGTTTTTGTAACAAAATGTAACGTTATATTATAATAGTGTTGCTCCGTTATGCCGATGATTACTTTATGTTAATAGTTACGTTTTACGATAGTTTTAACTGCCCTACGTTTGTTCGAGGCTTTATTGTTTTTTTTTTCACTTTTTTCGGTGGTGAAGTAAGTTAATGTGCTTCTCACGCTTTTTTATGTAAGTAGGCGGTCGAGTAAAAGAGGTTTTATGTTATCATAATAAAACATTTGCATGTATAATCATCATTTGCCTAACCTTTACCTTATTGAGGTCGGTTTTATATAGTCTATGCTATTCAACGAAAATATAGCATTCTACTGCTGAAAAATTTAAATCAGTTCAGTAGTCTTTGAGTTCATTTATAACCAACATAAATACAAATCTTTTTTAAATATTAGTATAGCTTTAGTAGTCCAGCTAATATCTGAATCGGATGCACCGATTTTGACGTGACTTTTAATCCAGAAACTTTATAAATTTTATAAAAATGGATGAGCGAGTAACAGTGGGAACAGCTAGTTATCAATCAAATAGTTCCTCCATCTTTTCTTTTTTCAAGTCAGTTAAAAAGCAGGCACTACACTTAAAAATTACTTGTAAGTAACAAACAAGAAAAAACTCGTTAGTTAAAAATACATTAGTCAATCTCTGTCCCAATTAACCGAGGACGAAATGGAGATAAGTTCTAATTTTGAATTTATCGATAAAAAATCGTATGTATAAATCAGCCCGCCCCCACATGTAGGGACTCATTGGAAGTCGCCTGATAATAAAAACTCTTTTTTGTTCACCGATTTGAACGAAAAAGTTTATAATTTATGGTCAGAAAGTTGTGTCATGTTTTAACATCGTGTTATGAATAACAGGATAAGTGACTTTTACTTTATTATGGCTAATTGTTAGCGCTTCTGGTCACGCACAATTTTACTCAACATAAATTCGTGTAAAGTATGAGTTGTGTGTGTTTTTGTAAACAGAATGGCTGTATTTCTGACATAATTCTTTATATTGATGAAAACTGTATGAAAATGTAGTAAAGAATCGAAATCGCTTCTAACTTTTAAAAGGCTATTAAAGTACCACCTGAAAACAAATTAATTCCAGGTTATTTAGGTACCTCACTGTGGAGCGAAACTGTCGCTCTTAATTAATATGTTTTCCCTCACATAAGTGAATAATTGTATTCTTACTGATTTCTGACACTTACGCGAATACTAGACATTGAAATAAAACTACTTTTTACGGATTTTATCGCGTTATATTGGTATTATTTAAATCCCGACGTTTCGGACCCTTTACAGCGTCCATGGTCACGGGCGAGTGCCACCCGTGACCATGGACGGACCATGGATGCAGTTTTATTTCAATTGTATTATTTTTGAGTGAAACAAAAACCGTAAACGTTTTCTTAAATCTGTTATTGGGTCAATAAGCTCACTCCGTATTAAATGAGACATAAGAGACTGGCGAATTGTTGGTGTACATACATTAAGTTCACTCTGCCTAACCCTTCTGAGGATACAGGCGTGATATAGTAATTATAACGTCATTATTGCAACTCCTCTACAGGTCTCCTCTTCAGGCTATAGGAAGTACATTCAAGTCAACACAAAACAAACTATAAGCTTGGATTGCTCAATACACTAAAGCTTTAAATTTTTATTTATGTCAATATTATACCTTCTTATCGCCTTTTAAATACACAGCGAGTACTTCGTAATAGTTCATCGACCATTTTCTCCAAACACGTGCAGGATTTCAAGGAAATACGTAGGTACCTACTTAATAAATTAAGCTCTGTTACGGTCGCGCTCAACAACGTCAAATGTTGTTCTCGAATTTATTTAACTACAATAATATTCTTATGTCAAAATATTGATATAATTAAGTTATAATTTTTCTAGTTACATTTTTTTTTTAATTTTCCTATAAAGAGGTAGGCACATTAGGGAATTTTATTAAACGTCTGTTTACATAACACGTGGGGTGTTAGATGTCAAGAATCCCATGGCTGAGGCTGAGGGTGGGAGACGGAGAAGCAGGGCAGGTGGAGTTTTTGTTCACGTTTAAGTCAACTGCACTATAAGTTAGGATGCGATCCGCACTCTAAAACTCTAAAATGGGCTTTTTTCCACCACCAGAACTACTAACTAGGACTTTATGAATGAAAAGTTCTCATTCTCTCTCTATTATTTTATAAATAATACTAGTTTTTCTCATAATTTTTAGTCTTAAAACCATAGACTTGGCAGTTTCATACTAAATGACACATTCAGTATGAATCTGCTAAGTCTATGATTTTCACGGGCACCGTTTCGAATAAAAAAACAGTTTTAAGCTTACATTTTATTAATTAATAATTTATTATTATGCAATATTTACAAAATATACCACTTCTGTTACAAAATTATGCGTTTACAATTTAAGTTTGAAGAAAATAAAAATTTAAAAGTTTTTTAAATAAAATTATGCTTGTAGAAAATTTTAAAAACAATAAATTGTTGTAAATTAGTACCACTCATTATGATTGTAGTTTTTCAGCAATCGGGTGTTAGCAGTATATTTTATTTTATTAAGTTTACTTACATAGTAGTAAAAAGGTCATTCAACATAATTATCATAATAATTAATGGCGAAATTCATAATTTTACAGTGGCGTGTCACATCACTATTCATAAATTTATGAGTAATCTTTACGTATTAACATAATTATTTCTTTAAATACTTAACCTAATAATCAGTATGTACATTTTATTATTCAAATATTATTATTGCACGGTTAGTCTGTCGTTCATCGGGTTGACAGTCTTTGTGGACAGCACTCGGGGAAGGGTTGACTCAGGTTTCCGTACCGAAAGAACCCTGGGATGGAGTAGTCCGAATTACACCTGAAACATTAAAATTTAATGATGTATGTGTAGGGAAAATACCATAGGTGAGCCTGTTTTCATTACTTTATTAAATAAATAGTATTAAAACTTTTTAGGAATAAAGAAAACTGACTTTAAGCATTTTGTAGTGTATCTTCTGAACTAAGACGATCCGATCCGGCGGTCAGATTCTAACCAAATTTTTATGGGACCAACTAGAAAGGATATTCTATTAGATAAAAAAGTAGATATTGCGTAACATACATACAAAAAAACATACAGTTAAATTAGTCAATATTTGGTTAGGTATATTAATTGTATTATGATGAGAAACATAGTAGGTCTTTATATTCTTCTTCTTCTTTCTGCTACAAACGAAGATTCAGTTATCAGCTCTACTTACTCTAGACTGTCATTTCATGTCCCTAATTTTTAACTCGGGGTCTGGTGTAACTAGCGCCTCTTCTCCTACAGTAAGGTAAATAATCAACCCATAAACTGTCCCACTGCTGGGCACGGGTCTCCTCTCAGTAAGAGAGGTTAGGTCCACCACGCTAGCCTAATACGGGTTGGTAGACTTAACATGCCGCTGAGAAAATCTCTCAGGCTTGCAGGTTTCCTCACGATGTTTTCTTTCACCGTTAAAGCGAGTGATAATTAATTACACACATGATTTCGAACAGTCAGAGGTGCGTGCCTTAGATTCGAACTCGACACCTTTAACTTGGCGGTCGAGTGGTCTTACCTCCTAGGCCATCACTGCGTTTTTCACAGTAAGGTGTTTTCTAAAATATTACTGGCGAAACAGGAGAGAGCCAGACACCTGACCAATGTATCCTAAGGGCTCGCGCATACTACAGCTGCGATCCACCCCAGTGCATCGCATTGCAAAATTGCGACAAAGCGCATAGAGTCACGTCGGGCGGCGCAGCAACGCAATCATTGAATCAGTCAGCCATTGGAAGTCCAAAGAGAGATAGTTCTGACGAAGATTTCAACACACACTGAGCTAGGTCGCATCGCAACATCGCTTCAAAACTACGCCTAATAAAGGTTCTATTAGTGCGTTGTGATGCGGCCTGCTTCAGCCCACCTATAGTGTAAGATAGTTCATATAAAATTTACGACGAAAGTGATGTAGGAGAATCCTTAGAATATGTGCTAAGTTTGTTATTCTGTGGTCAGAGAGAGACTGGGAGATGTGTGCTAAAGTCGTATAGGAAGGACTAGTGGCAATGTTTGCGTTCTTCTGATAATTATTCTATCATCTTCACTGCCCTCACTGCCCGCAGCCGCCTCTTAGTCACCGTAAACATTATGAATCAACACTGAAGAAAAGAGAAGAGATGCTGTGGAAATTATGATAATTACTCTATTGGTGAACATGTTTCAAGTTAATAACGTAGCGACATCTATCCCAGATACTTGGGAAACTACTCGGATGAGCTAAACTACTGACGAGTAAACGACCAATCACGAAGCGGCTTCTGCATCGCACAAGCAGTAATTGTCACGTGTAAAGTGTAGAAAAAAGTATGGTATACTTTGTTATTGTACCTATTTTCTTTCTTTTTATTTATAATCTAAATAAAGTGTGATTGTTCTTATGGCTGTGAAGATTTCTATCCTATATCCTAGCTATTTCTAAAAAGGTAATAAGCGGCGAAGCTAATATTACGCTACGAGTAGAACTAAAAGATGGGATCTTTATATAGACGATCAAACCAGAAAATAAAAGCTCTTCCATTCCAGTACTGTAGGGTGAAGTATCCAATTGTTGGCACACCACCAATTCTGCCCCGAGTGACAATAAAAGTAACAGCATTGTAGCTGAATTCAATTCTGGTAAATTTAATGAATTCCATGTTATTTAAAATACGAACCCTTAATAGTTTTTTGGCAAATACTGCCAAATATATGTGAAATTTGAGGAATTATCTGTATTTATTTGATACTCTTTAGCAAGCATCTGTATAGTTACTGTAGTATTTCTAACGTTATGAAATGTAAATGTAAAAGTAGGTGATTCTACTTATATTAGATTACAATCGTAATATCTCTAGAACAGAACATAAATGTGTACTACATAAATTTGGTCCTCAGTTACGGATGTTTTTAATTATGTACCTAAAACCTAAATATGCAATTAAGCTTAATTATTTACTGTATGTAACACAATATTATTAAAATAATGTAAAATAATTATTGTAAGGCAACAAAAACTGGTCTTTTTATCCTATAAATCAATTTTATGAAGCTATGAGAGAATTTACGAACAAAATAAAAACATCCAAACTTTTCGACCTCCATTGATAAAATATACCACCGTGAAGGGTTGTTTTAACAAGGGACAAAATTCCTCTGACGTTTTTTATCTAATTTGTCAACTTTTTCGAAGCAAGGTGTTAGTTTGGTCCTGTCTTATTTTTTAATCCAAAAAGTAAATAATGAGAGGACGAATGTATTTTAGTTGTTATGGAAATAAATCACATAAAATAATGTGTGTGGGCTTACTTCCGTTGTATGTTAATTAATCACAGGGCTTTGATTCTTAATAAATACTAAAGCAAGGACACTGTACAGTAATTATATTGTAGATGATTTTTTGTTTATATACAAAAAAAAATGAAAACGAAAAGAACATCAATTATATTATCATCCTCGTTCTGTACTCAGGGGTCCTTTACGAATAAATATATTTTCTTTCTTTCTTTCAAATTATTGAGTCCTTGGGTCTTATCCTGTATCGTGGATGCGCTTAATATTCATATACATAAACCAGAAATAGCTACCTATAGGTCATACAAATATTTATTCTATGTGGGGATCAAATTGACAACACGGAGCCCAGCAGCCGAAGACTCAGCTATGAGTTGCTTGTTATCAAAATGAATTTAGTCGACGTCATTATAGATTTCCCCTCGGATAATAATATCAGACTAGTTACCTACTTAAATGTTTTGTCCTTTCTTATTTATAAGTAAGAGGTGTGTGTATTAAATAATCGTGTGCGATGTGCAACAAATTAAGTGTTATTGCTTAGTTTAGTTAAAATATTTTCTAATTAAATTTAACGTAAATTATTTATAGTATTATTATTTACTGTATTTATTTTAGTTACAAAAAATATTCAACAAATTAGTGTTAAAATATGAAAATCTGATCGATTCTTCTTGGCTAAAGAGCGTAAATTTGATACAAGGCTAGCAAAATAAAAGCTTGGAAATGATTTTAGTTTATCATGTTTTATTATCAGATTAGATCTAAATACAAACATGTACATTAGGCTAATTATTTAAAGTCTACTTACGTTGTTCTTTCAATATAAACTTCGTACAGTTCAGGTTCTAACTGCCTTTCTTGTTCTTTTTCTTCTTCACTCACAATATTTAATGCAGTTCTCTTAGGCCTTGTGTTTTCATCCATCTTTCTTACTTTTCCGACTCTTTCTAGTTTAACTTTCCGCCTCAAAGGGAATGGGTGGATAAACAATTTCTGTTTCTCTGCATGAGCTCTGACTTCCTCCAAAATTTGTTTCGGCAAAGGATCCGTCTGCCAATCCGGTTTACGTCTCTCGTCTTGTTTTTGCTGCAAAGGTGGTTTTTCTTCCTTTCTTATCGGTTTTATTTCTAGATCTTGGAAGTTTTCCAAATCCGGGTTCATAAGAACTGCATTATCTGGTTTTGATTCGTAATTATTTCTTGCTACAATTGGAGTTATCTCTTTTACCGCTAAATCTAATTTATTCAAGCGGTTCTTTCTGTGATATATGTTTTGTGGATAAGACCAGTTGTAGTGGTGTATGAAAGAGAATGGATATGGCAACAGAATTGATGGTTTGATTTCCTTTTGGTATTTCCCTCCTCCGTATACCGGTGTCTTGTGAGTGACGGGTATGGGTTGGTATATTGGCTTTGGAGCCCGTGCGCTTTCTACTTTTGGTTTCTTCAACTCATGTGTATACGAAGATAGTCTTTGAAAACTTGAGATGGGGTAATAATATGGTAATTTACCGAAATCCTTGTTAGATAGAGCTCCAGTGAAGTATGTGTCAGTCCTATGCATATGATAAGGCGGTGGGGGCTTTGAAATTGATGTTGGTGGAGGTGGAGGGTTTTTGCTCACTGGTTTTATAGGTGCGTTCACGTTAGGACCTATTTCCAACAAGTCGGCTGGTATCACAGGTATTAATGGTATGACATCATTCCTTATTGTTTCCGATCTCGACATATCAGTCCTCAACAATTCCGCTGGCCTTATTTTTCCACTAGATAAGGGCTCATACCAATACGAAACATGGCTAATTTTCTTTGCTTTCCTTATCACATTATCTTCAGGGCTGTTTTCGGTTTTTGGTGGGAACATAGCTTCATTCAATACAGCGTCCGTGCTTGTTTTGTCAATTTCTTTATAAATATCTTGTGCTAAATTATATATTTCAACTATAGCATCTAAATCACTCTTCTTTACCGTGTGAAGTAACTCCGTTAAGCTCCGTATTTCAGAATCTGATAAGTACCTATCTTTATCAGTTTCATTTTTGGTATCAATGCTTTCGATAATCTTTATTCCTAAATTTATAGGTAGTATATTATCTATTATATCAGGCTCGGTTTTTTTGTCAGTGTTAATAACACTTTTTGAGACTTCATCTTTGCTGTAGAATGTTATATTGTTATTTAAGTATCCTCCTGTTGCATTATTACCCAATAATTTGATGTTTGTGATGTTGAGTTCACGTAGAGGAGCATATTCAGTTGCTGTTATGTTTTTTCTTCTGAGCTTGCAGTGGTAGTTCCCGCAAAAGGAGCTGGATGGCCAGGTGGAGTTGACAGCGTACAGCTTCCCCGTGTCAGGATCTCGGCAGAAGAAACCTGGAATGATTACAATAAAAATATTATTATACAAGATATTTTCAGTTTAGTTTTGATATAATAGAAACTGATTGGTGATGTTTAAAACAAAGGGGTCAGTTCTTACGTAAAATAAATATTTGCATAACTTCTCTGAAATGAACTAACAACTTCCTAACCGAAATCTATTATTTTACAAATCTCAGATAGTCTATAATTATGTGCAAGAAGGGGTTTAAATAAGATTTATTACTAAAAAATACACCGATCAGAGCATGTTCGAAGTGACTTCATTTAAAATGTGTTATTGTTTATTTAGTAATCAAAATCGCAGCTGCCGGTGATGTATTAATGATCAGTAGATGTTTTAATTATAATATCATAGCTACATTATGATAAACATGACAACATTAGGCTAGGTTTACAATTAGCAAATACTTTTCGTAACATACACACAAAAATCACAGCTGAATGAAGAACCAAATTTTTTCGAGCGAAGAAAGTAAATTCTAAAAAATTTAATGTTCAGGTTATGTATGAACAAATTTTTCTGTTTAAGCATTAGGCGAATAATCTCGTGAGCCCTGTTTCTAATGCGATTATGTGTCCCATCTTCCTGCCTATGTAAGCATAGGTGAAACTTTGACTGATACCCTACTAATCTGGCACTCCATTGCGGCACGTTTGAGCCGGCGCGTAACGTGCAAGTTTCATTGTACCTACCATGTTGATAGGATAAATGATGACACGTCAGTCGCAGATTTAGTTTACAGCTAGTAAGTATACCAGCGTACATAAATGGAATACACACAATGTTACCATCAAGTGACACGCATTATCTTAACGTCAATAAAACACGCCACCTTTTCTCTACGGCTGCTCGTCGAGTAGTATAGGAAATCTATTCATATAGACTCTGATACTATCGATAGACACTACGATCCGACCATAAAATCTAATAAAAAGTACTATTCTATCCAGTATTTATGATCAAAGAATATAAAAGAAACCATACATTCCTTCCAAGGAACATGAAAGCCAACGTTCCACCACAAGTTCAACATTTAAAGAAAATTAAGATAAGTTCGCCTATGTAACATGTACCTCTGGTCTCGCCGGAATGAGCTAACGGCTTTATGGCTTACAAGACTTAGACTTATCCTATACAATCAAGGGGATACAAGTGTCAACTCCGTGTACGCGTACGGAACTTAGTCGCTAACTATGTGACGAGAATAGCTGCGAAAGCGTTGGGAGGATGAAGGATTAATATTTTTGGTCCTTTGGTACATTAGTGTTGAAGCTTAGAGCGGTAGGTTCTTTACAGTGTCCCGGGACAAAACTGGCTAAATTGAACACGTATTAACTTACGGAAGCTCTTTTGATGCAGTGGAACTAAGTAGTTTCATCCGAAAATATTATTTATATACGTATGTTGATGTCAGTGGGGTGTTATTATAAGTCTGTTTTAAAAACGCGAAAGTAACTACATTTCTAATAGATGGATATGGTCCTAAGAGTCTATAATAGAAAGTAGAATGATTACTAAATATTTTAATCAGCAGTGCAACATCTTTATAAACAGGTAGGCGATTACAATAGAGATCTTATTTCACTAATGCGTCATAATGTAAATATTTTTGATAATACGGACTAGCCTATTGTTCGCGGAGTTGCAGATGGAGTCATAATAGGAAATAGATTTTAGGATGCGTATAATAATTATAAGTTAATACAGGGTTCTGACTAATGTAGTTATGAGTTTAAACATAGATGATATAGTACCTATAGACCTACCTATTTAGATGACTAAATAATAGTACAGTGTAGGGAATCCGGACAAATTTGTGTAAGTTGCCAGATTTCTAACTCATCGCAATGGATTATTATAGCTTTTCAGAGTTATAAATTTTCAATGGGATTTTTAACTTGATTTCAATAAAAGTTCTTTGAAATATAAAAAGATCGTGATACTAGAAACATTTTCGACGATTAAGTTATAGGTGCTCAAACGGGAATACTCCAAAAATTCAAGTAATCTCTTAGTTAAGTACAATAATTAACAAAAAAATGATTTTTTGGTTGTTACTTATGTTACTAATTATATTTTTTATAAGTCACACAATTGAAAGAAAACTTTGAAGTAGAATAACCTCACTGTCTGCTTGTTTTTTTTTACCAAAGCATGATAAATTCTTGTGTAAGCTCACCATGACACAATAAAATATAAAAATACGGGTTGTGTAAAGTTTGACTATGGGTGGATAATACATTGTGGCATTTGTAGAAATGTGCGGTAGGACCCTCCCTTTTTCGCCTTTTTCGAGCGCAGGACCACCACGTACAAAGTTTAATATCGATGGAATTTTACTGGAACGTTGCTGTAAATCTAACAAGTTAAACAAGTAGACATAATAAGCTAGCTAGAATGTTTTTTTGACGTTTCCCAAACAATTCTATAACGTATACAAGACGTGTCGGTATTGCAGTAATTGACGAAATTCTATCAATGAAACGACGGCTCGTTGTAACGACAACACATTGACGGGTTATATGTGTGTAAATTAATATCCGTCAACTGTAAGTGACTGTATTTCAAATTAATATAAAATCACTTGATGTGGTCCTTTGGTCCATATAAGGACCACGAGTAACAACATAACATTTTAACAACATAATATCTATAGTTATAATTATAATTATGTATTATGTTTTGTAATTCCTGGATTGGACCCACAAGCAGATAGTTACCAAATTTGATTTATTTTTGTTCATTTGAGCTACATGATTTTGTTTATCTACCTATACTTCTATACTAATATTATAAAGAGGAAAGATTTGATTATTTGTTTGCTTGTTTGTATTGGATAGGCTCCGAAACTACTACACCTATTTGGAAAATTATTTCAGTGATACATAGCCCATTTATCGGGGAAGGCTATAGGCTATATACTAACATGCTACGACTAACAGGAGCGGAGTAGCAATGAAAAATGTTGCAAAAATGGGGAAAAGTTCTCAATACCACGTGGAGAAGACCGCTGGCGGAAAGCTAGTATAAAATAAAGGAATAATGATAATAAATATAATATAAATTTATTCAACACTAGATATATGTATATACCTTTATTCAACACTAGATATATGTATATAATCTCGAGCTATACACGTTTGACAATTGTGTAAGAATCATACAAACGCAACATTATAAAGAAACATATTAATAAAAATAAACAGCAATCTTGATTTTCTTCCTTCCCCAAAAATGCGTAGGATCAAAGCTATATGGAATATCTTGCGTAAACATAACAAAACTCGACTGATTTCCCTACTTTGAATACAGGAGATTTGTTGGCAAATATATGGGATACAGATTTTTATTGCATAACAAAAGATTTGAGCCTTTTATTTTCAAAGAGTTCGGGAGCCTGAAGGCAGTGTTTGTGATGGAAGGCAGTTTTACTGTAGTAAAGAATATTTGTGTGTTGAGTATAAACAGGAAAACTATACAAATGTAGACTCAAAGAAGTATATTTTACGCTTTCTGTTAAAATGTTTTTGGAATAACAGAAAATGGTCCCAAGATCATCAAACTATATTTGACTTACTGATTTCTGACACTTATGCGAATACTAGACATTGAAATAAAACTACTTTTTATGGATTTTATCGCGTTATATTGATATTATTTTAATCCCGACGTTTCGGACCCTTTACAGCGTCCCTGGTCACGGGTGACTAAGGTGTCTAGGCGTCTTGATGTTTCAATTACTAACAGCTACCCTACATTTTTGTTAATTGTTGACAATCCGATTCACGCAGAACGAGCTCACCGTATCCTTCAGTCTTGCAGTTTTAGGCTTTGATTTAGATTTAATTGAATCTATAATAATATTAAATAATTATTAAAATAATATCAATATAACGCGATAAAATCCGTAAAAAGTAGTTTTATTTCAATATATTTGACTTTCTATGAGATTTGAAAAGAATAGACATACTATTTATAGCTTATTGATTATTTCTTTCTAACCAATTCCAAGTAAAAGGTTCAACCTTACCTACGGGTGAAATAAATATTACTTATAATATAATTTAGAGGCTTGTTTGTTTGTCAGATTTGCAAAAGCACCGGATATCTATAGAAAAAATTGTGTCATCTTCGATCTTCGAGAAATTTTACCAAAGTATATCATGGTTAGTGTATGAAGATGTATGAAGGGTAGGGGAAGAAGAAAGATGGATGGACTGTGTGCGGGATAAATATGAATGAAGGGGGAGTGAATGGTGACGAGGCTATACTTAAGAAAGATGCACACTACACCCATCTATAAAATGAATCGCTGAAATTGACGTCTTCTTTTGACGTCTGTGGTCTAGTGGTTCGAATACCGGACTGCTGATCACGAGGTCGTGGGTTCAATTCCCACAAGACACAAATATTTATGTGATGAATATAAGTATTTGTGTTTGTCTGGGTGTTTCCTATGTATAATAAGTATGTATTTACAAAAAGAAGTTTATAAGTATACAAATCCATTTTCTAGTAGCCATAGTACAAGCTCTGCTTAGTTTGGGACTAGATGGTGCTGTGTAAAAATGTCCCCAATTTTTTTTAAATGTTTTTACGTGCATATCTTCCGAACAACTGCACCAACTTGAATAATACTTTTTTTGTTGAGCAAGGGGCAAGGTTTACGTGTATTGTTTTTTAAACCCACCAGATTACGCAGACAAAGCCGCGCAATGGTCGCTAGTAACAAAAAAACAAGGGCAAAAAGATGACAAAAGTTGAATCACTATCACGCCTGTATTCCTAAAGTGTTAGGCAGCGGAGTACATAAGCACCCACAGTTGGGCGGTACGTTTAGATCCAAATTAATAGGAGGCGCTATTATTGCTATCAACCGACCACAAACAAGATTCTGCGATGTTGCTGGGAATATCACAGAAAATCCCAACAACACTAATCGACCCGGGGATTGATCCCAGGACCTCTAGTGCAGCGGTTGTGCTTACGCCGATGAGACCAATAAGGCAGCTCTATTTAGATTGGAGAATTATTAAAATCAACGCTATGTTTATATTAGCTTGCAGTTTTATGTTATAACACGCAACTATGAAGAATTTGCATTATAAGCACAGAACTCGTGTTTAATTTTCTGAGAACAATATTATTAACCCAGTTTCATTGTAAGAAGAATTATTTCTGTAGTTAAATGAAATTAGAATTAAATCTATAGAAGTAAATTGATGTTTAGTTTAACAAGAGTTTTTCTAACATATGAATACCATCACGACTGTATTACCCAGAGGGTTTGGCAGGATGTACACCTCCTATGTAATAGAAGGTGAGCCAATTGCCATCAATTGGCCACAAGTCTAGATGCTGATTGTGTATTTTATAGAAAAACGCAACGTCACTCGATCCACCAGACCAACGAGGAAGTACAGGACCTATTTTCTAGTAAACCCTCCTTCGGCAGTCGGGTATTTTTTTTTTCCAAATTTAATAAATATCTCGTTATCTCAGTAGTTGTAAGCGCGACTGCTACGCTCAGCGTTCTAGGTTCAGTTCGCAGGAGTAGTGTCAGGATGATCTTATGTTGAAATCTCGGTACCTATTAAAATCATGAGACGTAAGACGACATAACATATACCGGCGAACTGTGTACAATAGTAGATATACCTCTACTTTACCCCTTCGGGGGATACAGGCGTGATGGTACGTGATGTATATAGTTTAGAAAAAACCTATGAAATGTACACTATAGAACTCATATAATTTATCATCAGTGAGCTATAATATAGCTCCAAAATCTACAGACATTTAGGCTTATTATTTTTGTGGTCCTTTTGAACGTCGTATGTATCTAAGGACCATTATTTAATACAAGCTAACAACCGCCGTAGGTTAACTAAGCCAATTATATCGACCGTGTGGTTTTCACAAAGGTGTTTACCAATTAGTTGACTTCACATACTTTGGACAAGGACAATAGTGTAGGATTACAAAGACAAGGTTCTCATAGGTCATCAGTTTTTGTATTTTGAAAGGACTCTAGCTTTTAGGGCTTCATATCTACTGGGACTTTGGTTTAGTGGTTCCAAGCGCGGCTCCTAAAGATTCTTGGATTCGATTTCTAGGTTGTGCAATAAGTTATTAGGAACTTCTACTAAGAAAGTACAAGTAACAACTCAGCAGTTACTGGTCTTCAGGATTATCGTGTGGAAAATTTATGAAGACTGAAAAGTCTTCAATCCTTGCTTCCTTACTAATATTATAAATACGAAAGTAACTCTGTCTGTCTATCTGTCTGTCTGTCTGTCGCTTTTCACAACAAAACTACTAAACCGATTTAAATGAAATTTGGTACAGAGATAGTCTAGAGCCTGCGAAAAAAGGGCTGTAAGGGGTTGAAATAGCGGTTAGAAATATAGAAAATTAGAATAGGTTGAAAGTTATAAGAAATAGACCGACCACGCGGGCAAAGCCGCTGGTGGAAAACTAGTATTATGTAAATGAGGACATATAAAGGGGGTATTAATATACAATTACGCAGATATTACCCAAAATGTTAGGCAGAAATGCAACAACATACACCAATATTTCGCCGGTATGTTTACCTCACATGTAATAGGGGGCGGGTTTATTACCTACTAAGATTACTCAGAAAAACCGAATAACATTTTGGGCGTTCTGGGAATCGAACCCACGATCTCAAGCGTAACAATCACGCTTGTGACAGAGGAGTAAAAGAGAGCATTATTTTATTATTCTTATGCTCTCAGCAGCGACATTGTAGCATATTTTATAAGTTTGTTTATGAATACACATGACAGTTTCTTACTATAAGAAACAAACTGTGTCATGAAACAAAGATAGATCGATCTCTGGTTGATATTCACATTATAAACTCCTTTCATAACGACACGATACACAGAAAGGAATAAAAAATACACAATTATATCTTAGATGGCAAAAATATTCTGCGTCTAAGCAATAATGTGTTAAGAATATTTTTTTCCGGTTTAAAGGGTAACGTAGCCAGTGAAATCGTTACGAAAAAGAGGTTTAACAACAGAGGTATTATAACTGGTATTTCGGGCGTCTATATGCTGCAGGTTCCGCTTACTATATGGCGATCAGATGTTATATCAACTATTGCTAAACAATTTCTTTTTGTATTTTTTTAAGCTTTTTTCATGCTGAGATTACAAGTTATTGCTGAACTCTAGTATTTTGATCGGATTTTAGGAAAATGTTACTACTTCCCTTAACTATTGTAATTTTTAACAATTTCAAGACCAAGACGTTCCCTAGTTTTTTTTGCCGTCTATCTATCTTGGAATTCCCAAATTACTCAAAACTTAGAAGGCAGGGTCTGTAAAACATTCTATGGATATTACAAATGATAATTTTGGATGTAAATACCTCGTCCGCTGAAGCTCCCAACTCCGAACACGCACACGGACACAAGAAACACACACTCGCGCAACATACTCGCTCACTATGCGCCTGCGCTGCCGGACGCGGTCTGCGCGGCCGCCGTGCGCGAATGTTGTTATGATTTAAACACGTCCGCTATGACAGGGTGGTGCTCAAACTTTTGTCATAGATTAGGTAATTAATTTTGTTTGTAACTAGTGACACTTGCGCATCTTCGCTACGATTAAAAACTTTCATAAAAAAACCGCGAAATCGGTTAAGGCATTCTGAAGTGATGATCTTTCACACAAGCGGCAATTGATTTTTAGTTATGTAGATAAGGATACAGCGTAAATTAATTAGTTTAGATTCATTCATATCAACAGTCATCTTAGATAACTAGGTAGGTAATTATATATCATTATTCACGGACGCTTTCTTAATGTACCCAGTGGGTTTTATATATTCTTCAGCTGTATGAAATGGTCGTCTATCATAGAAGAAAACGTTTATTTTCGTCAACTATGTATTAACAATTCATTGAATAACCTACACACTCCTCCGAATGCAAAACGCCCAGAAATATTTGTCCAATCATCCAATTTCCTGAATGCCATACTTCACTTGTCCGCTCATAATTCAGCGACAAATAATAGTATCAATAACCTCGGCGGGGTGCCACAAGGCGCTCTCTTAGGACCGGTAAAGTTCCAACAATGCGGGCCTGGACAAAGGCATTGATATCCGAGTTTCGACGGCTTTGTAGAACTTTGTCCACTAGGATGTTTTTATTGGATGACAGATTTAATAGTACAATATGAGTTTGGTAGCTTTTGTTACATTTTGCTTCGATTTTCATTTATTCGTTTTATGGAATTCTTAGCTTTCCCTGAAAAGCTTGAGGTTTTCATAAGAATGCGAGAAAAAATGCGTATGAATTTAAAATAAGATTTTTTCGTGAAGCGGACTGTTCTCTTGGGCATTTTCCTATTACAAAAATAGATTTAAAGCATACATTATGCACCTAACCGTCAGCGTAATGTTTTTTAATAAGGGAGAATATTCAAAAAAATTAAACAGTACAGCTTGCGGTAAATATTTTTTGACAACAAGATTTGTCAAATTGGTAAAAAAGTTTTTATTTTTTCAAAATAGAAAAAAATTCTTCGGCATTGGTTTGATAAGTGACAATCGACACATATTTGATTCTCGAAATTATTTACAGAAGACTTACAAAAATCAGTTACAATTCTGTAAAAAGTTTAGGTTCCTATAACCTTCATTTCTAACAGTGTTGTTAGCAAAATAAATAACCGAACCTAAAGTAAATTAAGAATTTAGAAAACCCCCGACATGAAATGTAATTTGCCATTTCGAGGTGGCGGCCATCTTGGATTTTGACCGATTTTCATCAAACATAGCTAAGAACACTCCCGACTAATTCACCTTTCAAATAAAAAAAACAAAATCAAAATCGGTTTATCCGTTCGGGAGCTACGATGCCACAGACAGACACACACACACACACACACACACACACACACACACACACACACAGACACGTCAAACTTATAACACCCGTCGTTTTTGCGTCGGGGGTTAAAAAGGATACGTGGCAAAAAAAATCTAAATTAGTTACATTATTTAATCAACAACTTTGAGAACCACACAGGTTTAGAATTTAGCGAACGTGCCAACTTTGATGGCACAGTGTCTTATCGTAAGCAATCCATCGCTAGATGTCCCATTTGTATTGATCTGACATCATTGATCATAACATAGCATCATATGCCATTATCATTTAGTACAACATAACATTACTCAGTCTCCAAATGAGATGGTAAAACTGTTGTTGCGTTCATCTGATTTAGTAGCACCGCATTGCCAAATATCGGGCTGTCTGTAAAGTCAGCTTTATTAAATTCCCTGCCACTGATCAATGATGTGCTAACATTATTCATCATCATCATCATATAAGCCTACAGAAGTCCACTGCTCAACAAAGGCCTCTCCCATAGACTTCCACAAGGACCGGTTATATGCCACCGGTATCCAACGACTTCCAGCGACCTTTATCAAGTCATCCGTCCATCTCGTTGGAGGCCGTCCCACGCTGCGATTCCTAGTGCGTTGTCTCCACTCGAGAACTTAACGTTATTATGTAAAGTGTAATGTAGCCGGTGAAATTGCTGGGTAAATGAGATTTACCAATTTGTTACCTCTTTACAATAAAAAAAAATAGTCGCCATTGTTGACAGTCTAGTAGGTTAAGTCCCGTATGATATAAACTGCACAAAATTCCCGCCGCACTTTTACAGCGCACACTGACTGACTAAAGATGCTGAATATTTCTGTATTCTTTTAAATTGCTAATTTAGCTACTGTTTTTTCTGTATCGTGGGCTCGTAAATAAACACTCACGGTTACGTCACAGCGTAATTCTACAAGGGTAACCGGATAGGAGCAGTATCATCATGTAATGAGGTCTTATCCAAGCTCCATTCCACTGACTTTAACTTTGTTTCGAAGGACCAAAATCCCGCCGAAAATAAAACCGAAAATAATGCACATTATTATTCGAATAGGATACTAATAGTTGACCATGATTGCTTTTAATCCAAAAATTCCGAAGGACGAGAACCGCTAACGTATTAAATGTATAGAAATAATTGCATGAAAAAAACAAAAGCGGTTCAATCAGTGTTCATTATTCACAATTACACACTTCTCATTTCTTCGCGCCTTCGTTTAAGGAGTCTCGATTTATTTTTTCCTCACATTGGGTGAGGCGCCCCGTTGAGAACACATGCTGTGAATCTTAAAGGATTCTTTGAGTTCTTTGGGGATCCTTAGCTGTCTATAGGTTATGTGAATAATAAGTGTGTTGCAACGTAGTAGTAGAGTGAAATATGATTTTAATTCCTTTTTTTCCTAGCCTTTTCCCAACCATGTTGGGGTCGGCTTCCAGTCTAACCAGATGCGGCTGAATATCAGTATTTTACACGGAGCGACTGCCATCAGACCTCCGCAACCGAATTTCTGGGCTACACCGATATTCGAAGGATAGACTGGTTGTCAGCATTTTTAGGTTTCTGACTACCACTTACGATTGTCATAGGTGCTCGTATGACAACCGGGACCGACGGCTTAACGTGCTCTCTGAGGCACGGAGGGGTCTCGATATGTTAAGAATGGTCACCCATCCACAGACTGACCGCGGCAAGTGTAGCTTAACTTTGCAGATCGGTTGATCAGCGTAGTAACAACTTGGCCACGAGCCCCTCCCTCAGCCCTCAGCGAAATATGATTTTAATTGTGATCTGAAAATGTTTTATCAGTTGTTTTAATTAAAAAACTAATTTCGTTTGAAATACTTAGACATGAGAACGTCGGTTTGTTTCCATACTTTTTAAATTGAGCACAAAAATTACCTTTCTCGTGAAATGTTAAGCATTATTTTAGAATAAAATAGAATATACTTTCTTGTGCACTAGGAAACATAACACAAAGGAAATAGATAAATATACAAGAGCACAATAATTGTCGGTTTTATGGCTAAGAGTAATTTCTTCCATAAAACCATTGGATGTATATCGTTTTATTACACAATTTTTTTACTTATAAGTCTTCGAAATCTAATGACTGCTAAACTAAACGTTCAAAAATAACAAATATTACTTTTTATATACTAAGAATGATAACACAAAGTTATAAGTATATAGTAACAAAGTTACTACATAACTTATCCCAAATTTAATTGCAAAACTAATAACAGCTAAGTTTAATTTCTATCACACTTCCCCAACTGACCCCAACTGCCAGGCACGGCTCACACTTGACCGATTCGCATTGTTTTGATGTCCCACCGAGGATATAATGTTCTTTACACTTAATAAGTGTCGTGAGTTCAAGCAGGTCGAACTGCACATACCTGGGAGGAATTTCCTACCTTAAAGCATAAGGAATAGAGTGTGAATTTGAATGAAGTATTGTTAATTACGATTTCAATTTTAGTATAATTCGAAGCGACTCAAAGGACCAGTTTGGTGTACCGTGGCGCTAAGCCAGGTATGCTTACTCTGAGCTTGTTATTGTTCGAATAGGCTAGGGTTCGCCTTTGGAGTTTATTTTGGAATTTTGGTGTTGAATTCGTTATTTTGAATAAATGTTTTATGAATTTTTGCGTAGGCTAATAAGTCCACTTAATTCGTTTTCTGTTTAAAAAGGCAATTACAATGCTGTCATTCAGGCCTTCTCGTTGGTGCTGTGTAAAAATTTCCAAAGATATTTAAGTATTATTTATATTATATAGTACGAGAGAAAATCAAACACGTGCGAAGCCGGTGCGAGTCGCTAGTAAAAAAAAATGAAATGGGACTTAGGACCAATTCTGACTAAAGTAGTAATAAACAGCCCACTGCAGTCATAGAGACACCTGTCTGCCTAACGTATAAGAGCCTCTACACACTAATGCAGTGCGCTTCACTCAGTACTGTCAGCTAAGTCCGGTGATTACATGATTACTCGAGTTAATGCTGTCGGCTTATGTGTAGTCTCCGTTACCAAGTGCGCTAGAAGAGTGAGTGAGTTGGTAATGAAACTGTTTGTTACCAGTTTATGTTTTTTTTTTCTGTTTCAGGTTATAAATAATAGGGTGGTTGACAGGTGTCAGATTTGCTTAAAATAATAGGCTTTCGCTTTTGGCAAAAATATTATCTATTATAAATTGTTTACTGGAACAATAATTTATATCGAATAATATAGTTCTAAGATAATTTATGTAAGCATTTAAAGTTTTTGGCGGGGACTGAGGGGGGATGGTTTGTCCCTTTTCCACTTAGCCGTACGTAGCTTTTGACGTCAAAATCCGATATAGTACGCTCTCTGTCTAGCATAAAATTAAAATACTTATAACTTCCTTATTAATTTGTTAACTGATTTTTATTTGGTTTTTGATAATCGAATCTTATCATGGTCAACTTTTTCATAGGAATATAAAAAATACACAGTCAACTGGCCTCATTTTGGTCCCATGGTCGTGAGCGCGGCTGTAAGACGTAAGATCAAGAATTCAATTCCCAGATTTAGTAGTGTTGTTGGATTCTTCAGTAAAATTCTCAATAACAGCTTGGGCTTCGATTTCTACTCAGATAATGGCATAGGTAATTATTATTTGATTTTTTTTAAATTTATACAATTATTATAAAAGGAAACTAACGTGCTTATGTTCTCTTTAAGAGGACAGAGTTGTTCAGATCCAGTTTAGCTGGATAGCTGGAATAAGCCCCTTTTGCCATTAAATCGGGTAAATCCTAGACTCCCGTGTTTTGCCTGACCTACGAATCGATCCAAGGCTCCTAGACTCAAAAGCCGCACTTCCCATTAAAGAGCAAAAAGACAAGCTAGTAATAAAGAAAACATACATAAAATAAACTTATCTAATACATGTTATAAATACTTATTTGTTCACTATTCAAATTGCGTTTCTCAAATAAATTCTAAACCAGCTATTTGGTGTAATAAATAATTTATTCGACTCGCATTAATCGTTTCTGCTGACGCTACAAAAAGATCACGTACGCGATAACTATCGCGGTTTATCTAATGTTGAATATATTATGCTGTCTGTACCGTACCGTTTGCATAAGGATTTGGTTTTCAAATAAAATTATTAGTTTAATAATTTTTTTTTATATGTCTGGGACATTTTACATAGCACCATCTAGTCCCAAACTAAACGGAGATTGTATTATAGGTACTAGACAATGGATGTAATAATTATGTCCTTTTTTTGTAAATACATACTTATAATATATAAGAAACACCCAGACAAACACAAACTCTTAAGTTCATCACATAAATGTTTATGTCCTGTGGGAATCGAAACCACAACCTCGTGATCTGCAGTCCGGTACTCGAACCACTAGACCACAGACGTCGCCGTCGACGTAGAATTATAAAGTTGTATAATTATTGAAATCTGCCGATAGTGATTATTGATAGATTATGAGAGATAGTGTTAAGCGCGACCTTTAGATACGCTACCATCGGTTTGATTCCCCGGTAGAGCAAAGTGATGTTAGGTTTTAATGTGAAATTCTCAGTAGCAGCACGGAGTATGGATTTGTGCCCGGTTGGTGGTAATAGGCTTGAACCCTATTACGTGGGACCTAAACATATCGGCGAACTGTGTGTTTACAGCTTTACATCTCTGCTTAACTCTTCATGGAGTACAGGCGTGATAGTGTATTATGTTACGATAATATACAAGGTGGAAGGGAGGGACATCGACGCACAAACGTCGTGACAAGGTTTCACTCAAGGTCAAAAATGAAATGACCTAGGTCATTCATGTAGAAAATGATCGGATATTACAGATATTGACATTTTTGAGCGTGCAGTGTATTGCTAAAAATGCGATTATAACGCTCCGCGGTGAATGTTATCGCGCGCGCGATCCGAAATAAATGAAATAAGGATTTTTTTATCATAAATCTAACTTGGGTAGATAGAAATAATGTTTTTTACACGTTCAAGTAAAAAAAACTGCCGAAAAAATTGAAAAATTAATGAAAAAAGTTACGGAAATTTTCAACGCAGGGGGTCCAGAATCATGTATTGAACTCATGGTATTCGGATGCGCATCGATGTCCCTTCCACCTTGTATATCGAAGTCTTCTTCATTGATTCACTTTTTTCCTCTCTGCATCATCCTAAGGTTGTCTAGTAGAGAATGCCTCAGGCGTTAAGACCACCTCCACCTTGTAGTCTTTATACTACATTAAGAAAAAAAAAATTGATCACTACACTAGAGGTCTTAGGTTTGATTCCCTGGTCGCACAGGGTCAGCTGCTCGGAGATTGCATTTGTGCCCACTTGCCCAGTAAATGCAAATAGGCTTACCCTTTATTCCATGATGCCCCTAAAAACGAGAGAACTACACATTGGCTATAAACCTCTCTTTCCACAATAGTGCCACTGTATGTAAATACACCCCATCATGTAAAATACCCATCAGTATTAAGTACCTTCAATTTTGCACCTCGCCTACAAAGCTGAAAATAAAGCTACAATTGACCAGTTTAAGTTGACACGCGTCGAAATGCGAAACTAAAAAATGTACTGAATCTGACCCACTATTCACATTAGCGATTGCAGGCAGCGCCAACGTGAAGTGTCAAGATATGCTGGACGTTATAATGACGTCACGGTGCTGACACGAAATCCCGCAGTAAAAGCTAGATCAATATTTCGTGCCTAGAAAAGAACAGTCTAAGAAATTGTTTGACTGAAATTATGACTACCTACTTTTGGAGCTCGTGGCTAAGCCATAATCGCATACTTGCAATGAAAAGTTGTACTTTCCACGGTCAGGCTATGGATGGGTAACCATCAGTGCCGTGGAGAGTACATTATGCCGGTGGTATTGGTTATTATACTCTATGACAGTCATTTTATTGGTCAAACCCCTTAAAACGTGACAACCATCAAAATATTAACTGTTACACTGCTGGGAACAGGTCTGGTCTCATAATGAGAGGGGTAAAGCTATATTAGTCCACCACGATGGACTACAGCAGGTTGGCCGACTTCACACGCCTTCACGAAAATCTCTCAGGCATGTAGGTTACCTCACGATGTTTTTCTTTACCATTGTAAGCGCACTCACCTTACGATATGGATCATCATCTATCATCCATCATCATCCTGCTGCCTCTATCCCAATTCACTTAGGGTCGGCGCAGTATGTCTTTTTCTTCCATATATCTCTATTAGCCGTCATCTCGTCATTCAATTCCTATATGGCCATATTCTTACTCACATAGTCCATCATTGCCCAAAACTTGGGATGCGGATCTGGTCACAGACATTGCCACGTTGAATGGAAATGCTGATTCTCTGACCCAAAAACCCAGCCCTCTGGTCACGAGTAGAGTCGATAATTCTTTTGACAAGTTCTTTAAATAGGAGGCGAGCACTCGGACTCCAGAGCCCAAGCGTTTCGACCCCAAACGGCTGAAAACTATAGTTCCCATTAAGGTTATTATATTTGCGCCACTTGAGGGTCTCCACCGCCGTGTAATGTTATGTATGGCAATTCTTGGCAACATTACTTGTTCTAGAACTACAGTTGTTTAATATCCTATGTATCTTGGGACCTACAAGACTCAACGCCCTTCAAAATCACATTTACGTAACAATAAATCCACTATGTACCACATTATTTGCCAATACAATATTAACTTTTAGCCAATCCGAGCAAACTTTGTCGTATCGACTTCATATATTGGAAAAAACTGCCAAAATGTAGTCACGGAACGATAAAACGCCAAAGATTTATGAGTTTGCGAAGACAGCGTGCAATATCTGACTGTTCTTGACTGTATAGTTCGCATATTATTGGCGGTAACAGCTGAATACACGCGATCATCGGAACTGAGTTCTGTATATATTTTCTATATAAAAAAAACATACTAGAAGCCAACACGAACTAACTGTGACCAAATTTCCATATATCCAAATCAAACAGCACCAGTGTCCATGAACCTGCACGTTTTAGGACTTGATGGTCCAATTAACGTGGCCACCTCCACCGTGGACCAGTAACTGGTCCCGAACAATCCAACATAGCATTATAGAAAAAAAGTCCCCCGCGGCGCTTGTCTATGTCAGGACGAGATAAACTAAAAAACTATAGAGTGGATTTAATACAGTTTGACCAATGGATAGGGTGAGTTCTCTATAAATTGGATGAAATATTATGAGGTAGAAAATGTCGCTCTGTGGTACACAGAAGACGGGCCGCTAGTATAAAATTAAATATAGCGTTTATCATTAATACGAAAAAATGCAGAAAGAGCATTTCCTTGAATGCGTTGAACCCTTACTTCGTGAGAAGCACAAACAAGTAATATTTAATATTAAGTACCATAAAATTTATTTTACCAAAACACATACGCTATCTGAGATCCGCAGATACGCTGAAAGTATCACTGGAAACAAAAGAACAATGTTGGTATAACCGTATTTCAGCAAATGTACAGTTTGCGTGCTGTAGTATCATTTCATAGGCGCATCACGAACTAAGGAGCTTCGAGACGCGCACAGCAAATCACTGTGTTTTACACATTGGCTCGTGTTAGTAATTTTGGTGCCTTAGAATGGGTTTATGTGTTGTAAAGATGGCTGCGATTTCTGCCTTGTTCTACGAAGCTAGGTGATATTTATAGCAATGTGTTTTTATAGGCTGCATTTGAAAGTCTGAATAAAAATATTGTGAAATAAAACTGGTCCTTTGGTCCTAACTGACCACTAAACAGTGATAGCTAATTATGATCATGAATTCTGAATTTCTGAAAATTTAAAATCATTAATTATCACTCACTTGAACAGTGAAGTAAGTTTTCTCGATGGCATGCTGCGAAGTCTGCTAACACGCGCACAAAGCCTTGTTGTGGACTAGATCATAGAAATGCTGACTATAAAAACCTGGTAGGCTATTGGAACTAGATCAATGTACAACAAGCTAGCGTTCTAAACACTAGAATATTACTGCTCGTTACTGATGACATTATAATCATAAGTAAGAAAAGGTACACCGCGAAGTAATGGGGTGTGTGCCCATCTATCAACACTGTCACTTTTTGCAGCATCACTGGTATTAATCGTGATATCGTATTCCTTAATGCGTGCCATTTTCTTAGCTTCGAAGACTTTTTTAATGAACAAGAAAATATCAAGGTTTTTGCTTTACAGTGAGACGATTATAGTTAAAAAAAAATCATCATTACTATCAGTTAAAGTTAATGATATTTTATCCGTCACCTTTCAACACTGCACCATCCGCATCAAGAATACAGTCTATCACTTTCGACGACGTCTGTCGTCTAGTGGTTCGAGTACCGGACTGCTGATCACGAGGTCGTGGGTTCGATTCCCACAAGACACAAACATTTATGTGATGAACTTAGGTGTTTGTGTTTGTCTGGGTGTTTCTTATATTATAAGTATGTATTTACAAAAAAAAAGTATATAAGTATTATATCCATTGTCTAGTACCCATAGTACAAGCTCTGCTTAGTTTGGGACTAGATGGTGCTGTGTAAAAATGTCCCAGGATATTTATTTATTTATTATTTATTTATATCAACAATCAACGAAAGTCATATTTAAATTAAATTTGTAATTTGGCACCGCCTCCAAATTAGTTAAAAATCATAATGTAAAATAATATGTACCCGTATTTCTTGCTTTTTGGTTCCTAGGGATTTTTTAAAGGCGGTTTATTTTTGTTGGAAACGAAAGCGAATAGAAAGTAAGAAAATTTACTACGTCAACAAGCAAAGCATTATTAACCCTTAAGTGTCACACTTTATTTAAATGTATAAAGTTTTTAAAATGAATCGAAATGAAGAATCATATACATACACGAAAAAAACACAACCTCTTGTTTATGTAGTCGGTTGAGTATGTTTAGTTTCTAATATTATTCTGCCATCAGTACTCGAGTGTTACTAATAGTTGTTTAGGATTTATCATGATTTATAGGCTCGGCTATTTCCACAATTTATAGCTGCTATAGTGGAGGCAAATAGATTATTTGCCTTATTTAGGGTCGCTAGCCATAAATATGGCCTATATTATAAAATTTAAATTAGCCACTAGTCTCACTGTACCTAAAGCTGTGTATTGGTTTAAAAGTTAGAACTGATAGTCAAGTATTCAAACCTTTAGCTAGACATTTTCTATCTTTTAGAAGCATTCTGTATGCTCCTGAGAATTTCCTATTCCAATTTGGATACCTATTGCTATGATTTTTGCAGTCCTTTTACTTTGCTAATACACACGCACCATTTTTACTGTTTTGTGAATTAACTGGGCACAAATCCTTACAAGCCGCTACTGAGAATTTCATATAATAACCTAATAACACGTTCCACGTGTGGAAGTGGTGAAATTTCGGGCACACAAAATCTAATTTAAAAAATAAAATCGTACCATCGACACGAAGAAGAAGAAGACGTTCCTCGACCTGGGAATCAGACTCAAGACCTCGAGCTTAGCAGTCGCACTTAACACACTTACTTAAAAAAAAAATATAACAAACCCAATTAAGTAAAACAATGCATACAAAGCCACTGCCATCAAAGGCTCGTGTCACATTGTGTAACTCAATTATCCGCTATACAATACAGTTTCCAATTAAAAAACACCACGTCTTTCACGACAACATTTAACTTAATTTTTTAACACGCGTTAAATAACGCGAGTCGAATTAAAACAACTCATTAAGGATGAAAGCTCATGGAGAACGAATGGTTTTCGGTTTAATTTTAATGGCGTAAAGGTGCAATTTTGTTTGGGTTGTTCTGGACATGAAACGTGTAAGGTGGGGCGGCAGTGTGAGAGGGATAAATGAATTGTTTTATCGAAATAAAAGCATATAGAGCCAGAGAAACGTGGCGCGTTAAGCTCGAATTATCGAGCTTACAAGAGAGATTGACTTGTTAAAACAACAGACAGAATGGCTTGAAGAATAAGACCTTTGACTAGCAGTGGAACAAACCGGTCCAGAGAACAAACAGTATATCAAAGGACCAAAAAAATTAAAGGCCCTTTTTCAACCACTGTTAATACAACCACAGTCAAGGAATCACCTCGAAAGTGTCATCTATCGTATCTATGTAAAACTCTATCAGAAAAAGAAGAAAAATCTAAATTGGTTCACAATTGACGTTGACACATTTTATTCCGATTGAGAACCCAATCTTTTTTATTTTGCAGTAGGTTAAAATGTCGTTAACCGTTTTTTTTTTTTTTTCTTTCTTTCCCTTAAAGCTATCTTTACAGGTTGTCACCCAATGTGACAGCAAGCTCTTTTTTTAAATGTATACATATATAACTATATCTAAGAATGTATTAAAAATATTTTACACACTAAACTACACTTATAATTATTACATATTAATAACAAGAACTTTATTATTTAAATAATCTACTTACTTATAACATAAACTATTTAGTTTTTAGTGAGACGTAACCCTTTTCTGGGAAAATCTGATAAAAATATTCATTCCTCTTATCGCCGATCGCTTTCACTGAGACCATACCTTTACGTTATATTTACAGCACCATTCTTCCATTTACAATTCCCTGTATTTTAGAGATGACTTTAATCCCGAAAGATGAATAATTTAAGTAGATATAAATTTTATTTTACTTCGTTTGCTGTCCAGTTGAATAATGAGTTCTCGCTGTGTGTTAAACTTATTTGGTATTGTTTCTCACTGTAGTTGTATGTAGAACTTGTTTATTACGGCGAAAGTTCGTCTGCCGCCTCTTTAAGGGTAAGACGCTTGCTCCTCCAAATTCACATCAACAAAAATTTGCCGCCTGCTTAAAGGTAAGACGTTCGGTCCGCTAAATTCACATCAACTTACGACCATCCTTGACTAGGGGTTTCGCGGCACTCAACAACTACCTGTGTGCTGAATTTCACCCCAATCCCGTTCAGTGGTTTTAACTGTGCGTTGATTGTTAATATAGTAATCGATAATCAATAAATTGCACTATTTTAATTATAGTAGGCTATATATATCTAGTATAGTAGGCTTGACTGGGTTTTATGTTACAACATCATACAGGCCCCCACGATACAGATACGGCTTGCCTAGTGTCGGGACCATGGCAAATACACCTAGTGACTAAAGTCGATGTACAAATTTAATACTTATCTTGATCTCAAAAGCTTTTTAATTGACTGATTTGTATGTTTAAGTAAATGTTTTTTCATTTTTATTTCATAACATCGATCGACCAGTTTCTTACTTTATATATTTAGATAGATATGAGATAGAGAACCTCTAATTGTACGAAAAACATACTGGAAATGTAGCTTGATATCATATTGCCTAATTACTACTAAGTTAGGGGAGGCCTTTGCCCAGCAGTGGGACACAAAAGAGGCTACATATGTGAATAAAAAAACACTACATATTATAAAACAAAGTCCTCCGCTGCGTCTGTCTGTCTCTTCGCGATAAACTCAAAAACTACTGCACCGATCCACCAATAGATAGAGTGGTTCTCGAGGAAGGTTTTAGTATTTAATTTGTCAAGATTTTGTATACATTGGCTTAATGTAAATGGCCACGCGGGCGAAGCCGCTGGCAGAAAGTTAGTGTACAATATACAATATTCCAATACTTTTAAACCTGTGGCGACATCTATCGAGCTACATAATAACCTCTACAAAGCAACAAATCCTGAATCGCGCAAGTGAAGCTTACCGTGCAACTTGCGTATATACAACCGCCCGACATCAACCGTCGGGCAGTGGCCGCCATGCAAGAACACCCGCCTGGTGCGAGGGACAACACACCTCGTCCCTCCACAAACCCAAGTAAAATTAACTCAACGATAAACCCTTTCTATACTTCAATTTACTATCTAACAATTCCATCAATTACTGAACAAGAGCCCAATTATAGCAATCAATGAGCACGGGTTTGCCCACTGACAACTATGTTTTATTTTTTAATTAATCACCCTTGTCTCTATATTTGTCATCAATGATGAATGAATGAAGTGAGAGGATTAGTTTTTACCCGACGATGACAAAAGGAAGGGTTATGAATTAGGCATTGTATATATCTTAACAAACACATAAAGGGCTGGATAGACGTTAACAGCTGGATAAATTTAAAAAATAGAGCAAGATTTGTATGAAAATATCTGCCATATAATTTAACGGGAACATAGAAAGGTTTTTAGGTCAGTGTAAAGTAAACCTGTTAAGTGACCTATGTTAAGTGAACAAGGCTCTTCAAGGCCTGCATAGCCTTCGGGTACATCCCGAAGATATGGAGAGAAGTTAAGGTGACGTTCATTCCAAAACCAGGAAAGGATAGTTATCAAGAGGCTAAATCATTTCGTCCGATCAGCCTCTCATCATTCCTTCTCAAAACCCTGGAAAAACTGGTGGATCATCACATAAGGGATGGCCCTCTGAAAAGGAAACCATTTCATACGCTGCAATGTGCATACCAGTCCGGGAAATCAACCGAAACCGCGTTGCACTATGTAGTAACAAAAGCAGAGAATGCAATTGATAATCAAGAGATATGTGCAGCCGCCTTCCTAGATATAGAAGGAGCCTTCGATCGCACGACTTTTGATTCAATCAAACAGGCCGCTACGGATCATGGCATTGAAGGCACTCTATGCAGATGGATAGAGTTCATGCTTAAAGGTAGGAAACTCAAGTCGTCACTGCTAGGGGATGAAATCCGTGCAACGACCACAAAAGGGTGCCCACAAGGTGGAGTACTGTCACCAACATTATGGTGCCTTGTTGTGGACTCCCTTCTGCACAAACTAAACAAAGGAGCATGTTTTTCTGTGGGATACGCAGATGACATAGTCGTAATGATAAACGGCAAATTTCCGGAAACTGTGTCCGGACTTCTGCAGCAGGCTTTGGCTGTGGTGGAGGACTGGTGCAGAGAAAACCACCTCTCCATCAACCCAAAGAAAACCGTGGTTCTTCCTTTCACAAGAAAGAAAAACTTGAGCAATCTGAAAAAGTTGCTACTATTCGGAGCAGAACTAGAATGGTCCACGAATGTCAAATACCTTGGCATGACTTTGGACAAGGAGCTCACATGGAATCTACACGCTAAAAACGTGTCTGATAAAGCAATGAGAGCTTTTAATATGTGTAGATCAGCATACGGAAAAGTCTGGGGCCTTAAACCCAAAATACTATATTTTATCTACACTACTATGGTGCGCCCCATAATGTCCTATGGCAGCATCGTGTGGTGGCCGAGGACAAAACTGACAACATGTGTTGGAGAACTAGGCAAACTGCAAAGAATAGCCACTACGGCAATCACAGGAGCGTTCAAGACTACGCCGAACAAGGCGCTTGACATATCACTGAACTTGAACCCTCTTCATATCTTCATAAGAACGGAAGCAATGAAGGCCTTACACAGGCTAAAGGTAACAGGTGTATGGCATAGCAACATGCCGATCACAAAGCACACAAGAATGGAGCTTGACAAAGAACTCCTAAGGAAGATGAACATGCCGAATGACGCAATGACGTCAATAAAAATCTTCAAAAGGAATTTCAAAACGTACGTCCCCACAAGGGAAGAATGGAAACAAGGACTGTCGCCAAACACGGACAGCCTAATATGGTACACAGACGGCTCGAAAATAGAATCTGGTACTGGAGCAGGAGTTTACTCAAAGTCGCAACAAATATGGAGCAGCTTAGGTAAATTCACCACGGTCTTTCAAGCTGAGATGTATGCCATCATCGCTTGTGCAGACGAAAACATAAAAAGGAACATAGAAAATAAAAAGATCTATATTCTAAGTGATAGTCAGGCATCAATAAAGGCCCTAACTTCTTACAAAGTTAACTCTAGACTGGTCCTCAATGCCATTAAAACGCTAAACAGGCTTGGCCGCAGGAACAATCTGCAGTTAGTATGGGTCCCGGGGCACCAGGGCATCGAAGGAAACGAGAAGGCTGACGAGTTAGCTAGAACAGGATCAGCGAATGCAATGATTGGACCAGAACCATGCATGGGGCTACCAACATGCACCATTAAAAAGGCCTTACAGGACTATGCCGATATGAAACGCATAGAGGAGTGGAACAACAGCCTAGGGTTAGAACACTCACGACGTTTCCTCGGCTGCAGCACCACAAGAGTCTCGAAATTCGTTCTGAGCAACAGAAGAGACAAAGCCCGAGCTGTCATTGGAGCTCTTACAGGGCACTACACCACTAATGACATGCTCCATAAAATGAAGCTAGCTTTGAACAATGACTGCAGAGCCTGTGGTGAATTCAAGGAAACTATGCAGCACATCCTGTGCGATTGTGACGTCCTGGCGACGAAACGGATGAGTCTTCTCGGCAACGGGTACCCGAAGCCGGAAGATTTTAGGTTCCTTCCTCTCAGTGGGTTAGCCGCCTTCGTAAACCACGTCTTCAAAGAGTAAGGAATATACGGTAATGGGGACAACACAAAAGATCCCATTGGGTCGAAGTGTTGCTGGTTGTACCAGCCCCCGTAAGACAAGATACAGATAAGTGACCTATAAAAATAGGTGCAGATCTTATTTACGTCGTTAGAAACATGACTGACTTATTGGCCTTGCCGTTGTAAGCGCGATTGCTACTCTAGAACTTAGGTCCTGTGTTCGATTTCCGAGTCGAGCAATATGTTGTAGGGTTTTTCTGTGAATTTCCCAATAGCAGCTCGAAGACTAGATGATTGCATGTATGGTTGTTGGTGGTCATAGGCTCACCGTGGTCCATTTTCAAGAACACAATTACAAACAAACAAAGAAATAACTGCTTGTAATTATACAAAAAACCGAAATATCATTACTTACTCATGCGATAGGCTCGCCCCCTATTACATAGGACTCAAACATACGCTCGAACTGAGAACATTAGTATCCTGACTCATCCTTCAGGGAATCCAGACATGATGGTATGTTATTTGTATTTTTTGATTATGCCTGTTACGTAACCCATATCTACTTTCATAAGTTCAACCACCTACTCCATCAAAGGATTATTCTGACAGTACAATATTACACTTATTTTTCTTAGCATCGACGGTTTAACAACAAAAGCAGTAAATCTCAATAAGTATGCATAGAGGTCATCTATTTTAATTAGCTCTTTGAATTGTTACTGCGTTTGATGAATGAAGACCATAGACCGACGAACGAATAGACAGCGTCGAGAAAAATTATATAATAATAGTAATATTTATTTGATCCATTTAAAGCACATGACTAAATGACTGTCTATGACATGTATAAGAATGTCTCACTCGCCCGTAACATTCAATTATTCATTCATTAAATTATTGTGTGCTTATACTTCTTATAGAACTTTCACGAACTGATCAATTAATTAAAAGATTTTACCTTGATTTTTTCAGCTAATCAGCATTATTTTATTACTAGGTTCAATGTTTATACATACATTGCTTAGGCAGTCGTCCAAACTCAATTTAACCATGTCATTTGTGTTTATTAAAAAGGTGCTTGTGGCTAGGTAAGGGGCGTTCATAAAATACGTGAGATGTTTAAGGGGGGGAGGGGGTCGAGTCAAATCTCATCTAATCTTACGTTGGAGAGAGGGGGGGTTTCGGCAAATATCACGCAATTTTTTTTTCTGATTGAAACAAAAAAAAAACTATTTTTATTAGTATTACACTTATAATTAAACTTTCAGCAATATTGAGTCTTAACTAGTCGTAAATAAAAGCACGAGGCATTTTTTTTTTCTTTTTGCAATAACAATCCAATGGGATTACGGAAGAAACCCACATTTTGAAAAATCTCACGTGAGATTGGGGGATGGGGGAGGGGGTTGAACAAAATCTGACGACATCTCACCAGGGGGGGAGGGAGGGATAGAAAATTTAAAAAAACACCTCACGTGATTTATGGACGCCCCCTAATAACTACGCTGATGAATTGATCTTCGTAGTTAAGCCGCGTTTGCCACGGTCGACAACAAATTTATCCGGATATCGCTTGCAAAGGTCTCATGCTTGATGCTTCGTTTACAATAATGTAGTCAGCTGCATCTGGTAATTTGGGCCTGTAGACAAGTTGCAATTTGTCATTCGAATCAACAAACGAATAGAAAAAAATGTATGGAAATGACACAATCTTTCGACAAATCGGACTATCACTAATGTCATTTCCATAGGTACATTTTGTTTCTATTAATTTGTCGATTCAAATGACAAATTGCAACTTGTTTAGACCCCCTGGTTAGACTGGAAACCGACCCCCAACATAGAGCTATGGTAATAATAATTTTAATATTACTACTTTGCTATTACTCGTGTTTATCAATTTTTTCCCACTCCCATGAAATAAAGAGTGAAAGCTTATTCTGACAGTAACAACACAAGACAAAATACCAAAAAAAATAATAGATTTAAGTGGTAAACTAACCTAATACTGTGATGTATGATTAAATTTACTTGAGCTAATAAATACATTTTTTTAGTTCTTAAACATAAGTTTTTAATTAAAACATAGGATTAAATTAAGCACTTATGATAGTTAAAATAGGGTCTATGTTCCATTATAGGATTATAATTTTATAAATGAGAAAGCTTATAACTTACGTGTGTTATTATAATTTTATCAAGCACTAAAATAAAGATAATTTCATAACATTGTTACTCATTCCTTAAAATAATTTAATTAAAAAACATTGTAAGGTTGAAAACACATTTTCCAATTACCACGCATGATTAAAATGTCCGAACAATAACACTAGGTACTACTTTTTACTTAAGGGAAATTTAACTTACCGTAAAATAGGGTGACTCGCGTTAGATTTGTTCAAAGTAACAAGGCTTAATAAAAAATAGAATTGAGTGTAAATTGTATACTAAAACAATAATTTAAATCGACTAATCAAGTTCTAAGATATAAGCGTGTAAAGTTTTTGGTGGGGATTTAGGGAGGATGCTCTGTCCCTTTCCCACTTAGCCGCACGCAGCTATTGACGTCACAGTCCAATATAGTACGCTCTCTGTCTAGCATAAAATTAAAATACTTATAACTTCTTTATTTATTATTACCAAATTTTTATTTTGTTTTTTATTAGATGATAAATAATAAACAGCCAATAGCGTGTACGAAATATTTACCAAACAATAACTTATCAATCTTTCTTCAACTATCCTTTCCTCCTACTATCCCAATATCCAATTAAGAGTACGTCAGTCACTTCTATACGATCCATACCTCTACATATCTAGTTACTCTCCCAATTTAATTGGTAGATTCTTCGACAGATATCGATTGTCGCTACCCCGACTATAATTGTATATATTTTATACTACTTGTATGTATATTGTATTGTTCAGTAATAAATCCTTTAGATTTATTTATGTAAGTTCGAGTAATGAATTTGATAATTAATTTTCATGTTTGTTTGTGTTTATTGAATGGATTCGGCTGTTGAGTAAGATAGGCGTATAATGTATGCTAGCAAAACATTAGGGTAAGCTATCTTTTTGTATTTTTTAAGCATTTTCCATGCTAAGATTACAAGTTATTTTTAAAAAAGGAAAAAAATTAAGACGTAAATTAGAATGTGAAGGAAGATTTCGACTGGCGAGTGGGGCTCGCGGTAGCTTAGCGGTCAAAGCGTCTGGTGTACCGAACCAGAACACGCAGGTTCGAATCCTGCGTGCCATCCGATTTTCATTCTTCATTAAAAATAATTAGGGTAAGCTATTCAGAAGATAGATTTTGCCGGCGAACGAACAGATAAGCCACCTGATGATTGACTAATCATCAGGCGGCATATCTCGCGATCCATGTACACCTGCAACGACAGGGCGTTGCTCATATAGCAACTAGTTTGACTAAAAGTCGTAAAAATATCGACGAAATTTTTTTAAAATGTATACATAGATGATATTATGGTTTATTCCGAAACCTCGCTGTCTGTGCCGGTCACTGCGTTTAGTTGCAAACCGCCTCCAAAAAACACCTGGGAACTAAAAATAACATATTTACATTATGATTTCTAACTGATTTGGAGGCGGTGCCAAACTACTAACTTAATTCAAATATGACTTTCGTTGATTGTCTGTTTGGCACCGACTCAAAATTACTTAGAAATCATAATGTAAATATGTTATTTTTTGCTTTTTATTTATATTTGGATTTGCACGATGTTTTGTCCAAATTGCTGCGTTTAGAGAAGTCGTTGTAATACCTACAGAGCCTTGGGAGAACGGCAGTGTCCTAAATTTGTTTTAGACATTAGAACCACTAAGGCTTATCAAGGCAGTTTATTACAAAATTCATACCATCACGCCTGTATTCCCCAAAGGATTAGGCACAGGTGTACTAATGTAACCTACATTTCGCCGATATGGGCATTCAGATCCCAAGCTGCTACTGGGAATTTCATAGAAAAACCCAACAACACTGCTCGACCCGGGGATTGAACCTGTCCTGTCTGTTTGTACTGTCTGTCGGGACTGGTCGGCTCTTACTGCTATGGCAGTAATTTCAATTCTAATACTTACCTACTCTTTAATCTCTGCAACTACACATCAACCTGCATCATCCCATTACTATTCACAACAATTGTTACTGTTACCACACATATTTAAAAAAAAAGAGTATCTATGAAGTTTCTTGCCGGCTCTTCTATAAGGTAATTTTTTTGGAATCGTGCAACTAGTTTAACGTTTTAAAAGTACCTTATTTATATGGTCTAATTGAAATAATAATATTTGAATTTGAATTTGAACCAAAGACCTCTAGCGTAGCAGTCGCGCTTGGGACTACTAGACTAATAAGGCAGAAAGAAATTCACCTATTATAATACCCTTTAACGGACACTTTATCACAAGCAGATTCCATTCTCGATGTCTCAACGATCATGTTTCATTTACCTACCCATCTCTTACATATTACTAAACTAGAACACAATACCCTCTTTATTCCTCCACAGTCGGCTACAGACGGCTTTACCCTCAAAGGCTCACAATAGTGTAGAGTGACGTAGGCACCGGAAGCCGGCGTCGCTCGCTACTTCCTGTTTCCGGTGGGGTCCATACCAAAACAATTAGCAAAAGTTTAACTTTATTCAAGTTTGGCTTCACTTGGAGAAATTGTTGGTTAGTTTAAATTGTTTGATGGATTTGACGTTTAGTTTATAATGTCAGCATTAATTTGGCATAGTTGTTGTAGTTAGCTGATCGGCTTTTGCGTTACGGATTGTGAGTTCGATTACAGCACGGAACAAATATTTGTATGGTCTACCAGGTTCTAGGTTGTCATACAAACACCTATGACAATCGTTATTGGTAGTCAGAAACCCAAAAAGTCTGACAACCAGTCTTTCCTTCGAATATCGGTATTGCCTAGACGTTGGGTTGCGGAGGTCCGATGGCAGTCGCTTCGTGTAAAATACTGACATTCAATCGCATCCTGGTTAAACTGGAAGCCGACCCCAACATGGTTGGGAAAAAGGCTAGGAGGAAGTAGACCAGGTTTTAGATTTGGGACGTTGGTGTATGTGAGATCATTAAAGATATGGTTTTTCTGTAAAAAAATACTGAATAAACTAACAGAATCCGATCACTAGAATACTCAATACTTTCTTTGCACTCCATAATCATGTTAGATATTAAGATATCACAAGAGGTTATGACCCTACAGGGTACGCCAACTCAGAAGACAGGAGGATGCTATTTATATTATATTTAGTATCTGTCAACCCCAAAGGGAGACAGGCGTGATACAGGTAGAATAAATGATGTTGCTATTTTAAATCAGTGATAATTTACATAAAGCTAGCTGTACGCGGCAATGCATTATCGTGGCTGATCATTATATCAAATCATATAACATGCACGAAAATTAAAGAATTTCTCGTTTTAATCCCAATTTTTTTTATTGAAATCCGTTTAGCCGTTTCTGAGCTGATTTGAGAAAAAAAACAGTGAAACACCAAAAAAATATCTAAAAACTGTAATTTATAATCCGACATAGCATAAATAGCGGTATTTACTTTAAATTTTGGTATTTATTTTGCAATCACAAACATACTATTTTTTATTTAGCCTATAATATTGCCCTACTCCTTTACAAAGGCTTTCCACCATATTTTCCACATCTCTTTGTTGGGCTACAAAATTAGACAGACGATTAAATTTTTCCTTCATTAAAATAACTTAAGTATACCATGCTAAGATGGTAAATGCTTAAAAAATACAAAAAGATACACAGTTTTATTTTCTTTATTCGTATAGATTCCCAAGCCTTCTGCCCTCAACTGCACAGTGACGTAATATAAAGGTTTCATGTTGCACCCTATTCCAGCATGTTTACAACATGTTGTACAGCGATCTATCATTATTATACAACTTGTTTGGACAAGCCACATCTAATGGATCCCGTGTATTGATCGAGCATTTAAGGCCTGTTACACCACTTCCAAAAGGTGCTCCCTCACTTGGAGTCTTCGCCTGTAATGTAACGTTACAGAGGCGAACCGAGCATTACAGTGCGCAAACTGTAATATTACAGATTCAACATTACATCAGTGAGGGAGGAGAACTGAGCATTACAGTGCGCAAACTGTAATGTTACAGAGTCGAGCATTGAAACAGTGACGGAGGTAGAACCGAGCATTACAGTGCGCAAACTGTAATGTTACAGATTCGAGCATTACGTTGGTGAGGGAGAAGAACTGAGCATCACAGTGCAGAAACTGTAATGCTACAAATTCGAGCATTAAGTTGGTGAGGGACGAGAACTAAACATCACAGTGCGCAAACTGTAATGCTACAGATTCGAGCATTAAGTTGGTGAGGGACGAGAACTAAACACCACAGTGCGGAATGTCATAATAATTTGATACAACTTGTAACATCACGCTCAGAATAACGTTATGAGGCGAATATTCGTCATATTATTATCAGGAAGGCAATACTTTAATGTAATGCTCAAAATCAAATCTGAAACGTTACATTACAGGCGAATGTTCCAAGTTCCTTCACCGTTGTAAACGAGTTATAATTAATTATTTATTCGCATAATGATTACGTCAGAGGTGCGTGCATTGAATTTGAACTCGAGACCTAGGACTTGGCATTCCTGTGGTCATATCCCTAAGCTATCAACCTATTAATCACCAGGCCATAACTATCTAATGTTTATTACCATAGCTATTTGTTACACCATCCCTAACAATTTACAAGTGAAGTAATGTTATAAGTTTTCCCAAACATGGTCAGAGCTAATGCTTATAATGCTGGCGCCCTGAGGTCAAGTCGTGAAGATGCGGCTATTGTTATACGACAATATATTATTATTATCTATTGTACACAATTGGTGTGTTAAAGTTTTAGAAGCTACTCCTCGCATCAAGAGATATCTATACTAATAAAATAATATTTTTGGGATATTTTTACACAGCACCATATAGTCCCAAACTAAGCAGAGCTTGTACGTACTATGGGTACTACCCAATACTAGACAATGGATATAATACATATTTAAAAGAGAAAGAAACACACAGACAAATACTTTTTTTTGCCCATTTTCTGAGGCAGGCTATGGGATTTATCATCACGCTACGACTTTTAGGAGCCGAGCAAAAAGAAAAAAGAATGCGAGGGAGCCACGTTCAGGACCACAGGTGCCACATTCAGGATTCTAGGATTGTATAATCTCTTTGTCAAATTCTATGGAAATCTGTTCAGTGATTCAGGCCTAAAAAAGTAAACTAACTTAACCTGTGTCTCCTGAGATACAGGTTTCTACTTAGTTCAGGAGGCAGGGCTCATTAATTGGTTGTAATATTTGGTTGCTAATAAAAAATATTATTATTATTATTATATAACATACCGTCACGCCTGTATTCCCTAAAGGGTTTAGCAGAGGTGTACTAAATATACATCTACAGAATACGCTGATATTTTTAAATCCCATTTACTGAGTGGCAAGTCTATTGCCATTAACTAGGCACAAATCTAGACTCCGAGATGCTACTAGGAAATTTACAGAAAAACCCAATAACAGTTTGATCGACCTGGGTATCGAACCGAGGATCGTGCGGAGGTGTGCGGAGACGGCCGTGTGATTTTGAATAAATAATGCTCTGATTTTTCTTTCTCTTCTTCGTGTAGAGAAAAGAAAGGACCGTGCGGAGCACTGGTCTAACGAACCAGTTAAACTGTAAACGAAAATATGGCTCTAATAAATAGGACAGGTCCTATCCCGGCATTGCGATTAGGCCAATGGCCTAATAGTGGGTGTTTGGAGAATTGCCAACCAACCATGTCTAATACAATGATGGCCATGATTGACACAGCTTGGCCATTGTGTAAACGGCTATGCACCATGTACCTACTGGAAGAGTTATTAGTCTGCGGTCTAGTGGTTTGAGTGTCGAACTGTTTATCACGACGTCGTGGGTTCGATTCGCGCATGACACAAATATTTATGTGATGAACATGAGTTTTTGTGTTGGTTTCTTGTATTTTAAGTAAATAAATAAATAAATAAATGTAAGTAGGTATGTACTTTTATAGAATAAAACGTATCCAAGTATTATTTATCTACTGTCTTTCTAGACAGCAGTTGTCCTTGGATAGCATAAGTTACTACTTAAAATAAATATCCTGGGACATTTTTACACAGCACCATCTAGTCCCAAACTAAGCAGAGCTTGTACTATGGGTACTAGACAATGGATATAATACTTATATCCTTTTTTTTGTAAATACATACTTATAATAAATAGGAAACACCCAGACAAACACAAACACTTAAATTAATCACAATAAATGTTTGTGTCCTGTGGGAATCGAACCCACGACCTCGTAATCAGCAGTCCGGTACTCGAACCACTAGACCACAGACGTCGTCTTTAACTTTGACTTAAATCTGCTATATTCGAATTTTAACCTGGTTTATGGAAGAAGGAGGCTAAAGCTTGTGTCATTTTTATATATGTATATACGGCCCTTAACATAATATGTAGGTTGAGAAAAATCTATAAGGATATGAATGACTGCTCCACCCGGGAATCGAACTCACGGCCTTATAACAGCCACGATAGCGCCCAGTGAAGCCGATATAATCGCATTCTCATTAACACAACGACCGAGGAGTTATGAAAGAAATATTTCCTTCTTTCTTTCTTTTTAGTCTTTGTTTACTTTCCCTCCCCGTTTATTTAATTAAAAAAGAGGGCTTTGTAGAAAAGTTTCCTTTGAATTGCGTGTCTCAATCTTCTCATTTAACGAATTAAATTTTAATAATGACTTCAAGTTCTAGTTCAAGTTCAAGTGTTTTTATTTCAAACAAGCTTTTACAAACACTTATGAAACGTTAAATGATTCTAGGTACACGGTTCCAAAAAGTTAATAAATAATAAATGAATAAATATCTTTGGACATTTTTACACAGCACCATCTAGTCCCAAACTAAGCAGAGCTTGTATTATGGGTACTAGACAATGGATATAATACTTATATTTTTTTTTTTGGAAATACATACTTATTATAATATAATTATAAGAAACACCCAGACAAACACAAACACTTATATTCATCACATAAATATTTGTGTCTTGTGGGAATCGAACCCACGACCTCGTGATCAGCAGTCCGGTACTCGAACCACTAGACCACAGACGTCGTCGCAGTTGATCCTATGGAGAAGAATCCGGCAAGAAACTCCATGGACACTCGTTTAAGAGAGATTAAGAGTTGTTAATTTTTTTCTGGTACTACGATAAGGATGTGTGGACATTGTAGGTCTTAGTAGGTACTTAAAGACGAGCATAAAAAGAAACAGTAACATAAATTAAAAATGTTAAAAAACCCCGAAGCAAAATGAAAAAAAAAATATATTCGCTATTTTGTGCTGGCGGTAATATTTACTGGACCTGGGAGTCGAAACCAGGACCTGCCTGCTTCTGCATGACCTGCCTGCTACTGCAGGACCTGACTGCTACTGCAGGACCTGCCTGCTACTGCAGGACCTGCCTGCTACTGCAGGACCTGCCTGCTACTGCAGGACCTGCCTGCTACGCCAAAGCAGTCGCACTTGGGAGGACTAGGCTATCACGGCAGTTAAACTTTTAGACATAATAAAGCCTAAATTAGAGCTTAAAATCTAGAAAATCAGACAATTAAATTTTGAAACCCAAATACGAGTAAATTTACTGCAATTGTCAAATTGACATAACAATTAAGCCCACTTTAGATTGAGATTTATTTAAAATAATGTTCTAAAACTTTAATTTAAATTATTATTCGAGAAAATTGTAAACAAAAAGAAAACGTAAGCGCGCTCAATTAAATCAGGCGATTCTCTCGAAATATAAAAGAAACAATTAATTCTAAGAAAAAGTTTTTAATGAAGCTACGTTGCTAATGCAAACTGAGCGAGAAATGAGGTTCTTTGCGAAAAGAGGAATAAACTAAGTAACATTATGATTGAATAAAGTAATGAAATATTTCTTTCAGGTTTAAAAGACTAGACTGCTTCATTAGTTTTGTGAATGTAAGCAGGATCGCTGAGCAAGTCCTAGGTCCGATTCCCGAGTCGGGCGAAGTTTTATTGGAGATTTTTTATGAAATCCTCAGTAGCAGCAAGGAGTTTGCATTTGTGATTTTCTATACTCCTATTATATGGGGCCTAAACATACCGTCGAATTTTGGGTAACATTAGTACGCTTTTTATTGTTTTTTTTAGGATGACAATACGCTTGCACCTGGCTTGGACATAAAAACATCGCGTAAACTATGTCTACATTATTACACATTTGCCTAAGCCTTAGAGAAAAATTAAAATAGATTCATTCTTGATCAAGTAAAGGGCCTTCTTTCTTTCCTTTAAGATGAAAGTTAAACTGATAGAGAAGTAGCTGTGAAAGAAAAAGACATACTGCTTTAACCCCAATTGGAACAAAAGCAAGAGCATGATGATAAATATTACAACCCCATTTACCATACATACACAAAAGTGCATCAGAAAAAATATTACCCTACTATTTCTTTGCACAGTTAAGTTGTTACTACCAGATAAACAACACACTGCTTTTTGGCTACTTAAATCTACTTTATCGCGGCATTAAAAGGACTGTTTTGGCACTCATCCCAGAACCATTTATCCGGTTAGAAATTAAAACCGTTGCATAAGTCATCTGATAAGAGCGGAGCGGAGCTAAGCGAGCTCGCTCGCTGTATTACCTAACCTTACAGGTGGGGAGAAACTTAGTCTGTTATACTTCTCGAGTAAACGCCATTAACTCGGTCAATAGTACTGCTTCATTTTATTATCCGACTGCGCAAAGGCGAGGTAATGTTTTTTTTTTGGTACTAGCCGACCGGCCCCGGCTTCACACGGGTAGATATTACCGGAACCAGCATACAACACGATGTTTCATGTTTTATGCAACCCTAGTATTCCGAAGTCTCTCAGAACGTCAACGTCATTCACAGCGCCTCCCGTAACGAAATCCAGTACCTACTATCTTCGTACAGCTTATGCTACCCTAGTACTTTCCATCGGATTGCTGAAGTTTGTCATCAGCTGTCATGTGTGGCCCCCGATGTCAAAAATATGTCACGTCCCACGGGAACGGGATAAAAATCCTATATCCGTCTCCTGGATCTAAGCTACCTTCCCACCAATTTTCAGCCAAATCGGTTCAGTCGTTCTTGAGTTATAATATAGTGTAACTAACACGACTTTCTGTGTGGGCTGTGTTACGTTCATTTAGTTGCTCCCAACCCCACAAATATTTATATTCAAATCTTCTGAAGCCAACACGGTTCTGTAATAAAATAAGTAATTTTACAAAGCACTATATTAGTCCCAAACTAAGCAGAGTGTGTAATATCGGTATAAACCATATATTTTGCCACACAACACAATAAAATAAACCCAAATCTTACAAAATTATAATATAGGTACCTTTTGTGTAGTAAGGAACCAGCTAAGTAATTGCTGTGCGGAGAACAGTGCCTCGACCATGAGTTTTTCTCACTACACTCGCTAGCGACACCGTAAAATATTTGTATGGAAAACCCTCACAGCGCCTCTAGCGGTTACGTAAGGAACTAAAATCTGCTATGAGATTACACCGTTTCGATGCGTAAAAAACCTATCGAAAGCCATTCGATAGAACTCATGGTTGACGTAGGTACAGCACTGATTTTCGGCTGTACCAAGCAATTTTAATAACAATTTTTTTTTATAATACTTATACTTCCTTTTTAACCCCCGACGCAAAAACGACGGGGTGTTATAAGTTTGGCGTGTCTGTGTGTGGTGTGTGTCTGTCTGTGGCATCGTAGCTCCCGAACGGATGGACCGATTTTGATTTTGTTTTTTTAATTGAAAGGTGAATTAGTCGGGAGTGTTCTTAGCTATGTTTGATGAAAATAGGTCCAAGATGGCCGCTTCTACAAAATAGGGGATTACATTTTTTTTTCACAACACCATCAATATGCGTATCAAATGAAAGGGTTTAACTAGTAGAATACTATACACTATGATAAATTTCAAATCCAAGATGGCCGCCACCACAAAATGGATAATTACATTTCGTATCGGGGGTTTTCTAAATTTTTAATTTAGGTTATGTTATTGGTAAAAAACATGTTCTTCACACAAATATTTGTGTCCTAAATAAGATGACTTCATGATCTAGAATATTACAAAGAGTATCTATGGAGTTTCTTGCCGGCTCTTCTCCATAAGACCAACTCTTTTTGTAACCGTGCAACTAGTTTAACGTTTCCAAAAGTACATATTTATAATAATATAGTCTAATTGCAATAAAAATATTTGAATTTTAATTTGATCAAAATCTGACATTCAAACCCCTAGACCACAGTCGTCGTCAAAATATTCGTACTGCTCAAAACTGAGTAAACTTTTTTAAACCAATAAAGGTGAGGTTCTTACTTTAATCGTATCTACCCCTTAAGTAGGAACGTCCGCAAATATCTTAAAACATCGGACAGCGCGCTAAGTTCATTACAAGCGAAGTAAATTGAATTCTACGCTTCAGTGGTTAGGTTCGACCCCAATATTTAACGGTCATACTGCTATTTAATCATTACAGTTCATTCCGTGTTTATTGTAAAGTTAAACTTTATCAATTTAATCGTTGATTTGTTGGATTCATCGTTTAATCATTTTATTTTATAGAAAATTGGTAGTCAGTAGCTAATATGTTTGGGCGAACAGAATGTTCATATTATCTTCTTAATTTATAAAACAACGTCGGGTTTGTTACAACACTATTATCTCGAGAGTGCTGGACCGATTTTCATGATCTTTAATTTGTTGGATTTGTATCCAATCCGAAAAACAGAATAACCAGAATAACTATAGAAACATCGGAAAAAACGGGGTGTAACATGAGCGAGGCTGCGGGAAAAAGTAGTAGTTATTAATAAAAACACATTGTTGGTTAAAAATACTATACACTGCACTCATCCCGTACCTACTTACCCAAAGGGTTATGCAAAAGTGTACCAATGCACCCACAGTTCACCGGTATGTTAAGGTCCCATGTAATACGAACGAGCCTATTGCCATTAACCGGGCACAAATCCAAACTCCGAGCTGCTACTGAGAATTTCACAGAAAAACACAACAACACTTTGCCTGACCCGGAAATCGAACCCAGGACCTCTAGCGTAGCAGTCGCACTAGAGACCTCTAGACCAACGAGGTAGTCTTATTGATTCTGAATAAGTATCACGCTTAGTAGTAACCGACGAAAGAAAATTGAGGAAATTCTCAATTTGACTATTAGTATCCATTTTTCGATGAGTCAGACATAATTATTGTTAGCATTAGCAATCCCACTGCTGGGCAAAAGCCAGCCTAATAATATTACTCAGTAAGCACACAACAATGACGTAATTATTCGCAATAAACCGTATGCGTAAAAACAAAAGCGATAAAACGAAATCACCGATTTATTATTCTCGAGATTGCCGTGTATACCCGACTGCTATAGAGGAGGTATATGTATTAGCATGTGACCCCGTCAGTCTGAATATTTTATGGCGGAAAAATCAATGTTTGGCTCACGGTAACTGTGTGGTATCGATCTGTTACCTTGGGGTATGAATTAGACAACGTTATTCGAGGGGCTCGTGGCTAAGTTTTAACTACGCTGATCAACCGATCTGCGAGGTTAAGCTGCGCTTACCGCGGCTTATCTGGATGGGTGACCATTATTAACACATCAAGACCCCTCCGTACTTTGGAGACACGGAAAGCCGACGGTCCCGAACACCTATGACAATCGTTGGTGGTAGTCAGAAGCCTAAAAAGCCTGACAACAAGTTTTTCCCTCTAATATCAGTATTGCCCAGAAATTGAAAAAGGAATTGTAAAATACTGATATTCAGCCGCATCTGGTTAGACTGGAAGCCGACCCCAACATGGTTGGGAGTAGGCTAGGATGAAGAAGTATGAATAAGACAACGTTTAAGTGAAACAACTCTGTTGAGTTAGTGGGGCACCATTTCTTCTTCAAATGGACAGCAAATGAAAAACAAAGAGTTAGAGAAAAGCTAGGATGATTTTATTTACCCTCACCGTGTTTTAATAAAGTAAACTATTGTTCTCATTTACATGACAATAATTGGCTTAGAGAAATAAAGATCTTTAAACCGAAATTTCAATGGATACATGAAACTGGCAAAAGGAATTTATAGGGCGAATAGCGTAGATAGCGCCGATAGACCCCCTAGAAATACATCCACCGACCTTATCGGTGAGGTCCTTCAAGAAAGTCAGGTGCTTAGTACTCGCAACGGGTGCGTGTGTATGACAAAATGTATGACCATGAACAAAGCAAAAGTAGTATGCGAGAATCGTACCAAGTGGCGTTCCATAGTTTATGCCTACCCCTTTGGGTAAAGGCTTAAGTGAATTTGTGTATGCACTCATCACAATAGACAGATTTCCTCCTATGTAACACGGGACTTAAAGCCTTTTCGGGGTACTGTGAGCGTGCAACAGTACACCACTACTGCTCAGCTTCGAGGATAAAAGCATGATGGTATCGTATCAGCCTATTGCCGTCCACTGCTGAACGTAGGCCTCCCCCAAAGAGCGCCAACCATCCCGGTCTTGGGCAGCTCGCATCCATCCCGCATCATCATGATGGTATGCTAAAGACAAAGTTTTAGCTGTGTATCTTATATGGAACAAAGAATATCCATGTTAGTAATATCCTGTCTGGAGTTTCTGATGTCTTTAACAATAGCCTGACAAAGTTTACAACAGTAGCACAAAGCGGGGGTATTGCATAGTATGATGTTTTGTTTTGTATAAGTACACTGTATATTTATAAAGATTAAAGGTTTTATGACGAGAAAAATAAAATCAAAGAAAAACACTCAGTGTAGTCTAAAGGAGCATTTTTATTAACATTCTATACCAATTAAATTGTAAGTAGTAAGTAAGTAAGTAGTCATTTATTTGTATAGAATGTAGGTGCTTACAATTGATGTTACAGATTTATACAGAATCCTTGTACATTCTGCCTACTTAGGCATACAAACATTTATGAGCGACATTTGCTCACGATAACCTTAAAACTAATATAACGTTAGGTAACATAAATTTTAATTAATAGAAGGATCATTTAGGAATTCTTGAATCGAATAATAACAATGATTTAACAATAAGGTGGTGAGACTCTTTTTAAAAAATTTTAAAGTTGATCCTTAATGCTATTAGGAATTTTATTAAAAATAACAGGGGCCATTCCCATAACACTTTTTTTAACCAAAGCTGTTTTACAGTTACCTTCATACAATAAGTTTTGGTACTGTGATCTCATAGAGACTGTGCGATATCGAGCTTCTCTTAAAGATTTAAACAATTGAGGATTGGTCTTAACAAATATTGCCATTTCTAAAATATAAATACATGGGAATGTTAATAAATTATGTTCTCTAAGCTACCTTTTTGTTTATTGTAATTGTACTTCTTTAGATTAGTATAGGTCGTGATTTCATAGAGGTATTGTCATAGTGACTTTTGACTTCGTCCCTACAGATTTGAATTTCAAACCCTTCAAGATTTTTTTACGATAAAAGGTAAGCCTATGTCCTTTTCCAAGCTCTATCAATCTGTACAAAATTTCATTAAAATTGAAAGTAAGTATTTAAGTTTAGGCGTGAAAGCTTAAAAGACAAACTAAGTTACTTTCCCATTTATAAAATTAGTAGCCATTGTTATCTCGTACCGTGTATGACACAGTTTGTCGACACATTATCTAATTCATACTTCAGGTCGTAAAATCGTTGATACTCAAAGGTTTATTGACCTAGGAAGACATAATAGCAGTTTATTATAGACTCGGCCAAACCTTTGTCATTCTACAAGGGTTTGAAGAGAAGCCAAAAGAATGGGCTTTGTACCGAATAGATTTTATAACTTGAAGTGAAAAGGGCATAAAAGGTCTTGCTTGTGCCATTTTCGCCTTTAATTACGCTAAGTACGATGATTTTAGAAGCTTAAAGTCGGCTTTGAGCTGCCTACAACTTTGACCTACTTACCTAAGTAGGTCCTCTGCCCAGTTTGACTGAAGGGTACCTGCATTAACCCGGTAAATGTAGTTTGCACACCATATGTGCAAAAAAATTGATGATTTTTTTTATCATGGAAGTTCGTACAACTATATTTTTCCTGCTCTAATTTGCAAAAATTGTAGGGAAACGAAAAGGATGGCAATAATAGTCATATATGCACCCGCATACTGCACATTTTTGCATAGGTTGCATTCTAATCGCGTGAGAGGTTAAGTATATTTCGATAGCTTAATATTAATGAGGCCGGCAATTTGACAATTCACTTTGAAAGGTTATAAATTAAACTAGCTTTCCGCCAACGGCTTCTGCCGCGTGGTGGTGTCGATATGTTAAGAATGGTCACCCATCCACAGACTGACCTCGGCAAGTGTAGTTTAATACTGGAGATTGGTTTATCAGCGCAGTTATAACTTAGCCACGAGCCCCTATTCTTCTTATACCTGATGATAATTATTTTATATAGAACTTACGTCCCATTTTTCTTATGTCCCCAAATATTTACTGGGCCCTCAAATCCATTTTCGCTATAAAAAATATAGCAGATAATACATACATAAAATTGCGCTATCCGTTACACATTAGTACAAGTATTAAACAAACATAATCTGTTCATATTTACCCTTTAAACAAACAAATCGATAAAACAAAACAGCACTTTATTATTACGAGGTATCAGTAACAGTGTTGTTTGATAGAAAACCATTATCATTTATGCTAAGTACGCACTCATAATAGGACACGGTATGGAAATTTGGAACTTATTTACATAGATACATAGACTTTTCTACTGATTACGTAAGTAGCTATCACGCTACGGTACCCGAAGGGTTGGCCAGAGGTGTATTAATGTACATTTACAATTCATGTAATAGGGGGCGAGCTTAAATTGCCATTAAAACCGGGATTTAGCCACCGAGAATGCCATAGTATAGTCACAATTTTTACGACTTGGGAATTGAATCAAGGACCATATAGCAGTGTTTGAGATAATGGTGATTTAAAAATATAGTCTTCGTCTATTGCTAGACAATGAACGCCTAGCAAATTAAAATAGCAACGCAACTATCGTCTACTATTTTAAAGTGTTTTAGTAAGGAGCAAGGTAATTTTTTTGGAAGTGAACGAGGGCGAAATACATTATAGGAATATAGTTATATAGCTTAATATTAGTACACACCACAAAGTAGGTTCAATTTATTAAATTAAACAGAAATATTTTGTGTTAACAGAATATTGAAGAAAGCTTTATTGAACTGGACAGAACCAATTTAAATATTTTAAAACGCCTTATACAATTTTGATAGCATACTTTTGTATTAACTCCACTATTCTACAATGTCAATTATTTAGGCTCCGAAAATCCTCATGTTGGTAATGTTTAGGCCATCAACCGGGCACAAATCCAGACTCCGAGTTGCTACTGGTAATTTTACAGAAAAACCCAACAACACTTCTCGATCCGGTAATCACCACCTAGACCAGACCTCTGGACCAACGAAGAAAATACAAATAATAATATAGGTAGGTACTTATAGTTCTTACAACAGTCTCCAACACAAAAGGACCCGATACAAATCGAGTAAGAAATAAATAATGTTTATATTTTCACAGGTTCTTCGTCGATAGTTCTCCGTGTCGATTCGACGAATCTTTTATTCGAAAACTTTATGCGAAACTTCGGGAACTTAGAGAACAGCTCACGGATTGTTTGACGGCGTAGTGATGGGCAATGTTATCGATAATTTTGAAAGGTGAATTGTTATTTTCGAAGAAAGTTGTTACATCTTGTTTACATCAAAGGATATGCGTTCGAAAGTGTCTGTACTGTCAGTTTTAGTTTCGAAAGGAAGCATAAATTAATTGATTCGACGTGTGTTAACACAAGTTTGATATAGTACAATTTTGTTGCTAAGCTTACTTAGAAGTAAGGTTATTTAATTTTAGGTTTGATCGGTAATGTAGCCAGGAATTGACATTAAACAAACAGTCCCTTATCCTGCTTCTAGCTCTATATTTCAAAGTTAAACCACACATAATACTTACCCCGTTATTGAAAAAAGAGGTTTTAAGAAAAACCCCGGTTTTAAAATAGCCCGGGATGGGCTATTTTAAAACCGGGTTTTTATTTTTGTCATACTACGTTAGAAAGTGATGACTATAGTTTTAGTCTGGGTTTAACTAACATATACATATATGAGTGGGTACCTAACACTCCCCCAATCACAGTCAGAATGTTTATATCGATGATATTTTTACTTGTTTTATTTAACCCAAAGGTTGACTGGCATAGAATGCCATATGGCATTAAGTCCGCCTTATGTGCTAGTGTACATAAAAGTATAAATAAATAAATAAATATTTTAAATACAATGCCGCCTCACTAGTGAGGACTCCGTGGGATCTACCCTTTCAACAAACATGTTTATATCGATAATATTTTTCATACAATGGCGCCTCACTAGTCCGGACTCCGTGGGACCTACCCTTTCAGCAAACACTTTTCAGTCCAATGTTCGGGGATTAATAGTTTGTCTCAAAAACTTAGCCTTTAGTTTATCTTCGTTTTAAATGTTTTAGTAACTTTTAGAATTGTTTTAGACAAATAGAATTAGATATTTAAATAACAAGTAACACACAAAATACGTTACGCTTGTATCTTCGAAGAGATTGGCAGAGGTGTAGTAATACATCCATCCTACTAATACAAGGTGGAAGGGACATGGACGCACAAACGTCGTGACAAGGTTTCACTAATCAAGGTCAAAAATAAAATGACCTAGGTCATTCATGTAAAAAATGATCGGTTATTACAGATATTGTCATTTTTGAGCGCGCAGTGTATTGCTAAAAACGCGATTATAACGCTCCGCGGTGAATGTTATCACGCGCGCGATCCGTAATAAATGAAAGAATGATTTTTAATTGTAAATCTAATTTGGGTAAATAGAAATCATGTTTTTTACACGTTCAGGGGGGTACAGGGGGGTCCAGAATCGTGTACTGGTACTAATAAATAAATAATAAATAATAATAAATAAATAAACAAACAAATAAAGTTTGTTACTCTTTCACGCAAAAACTACTGAACGGATCTGCATGAAATTAGTCATGTAATAGTCTGGAATAGCACATAGGCTACTTTTTATCCCAGTTAAATGTATTGTTGCCGTGGGATAGCGGGCAAAGCCGCTGGCGGAAAGCTTGCCTACAGTTTTCCCAGTTTTTTTGTAATGATGAGGCTATTGCCATTCACCGGGCATAAATCGAAGCTCCTAACTGCGACTACCGGGCACAAGTTCCAACTCTGAGCTCTATGAATTTAATATAAAAACTCAATAACACTACTCGACCAGTCAATAGAATACATGACATAACATTGATACCTACAATTTTTTTATGAAAGATAAAATCGACTGGCAGGCAGGATTGCAGAACCTGCGTCTTCTTGTTCGGTACACCAGCACCTACCTAACCAGCGGTAACATAGAAAATGCTTAAAAAATACAAAAGATAATTGTTTTTTTTTCTCCAAAACCACTTCATCTTTCTAGAATTAAATATCCAAACAATTTGCATCGATATAATTTTATTATTGACTTGTTTTATATTTTAGTAGCTCCAACTTTGTCTAAATTTGTAATATTGTAACAATTTTATCGTGTGCTTCAGTGGTAAATGTTATACAGGTATACTGTAATTGGCATATGTATCAGACCTTTTTTATGTACTTTTTCTATTTATTGTTAAAATATATATGCTGTTAGTGTACCTAATAAAATAAAATAAATAAATTGATATAATTTCCAAATATCAACATTGAGATAAACCAAATCTTTATGAATCTATTTCGTACTAGAAAAAGCGTTCACCAAAAAATTGCTAAACAATAAAATCAAAGTTGTTTATTTTCAAATTTGGAATGTTCTCGTGTGCCAGCTATTCCGTGCCGTCTCAGCCGTTACCGTCGGCATGTAACTGAACGGTTCTCGTGCCAAAATTATAGAATAGTTATCGAAAAGTTATAAGATATGAAATGAAGGCAAAATTATCGTACAGTCGGCCAAGAAATTGGGCTACCATTTAAAATTTAAAGGTTTGCTAATAATTGATGTGACAGATAAAGATTTAATGTTGGTGTATTTATGCATCGTACATACTATGTTAATAAAGATTATTATTATTTAAGTTTATTATTAAATTGTTACAATACAATACTTAATTATGTAAAAGCCCATTAATTTTGATCAGTGACTAAATTAGTAACTCTTGAATAGCATTTCTTTATTATACAGTTATACAATAAAAATATATTATACAATTATACAATAAAAATATATTATACAGTTATACAATAAAATATATTATACAATTAAATCATCTAGATAGTTGGCAGTCCACAACTGTGCATTTCTCTAGAAACTTTCTAACTCACACAACAAAACTATGGAATGAGCTATCGCCTGCAGTATTTCCCGACCAATGCCACCTTCAAAACTTCAAGGAAAGAGCGTACTCCCTTTTAAAAACGGCCGCCAACGCACTTGCGTCTCCTCCGGTCGTATACTCGTTTGCCCTTCTTAAAATATACAGTTATACAATAAAAATATAGTATAATTATAGATTATTATACAAACTTATACAGTATTTTTCCTTGTTTCAGGTGCAAATGACTTAGTGGTGTATAATGTCATGTGAGGAGAGGAACGCGTGACATCATGGTGATACGGTGCTTGCTGCTCGTGCTGGTGTGTGCGGTGAGTTATAATAATTACATTGACATAGGTACTTATAGTCTGCACAGAACTAGTTGACCGCGCCTTAGGTATGTGAGCGGTGGGACGGAGGGGCGGGAGTGCTTGTTTTCATTCACAGTAACCCGCCGCCTCACCCCCGCCCCTGCCTAAGGCGCGGCTAACTATAGTTCCGCAGATTTAGATCTTTGCAACTACACATCAAGCTACATCATCCATATTACTATTCACAACAATTGTTACTGGTATGTGGTACCAATAACAATTGTTTAATTATTTTTAAAAGAGTATCTATGGAGTTTCTTGCCAGCTCTTCTAAATAAGATCCTCTTTTTTTTGGAACCGTTGACCTAATTTGACCTTTAAAAGTACCTATTTATATAGACTAATTGTAATAAAAATATTTGAATTTGAAAACGTATACCTTTCAACAAAAGAACTCCTTCAAAACACGTGTGTGTGCTAGAGAGCGAGTGTGAGTGCGTTAGAAAGTGAGTTGGCGTGTGTATGTGTGTGTGTTTAAACCTGAAAAATGATCTAACAAAACTCTAGTCACCTCTGTGTATAAAAGGACGGCACTCAGTATAACAATATTAACCAACACCGCCATTATATCATGTCATAATCATTACTCATCCAACAGACGTGAATAATTTCGTTGAGGCAATAAAAACAAATGAGCGGTGCTCGGGACCTGTGACGTCACGCCCATAAACAGCGAATCGTGAAGAAGGAAAATGCAAACGCACTTGGATATCGGTGTGAGAAAGTGACAGAACTACATAGGATGCCTATCGCGTTCTCGCAACAGAATGTCGGTACGGTAGCGCTGATAATATTCAGGGTTGATCTTGTAAACTGAGTGCTTTCTTTTTTTGAATGACGAACAATCAGACAGGGCGGCATTTAAGCGGCATTCGTAGCGTATAGAATCCAGCAATGTTAGCCGTCACTATTCGTCACTAGCCGTCACTAGCGTCACTATCCGTCACTATCCGTCACTAACGTCATTAGCGTCACTAGCGTCATTAGCGTCACTAGCGTCACTAGCGTCACTAGCGTCACTAGAGTCACTAGCGTCACTAGCGTCACTAGCGTCACGGTCCCGTTGAGATTTTGACTCCTCAGTTAAATCCAATAATTTTAGTGGCGTTCAATTGTTTTTTTCTGGTTTATGGCATTTTGAACAGGACACTTTCCTTCGGGTCGTCATCATCATCATGAACCCATTAACTGTCCCACTGCTGGGCACAGGTCTCCTATCAGAATGAGAAGGGTTAGGCTATAATTCAACACACTGGCCGGTTGGCAGACTTCACACGCCTTCGAGAAAATCTCTCAGGCATGTAGATTTCCTCACGATGTTTTCTATCACCGTTGTAAGATTTACGCATGGTTGCGAAAAATCAGAGGTGCCTTGGATCCGCACTCGAAACTTCAGAGTTGACAGTCCAGTGGTCATATTTCTGGCTATGCTTGCGATAGTATGCTTGTCCAGCTAGTCAATAATAATGGTTAAAATACTATTACTTCATATAGAAACTGACCATTAAGACCACTACGCGTCCTACATTGTGAAGTAAAACCATGGTAATATGTTTATTATGCTAATGAGTGGAACGAGCGCCATGTTTCAATTCACACAGCCACACTGCCCTCGTAAAAATATAGTAACTTGATATTACAGTAGTGTTGGGACCCAATGTATACATTTAATCGAGTATATTTAGTATAATTATAAATTTTATTTATTTGTAGTATACCACAACAAAAATGATGTGCATTCATAATGTCAAAATTACAGCATTTTATTATGCATACGATTTTTTATACGATACTAGTAACAGCAAAATACAATACACAATACAATATATCCCGCCGCGTTCCCTAGCCGTGAACAAACTTAAAGTAAAATTGTTGACAGATTTTTCTGCAGCCAATGAAAGGAGGTCATCGAAATCGGCCCAAATGAGGTACCGAAGGTACACTTATTGGAAAAAATACTCTGTATTACGCTGGTTAAAACTCTAGTCGTACTTTTTTATGTTGACTGGGAGATGAGAAACAAAACTTTTTCATCCCACCATCTCGGAAAGTGTATTTTTACTCTTCGATATCTGAGTGCAAAAGTCGTTTTTATCCTCTAGAGAGACAAAGTAAATTGAATTTAGAACATCGTGCTTTTACCCCCCTGGCGCCGAATTTATCATACAACTTTTTTTTAATTTGTTAAAAACTTAGACTTGGAACCTTCCCTAGGTTCCGAGTCTAAACGCAACAAAGTATCGAAATAATGTCGAATCGATATTTTTTGAAAATATCAGTATCGATACTGATATTTTTATTTAAAAATATCGATATATGTAGGCGATATATCTTAAAAACCAAATTATAAAACAACAAATCAAGTCGACCAAAAACAAAAAATACATTTGTTAAAAAGATGTTAGTATAAAAAAAGTATTCCTTTTTGGGATTTTATAATCTTAAAACTTATAAATGTTTATTGGTCTGTAAAAAATATAGATTTTTATACCTTTTCAATACTTTGAATTTTATATCGATGCATCGATATATCGAATTATTAAATATCACTCAAAAATATCGATACATTAAAAAAATGATATCTAACTGTACTTTTTTAAGTCACTAACACCAACATTACAATACCTAACAAAAATATTACACTCAAGTAATTGTAGCAACGTTACTTTCAATTTCTCTTAATTATACCTAGTATTATTTGTTATAATTTAAAGAATAGGTATTCTGTAAAACTTACCTATCATATAGTATTTAATACCTAAACTGAAAAGTATGTAGTGGTTGTAAATGTTTTTATGTTTTTAGTCATTCCTCGCTGAGGTGGAATGAAAAGTTACGTGTTGCACTCGAGTGCAAAGATTTTTCACCTTTTGCTCTTTTAATTCCCTCGCTGACGCTCAGGATTCTAATTTTTGAATCACTCGCTCCGCTCGTGATTCAATTTTAGAATCCTTCGCTTGCTCGGTCATCAAAATTGAGCACGCGGTTAAAAAGCAACTTTGCACTCTTGTATAACAAATAACTATTAATTTGAGAAATATCACGCCATTTTGGTACACTATTATCTGATTCGTAGTGATTTCATAGTAAAAACTGTCAGTGTCAGTTTCGGAATGTCAAACGCACGCCATTACGCCAGATTATTATCAGTTTCATAGTGATATCATGGTAAAAACTATCAACTTGACAGCTGTCATGTACAAATTGGTACAAATTTGGGCTGAGTTGTATGGGCTTTTGATGACCTTTATAACGATCTAGATACATTTATGTTAGAAAATGACTGGCATAATATCTGGAAAATGTAAAAGCTCGTAAAATACCACGCAATAATTGAACACATTTAACAAATTGTTATAATGCTAAAATTAATCGACTAAATAGTCGAAGATGTCCCATCCCTAACGATGTAAATTAGTGTATTCTCCAAAGAGCTGTTTTCCTAACGGCACAGCACAATTTCTCAATGGTTCCATTTAAATCGATTTTCTAATGCTGATAATAATGTAACAATTTGTAAACCACTACTACAGAATAACCAATTCAACAACATATAATTATGTAGCATTGCGCGTGTGTGTATCGGTGTGTCTACTAGGTGGTACTGTTATATTTTCTAAGGCTGTATAAAATGGTTTTATTAATTCATCTTGAGGATGTTCAGATCCGGGAGGGGTCCGTGGCTAAATTACGCTGATTAACCGATTTGCAAGGTTAGGCTACGTTTGCCGCGGCCAGTATGTGGATGGGTGACCATTCCTAATACACCGAGACCCTTCCGTGACATAAATATACCGGCGATTTGAGGGTACATATTAGTAACCTGCCTGTTTAGTATCTGACTAAATCTTTTAGGGAATACAGACATGATGGTATGTCAGCGAAATGTGACATCATTTAAATTTTGAATTTAGAACAGTGTTTTTCTCAATAAAAACACTTTGTTCGACCTGGGAATCAAACCCAGGACCACCTCGACCAGCAGCGGCACTAGACCACTGCAACAGTCAGGTTATTAAAAATACATAATATATAATTATTTTCCTGCAGCATTTTCTTCATATAACCCACAGTGCATTTTCAGTGCACAGTGGATTTTCTAACGTATAATATAATAGAGAGGTTACATTACACTTGCATTAGCTGAGGTAATTTCTACAGAATCTCTGTTACCGTGCAGATTGAGTTTGTTAGCTTACAATATATAAAATAGGAGTGAGACTGCATTAAGGGGCTCTTATTTAATGTAAGGTACACTTGGCAAAACAGTTAGGTATACAGACAGACGACTTCAGTCTTTTTAACCCCCGACGCAAAACGTGTGTTATAAGTTTGACGTATCTGTGTGTGTGTGTGTGTGTCTGTCTGTGGCATCGTAGCTCCCGAACGGGTGAACCGATTTTGATTTAGATTATTTTGTTTCAAAGGTGAATTAGTTGGGAATGTTCTTAGCTATGTTTGATGAAAATCAGTCCAAGATGGCCGCCGCCACAACATTGCAGATTACATCTTTTTTCACAACTCCCTCAATATGGGTATCAAACGAAAGGGTTTGACTAGTAGAATACTATAGTGTATGATACATTTCAAATCCAAGATGGCCGCCACCACAAAGTGGAAAATTAAATTTTCTGTCAAGGTTTTTCTAAATTTTTAATCTAGTCCATTTTTATGACAAAAAAATTGTTTGCAAACGCAGTTGCGCTGACATAGGTACCAAAGTATTTTGCGGGTACGTTAATAATTATCTAGACTTCTATACTAATATTATAAAGAGGCAAGATTTGATTGTTTTGATTAATTAGGCTCCGAAACTACTGGACCGATTTGAAAAATTATTTACTCTATCCCCGGGTGACATAGGTATTATTTATAAGAAATAATCAGACCACACGGCCGAAGCCGGAAAGCTAGTCAATACTCATATTATAAAGAGGAAAGATTTGATTGTATTGATTTGTACAAACAAATAATCAAATCTTTCTACTATCTATAACCACTGAACTATATATAAACTACTGAACCGATTTGAAAAATCCTTTCAGTGTTAGATAGCACATTTATCGGGGAAGGCTATAGGCTATATACCATCACGCTACAACTAATAGGAGCGGAGTAGCAATGAAAAATGTTGCAAAAACGGGGGAAAAAGTTATTAAGAACTCGTGGGCGAAGCCGCTGGCGGGAATGTTCTATAAAGAATATTGGTAGGAAAGGTTTCACTGTAACGGCTGGTGACAGATCGCAGCATCAAATCCAGAACCTCGCACTTAGCAGCCTTACTTGCGTCGACTAGAACAGTGAGGCAGTCGACTAAAAAAAACCTGTGCATATTTACAAGGTTTTTGTTTATATTTAGTAGTCTACACGAGATTATGCGGGTTGCACGCAACGTACGACCCCTGTGACCTATTTAAATTATGTATTGGGACGACCCTAAATGGTACGAGCCTCTCATATCAAAGTCATTTGTGAATTTTTAGCATGTGTGGCTTTCATTAAGTACATTTATTGATTTATTTACTTTAATAAAAACGGACACTGGCCAATTACATTAATAAAAGACAGAAAATAATTTAAGAGAGGTAGGGCACAGCCATTTATGGCTTAAATCTGGGGAAGTTCCTTCACCTTACAGAAAACTGCAGCCAAATAATACACATCATCGTGTGTTGTGTTCCTGCAGTGTGTAAAGTTGCCAGAGCTCCTTCTAAGGATGCGCTGCGCTGGCAGCAAGAGGAATATTTCCTTAAACTGTGGGCGCAGTGTATCCTCCATTAAACTCTGAGAGGTTTTTAGGGTAGGCAACACGCGAGTGATACCCCTGGTATTCATAGGCTACGGTAACCGCTTACCATCAGGCGGGCCGTGTGCTTATTTGTGGTATAAAAAAAATTACATTGCATTCATACACGGCCACTATACTCCAAGCACACATACCATCACGTTTGTATTCCCCAAAGGTTATGCAGAGGTGTACCTACTACTTAATATAATATATTGTTTTACGTAGTCACAGCCACAGAAAAATACTAGTAACAATAACAAAATGCACAATTCATAATTTGGAATTGTAGTTGAACCAAATATATACTAAAATTGAATACAAAGCTCCTAGAAATACACTACTAATTATAATAAATTAGTTAGCCAACCCATCAGCTTTACACTGCAACTAATAGTTAATAACTAACTATTAAAAACACCTCATTTTCCATGCAATAAACGTTCACAATAATAATTCTCTGGCACAAATTATGCAAGCTATAAATTTTCCGGCATTAATGCGTGCGTCTGTGCCTTATTTAACGTTATATTGTGCCTTTACGTTAAATGCTTTTAGTAACGTTATTATAATTATGCTGTTGCATAATCAAGAATTGGTTTTTAATTTTATTATACACTAGCTTCCCGCCAGCGGCTTCGCCCGCGTGGTCTTATAATTTTTTCCCCCGTTTTTGCAACATTTTTCATTACTACTCCGCTCCTATTAGTCGTAGCGTGGTGATATATAGCCTATAGCCTTCCGCGATAAATGGGCTATCTAACATGGAAAGAATTTTTCAAATCGGTCCAGTACTTTTTGAGTTTATTCGTTACATACAAGATACAAATCTTTCCTCTTTATAATATTAGTGTAGATGCCATCACGACTGCCTCGTTGGTCTAGTGGTCCTAAGCGCGACTGTTACGCTAGAGGTCCTGGGTTCAATCCCCGGGTCGGATCGAAGTGTTGTTGGGTTTTCTGTGAAATTCCCAGTAGCAGCTCGGAGTCTGGATTTGTTCAAATTCAAATTCAAATAATTTATTTGTGCCCGGTTGATGCCAATAGGTTTGCCCCCTATTACATGGGACCTAAACATACCGACGAAATCTGGGTGTACCTAATGTACACCCACATTTCGCCTCTGCTTACCCCTTCAGGGAATATGGGCGTGATGGTATGATGGTATGATGATGATCATGCCTGTATTCCGCGAACGGTAAGGCAGAGTTGTATTAATGCGTAGCGCTAGAGAAGGCAAATGTGGTTTTAGTCGATATATAAGTCTGTTATACTAACTAAATTTTAATTCTAAAAACCCCCGACAAAAAAAAATAGTTTGCCATTTTTTCGTGGCAGCCATCTTGGATTTGAAATTGATTATAGTGTATAGTACTAGTCAAGTCCTTTCATTTGATAACCATATTGAGGGAGTTGCGAAAAATATGAAATCCGACATTTTGTGGTGGCGGCCATCTTGGACCGATTTTCATCAAACACACCTATGAACACTCCCGATTAATTCATCTTTCAAACAAAAAAATCAAAATCGGTTTATCCGTTCGGGAGCTACGATGCCACAGGCAGACACGCACTAACACACACAGACACATCAAACTTATAACACCCCGTCGTTTTTACGTCGGGACTATTTTAGACTCGTGTCGACTAAAAACGTGACCGTCATAGAATACCTCGACCTTAGTTACGAGCCCAGAAAGCTAACATGTAACACAAATAAATTCTAGGCCTCTAATACAACATGTGATCTAAACACGTAACAGGACATATCGACCCGTCTGACTCCGCCCGACCTTCACTTGTTACATAAAGGTCATCAGCAGCGAGTTGACACGGAGTCAGGTGCAGATGACGAAGTTAGAAAAGTAATTTTACGTCACGAACTATTGACACTTTTGATTGCGTACGTATTTGATTGGTCCTAAGAATCTTGTTATCAATAAATAAAAAAGTTTCTGTCTGTGATTTGTCAAAATAAAATTGATCTCAATATTTTTTAACCGACGATCGAAAAACCGGAGGATTTGGATGTTTTTATTATTTTTTATGTACCATGTTCGCTGATTTCTCTGTCAATTATGGAGAGATTTTGAAAATTTGTTTTTTTTTGAAAGGGTATGGTCCCATTAAAATTTGAACGAAAAATTCCACCAGAAAAATAGGGGATGATTGTTTTTTTAATTACTGAATGTCAAGCGATTGTAATGGCACACGTATGTAGTTCTGGACTGGATGGACACCTAGAGTTGATCTGATGATAGAGACGGGAGACAAACGAAGGAAACCCTCAACACTTAACAGCAGCTATCTCGTGCTTGGGCTTATTTAATTGGGCTTCATGAAAACTTAAGACCTGATTTAGTTAAGCTTTTTAGTTACTTTTTTCGTCGGTTTTTATTATTTGTTAATAAACACGGACGGGGATAGCGAGTGCTGCCGAACTGTTTCGCCTCGCTAGAGACAGGCATGAATATGCTAAATTGACTGCCAACCTTCGCTAGTCGGAGAGGCACTATGAGAGAGAGAGAATAAACAGATAGACACAAATTCCTAAAAGCCGTCATTTATATTATCATCATCATCATCAACCCCTTAATTGTCCCACTGCTAGGCACGGTTCTCCTCTCAGTATGAGAGGGATTAGGCTAGTGCATCACGCTGGCCTAATGCGAGTTGGCAAACTTCACAGTCATATCGTCAAGAAGATCTCTGAGGCATGCAGGTTTCCTCACAATGTTTTCCTTCATTGAAAAGTCTGACGTCTGTCTGTGCCTTGGATTCGAACTCGAGACTTTTGACTTGGCAGTCATTGAGACTTATACTATCATTGCTTCGCTTGTTATTACACAATATCGAAATTAAATTGTATTTTGTCAAAGACAACATGAACGCATCGTCAATTCCCTATCAACATAATTGATCAAAGCATTTCGTTCCACGTGCATAACTAAAACAGACTCTCTCAATAATTTCAACCCCCGCGCCGTCTATGCAGCATGCAACCATTGAATAAATATTGATTCGTCGCACAAACTGAGCGGCAACGGGTTGAGATGCTCTCCCGGCACTGACTGAGTACTTGCACGTTTGAGTATAAATATGACAAGGTATAGAGCATTGAAGTCAGTTTACACCTAAATAATTTTACCTGTACACGCAAACCGTTGACTTCCTCCTTTTTCGTATGAACTGCGAGTGGAACTCTTTAGCGGAGTCTGTTTTTCCAATTCAGTATATAGGAAGTCTTTAAGTCAAGCAAGCAATTGTGAGAGAGTGTTTAAACGCAAGCCTTTCATGTCTAACATAAAATGTATCTACTTAAAGGCTAGCCCGATATTTAATTGCGTATTCCAACTCAGACCCTGATTGTTCTTTTTATCAGGCAAAACAAGGTATCTACGGATCATAACTATATTTTGTCTTGAATGGGGGTCGATCTCAAGTCGCGACAATCGGCGTGATGGTAGTGGCGAAGACCTTAACGACATGCGCCAAAGTGCATTCTTGTATAGATAATCTTTTAGTTATTTCGTTGCGCTCTATAACTAATTCATACTCAAAATTATACATAAGAGGATAGCTCTTTAGGTCGAGTTTGTTATAACGGAGAAGTCAAACATCACAAGCCACTTCTAGATCAACTTTGTTTGAATTCGCGTGTTCATTTAAACCCAAATATTGAACCTTTATCGTCCCGAACACTCCATACAAACTTTTCTATACCGCTAACTTCTACAAACACAAGACGATAAACCTGCAGATGTGTGCGTAAACAATTAGGGTTGGCTTTGTATACATATATTTATACATTTTATACTTTTATTATAATCTTGCTTCCCGTTTGTTTTCACGCTGAACCTCGTTTTAGAGACAACGAAAGCTACTATGCAAGTCTATTTGCAAAAAAAATTCACCCGCTGCTGGGCACGAGTCTCAGAATGAGAGCGATTATGCTCTAGTCCACCACCCCGAACTAGTGCAGGTTGGCAGACTTCGCACGCCGTCAGGAAAATCTCTCAAGCATGCAGATTTCCTTGACGACATTCTCCTTTACCGTTGTGGACGAATGATAATTATTAAATACTACCTTTCCGCCAGCAGCTACGTCCGCGCGGTCTTGTTATTTTATATAAATTACTAGATTCCCGCCAGCGGCTTCGCGTGGTCTTATAATTTTTCCCCCGTTTTTGCATCATTTTTCATTACTTCTCCGCTCCTATTAGTCGTAGCGTGATGATATATAGCCTATGTTACTCGGGGATAATGTAGCTTTCCAAAGGTGAAAGAATTTTTGAAATCGGTCCAGTGGTTTCGGAGCCTATTCATTACAAACAAACAAACAAACAAATCTTTCCTCTTTATAATATTAGTATAAATAAAAAAAAACAGCCCATAGGCACCATACATTTTACAGGAATAAACAGTAACCTATGTGTTATTCCAGACTATGATCTATGTCTGTGCGAAACTTCATCCTGACCCGTTCAGCCGTTCTGGCGTGAGTAAGAAACATCCATCCTTTCATCTAAACTTTCACTTTATATTTGTAATATTAGTAAGATTATAATACGCACATGATTATGAAACAAAAAATATTATGACTCTCTAAAGACAGCAGATTAATAGGGACGTCTAACCTCCATCTTAAGAAGATCAGAAGTTCAGCACCTCTATACCTTCTGGCAACACGTCATGAATGTAACTTAATCAATTTACCAGATTGACGCAGGATTGTCATAACAGGCGTCCGAGACTGTCGAGTCCCCAGTTATCGAATAAATATTGATTTGTTATTCAGCTGTGTGTGCAAACGAGTTGGGGCGACTCAAACGTTGTGCTGACTGGCTCCGACTCCGCTTCGATATGAAGAAGAGTATTAAGGATTTTATTTATGAGAAACTTTTATAAACGAATCTTTACTAATCCGTCGGTACGGGCTTTAAGCCACGCGTCTGGCGTTACAGGTGACCACTGTGACCAATTACTATTTATTATTAGATGGCTCATCTAACGACATTCCTACTGTAGCGACATCTATCACGCTACATAAGAACTTCTACGAAGCAAAAATCCTGAATCGCGCAAGTGAAGTTTACCGTGCAACTTGATATATATAAAACCGCCCGACATCAACCGTCGTGCAGTGGCCCACCAGGCATAACACCCGCCTGGTCGGAGGATCCTCCCTTTGGTGCGAGGGACAACACTCGTCGTCCCTCCACAGTGGTGACCCCGAGGTGATCCCAGTGTCTCCACACTACTAATCCTTATTTGTCCTTATCCTTACAAAATAATTATTATAAATGCGAAAGTAACGCAGGGGATAAAATAGGGGAATGAAATTTCCCATGAAACAAGGGAACGCGGACGAATGCGCGGGAAAATATATAAAAAAACGAGTGATAATAAATTATTAATAGGCATTTTCACATTGTATGAACCGTCATAATAATTATTATCGTAGCAGAGCGAGCAGATAAATTAAATGAAAATATAATTAATAATTAACAACTTAATATAAACACGGTTTAATTTTAAAATACACGCAGCGGCAACAGACGGAACAAATAAACCGAATTTTAACTGGTGTTTACTTTCGATCAGATTCAATTGCAATCGTGCTCGCTCGGGTCAGATCGGGCACTAGGGAGGGGGCGAGCTGTCAACAATAAGCTCTAAGGAAATAAAAACGATTTTAATATTATACAACTTAAGAACTTTATTATTTTGTACCCGTGACTGTTAGAGAAAATGCAAAATAATTATAAAATCCTAGCGGCCCCATCGGCGCGTTGGATTGCCGAAATTTGTCATCAGCTGTCATGCCCTGGTTTTTCAGAAATGACGTTGCATATGGAGAATGTAGGCGAAATCTTCATATTTTTCCTAGTATTTTTCTAATGTTAAAACATTCGTTATTCTGCTAGTCGAAACGGAGACAAATCCAAAAAATCTAAAATCATGAAAATCGGTCCAGCAGTCTCGAGTTATAAGTGTTGTTACAACCCGAATTTGTTTTAATTTAAAAAATCTAGACTGCCTCATTGGTCTTGTGGCGCCAGGCGCAAATACTGCGCTAGAGGTCTTGGGTTCGACTCCCAGTGAGAAATTCCAAACGAAGCTCGAAGAACTAAATTCGAAACGGGCAATTCATAAATTCATTGTTTTACTACAAATCAAATGAAACTCCGAAAACTAGGGATGAAGTTCTACAGACTCAAAATTGACGTTAAAAACCAACATCCTGGCTTCATGCCAACTCCAAAATGACTCCACGTAGTCCAAATATTGGTTATTTTCCAACGCATACAGTTAACAGAAAAACTTTTAATTAGTATCCAGTTTGAAGCCAGAACTCTCAGGCTGCAGGTGTTTCGAAAAAATGTTGATAGTTAATTAATTAATAAACTTTTAATCCAACAAAAAATATTCTGCGTATTTTGTCTTTGAAAGATTTTCGAAGATATTTTCGAACAACATTATAATGCAGAGATTAGACAAGAGGTTTAGCCTAAACCTATGTTAGTTGTTGTTTCCTCAGGATAGAATCTATCTCCCCGACAAATTTTATCTAAATCCGTTAAGCGGTTAAGACGTTCAACTTTTTATGGAGGAGGCTATACAGTGCAGTTTCACTATGTAACAATTTTTTGTACCGATTCGAAACAATTTTCAATGTATTTTCTTTATCTGATAGAATATCCTGATTTGCCGCATTCGCCTCACAAGTTTTGTCCCTTTGTTGTTGCGGCCATATTAATTTTATTAGTAACTGATCATCGGTTCTGAAGATACGTCAAAAACCGCTGGAAGTTCTTTTTTCTCAAAAGTTAAATTCGTCCATAATCTCACCGAAGATATTAAAAAAAATTGAAAACAAAACCCCATCTTGAAAACTTCAGAAATACGGAAAGTTCTTTCAACCATGTCGAATTCGATCTGGCGTGAAGCTATATAATTTCGGCAAATCAAAAATTTTCGATCAAAATAACGCGAGACGAAATATCGCCCGCAATCCCTTCACCACCCTAGTAATAACACTTAAAACGTATCGCAGGGTAATGTTCGCGGTAGATTGCTTGGTGTCAATCTAATATTTATGTGGCGGGCGTTATTTACGCAGCAACGGATATTGCTGTGTCCAGGGAATCGTCTTGCCGGATCTCATCATATTACTGGAGCTGTAAACGGGTTAGGGACGGGATTATGAAGAAGCGATGCAATTTATTTTTATTGTTGCGACAAATAAATTGGTACTTTTTGGGCGTGTTATTTAAATTGAATTGACTGTTTGCTGGTATTTTTTAAGATAATTATGATTTTACACACAAGTTTGGCAGAAAATGACAAGTTAACTGATTGCTTAGTTGGTCTAGACTGGGGGGCTAGACAAGTTGCAATTTGACAATCGAATCGATAAATGAATAGAAAGAAAATTTATGGAAATGAAATTAGTGACAACCCGAATTGTCGTATTTTGTTTTGCAAACTGGACGCTGGCAATACCCTGGTGTTGCCAGCGTCCAGTTCATTACCTGCGCATTACCTACACGGTATAAATAAAAATTGAAATTTCCCATCACACCCAATAAACACGATGTTCGTTTGTATACTTTGTACAAACTAAAGGATTGACTTTAATACTGTTTGTCTGGATACTTTAAACGTCAGATTGAACCCGATCGACCAACAATCCCAATTTATTCAATATCACAATACTCTTTGCATTTTTATATAAAAGCTGTGATTGCTAGCAATTGCCGTTCAATCATTAAGCTCACACAAATAAGTATAAATTAATTGGTTCGATCTCGCGGACTGCGGTCACTGCTACCGCGCCGCTTCCGGGGCATCGCGTTTGATATCAACTTTACTGATTTACGAGAAGTTTACTGGATTTTATAAAATCCAAATATAACTATACAAATCCATAGTAATACTTATCTATACCTGTTTGTAATGTAAAATTAACAGCTTTTGATGAAATATGAATAATGAAAGTATATTGACGACGTCTGTGGTCTAGTGATTCGAGTAACAGACTGCTGATCACGAGGTCGTGGGTTCGATTCCCACAGGACAAAAATAGTTATGTGATGAATTAAGTATTTGTGTCTGTCTGGGTGTTTCGTATGTATTATAAGTATGTAATAAAAAAAAGTATATAAGTATTATATCCATCATCTAATACCCATAGTACAAGCTCTGCTTAGTTTGGGACTAGATGGTGCTGTGTAAAAATGTCCAAAAAAATATTTATAAATATTATTATTTATTTATTTATATATTTCGTACCTACTTATGGCAAAATTTTTGTCTGCTAGTCTGTCTAATTTCCAAAACTGCAGGTCAAATTTTGACGAGGATTTCACTGGCAGATAGGTGATGTCATCAGAAATAACTAAAGTTACTTTATTTTTTTTAATAATTATGGTTCCGCCCAAAATATTGTAAATCCTGTTGAGAATGCGAGTGAAACCAGCAGTGGCTAGTATATATATTATTCATCATTATAAATCTCAAAGTAATTCTGCCTGTTTCTCTGTAACCTTTAAAGGTCTTAATCTCTGAACCGATTTCAAAAAATTTTGGCAAGACGATACACATACATTGATCCTAAAGAAGGATAGAACTCAAACGAGTCAAACCCCACGCAAGAGCTAGTATTAGTATCTCAAAAGCCCGACAATAGTATGCCAGACAGATCCTCTCTACCCACGCCTTGGCAAAATTATAATAAAAGACGATCAGGTATTGCTCTAGATAATAGAATCAATTTATCGATAGCCTTTTGTCAGACATCAATCTGTAGGCGTATCTCATCAAAAGAGACATTGATGTTTCAGTTCACAGCTCATTCATTCCAAATAGAGAATTCATTAATTCAAGAGACCGTAATCCTCCAGAGGGTCGAAGCAATTGTTGTTCTATTGTATTTGTTAATTGATTTTTGACAGGTTAAAAGAAAAGAAAGGACTTTTTTTTTATGTGCGGAAATTCTTTTTTATACCATTAAGGTGGCAAACAAACATACCTGATTCCTGATGGTAACGCCTGGGGTATTACTCGTGCTTTGCCAACCCTGTATAATTATTTTCACACTCTTTTTGAACTACCTATATTGACCTATGCTGTAGCCCCTTAAAAATCTCGGCGGGAGGCTGATTCCATAACCTGTGTGTGTGGAATATATTTTTGATTTTTTTTACGTCACACCAAATGTGAAGAAAGATTTCGACTGCTAAGCGGGGCTCGCGGTAGCTTAGCGGTCAGTGTCTGGTGTACCGAACCAAATAACGCAGTTTCGAATCCTGCCCGCTAGCCGATATTTTCCTTCATTAAAATATGTGTGTGGAATCTTTACGGATTCTCTTGAAACCCTGGGATATGTAACACTGACGTTTTTGACGGGCTGTGGTCCGGTGCAACCACGGGACTCCCATTATGGCGAGGCCTATCCTAGTTTCCTTCCTAACCTGGTCACCGCACCTTGCCACCTACTGAGGCTATTATCTGCCACAACTTTTGGAGGCCTGTTTACGCCCTCCGGTGCTCATATCTCACTTCAGAAACTTCTGTACAGATTTTCAGATGGTTTTCATCCGCAGAAAGAGGAATTATGGGTAGGAATTTATAGAACTGGTACAAGTACATACTTTTTAGTGTTTATACCTATAGTTTTTTATACCTGTGCGAAACTGAGTGTATCGCTAGTCCTTTTTTAAAAAAGGTGTTCTTGACCCGCTATTACATAGTATCCAACCCGTAAACTCCATTCCGACCTGATTCAGTTTTACGGCCTGAACATTATTGTCCATTTGACGGACCGCGCCGATGGACTGGTTCCAAGGATTACGGCTAATATCGGCCATTACGAATGGGACCGCCATTTCTTTTTTTACAGTCCTAGCAGATCTATCTATACCTATCAATAAAATTGGGGTATCTATATGTGATTTCAAAATTAATGCGATTTTATTTAATGAAAACTGATACTTATACGATGCTTAGTTATAATCATAATTAGTATGAAAATTACCATTTATGTCAGTATCAGTTTGTCTTATTTTGGAGAATGGAAATGGAATTGAGTGAAGATTCTAAGGCTAATAGGCTGAGATTCAGAGAAGAGACTCAGCATGAACTTACGCTTCCGTATGTCAAATTTGTATGACAATTTGACATACGGGAGCCTAAGTTTATGCTTAGCATCGTCTCTGAATATAAGCCATAGAGACGATGCTAAGCGTAAAGTAATGCTTCCGTATGTCAAATTTGTATGACAATTTGACATACGGGAGCCTAAGTTTATGCTTAGCATCGTCTCTGAATATAAGCCATAGAGACGATGCTAAGCGTAAAGTAATGCTTCCGTATGTCAAATTTGTATGACAATTTGACATCGTCCATTTGGCATCATCGTTCGTCTCTGAATATTAGTCTAAAAATCAAAACAGGAGGTTTAAGTTAAAAAAATTGCGTGTCCCGTTTCGATATCTTGCACGGTTTAAGAGATATGAATATTATATTCATATTGTGGGATTGGGTATAACTAGAGAGAACCCGAGTCACACCGCTGGAGACAGCTCATTTAAAACGTATTTTATCAGCACGAGAAGTCTGCAAACCTGCGCTAGGTTATCGCTGTGGACTCAAATTCAAATTCAAAATATTTTATTTCAAATATACCATATAAATAGGCACTTTTGATTAGTCAAACTAGTTGTTCGGTTCCAAAAAAGTAGGACTTATGGAGAAGAGCCGGCAAGAAACTCCATATTCACTCTTTTAAAAAAAGATAGTGAGACAGTAACATTTTTGTGAATAATATGAGTCTATACTGACTGAGACTATAAAACTAACCGTAATATATAGCCTGTGTCCAGCAGGAGAGCAATTCCAAATGTCTGATCATCATCAACAATGTATTAAGTGCTTTACCGCTGGGCGCAGTCTCCTTTCAGAATGAGAGTTATTAGGTCCACAACCCTGGCCCAGTGCGGGTTCGCAGTCACCGGAGGCCCGTGCCTTGGATTTGAGTAACTACTTGGCAGTTGGTCATATCTCTAGGCTATAAAATTGTGTTCCAACTCTAAATCCAGTGCCCTAGAGTTTAACCACAAAAAACCTCACACATTTTTCTGAAAATAAAAATGAGGAAACGTGCAAACTTTTTGAAAAGCTGTGTATTGCCACAAAACAATATGGCCGGGGCCATTCCTATTTATATTTTGTAAACGTTGAAAAGTTCTGGTCGGAAATAACCGCGAGCCAAAACTATTGTTGGTTGTTGTATAAGTTGTGAATGTTTTTTAGAGCAAGGCAACCCGGTTCGTATGGGGTTACCTTAGGGATTAGTCAAAATATTATGTGTGAAATGTACCTTAGTTTCGGTTGGGTTTTTTGTGAGTAAAACTCTGAACTCTACGTAAATACATAGCTTCAAGCCTGTTTCTCATATGTATAGGCAGATACTATAGATTTCCACTTGCTACGATCATGGCACACAACATTCTTTTTACGCTTTAAAGACGTATTGGCCAAAAAGCTACCTAGTAGCTTGCTAGTTCTCAGTATGCTTAGATTAGTCACCTATCCATAAATTTACCGCGAAAAATGCAGCGTAATCTTACAGATTGATCAGCGCAGTAATGATAAAAACCATAATAATCATATCTGGGGACATTTTTACACAGCACCATCTAATCCCAAACTAAGCAGAGCTTGTACTATGGGTACTATAATACTTATATACTTTTTTTTGTAAATACATAAGAAACATCCAGACAAACAATTATTTGATCAGCAGTCCGGTACTCGAACCACTAGACCACAGACGTCGTCAAACCTTACTCCTTGACTAACAATCTCAAATATCATTATTCTCTTTTATATACGAATACTTTGTTACAAAAACCATTTATTCGTTATCGTTTTTAGCTAGAATTTCAAACTTTATTTCAGAAATTTTCAAAAGCGTGAAAAATATAGAAAGTACATTCCCCTATTTCTATTTTAAAATCTTGTTTGGTACCCAATAATATTGTATTCGAGAAATACGTGTCGATAATGCTATGTAGATTCAGTCCGCTATTGTTTCAAAATTGTATTGGTCTCTGTTGTAATAAAAATTGGTTGCATTGCGGGCTCAACTTATAGTGGATATTGTCAGTATTTGTCAATTATATAAAGAGCTCTGCAATAGTATATGTTCTTTATAACGAGGGTTCAGTTCAAATTGGATTTATTGTTGTAATATTATTGCTGAAAAATGTGATTCGATTTTAAAGATGTTTGTTGTGAGGGTAAGAAAAAGCAACGATAGCTTAGTGATTTCTACTGGACTGCCAAGTCTTGAGTTAGAATCCAAAGCAAATACCTCTAACTTTTCGAAATAATTTGCGAAACAAGAGTTCGCCCGCGACTTCGTCCCCTAAATAATATTTTTTTTCCCCCGTTTCTGCAACATTTTTAATTTATACTCGGCTCCTTTTAGTCGTAGCGTGATGATATTTCACCTATAGCCTTGCTCGTTAAACAGGCTATCTAACACTGAAAGAATTTTTCAAATCGTACCAGTAGTTTCTGAGGTTAGCGCGTTTAACCAAACAAACAAGCAAACAAACTCTTCAGACCTCTCCCACGATTAGAATGCAACCTATGCAAAAATGTGCAGTATGCGGGTGCATATATGACTATTATTGCCATCGTTTTCGTTTCCCTACAAATTTTGCAAATTAGAGCAGGAAAAATATAGTTTTACGAATTTCCATCGCCAATTTTTTTTGCACACTTGGTGTGCAAACTACATTTACTGGGGCGCTATAATATTAGCATAGATTATCACAGCCAAACATCGTGAGGAAACCACGGAATGCTCGAATTTCATAGAAATACTTCAATTAAGTTCTCTCGATCTAGCAGTCGCGCTAATGACCATTAGGCCAATTACCGTATTCATAAACAGAAAAGCGTGTTACAAAAATGGCAATTTTCACAGCACATGCAAGGTACATTAACCCTTTGCCTAATCAACCTGAAAAATAACGCCCAATCAATCTTCATCATCGAGAAGAGATAATCCGTATGGTAACATGAAATATGTCTGTCTACCCCCACGGGACTACCTTAATGATATGAGCTGCCTAATAAATCCGCCTGTCTGACGCCGATGAATATTGATGACTCCTCGCGATCACCAAAGAAGATTACGAAAAAAAAACATATATTTTATAGAAAAATGATTATTTTTGCCTTAAAGGCGTTTTGTAGTATATATCCAAACAAAATACACCCTTTTACCACTTAAGTCGGATTTATCCGACAAATATTTTCGTGTCCATTCCACCTGAGTTGGATTATTATATGTTTACAAAGTGTAATTTTTGTGTCCGTGGCTTTATACGAGATTTATTATATTTTTAACCCCGACGCAAAAACGACGGGGTGTTATAAGTTTGACGTGTCTGTGTGTGTGTGTGTGTCTGTCTGTGCCATCGTATCTTCCGAACGGATGAACCGATTCATATTTTGTTTTTTTTTTAAATTTAAAGGAGAAATAGTCGGGAGTGTTCTTAGCTATATTTGATGAAAACCAAGATGGCCGCCGCCACAAAATAGAAGAAATATATATTTTTTCTCTCCCTCAATAAGGCACACAATACAAATTATCATAATTATTATTATTAACTTACACAATTAAACTTTCCTCATGTCAATCACTCTGGTGGGAACCGCATGAAAATCCGTTCAACATTGACTTGTAAAAGTGTCTGAAAAGATCTATTTGCAGAATAAATATAATTTCATTTCATTTCATTTCAGTAGTTTTTTAATTTATCGCGAACGGACAGACGGACGGGGACTTTGTTTTGTACGAGTATTTTTTTGTGATAGTGATGTATACTCTCCTGAAATGAAAGGACACGCTGTCTATAATTCAGTATGAAACCGCGACGAAACCTACACTCTCAAATAACTGTGTTGTTCAGAAACATAATGGATATGTAACTTGTAATAAGGCGTATGATTAATGGTAATCATTTCACTTGTGCGGCGTTCAAGCGGTAAATAAGTTGTGAATATTCGCTCGATTCGACGTCACACAAAGACGAGGGTCTGCAGTACATATTATAGGCTTTTTCGAATATTTTGGACACACAGAAATATTATGTGTTGTGTAAATAAAGAATTAACATCCATATCGAATTGGTTTTGCCTTTTTTGGTAAGTTTTATAAGTTAACTAGCTGTCCCGGCAAACGTTGTTTTGCCATATAGGGGTGGGTCATTTTAGGGGGATGAAAAATAGAGGTTGGCCGTTTCTCATAGATACCGGATAAGCACACAAAATTTCATACAAATCGGTCCAGCCGTTTCGGAGGAGTATGGCAACTAAAACTGTGACACGAGAATTTTATATATTAGACGAGAATTTTATATATTAGATAGAACTTTGTTACTCTCTTGAAATACTTGCATGGGACCTAAACATGTGAATTGAGGATGTAGAATGTACATTTAACTAATCTAAAACCTAACCTAAATTAAAAATTTACACGAAATGTAATTTGCCATTTTGTGGTGGCGGCCATCTTGGATTTGAAATTTATCATAGTGTATAGTATTCTACTAGTCAAGCCCTTTCATTTGATACCATATTGACGGAGTTGTGAAAAAATATGTAATTCGCTATTTTGTAGCGGCGGCCATCTTGGACCGATTTTCATCAAATATAGCTAAAAACACTCCCGACTAATAAACCTTTCAAATAAAAAAATAAAAAAATCACACACACACACACACAGACACGTCAAACTTATAACACCCCGTCGTTTTTGGGTCGGTGGTTAAAAATAAACTACTCAATGAAACAATAAACCCGACTGCATTAAAAGAACTTGTTATTAGTTATAACAAAAAAATTAAAAACAAGCTCTATGTATGAAAATGTATTGCAGGCGGGACAAGCAAAGAAACAAATTTGTTTATTATTTATTTTATTTCCCACTTTTTAATTTCTATATCACCATAGAATAACTTTCACACCTTTGAAGCTAAAATCCATCGAGCCGTTCAGGCTGCAGAGCATGCCAAACATTTGAATTTAGCGCCGTGGTGATATGAAAATGTACAAATACACACATACAGTATCTTTATACTACTTTAAATCCGACAAGAAAATTCCAGCTTTAATAAAATTCTGCCACTAAAATCTACAAAGTCTTACTTCAGCATAAACTCAGTAATAAAATTGTAGCCACTACTAGCAGAAAAATTAAAATATATTTAAAGATCTAGACTCAGCATTATCGTTTATCGGTTTCCATTTCAAATAATCTGAAATTGCAATAACTTTGTATGCCAAGCTATTTAGGGCCTGTGCACAGAACGTTTTTATCCTACAGAGCAGTTAGTAGTCAGTATCGATACACACGCGCGTCTGATTCGCTACGAACGCGCGTCGACAGCACGTTTAAAAAACGTGCGCCGACGGCACGCTTTTTCCAGGTGTGCAAAATAATAATAGTAATAATCATTTATTTCAGGCATCTATGGCCCATAGATACGAGTATATACCTTACATCTACCTACTTATGTATATAGAATATATGCAAAAAGTGTTAGTAGATAGGGCTTAAGACTATGTTAGTAGCACTTCGCATTGCACTTATTGTCTTTGTGCTATCCTGTGGCACTTGTCCGCGGAAGCGACGGAACACCATGCCCTGCGGCCAAAAGTCTTCTTCCATGACGAGAGACAGAAAGCAGTTCGGTACTCGCACCACGAACGCCTTAAAGTTGACGTTCCGGCCCGACTCCAGTAACTGCACTCTCGGCGTGTACTTGGTCTTCTGGCGCACATACTCCACGATGTCGATTTTTTTTTTGTCTTTAATATATTGCAACTCTTCCTTTTTGTAACCTTACACCTTCTTTATTTTATTGTTAAAAATTAAGAACTTGTATTTAGTTATTTCTATAATGCATGTTGTCTCCTATAAGTGAAAGAGTACACTGACTTGACTGATTCCTAATGTTATATTTTGAAGAATTGTGTATGTCCTTTGTTGGAGATCCTAAATAAATAAATAAAATAAAAAAATGTCCTCTGCCCCAGTGGTGTAGTGTAGGCGGGAGATATACATCGGAGTGTTCGGCTTGGCGGCACGCAGTTTCATGTTGGGCTCCGTAGGAGTTGCCGCAGCGGTTCTTACTGCTTCGCATTCGGCGCTTCTTCCTTTGCAAAGGTCTACAGGCTGCGTCTGACCTGCGTGCTTATAGCTACAAACGCGCTTTAACGGCGCATTTAAAAAACGTGATGTTCATACTATTTAAATAATAATAAATATATTTTTGTATTTTTTAAGCATTTTCCATGCTAAGATTACAAGTTATTTTTAATGAAGGAAAAAATTGGCTGGCGGGCAGGATTCGAACCTGCGTCTTCTGGTTTGGTACACCAGACGCTTTGACCACTAAGCCACCGCGAGCCCTGTAAGTTAATAGTTAAGGTGGCATCGAACGACATTGAACTACCTGTAAAGATAGTCGTGTCGGTTATGAAGCATTCACAATAGATGTCGCTACGTCACCTTAAGACGTAAATTAGAATGTGAAGGAAGATTTCGACTGGCGAGCAGGGCTCGCGGTGGCTTAGTGGTCAAAGCGTCTGGTGTACCGAACCAGAAGACGCAGGTTCGAATCCTGCCCGTCAGCCGATTTTTTCGTTCATTAATAAAAATAAAAATAATAAATATAATAATTTTGTAAAGTAAAATGTTTGTCTGCTACCTTTTGACTCCTAAACCGCTAAATAGGTTACAATAAATTTTAGCAAGAATATGGATTACATCCTGAGGAAGTATAGGCTAAACAGTTGCTCGCAACTTGTAGATACCGAGTTGGCGAGTTTACTGTACGTTCTGTAAAGTAAGTCATGTCGGTTGAAGATATAGTAATGTATCATCAATAAATGATGCTGTTCACCTTAATTATGTCGTCACGGTATTGCAACTTCACAGGCAGTAACTTAATTGGCTAAACGTCCGGTACCTATCCGGAGGAACGCAGGTTCGAACCCTGGTCCCTGCCTGAAATTATATATTCTTCTAATATATAATATTCTCGTGTCGCGGTGTTTGTTACCAAACTCCTCCGAAAGGGCTGGACCGATTTCTATGAATTTTTTTGTGCATATCATACCCCTAAATGATAAGAGTGACTCTGTGGCAAAACAACGTTTGCCGGGTCAGCTAGTATTATTCTATTTCTTTTAAATGCGTTTTTTTTCACCAGTCGAAAACAGAAACACCTCCGATCCTTTCTTCAATATATTTCCTCAACAATATACCCACGGAACCTTACCTATATTGCAAGCACAACCTTCAATAAACATTTGTTCATAAATCGTTTCAATTACCTATACCGTCGACCCGAGGAACTCAATTGTCTGAGCCCGGGTCAGGGTGAATTATCAATATCTTAGGATCGAGACGCGAAGGGAAAAATCTGCAGTCAGCAGAGCGAACGTGATGTCCATAACTGAAGCCGTGGAGCGTTTTGACGGGCTAGTTAGTGGAGCGAGTGGGGAGGATAGTGTAGTATGGCGAGTAAAATGGAAAATTCAAAGACAACGAACACTTGCGTATGTCAAATTTGTGTTGCAATTTGACATATGAGCTTAAATTTACGCTTAGCGTCGTCGTCTAGAGACGATGCTAAGCATAAACTTAGGCTCCCGTATGTCAAATTGTCATACAAATTTGACATACGGAAGCCTAAGTTTATGCTTAGCATCGTCTCTGAATATTAGCCTAAGAGTCGTGGTATCGAAGGGATGTGATTTTGTGTTGATGATGACGATGACCATGATAGATGATCCTGAGGGAAAATCATACTAATATTATAAACATGACAGTTTGTGAAGGATGGATGGAGGGATATTGGTTGCTTTTTTACGCAAAAATTTGCACTCAAAAACTACTGAACGGATTTTAATGAAACATTACGTATTATTGGTTTATACATCAGAGCAACACGTATAATATAAAATAGTTTTTTTAGGATGCGACTAAAGTCGCGAGCAACATCTAGTGCGTGTGTGTATCAGTCATTTATTAGTACAGTAGAACAAAAAAATAATTAAATCGAATATAATATTTGGACAGCTAACTCATTGGCGTAAGTTGCGAAACAAGTGAAAGAGGCATTCAAAACTAAAATGTGATGAATAATAATAAATTTTGAGTAAAATGGCAAATTGTTTAACAGGAAAACCCTATTACCTTTTCGCTCGATCTGGTACCCAAAATTCAATCGCCAACACCCCTATTGAACAGCTCATTGAGTGTTCGAATGTCGAAAGTCAGCCGGAATTTTGCGCACTCGTTTGACTGTTGTTGTGTGTATTTGAAGTAATAGAAATGGAATCCTACTAATAATATAAAAGTTATAAGTATTCGTTGAAAGTTTGGATGGATTTATGGATTCCAGACTATAATAGTCAGGAAGTAGGTAGCCTATGTGCTATTCCAGAATTTAATACTCTATAATAACCTATGTGCCAAATGTCATCCAGATCCGTTTAGTAGTTTTTGCGTAAAAGAGTAACATCTATCCATCCATCCAAAATTCACATCTATACTAATATTATAAAGAAGAAAGATTTCATTGTTTGTTTGTATTGAATATGCTCAGAAACTACTAAAACGATTTGATAAATATTATAGTGTTAAATAGCCCATTTATCGGGGAAGGATACAGGCTGTATACCATCACGCTACGACTAATAGGAGCGGAGTAGCAGTGAAAAATGTTGCAAAAACGGGGGAAAAAAGTTATCAAGACCACGCGGGCGAAGCCACTGGCGGAACGCTCGTTTTATTATTAGTAAGAAGGATAGCGCCAGTCGAGTAGCTCTCCTGCTAGAACGCAGCACGCAATCTTGGCACGTCCGTGCCATCACGTAGGCGCACTTCCCCAGATATAATTATTCGCTGAGCCCCAACCTGCGGCCATACCGCACTGATATTCAATTTTACAACTATAAATATTTATTTGAAGATTTTGATGCTATCAAGCTATTTTTCCGGAGTCTCATAACTGCTTCGTTAGCCTAGTGATCTTAAACGCGACTATTACGAGGATCTGGGTTCGATTTCCAGATCGATAGTGTTATATTATATACTAGCTTCCCGCCATCGGCTTCGCCCGCGTGGTCTTATAAATTATAGCAAATTTTACCCGGTAGAGAATCTCTACCGGGTAAAATTTAATGGGGATCTCTACTAGAGATCTAGCTTTTTAATGGTAAAATAATTTTTAAATCGGTCCAGTAGTTTTAAGTTTACTCATTACAAACATAGAAAAATACAAATCTTTTCTCTTAAATATTAAATATTTTTCATTGCTTCTCCGCTCCCATTAGGAGGGCATGAGAAGAGCGGGTAAGGCTATAGGCTACAGCCTAAAATTTCCTAAAAATTCTTTCAAATCGGTCCAGTACTTTAGGAGCCTATTCAATACAAACAATCAAACCTTTCCAATCAAAACCAACGCTAGTAATATTATAATAATAGTAAGGAGTCAGGATTAAGTTCAGATTTTTCTGTATATTTGGAATAGGCTCACCCCATTACATGGGACATATACATACCAGCGACCGCACACACACTGCACCACTGCCTAACCATTCGGAAATACAGGCGCGATAGCATAAAAATATGAAGCAATTAACAGATAATTATTTACAAAACAAGTAAAAAGTTTTATATTGTTGAAACCTCTTTAATTACGACAGTTACAACGGATGGCCATTAGAGTAAGCGAGATAAATTAATTTCAAAACGGCGCGGATTGAAAAGTTGTGGAATAGACTTCACAATTTGCACTCCGCTCACTGAATATTAATAAGGTTTTATTTCTGGAACCGGTAACATGGGTTTGTGGGCTATTTACTTTTATTTTACTGTATAAAGGAGGTCATCGAAATCGGCCCAAATGATATACCGAAGGTACACTTAATGGAAAAAATACTCTGTATTAACGCTGGTTAAAACTAGTCGTACTTTTTTTTAATGTTGACTGGGGGATGAGAAAAATCTCGCCGTTTTGGCACATTTTTATCTGATTCGTAACGATTTCATAGTAAAAACTGTCAGTGTCAGTTTCGGAATGTCAAATTCAACGGCATTACGGTCAATTATCAAGTGATTTATTACAATTCATAGTGATTTCATGGTAAAACTATCAACTTGACAGCTGTCATGTACCTTCGGTACAAATTTGGGTTGAGCTGTATGGGCTTTTAATGACTTCCTTTAGACACAAGACTAAATAAAAAAATTAAAACACCCCCGAGACAAAATGAAAAAACTGTAATACGCCTTTTCATTTGATATACATATTGAGGGAGTTGTGAAAAAATATGTAATCCGCCATTTTGTAGCAGCGGCCATCTTAAACCGATTTTCATGAAACATTGCTTAGAACACTTCGGACTATTACATTCAAACTTCTGAACCATTCAAACGCGTATCGAATTTCTGGTTAATTCTCTAATCAGTGATATTACTTGTTTTGAAGCCTAGCGACTAGGACCACCCAATGAATGGATGTATTGGGTGGTCCCAGTCGCCGGAAGAAAAATATTAAAATTAAATGGATCCGGCAACTGAGACCGCGGTCCTGAATCCTCACTTTCACCGACAAACAAAAATCCTAAAACTGATAATTTATACTTATCATACTCTCCAAGGCACAAATAAGTTTCGAAGTGTTAAGAATGGTCACCCATCCAAAGTTTGACCGCGGCAAGTGTAGCTTAACCCTACAAAATCGATCTATCAGCATAGTTATTACTACCGAGTACTTTTAAAATCAATTCACCTGTAAAATTTCCATAGCGTGACAACCCTGCTCCACTTGTAACAACAAACAAACATAATAGACTATTGTGTGTTATCTGTACAGTGTCTATTCATTGTTCGTGTCGGTGACGTGCGGGTGACGTATGCACGCGTGACGTCACATGGCAGCCATTTTGAATGTACAATGAGTGGCATATGTCACTCGGATGGCTAGTTTTAACTGTCATTTTGCAATGGCAATTTTGTAACAAGATGATGAGTATGTAACTGTACGGAAAAGGTAAAAGGCCACCGCAGCCTATAGACGCTAGCAACACCAGGGGGCCAAAAGGCCAGAGACAAAAAAGATGTATGGTAATGACCAGTGGCGTAGCTAGGTAACCAAAGGCCCTGGAGCAAACAATTAGCTAGGCCCCCAAACTGACCCCCGGGCGCTTTCGAGATTCGAAACGTCTTGTTGCGAATTCCCCTGCATTTTCAAATAAGTTGCTATTATTAAAGTCGCGTTCCTGGAATCTGTTTTTTTTTAATATTCCGAATGTGGAAGAATTTTTTACTAGTTTAATTTATGGTTTGTAAGTCTCAGAGTTTGAGGGCCCCCTGGGCTTGGGGACCCCGGGGCAAAGCCCCGCCTAGCCCTCTGGTAGCTACGCCACTGGGAATAACATTTGTAAACGTCAGATTTGTCAAAAGCTTATGTCATTCCCATACATTTTTTTTCTATTCTTTCGTCGAACGTTACATTACAACTTGACTAGACCCGCTGATACCTTATAGAATTTTTCGCATTGAAACCGTTGCAGTTGAGCACGCTTTCAAATAATAATAACACATTTCACCCAAATGTTATGTGCGATGGATAAAATATAATCACTCCGGAAACTGATTAAATTATATGAGCTGCAATTTTGGGAGTTTTCATGGCTTGTAACTGGTGCGCCAAACTGCGGTGACAAATAGTGTCGACGTACCACATACCCACATCCACTGCCATATTAATGTAATATTATATTGAATGACTTAAATAATTCCATGATATTCATCATCCTTCTTCTGTTATTGTAATAAGCAGTGATAGCGTAGGGGTATGACCACTGGACTCGAGGTCCTCTCCAAGGTCTCGAGTTCGAATTCAAGGCACTCATCTCTGACTTTTCGAAATCATGTGCGTAATTATTATTCATAAACATCGTGAGGAAGAGGAGATTTTCTCGACGGCATGTGAAATCTGTCAACCAGCATTAGGTTAGCGTGGTGGACTATAGCCTAATCCCTCTCATAAGAGAGGTAGAGCACAACCATTTATGGCTCAAATCTGGAGCAGCCCGTCCGGGGAAGTACCTCCACCTTACAGAAAACTGCAGCAAAATAACACACCTTATTGTGTGTTGTGTTCCTGCAGTGAGTAAGGTCCCCAGAGCTCCTTCTAAGGATGCGCTGTGCTGGCAGCAAGAGGAATATTCCCTCAAACTGTCAGCGCAGTGAATCCTCCATAAACCTCTAAGAGGTTTTTGGGGTCGGCAACGCGCGAGTGATACCCCCTGGTGTTGCAAGCGTCCATAGGCTATGGTAACCGTTGATGCGACCATCACTTCTTTACGTGTGCAGTTAACGGGACATGAAGTTCAAGATGGAAGATGGACCATTGATGAGCTCGCACTATGGGTACTAGACAATGTATTATATCTCCTTATCCTATGGATATGGACAAACTAGTTACCAGGATTTTTGGGAATCGGACTACCACTAGGATTGTTAACTGTAGATATTCTTATGATAACCGGGAACGGCTTTACACATGCTGACTGACAAATCTTGCAAATCGGTTGATTGTCAGACTTACTTACTTACTACTTAGCCACGCTAGGTAACCTACCATCACGCTTGTATTCCCTCAAGGGTAAGACAGAGGTGTATAATGTATCCCCAAAGTTCGGCGGTATGTTTAGGTCCCATGTAATAGTGGACCTAGGACCTAGGACCCTGGACGAGCCTATTGCCAATAACTAGGTACAAATCCGATCTTCAAGCTGCTAGGTATTGAGAATTTTATAAAAAACCCCAATAACATTTTACTCGACCTGTGAATCGAATTTAGGACCTCAAGCGAAGCATTCTCGCTTATGACCATTAGGCAAATCATAAATGCAAATGAAACTCCCAAAGCAATTCAGATACCAAAATATTCAGCCAGAATTTAGTTTTTAAACCGAAACCGAGAAATTGGAGCATATTAACATAAACTTTAATAATTTTGAACTATGAACCGACATATTGCGGCGTTTATACGACGTAGGTAGGAATTTAAACCAAAGCAAATTCGTACATTTTCATATCTGCTACTCCTTTTGAAGTGAATAAATTTTACTGCTCTATTTTTGTTCGTCTAGTCTGGGTATGCTGAACGAGAGGCCCTGGTTTCTATTCCCAAGTCGAGCATTATTCTCTGCAGGCCTGTAGGTATACATTAAGAAACATAGTCGACTTAAAAATTTGTTGTTACTTTTTACGCCTAAGCTTGAAGTATTTTTGATAAGTTTTCGCTTCGTAAGGAGATTGCATTCCAATAAAGAATAGATGCTTCCTTTGTCTCTATTTTTTGTTTGTGAAACCGTGGGTAAGAGCTTCTATTGAATAATTTTAAAATTATTCAAATTTTATTCTGCAGATCATTTCTTTCTAGTTTTGTTTGAAACATTACTCCAGGGCCAGAACTTGTCTTGCTATTTAGAATTAACTTTGTTTGATGTATCCATCTTATACAGCGCTCATAACTGGATTACAGTGCTCACGTCTGGTATAAACCAGCATAAACCAGAATGAACCGCATTTGATAGCAAACAAGTGAGTGCAGAAGGTTCATTCATGAACAAAATGCGATTATTCTGGGCATGTGAAACTCTAACAACTGAGGTCTCAAGAAAACAACGTGCGAATATCGTGAGGAATCCTGCATTCCTGAGAGATTTTCTCGACGTGTGAGGTCTGCCTAACCCCTCCTATTCTGAGAGAAAACTCCTTGTACCGAAACATTAAAAGGGTTGATGATGATGTTTTTTTTTAAACCACAAGGATGGCAAACAAGCATGTGGCCCGTTTGATGGGTTAGCGCAGCCTTTGGACGTTTATAACACCGAAGCGTCAGTCACGTGTTGCCAATCCCGCAAAAACCTCTTAGCAGAGGTATATTGAGAGGTATATCACTACGCTAACAGTTTAAGGGAATAAGGGAATATTCCTCTTGCTGCCAGCGCAGCACATCCTTAGAAGGAGCTCTGGCAATCTTACTCACTGCAGGAACACAACACACAATAAAGTGTGTTATTTGGTTGCAGTTTTGCTGTAAGGTGAAGGTACTTCCTCAGAGGGGCTGCTCCAGATTTGAGCCATAAATGGCTGTGTGACATCCATTCTGGAAATTTTCCAATTAGTTATTCTATGGCCATCGTACAGATTACACCTTCTGTGTTTTCTGTGACGTGATTCCAGCCAGCTGCAAGCGGTTATATCGGGATTGTCTCCGCTAATGAGACCCGTAATTAAGACGTCGTTGGGTGAGGATGTGCGTGGGAATAATTGGCACTGAGGGATGTTGTCATTGCCGACGTAAAATTGGATATTCTAACATACATGCTTAAGATTTGGAGATAATTCTTAAGGTATTCTTAAGTGAAGATTTTGTATACGTTGGAAACTGTTTACTGCAATCAAGTTGAACACAATGACATTATAATAAGACCGATTTTCTTTGATACTGTAACCGGCACTGGATCAGTACTGGTTCAATGTAAACATGTTTTATTGGATGCTGGACTGGATTGAAATATGTTTACACTATTTCTTATAAATTTTATACATTACTAACCACACGAAACCCACGATGACGTCACTTGAGCCAATCACGTAACCTAGCTGTCATGGAAGAGAATACCTGGCGTAGATTATTATACGCCCGTGGCCAAGTTGTAACTACGCTGATCAACCGATCTGCAAGGTTAAGCTACACTTGCCGCGGTCAGTCTGTGGATGGGTGACCATTCTTAAGATATCGAGACCGACGGCTTTACGTGTTCTCCGTACTAGAACACGTAAAGCCGACGGTCCCGGTTGTCATAAGAACACCTATGACAATCGTTAGTGGTAGTGAAAGCCTAAAAAGCCTGACAACCAGTCTTTCCTTCGAATATCGGTATTGCCTAGAAATTGGGTTGCGGAGGTCTGATGGCAGTCGCTCTGTATAAAATACTGGTATTCAGCCGCATCCTGGTTATACTGGAAGCCGACTCCAACATGGTTGGGAAAAGGCTAGGGGGAAGAAGAAGATTATTATACCATGATACAAATGAATACCTGGCAGAAATCTCTCGGTTATTGACAGCAGTTTAACGAATATCGTTTGTATGTGTCTCGCAAGTTGCTAACGGGCTGGAACCTTGTCTAATTTAACCTCAATATGACGTCATCCGCCGTACTTGCGGTTACGGTAACGTCATATTTACGTCACAAATAATTTCTAAATAGAGCTTTACTAATTTCAAACAAGATTCGAAATTAGTAACAAGTTATATGAAACGTCGAAATGAGAAAATTCCTTCTTGGGCTGAGTAAAAAAATATTATATTATTATCTTGAAGAATATTATTTTCCAGTAACATGGAACTCACATTTCGTTTTGATGGATGGGACAGGGTGAAGAAATGATAACACATAGAGGAATCGTAAGGAAGATGTATCACTTTGATAATAGAAAGAGACACGTGTATAATTCGAAATGTATTATGGAACAAAATATTGAGATAGCAAAATAGGTGCGGTCACGGTAGTGACGCCAAGACGAGCTAAAGGAAACAGGTAACTACGTTTTCCTGAAACGTTTAGTCGTATTTTCGAACATTCATAGCCTTGATTTGGATAAACACTAGAAATCTCAAATTCTCAGGATAAAGAAATAATGAGACATACTAATGCCCGCTACATACGTGACGATTATTATATTATATCGACGTGATTAATCTGTCCCGGCCGATTTGCGCAGATCTATCGATCGTGTGAATGACAAATCGTTGCAATCTAATTTACGATTTGTCATACACACGATCGATACATCTGCGCAAATCAGTTTGCACAGATTAATCGCTACGATATGATATAGCGTTACCTATGTAATGGACTTGAGTTTCATAATAAACATTTTAAGACCTCTTTAATCTAGATAAGATCTGTAGGCTTCCTCGGCTTCCTTCCATTAAATCGTTTTCTTCAATAATTGTCGATTTTTCGACGTGACCAGCCGATATCCACTTCCTTTTTGGTTCTCCAACAAATTACGTTGCTACAGATTTTCTGGTTCAGAGATTCTTAGTGGTATGACAACGAATATTCTTGTTTATCAAATGCTACCTATCAAGGCTGAAAAATTCGCCAAGTACCTACAATCAACAATAGATAACTCTCAGAAGAAAGAAACTCATAAGTTAATAAATGACAATAATAAATGAATATCATCAAATTTAACAAAGAGCTTTGGCCTTTATGTGAATCTTTGAAGACAGACAATTATAAAAGAAAAAGCTCAATAACTGGCAATATCAGTCCTTTTAGGTCATGATATTAAATCTACGATGAAATATTAATATTGAAACGAAAGAGCCTTGAAATATAATAAGCTTTTGTTACATCACAAGTCAATACATCAATTTGTAGGTTTTATTTAGATACAATTGTACAGGTTAACTAAAAGGGAATATCCGATTTTTTTGAAAAAAAATCGTTTTCATTTAGTAATATTGCACAGTATTTTCGCGTTAGTGTATGATTAAAAACACACAAGTAAGAACTAGTAGGGAACAAAACCACTTAATACATCAAAGTAATCTTTAATGAATCCTTCAAGACTCCAATGAGCAGACATAGGCTAATGACTTCAAAGAAAACTGTTTAAATATATCCATATACCACCCAATCACTCACGAGAAAAAAAATACATGATTGCTAATAAATAAAGAAAATTAGAGAAGTAACTCATTTTGAAAAGAAGAAAAAACAGATGAAGAACACTGTCTTCCAAAATATAAGATCAAAGTAGGTAATGATCATTTGAAAAAGAATAGAAAAACAACTCTTCACTTCTTAATCATTGGCTTCCAAGAGATATTCTCAAGGCCATGAAACTGCCTCTTCATATTATGCCCATCAGCCCACTTGGAATCCAAATAGCTGTCATCTTCATCCTGCTCCAGCTTCTTCCACTCCTCTTGTTTCCTGTAAGCATGGAGGGTCAGCTGCTTGCGTTCCTCCTCCGTCATGATGGGCTCTCGCCCTGGAGCACCCTCAGAGTTGGAGCACAGCTTCACCGTCACTTTGGTTTTGTTGTTGTTACCTGAAGTTGTAGAAAATATTTTTTAAATAGACGAAGACTTAATATTGTACTCAGTGGATTCATCATTTCTCTACTTATCCTATTTTACTTGGAGTCAGCACAGTAGTGTTTTCCACTTGCATGCATCTCTTTATCATTTGTTATCTCTTCAGTATCATTCTATATATCATTTTCATCTCTCTCACAGTCATCCTTTTATTGATCTCCCTTTTTGATTATCCATCTACATGTTCAATACCTTCCATATGCGCGTTATATCCCCCTATCCATTATTATGTCCAAAATTATAATGTCCAAAAATACAAAGAGGTAACTCAAAAAATAGATCGAATCCAATAGTAGTACTGTGTTCATTGAAATGATAGAAAAACCCTATGAAATGCTTACCCAAGTGATCTCTCAGTTTATTCCCGCTCAAAAACTTCTTGCCGCAAGCCCACAGACACGCCCTGGTTGGATCTATAACCTCAGTGGCAGCTTGAGTTCCAGATAGATCTTCTACATTATCCAGCTCCATACGAACAGGGTCATGGGGCGGAAGACCAGCGAGGAAGACGATTTTCACGGCCCCACGGAGTTCATCGAGGGCCCTGCCTACATCTTTCTGAGTCAGGCATTTGCGGAGATCCACCTGAAATGGAATATGAAAATATTTGTTAACATTGGTTTGCATTGACGATTTCTCTTTGCTCTTCACGTTTAGCAGACATAACATAAATTATCATCACGCTAGCATACCCCAAACGGTTTTTTTGTCGCTATACTCTGCTATTCCCCGAAGAGTTAGGCAAAGGTGTACTAATGTACACCCAGAGTCCTCTAGTTAAATTAACCTTGCAAATCGTTTGATTTTAGTTATAACTTAGACCCTATTTTATACCGATAATAATGAGCACATCAATGAACAGGGCTACTTACATGTTTCTTGCTAATAAACTCCTTGGCATCCTCGGCGGCTTTCTTCAGTATCTCCTGCATGTTCGGAGGGGGGGCCAGACCGCAACGGCGGCCCATGTCGTCCTTGACGAACACGTGACCCGGTGGGGCGCAGCGCTTGGCCCAAGGGTCCTCAAGTTTCAGCTCTTTTATCTATATAACGTTAGGTCTCAATTATTTATTTTTCTGAGTCAATGTTGCTACATTTGTATACAGAATGGAAGCTTTCCCCACCCATTGACACCATGACCACATCAGGCGTTAGTAAAAGCCCCCTATCGACTGCAACCTGTTGGGGCTGCAGCTACCAAGAAGCTGGCATTCACGCACAAAACGCACACAAAAATGCTATACGACAAACTCAGTGTGGTCGCCAGTCAAACCCCAAGATTTGATAGAAAATCCGAGCAAGTAAGATTTTTCTCGACTCTTACGGTATGCCAATTTTAATGGCTGTGAGGAAATGTATTCTGACATTCGGACCCACCCTCACATGAAGAATCGTCTCATAAATTTTAAAATTAGTAGGATTAAGTTTCGACTAACCTGTTCCTCAGTCAACCCTTGCATCTCAGGCGGCAAGAAGGTGCCATGCTTCTGCAGCTCCTCAAGTTCATAGCAGATCCGTTGCACTTTCAACCTTCCATTGAATATCGCTGTTATATCTTTCACAACTTCATCTACTTCTTTATCTACATCAGTTTCGTACAGAAATTGATTTTCATCACCTCTTTTAACAAGAAATACCACCATTTTGATGAATTTCGTTTTAAATTTAATATTTGGGGCTCAGAAAATTACAATAGGCGTTTGTTTGCGATATGCGACGTATATCGAAGAAACATTCGTTGCTATGGCGTTTCTATGGGAGCGGTTGCTATGTTGATAATTACGTTATTGGAGAATAGAGATGGGATTAATAATTATAATGAACGAGTTCTCGCAATCGATTAATTCATTGTTTAGATGGTATCTGAAAATACATTAATCATTTGTGGATTTTGCATAGAGTTTGCAAAATAGACAGTGATTGCAAAATTACTATTCATAATACGATATTAGTAGCCATACTTTACTGTAATGTTTATATCATTGATACAATGTTTATAATAGTCGTTACTATTTCGAGCTAATTCATGCCTTCATTTAAATATTAAGTTCGTCTGTGCATTTAACTCACACTTTTTTCTCGAAAGAGCAAGCAGACACTACAGAAAGTTACTTTTTTATTATTATTATAAATTTGAGTGCATTCGGCAGTTTCGTCATTTCAGCATTTCGGCAGTGTCGTCACTTATCATCAGGTGCTGCCAGCACCTGATGATAAGTGACGACACTGCCGATGATGTCGCACGCAAACTCAAATAATGGCTATTCACTCTCGCCTTGAAGGTTCCTAAATTATATGAATCAGGGGAAACACGGCAGAGGGCAGAGAATTCCACTCCCTGCCCGTTTGCATGATAAAACTTGCTTCAATTATAGTTACTACTTTTGCTTCGTCAACGTTCAGAAATCTTCACACTTCGTGCTCTTTGTCACGGTATTCCGTTAATCTTAAACAATACAGGTAGGTAGAAGAAATACTTAATTGCTTCAATGTAACCTTAATTAAAAGTTCTCAAAACATCTTGACTCTAACTAAATTAAATATTTATATAATAACATTGTCAGAACTCAACATCGAACATTGAAAAGTTATTGAAATCAATTCTCAAATCAAAATAATTAACAACAATTCGACAAATAACAATTGAATAATAGGCGCCTACAATTAATTGAATCGACGCTTCCCGAGTTTGTGCGAGGTATTGCTCTTGTGGAAACAATAGGCGCTTTATATTGTACTGCTTGTTCTGAGTTGATCGCGTACATGGTTTCATTAGGCTGTGGTTATGTTTTTGTCACACTGTAATGAGTATGCTATAGTTTTGAGGAGACTTTTCAGTTTATACAAAGGCTCAATAGTCAATACTCAATAATTTATTGCACTCCACAAGTTAAATAGATGTTACAATAGTAGGTATTATAAGAAACATGTGTGGGCCTTGTCAGGCACGGCAAATTTAGGAGAGAGGAGGAACTTTGAAACTTCATAATATTATATTTTGTCTTATATGTAGGCTTTTGACTTGTATGTACTTTCACTCAGTTATTAATAGAATAGCCAAATGGTTTTTTTATACATAATAGTGACCAATAATATCTGAGTTTGTTTCGGTGTTTCTTCTCAGAGGTCGACAGCTAGAAAAGGCCGACGCCATCTAGTTAAAAAAATATATAATTATTGACTTGAAGTGTCTTTAAAAGATCGATTTGCAGAAATAATTATCGTTTATTGGGTCAGCGGTAACCCTAAATAGTATTTTTCAATAATTATTAATAATCATTATATTGTGTAGTTATTTGTAATTGTTGTTAATAGTGTTATTTAAAATAGTTAATATTATAAGTAGGCTTAGCTATCGCATTAGGTTCCTAAACCTGTAATGATAAAATAAATAAATAAATTTTAAAGATTTTTACTACCTAACTGCCAAAGAGTTTGGTGTGTAAGCAGGTAACAATACTTTCTGTTTTGACATATTTTGCGACAATATTGCACAACCTTTGTCTGTATAATTATATTTCTTGACTGTACCACGCATAAAACAAAAGGTTCACCAAAAAGCCATAAAATATATAAAAATAAACAACAAAAAATGGTGTACGGGTGCGGGCGGGTCCGAGGCGGGTCAGTTAATCTAACGTAGCGTAAGATAGCCACTGGGCTGGAAAATGCCGCCGGGCCTGATAAAACATCTAACTATAATTAAATTATTATATTTTCTCTTCAATTTTATTTACATATAAACTAGATGAAAAGTTTACCTTTGCTAGAAAAATATAATATTTTATAACTATTATACAACGTGGAAGGAACATCGACGCACATCTGAATACCATGAGTTCAGTACATGATTCTGGTCCGTAACTTTTTTTATCAATTTTTCAATTCTTTCTGCCGTTTTTTTTACTTGAACGTGTAAAAAACACCTAAATCACTGTGATTATAAATCAAATTTCCATTCGCTAAATACAATCGATTCTGAAATTTACTCGACCGATTGACCCGAGTTGCCGCTACGAGACATCGATACAGTTTCGTTTTATCGATTATGTGAGCAAACATTCGAGAGCTGGCATGTTTTTCTTGCATCTACGGAAATAGTTTTGAGGAAAATGTGTGTAGGCGATAGTAGGGAAAATTGAAAACGTGGATTTAGATTCTTTGAAAAGTTTTTGAGTACTTATTTCCGCCAATATAATTTTCTATCAAAGAATAACCTTAGTCTAGTAGCCCTAATACTAATATTCAGAGGCGATGCTAAGCGTAAATTGATGCTTCCTGACAATTTGACATACGGAAGCCTAAGTTTATGCTTAGCATCGTCTCTGGTGTGACTGCTAAGCTAGAGTCCCGAGTACGATTCCCAGGTGGAAAAGCGTTGTTGGGTTTTTCTGTGAAATTCCCAGTGGCAGCCCCGGTCTTGATTTGTGCCCTCTTGATGGCAATAGGCTCGCCCCCTATTACATGAGACCTAAACATACCGGTGAAATGTGCAAATGTGTGCTGCAAATTAGTACACCTCTGCCTACCCTTTCGGGGAATACAGGCGTGATGGTAATATTGTTGCAGTTCTAGCATAAAACTATCAGATTCATCTGTAAAGTTTTTTATGGGTATGAAACTGGATCAATGAAACAGGGTCAGCGTGTTGCATACAAGCAGCCATTTAGTGCAGGTTCGGAGCTCGCCGGGTGATTTAATGGGTGCAAAGTGGGTCGTTTCATTGTAACGCAAAAAGTATCGGCTGGCCGCGGGAGTAACAACATCTGCTGTTCATTTTTAGATAACTTTTACGAGGAATATCTTTGTTGTGTTGTTTATTATGTTGATGATGTCTGTGGTTTGAGACACTGCTGATCACGAGTTCTTGGGTTTGCTTCCCACAGGACACAAATATTTATGCGATGAACATAATGCCCCGGCTACACACTGCGTTTTGTCTGCGAGCATACCTGCACAAATCAGTTTGCACAGGTAAGTGCGTGACGACAAGACGGTAGCTCGCGCAGTCCCCAATGTTCTGTCTTTTTGTACAGTCATGAATTATTACTGCACAGACCTGGACTGCGCAGGCAAGACGGGGCGTGTAGCCGGGCCATAAGTGTTTCTGGTCGTCTGGGCGTTTCTTGTGACATTGAAAAAATTAAAAGTATTATATCCATTGTCTGGTACCAATAGTACAAGTTTTTCTATATGAGACACTAGATAGTGCTGTGCAAAAAAATACCCAAATAATATTTTTTGTTATGTTTCCTTAATTTTCATGATATTGATATGTCCCTCTCCTTGTTACAGATACCGCACATAATATGCGGTCACCGACACGGTCACGACATCTCTACAGAGGAGCCTGAGATCATCGAACAGCACCATGACAACACCACGCATCACGGGAAGGTAAGACTGGATAACTTTCTTTTTAAACCACTGGCAAACAAGCTTACGGCCCGCCTGATGGTAAGCGGTTACCGTAGCCTATGGAAAATGCTAAAAAAAATACAAAAATATATTGAACTAGCTTCCCGCCAGCGGCTTCGCCCGCGTGGTCTTATAATTTTTTCCCCGTTTTTGCTACATTTTTCATTACTACTCCGCTCCTATTAGTCGTAGCGTGATAATATATAGCCTATGTTACTCGGGGATAATGTAGCTTTCCAAAGGTGAAAGAATTTTTGAAATCGGTCCAGTAGTTTCGGAGCCTATTCATTACAAACAAACAAACAAACAAACAAACAAACAAATCTTTCCTCTTTATAATATTAGTATAGATTGAAAATGAATCTATTGTCCATAATATGTCTTTCGCCTACCCCTTATAATTGTCTAATTTAACCAAAAACATGCCTAACAGACTTTATTCGCGGAAAATTCTGCCTCGTTGGTCTATTGGTCCCAACCGCGACTGCTACGCTAGAGGTCCTGGGTTCGGTCCCCGGCTCTAACAAAGGAATGAAATAAATAGGCTTGCCCTAAGGGGCGATCATGATGTAATAGGTTACATGGGACCTAAACGTTTTGGCGAAATGTGGGTACATTAGTACACCTCTGCCTACCCCTTCGGGGAATACAGGCGTGATGGTATGTGAAAATTTTGATGGTTCGTCTGGCAATAGGGCAAGTTGGGCTGGTACCGATAAAACAACACTGGCCTTCCCTTGCCCTATTTTGGCCATGGGATCAGAAACATCACAAGACACGTGGGCTTTTATTTAATCTGTTGGAGATTAGAATCACAAGAAACTGCATGATCTCGTGTAAAACAACATTTACCGGCTAGTCACATGCATTATAAGCGACTTCGGAAAAGGAAGAGAGCTAACATACACAATCAGTGTTGCTATAACATAAAAATAATGCTAGTGTTACTACTTTAGTAACGTAATTTAATAGACTATTGTATTTAATTTATGCTAATATTAATAAAATAGAGAACCATAGAGAACAGGAGAGGAAAGATGTTTGGCCACTTGATACGACACGACAACTTCTTTAAAACCATACTAGAAGGGAAAATCGAAGGAAAAAGAGGAAGGGGAAGACCCAGACGAAGTTTTATAGAGCAAGTGAAGGAAAAAGTGAGGAGCGAGTCGTATCAAGAGGTAAAACGAAAGGCAGAAGATCGAGAACAGTGGCGATTGCTCCACCGACAAGAGCTGAGCTCTTAAATTTATGATGATGATTAATAAAATAAAAATATGTTCAAATTGTTCTGAACACAATCATAATATTTCGATTTGATATTTTGATCAACAACATGTGTTTTTAACCCAAATACAAACAGAGTGTATAGAAATCAACTGAGACCTTTTGCAAAGATTAAACCGTTCATTTCAGCGTCCGTCAGTGAGGCGTACCTAAATGTAACATCGGTAGCGCCCGCGCTCGCGTTTCGTTCCAATCAAAACACTTTCAAAGCCGTTCCAAATTAAAACTAGACAAAACGTGTTCGCAATCGCCGTTTGATATATCATCCGAGAAATCTACATCTATTGTATATATATGACTGCGGGCAATCAATGAATCAAAAAATCCGACTGCGTTAAAAATACAAACTATAAAATCCAAAAACAAGCCTTGAATGTTAAAAATGATGCACATAATAAAATTTATTTCATTTCATACTTTTTAGTTTTTAAATCATCGAAGAAAAAATGATTAGAGAAAACTAAAGATGACTTTCTAGATATTTCAGCCTTCACATTCAAGCGCATAAAATCCGCCTTTTTTACTTTCTAAGAATTTTATGTAGTTTTTGTGCCATCAAGACGAATCTAATGCCGTATCATTTTTAAATTATTTCTGCAGTTTTTTTACATGAACGTGTAAAAAATTATTTCTATCTAACCAAATTAGATTTTTAATTAAAAAAACCCGACTGCGTAAAAACTACTAACTAAAAATCTAAAAACAAGCTCTGTGATGTTGGAAAATGTATTGCAGGCGGGACAAGCTGTTCGTTCTTAAACAAAATTGTTTCTTTGCTTGTCCCGCCTGCAATACATTTTCCAACATCACAGAGCTTGTTTTTAGATTTTTAGTTAGTAGTTTTTACGCAGTCGGGTTTTTTGTTTCTTTTAATAATTGATTTTATTTCCTTCTTTTTAGTTTATAAATCATCATAGAATCACAAGATAGATCCTAAATGATGATTTAAAATATAAATTGATACAACTAAAGATCATTTTCAAAATCAGTTCGCACATTAAAGCGTATAAAATCCGCCATATTGATTTTTTTTAAATTTCATGTACCCAGTGACAGTCGTGCCGTTAAGACGAATCTAATGAGGTGTCATTTATCTAATTCGGTTGAGCCGTTGAGTAGTTACGACCGGACATAGGAACGGACATACATACATACATACATACATACGCGTCAAACACATAACCCTCCTCCTTCGGCAGTCGGGTAAAAAATCATTATTTCATTTATATCGGATCGCGCGCGCGATAACATACACCGCGGAGCGTTATAATCGCGTTTTTAGCAATACACTGCGCGCTCAAAAATGTCAATATTTGTAATAACCGATCATTTTCTACATGAATGACCTAGGTCATTTTATTTTTGACCTTGAGTGAAACCTTGTCACGACGTTTGTGCTTCGATGTCCCTTCCACCTTGTATTGTCTTGGCTTCGCTTGATAACATACACAGTTCGTTGGTAGAAATACAGCCAAGTATCCAAGTCTTTAGATACCTACACATCGATAACTATATCAAACTTACACTTACTAAATACAAAAAGATATATCAAACTTCATCAACAAGTAAGTCTCTAAGCAATGACAAACAGATAGACCCAAAACTGACGGTATTTATGTATGTATTCCGATTTGCAATTAGGATTTTAATAAATATACTTTTCGTTCCCAAAAGCAAAATCCTATAAATATTAAATTCGGTACAAATGTACAGCGAATTTAATTATCGAGATAGAAGCGGCGTTTGTTAAAGAGCAGGGGTTAAAAATGGAAGTATATAAGGGTAGCTGACAAATTGAAGTTGTACCCTAGAGGGGTGAAATTTGCATACACGACAGAGTTGTACTGGCGCTTAAGATATAAGCGAATAGCGATTTTGGATAATATAAATGCGATTGTTTTAACATCCTTCTTCCTAGCCTTTTCCCAAACATGTTGGGGTCGGCTTCCAGTCTAACCAAGATGCAGCTCAATATCAGTATTTTACACGAAGCGACTGCCAACAGACCTCCGCAACCCAATTTCTAGGCAATACGGATATTCGAAGGAAAGACTGGTTGTCAGGCTTTTCAGGTTTCTGACTACAACATACCATCACGCCCATATTCCCCGAAGGGGTAGGCAGAGGCGTACTAATGTACACCCACATTTCGCCAGTATGTTTAGGTCCCATGTAATAGGGGGCGAGCCTATTGCCATAAACCGGGCACAAATCCAGACTCCGAGCTGCTATTGGGAATTTCACAGAAAACCCAACAACACTTTGCTCGACCCGGGGATCGAACCCAGGACCTCTAGCGTAGCAGTCGCGTTTGGGACCACTAGACCAACGAGGCAGGTTTCTGACTACGACTAACGATTGTCATAGGTGTTCGTATGAAAACCGGGACCGACTGGTTTACGTGCTCTCCGAGGCACGGAGGTGTCTCGATATGTTAAGGTCACCCATCTACAGATTGACCGCAGCAGTGAAATTGCCGTTTTTAACATAATTTCAACAAAATTTGCCAAAGAGACAGATTGAGATTTTCATGGTAATACCCAATAACACTCTGCTTCACCCTGAAATCGAACTCAGGTCCTTTCTTACAGTCACAAGATTATAAAAGTCTAAAGGTTTGTCCAGATAAAAAAAGGTTCGCCTTAATGGGACCTACGCAGAGCAATGTTTGCACTTTGGTATCAATCCTGCTAGTATTATAAATGTGAAAGTTTGGATGGATCAGAACAGCTGAACGGATCTGGATAAAATTTGGCACAGAGATAGATTATAGTCTGGAATACTACAAAAATAAAAACAAATCCGCTATAATCTTATGGCGTGAACGCCAACTCTTTCCCTTTGACGTTTCGATTGTAAATTTCAGCGCAAACCGTTTGTTGTTATTGCCGTCTTGCTGGCTAGTGCTGTAGTGCCGCGCCACTAAATGTGCCGTCACTTAGTGCCATAGTGACAGGGCCATTGTTGGTACTACCGTTATTCTCTCACCGCCTTTCCTTGGCCCGATCTTCTAGATGCGGCTTTAATTTATCGAAACACGAACACTCGTTTTCTACCAAATTTATTGTTTGATCGTGCTGTTTCGCTCCAGAATGGAGATGGCTGGTTTTACATCTGTTTTTGGAAGAGTTATTTCTTACTTACATACATGTAGTTACGCTTTTTTCCTATACGCTCATCCAGTTGCTACGATTCTGACACACTTTTCTGGTCACATTATCTTGTTATGGGGGCTGGTACAGCCAGCAACACTTCGACCCAATGGTATCTTCTGTGTTGTCCCCATTACCGTAAACTCCTTAGTCTTTGAAGACGTAGTTCATGAAGGCGGTTAGCCCACTGAGAGGAAGAAACCTAAAATGTTCTGGCTTCGGGTACACGTTGCCGAGAAGACTTATCCGTTTCGTCGCCAGGACGTCACAATCACACAGGATGTGCTGCTTCTTGAATTCACCACAGGCTATGCAGTCGTTGTTCAAAGCTAGCTTCATTTTATGAAGCATCTCATTTGTGGTGTAGTGCCCTGTAAGGGCTCTAAAAATGTATCCTATGTGTTAATGGATTATACCTGGGTATACAAACTTTTGCATTTTTTTAAAAAAAGCTAGTAAGAAAAAGATGGGTCCTAGATGGGACCTAAACATACCGTCGAGCTTAATTCTCATCTTCAGTCTTCACATAAAAGCATCTCTCCCTAAGGCTGTTTGTCCACCACCACCGGCACCGAGACGTCACCGGCGCCGATGTAGCGGTACATACATTTACTATAGCCGTGTGACCACCACACGCCCATCACGTCAACGTTATCTCGAACAAAAATAATCTCGTTGCCGGTGACGTCCCGGTGCCGGTGGCGGTGGTCAAACAGCCTTACCCTTCATACTCTTTTGTCTTAGTACAAAGTAATTATAGAAATTCCTCTTCTCTTAGTAAAAGTGTCTCTAGAGTAATACCTCATAACCATTGAAGTAAAAACCGTACCCATACTATAGAGATAAGCAGTAATTTTCAGCTGTAAAATTCTCGGCGAGGTGCACAATAGAAATAATGGTCTGAATATGATATACAGCGCGTTCCCGACGCCAGTATAATAATCGTAACGTGTGGATTAAACATTTATGTACGGAAATACACAGACTTGCGACAAAAAAATCGCGATGTGATTAATATGCGAGTATTCTTTCTTAGCAGTGATAGCTTAAGGGGTATGACCACTGGACTGCCAAGTCAAAGGTCTCGAGTTCGAATCCAAGGCACCTCTGAATTTTCGAAATTATGTGCGTAATTATCACTCAAATTAAACCTGCATGCCTGAGAGATATTCTCGACGGTATGTGAGTCTACCAACCCGCATTAGGCCAGCGTGGTAGACTATGGCCTAATCCCTCTCATACTGAGAGGAGACGCGTGCCCAGCAGTGGGACAGTTAATGGGATGATGATTATGATAATTTCTTTTCCATTGTTCCACGTGTGTTTGTAACTCATATTTGGCAAACATTTCTCAACTCATTTTCAATTGCCCAATAAGTAAATTCAAAAACCTCATTCGCCATTCCCTGTCAAATGTAACTTAACTAGCTTATGCCCGCAACTTCGTCCGCGTAGAAGTCGAAAATGGTTCTAATAGGATTTTTAATTAAAAAATTATTAGGTTTTTCACGTTATCAATTTTGATAAAACAAAAATTGATATGTGAAAATGTTTGAATACTTATAAAATATAACAATCTTTATTATGTTGTAGGGATTTTAAGGTTCAAGAAGCATGAAAATAAAATAAACATTTGATAAGTACATTATATATTTTATGAACATTAAGCTCGGTCTTTGATCTGGTGTAAGTTACATGGGGTTATTATATATTATCTTTTTACAACGAAATAGAAATACTACACCTGCCACAGTATTTCTTTGTAACAATATATTTTGTTTTTTCTTCGGATGCTAGAATCAACAGGCTACTCTGTGCGCTTATTCTGGAGCATGCCACATACTCTGCCCGCGGGAGAAGCAGCTTTCCCTCAAATCTACTCCCGCTATCAAGATAACCTAATATTGTATATTTTTGTCATCAATTTTGTCAAATTTAGAAAACCCCCGACACGAAATGTAAACACACACACACACCAGCTATTTACCACCTAAGTAAATGCAATAAATATATCCATATTTAAGATGGTTGTGGCAAATTCAATCCAGCCTTATAGACTGTAGACTACTGTACTCACAAACGAATTTATATTTCAATTGAAAAAAGAACTGCGACTAAAAATCGCACGTATACTCAATTTCCCATCATACGCTTCCCATATCTGCGTGGAATTACAGAATCATTCCGTTTGCATGGCAGAAGCACCACAAAAGGCATGCGCGATACAAAAAAAAAGCTAATGAGGAGTTATTGTCTATTACTCGTTACATTTCAAATATGGAATTACGTAGCTACGTAGCGCTACGCCGTAGCTGCTACGACAAACAGCTCAGAGTAATTCGTATCTACTATCTACTAATATTATAATGGAAAGATTGAATGGATGTTTGTTACTCTCACGCAAAAACTACTGAACCGATCTGGATAACATTTGGCACAGAGATAGATTATAGTCTGGAATAGCACATAGGCTACTTTTTATCCCGGTAAAATGTATGGTTCCCGTGGGATGTGTTTTAAGAAGATGAGTAAGTATAGACAATTATGTCGTCAACATAGAATTATTTATAAGAAATTCTCAGATAACGCGGGCGAAGCCGCTGGCGGAAAGCTATGATATTATAATCTGTGGTTGTGTTTTCAACACAGCCGAAATGTTACCTAAAAACGTTATGTTTATAATAATTATAATAGTATTTCAAATAATTCTTAGCTTACACCATACTAAAGAAATATCACCATTTATAAATGTACCCTCCAAACAATCCCTTCGCACATCTTTTAAAATACCTCCCAAAATTTAACAGATCCGTAAATCATGGCTAAACAATTACATATTCCAGGCAGGGCCATGCAAAAACATCACGCGCTAGCAAATCTCTTCCTTATGCGCTTGCGGAATCGCAAACATGGCCGAGAATTTTTTTGAGAATAAACCTTTGTTTCTGAAAGATCAGTTGAATGTGAAATTGTTTTGGAATTAGAGCGTGATCTTGATAGGCGGTGATGGATGAAAGGAGATAAAGATCAGGGAACTACGAATACCAATGACTCAGGACTCGGATTGAAGGATCAAGTTTTTTCTCCTTTTCTAATTATCATTTTTTTTTTAACTTAAGTGGAGCGATCCAGGGTCTAACAAGTTTGAATTGACAATTTGCAACTTATACTAGGCCCAGTTATTTTACTTCTTTTTTTTCCGACAGTGGCAAAATACCAAAAATGCAAAAATGAAGGGTAGTGAATTAGGCAATCTTTGTATGTTAATTTTGACGTATGTTCCAGCACCGAAAATACTTACCTACCCATCTGATTTGATGAACAAGTGTTATTCGATTAACTATTGTGTCTTGTGCAAGCTGTGTTAAATTTCTTTCTGTCTTTCTTTCTATTAAAAAGTAAAAACCAACAAACACATCACAAGTCACTGAAATTAGAACTTCTAACTTCACAAGCGTGGCTGCTAAGCGTGAAGTCCTGGTTTCGACTTCCAGCGGTGTTATTGAGTTCTCCCAATTCAATGTTTCATAGGCGTAACTGTGTTTATTGTATTTTATGGTAACATTTCGGTCTGTTTTAGACCATGTAAAAGGACCTTATAAAACAGAAAATAAAATTACTTATTTGATGTAAAACCAATAAAGGAGGTCATCAAATGCCCATACAACTCAGCCCAAATTTGTAACGGAGGTACATGACAGCTGTCAAGTTGTGATAGTTTTTATTGGTTTTTACCATAAAATCGCTATGAAACTGATAATAATCTGCCGTAATGGCGTGCTTTTGACATTCCGATACTAACACTGACAGTTTTTACTATGAAATCATTATGTTTCTCATCCTACAGTCAACTTAAAAAAATACGACTACAGTTGTGACCAGCGTAATACAGAGTATTTTTTCCAATAAGTGTACCTCGGTACATCATTTGGGCCATTTTCGATGACCTCCTTTAGAACCTCCTTTTTAATATTATTTAAAAATGTATCGTTTTTAATCTGTATTCCGTACGAAGACTACCCTCAAAATCTGGCGAAAATGTAAATCAAGATTGTGATTTATCCGGCTCTTACGTGTCAATCAAAATAAACGGAAGCAGACTACGTCACATCCGTCTTGTTGAATGTTTAATTCCATATTATACTGTTTTTGGTACTCGACACACGTAGCTGCCCTTGTGGTTTTATAATGTTGTTATTTCGGGGTAGTGGAGAAGCTTGTTGAGAATTTCAGCGGCTTTTAAAAACTAGAGAAAATGAAAATGATCTTTAGAAACTAGAGATTGGTTACTGGTGAAATTCTTTTTATTTTTTACCCCCGCAAAAACGACGGTGTGTTATAAGTTTGACGTATTTGTGTGTGTGTGTGTGTCTGTCTGTCTGTGGCATCGTAGCTCGCGAAAAGGTGATTAGTCGGGAGTGTTCATAGCTCTGTTTGATCAAAATGGGTTCAAGATGGCTGCCGCCACAAAATATCGGATAACATATTCTTTCACAACTCCCTCAATATGGGTGACTAGTAGATATACACTGTTATTATATAAATTTCAAATCCAAGATGGCCACCACCACAAAAAGGCGATGATTTTTATTAACATTTTGTGTCGGGGGTTTCTGAAATTTTTAATTTAGTCTTGTTATTTTTATGTGAATGAAGCCGCAAACAAAAGTAGCCTGTATTATTCCACTGCGAGAGAAATAGATTTTCTCTCCCTTTTCCTCACATCTCTGTTTTCTGTTAATGAGAGCTAGTCTTTACTTTGTCAAGCTCGTGTCTCATTCTTCTCCTTGGTCTACCGCGGTGTTGTTAGGCACTCAGTGAGATCCATTCGGTTACTTTCTGCCTCACACAACAAAACTATGAGCTATTGCTTGCAGTATTTACGGACCAATACGACCTTCAAATCGTCAAGAAAAGAGCGTACTCCCTTTTAAAAGGTCAGGAAAGCACTTGAGATTCCTTTGGTGTTGCGGGGGTAATCAAATTCAAATTCAAAATATTTTTATTTCAATTAGACCATATAAATAGGTACTTTTGAAACGTTAAACTAGTTGCACGGTTCCAAAAAAAGTGGGTCTTATGGAGAAGAGCCGGCAAGAAACTCCATAGATACTCTTTTTAAAAAAAAAATGTGTGGTAACAGTAACAATTGTTGTGAATAGTAATGAGGATGATGCAGCTTGATGTCTTCTTGATAATCGCTTACCATCAGGCGATCTGTCTGCTTGTTTGCTCTCTATACCATAAAAAAAAACAAAAGCTAGTAAGTAAATAAAAAGGTTTCCTATGTCCCAAAGCTTATTCAGTACAGTTGAAAATGGTGGACAGAAGGCTTTAACAAAATCCTACAGTACCGTCAATACGGACGCTGTTAAGACCATCCGCTTTTATCGAATTTTACGACTGACGTGTTCCGACCAAATTATGGAAACATAAGGCGATTAATTTCATTTTCGAACGTCGCGTTTTTTTTGGTTATTCTGGATTGTATATGGTCGGTCAATGGTCAATCCCGGTTGTCATACGAACACTTAAGTATGGTAGTCAGAAGCCCAACAAGCCTGACAACCAGTCTATCCTTCGAATATCGGTATTGCCCAGCAATTGGGTTGCGGAGGTCTGATGGCAGTCGTTTTGTGTAAAATACTTATATTCAGCCGCATCTGGTTAGGCTGGAAGCCGACCCCAACATGGTTGGGAAAAGGCTAGGAAGAAGATGACGTCTTTGCTGTGCCGGACAGGGTCCATAATCACACTTACTGTTACCTTAAACAAACACCTGTACATTATGCAATGCAACAAAGATTGAAATTGATAAATAATTATTGAGCGGGACCTGACACAATATCTTGCCGTATATTTTCTTTCATGAGCCGGGCACTCACAGCGCGTGCAATTATTGGCGACTGTACATTGACAGTCGATCGCTTCGCTTCTGTTATTGACTGTACGCTGGAATTCGCGACTGTAAATAATGGATTAATGCTAATAAATGGAAACTTACCAGCGCATTCAGTGTTGGTAATGAAATGGTACCTGCTTTATTTCTGAACGTGTTTACTGTGGTATTCTATGACGTTTGATTCAATTGTTTTATGCACTAGCTTTTTTTTAATCCCATGGGAATTTTCCAAATCATGTTTTGTGTGCCAAAGGAGGTCATCAAAAGCCCATACAACTCAGCCCAAATTTGTACCAGAGGTACATTACAGCTAGCAATTCGATAGTTTTTACCACCTATCCTTATATACAGATACTATCAAGCCTGTATTCGATTTTAATCTATTTGTATTTTTAAGCATTTTCCATGCTAAGATTACAAATTATTTTTAATGAAGGAAAATATGGGCTAGCTGACAGAATTACGTCATCTTAAGACTAGAGACTAGAGAGAAAGTAATTTAAGATTGTGAAGGAAGATTTCGAGATGGCGAGCAGGCTTCGCGGTGGCTTAGCGGTCATAGCGTCTGGTGTACCGAACCAGAAGATGCAGGTATCCTGCCTGCCAGCCGAGATTTTCCTTTATTAAAAATAACTTATTTATTTTTTGTTTTAAATGTGCCACAGCTATGATTCCAGACACTGTGTTCAGTGACAGACTTTTGTGTTCAGGACCGCGGTGGCTGGTCGCAGTGGAGCGAGTGGTCGCTGTGTTCGCGGACGTGTGACGGGGGCGTGTCGCGACAGCTGCGGACGTGCTCTTCCCCCGCCGGCTGCAGGGGCGAGCCTGTCCGGTACAAGATCTGTAACATGCAGGTAAGGGTTTAATGCTTGAAGGAGATACATTCAAAACTCCTTCTTGATTTGTAAATATTATATTATAAATATTATAAAAATGTAACAAGTGAGTAAATACTCACTTGTAAAATTTTTAACAATTAAGATATTGGTGTGAAGTAGGTAAATTAAAAATTTAGAAAACCCCCGTCATGAAATGTAAATTGCAATTTTGTGGTGACGGCCATCTTGGATTTGAAATTTATCATAGTGTATAGTATTCTCCTAAGCCCTTTCATTTGATACCCATATTAAGGGAGTTGTGATGAAATATGTAATTCGCTATTTTGTGGCGGCGGCCATCTTGGACTAATTCTCATCAAACATAGCTAAGAACACTTCCGACTTATTCACCTTCCAAATAAAAAAAAAACAAAATCAAAATCGGTTCATCCGTTCGGGAGCTACGATGCCACAGACAGACAGACACACACACACACACACAAAAGTGCGAGTACTACGCACCGGACTTATATTTTTTTATGAAAATTTGACGTCTTGACGTGGTAGAACTCTACTGCTTATGTACGTACCTACTTAATGTGCGGATGATTCTCATGTAAAAGGGGAAGACCCCAATACCATTAACCGGGCACAAATCATAACTCTGAGCCGCTATTGGCAATATCACAGAAAATCGCAACAACTTTGCCGGACCCGTGAATCGAACCCGTGCACTCTAGCGTAGCAGTCGCGCTTACGACCATAGGGGCCGCACTGTTTCACAGCTTACTGATAAGATCCCGTTAAATTCGCTGGCAGATAATTCCATTTTTTTTATACCACTAAGGTGGCAAACAAGCATACGGCCCGCCTAATGGTAAGCGGTTACCGTAGCCTATGGACGCTTGGGGGGCTAGACAAGTTGCATTTTGACATTCCAATCGACACACAAAATGTATGGAAATGACACAAGCTTTCTATAAATCAGGCTGTCACTAATGTCATTTACATACATTTTGTTCGTCGATTCGAATGTCAAAATGCAACTTATCAAAATGCAACTTTCCAGGGGTATCACTCGCGCGTTGCCGACCCGAAAACCCTCTTAGAGGTTTATGGAGGATTCACTGCGCCGACAGTTTGAGGGAATATTCCTCTTACTGCCAGCGCAGCGCATCCTTAGAAGGAGCTCTGGTGACCTTACTCACTGCAGGAACACACAAGTGTGTTATTTGGCTGCAGTTTTCTGTAAGGTGCAGGTACTTCCCCAGATAGGCTTCTCCAGATTTGAGCTATAAATGGCTGGGCCCTACCTCTCTTAAAATACCTTATCTTACCTTACCTTACCTCCATACCTTAGTCCCATTTTTTTTAATTCGGCAGTTACCATTTAGCGCCTATGTAGACACATTGCAATTTGAAAATCGAGTCGACAAACGATTAGAATCAAAATGTATGGATTTGACAGAAGCTTCCGATAAATCCGGCTATCACTAATGTCATTTCCATAGATTTTCATTTTGTTTCTATTTCTTAGTCTAAAGACAGTTTTATAAAATTTCCTTTACTAACAAGATAAACAACATTACTCGATTGCTACTCGCAATCAAACCGTAGCAGTCTTGATAATTGCGTACACTGGCGGCCAAAATAAATGGTGCGTTAACTTAATGAAACTGTTTAGTACGCTGCAGCTGCCGCTGCTCCGTTCGTTGCGGCGCACTCAAATGATTAGTGACAATGTGCACCCAAATTAATGGTACTTTGTGTAATTTAGAGCCTTTTCAAGTTGGAACGAGAAACATTGTTATAAATAATTTGATGAGTTCAAGATGTTCGTTTTGTGAAATTATTGATTTTATAGTTTCAAAATGGTCTTTTTAGTGTTTCGTGCAAAAAATAGAATGATTAATAATATTATAAAAGGAAATAGTGCTAGTATACTTAAATGTCATTGTATTGTTAACTAGCTTTCCGCTAGCGTCTTTGCCTACGCGGTCTTTATAATTATTGCCTATTATTAGTTTTCTAATGGTGAGAGAATTGTTTAAATCGGTCCATTATTTATTGAGTTTACTCATTACAAACATACAAAAATACAAATCTTTTTCTGTTTATAATATAAGTATAGATAGTACAGATAATTATAACTTGTTGCAAAATAAACTCACTTAATATGTTATTTAATTCATTAACTTAATTTACATTAAAAACAAGCTCTAAACCTTAACTATAGAAAGCCGTAAAACATTACCATTTGGGCCGTTTATAAAGTGTAACATAAAAGGGCAGTAACTTTTCTTCTCTATGAGAACTATTGTGGAATACTCAAAAATAAAGCCCTATAAAATAATCCCACTGTAGCCAAAAACAAAGAAAAGATTACGAACACGACCGGCTTTCAAATAAATCTGGCTACCTCACTCTCGTACAAAATTTAGTAAAACAATTGTGTGCACAACACATTGTCCCCCAGTGTACAATATTGGCGATACATGTCGGGGCGAGCGAGTACTTTTATTTAATAAATGCACGACGCATATACACGAATAAATCGCATTTATATCTATTTGGACTGAAAAGTGTCGAGAGACATACTATTGTATCTCGCTTTTATTTTAGGAGAGGTTACGCAAAGGTCAGAAAGAATACCTACATATTTAACATATTGTGGCATCGTTACTCCTGAACGGATGAACCGATTTTGCTTTGTTTTTTTTTTGTTCGAAAGGTGAATTAGTCGGAAGTGCTATCGAAGCTATGTTGGATGAAAATCGGTAAAATATGGCCGCCGCAACAAAATGGCTAAAATTTTCACAACTCCCTCAATATGAAGGCGTAAAGATATGCTAAGTAGAAGCATAGATAATTAGAAAATGAAATAACGATTTCTTTGAGAAATTTCTTCGAAATAACTCTATTATTAATAAAGAAGGGATTAGCAACTAATACCCACTTGAATACTTTTGATAGCACCAATTATGATACTTGAACTTAGCTATAATTTTAACTAGGAGGAAAAGTTAAAACTCTCAAGCGATCGCTACCTCCACACTCCATTTAAACGCGCCAACAGAACGTAATATTCAATTGAAAACTCCATCCAACTATGAATTTATTTGAACCGCATAACAGCCCTAACACAACCGAGAACAATTCGAAACAACGCTACAACAATATTGGAACGTTAAACGCATCAGAACATTGATACTTCGACGTAAAAGATAATAATAATAATAATTTATTTATTTAGGCAACAAAGGCCCACGGGTTAGTAAACAAAAAAATACTTAAAAATATGTAAGTTATTATAAAAATTATTTAAATGGATTATAATATATAATATAATGGATTATATTATAATAATAATAATAAATTTATTTATTTCAATTTACTTTGGATCAACATAAAATTATTACAAACAGTTAAAATTAAAAATGACACAATATGGTGCTGACCATCCTAATGGTAGTAATAAAAGCTCCGACACAAAAAAAAGAATTGTCCTTACTCAAAATATTAAATCTACTGCTTAAAATATTAACTTTCCGACTACTTTTGTCCGAATAAAAATGATGAAACGACCGAATGAAATACTGAAATCTTCGAAAAATAAACATGACTGTTTATTGCTATAATACTTTTCTACCAGCATAAAATATAACCTTCTACTTTTTCACTCAACTATAGGACCGATTTGGTTCTGGCACTTCGCCGGCCCCTGCCGCGGCACGCTCGCTTCGCTCGCTTTGCTCGTGCGTTGTGGTCGCAGTTCTAACCTAACCTAAACATGTCATGTATGTCATGGATAGGTCATGGGTATGTCAGATTCATACAGACTGAAACCGCACTTCAAGGTCCATAAATTGGGGACAATTCATCAAGAATCCGTACTAATATTACAAATACGAAAGTAGCACTGTTTGTTACCTTTTCAGGCCTAAACAGCTGAACCGATTACGATAACATTTTGCAAATAGATAGATTACATCCGAAAGAATAACATAGGCTATCATTTGGCTCATAAAGTCCTTTAGTTTTCGAGTGAAACCACCGTAAACCACTAGAGTTGAATAAGTAATTTAAGGAAGTAGAAAGCACATAAAAGAATCATAGTAAATTCGATTTTCACGTTGTTGAAGTCAGTTGAACATCACGACGGACGAACTTCGAATAAAATCACTGAACTTGTTCCAAGTCTTATTGTGGAACACAATCATTGTTTTGTACAAGTTTGTCCTGTTGTTTCGTTTCTACAAAATATACAAGTTATACTTACATAGCATCATGCCTGTATTCCCCGTAGGATTAGGCAGGGGTGTACTAATTCACACACACAGATCGCCTGTATTTTAGATCTTATGTAGTAGGGGGCGAGCCTATTGCCAATAACCAGGCAGAAATCCAAACTGCGAGCTGCTACTGTAAATTTCATAGATAAAATAAAACCCACTCGACTGGGAATTCAACTCAGGACTTTTTCCCTAGCGTAAAAGCCTAACGAATGATACTTGTACTTTTTTACGGTATTCGTAAAGGTCACAAGTCTAAAAACTAGACTAATTAAGGCAGTAATACTTACCCAAAACCTCCATAAATACATGGTTAAAAGTTACTATAAAGATTGTAGGTACTAACCCGCGTTCATCCAATCTTTTAAATAAATTAATTAATTAATTAAATGTAGCCTAAGTTACTCCTTTTACATTATTTAGTTAGACATATTAGCCGGAACAAACAGACAGACAGACAGACCAACATTTTAATTGTTTTTTTTTTATGTAAGTACCGTATACACTCCCATTAGTGAAAAGCTGTTAATTTTAAATTACAAACAAGCACTTCATAGTTATTTGTTATACAAGAGTGCAAAGTTGCTTTTTAACCGCGTGCTCAATTTTGATGACCGAGCAAGCGAAGGATTCTAAAATTGAATCACGAGCGGAGCGAGTGATTCAAAAATTAGAATCCCGAGCGTCAGCGAGGGAATTAAAAGAGCACAAGGTGAAAAATCTTTGCACTCGAGTGCAACACGTAACTTTTCATCCCACCTCAGCGAGGAAATGACAAAAAATAACATTTACAACCACAAGATACTTTTATTTCATTTTAGGTATTAAATACTATATGATAGGTGTTTTACAGAATAGAACTCAATTGAGTATTGAGTTCTATTCTGTAAAACACTCAATACTCAATACTCAATACTCAATACTCAATACTCAATACTCAATACTCAATACTCAATACTCAATACTCAATACTCAATACTCAATACTCAGTACTCAGTACTCAATATTCAATACTCAATACTCAATACTCAATACTCAATACTCAATACTCAATACTCAATACTCAATACTCAATACTCAATACTCAATACTCAATACTCAATACTCAATACTCAATACTCAATACTCAATACTCAATACTCAATACTCAATACTCAATACTCAATACTCAATACTCAATACTCAATACTCAATACTCAATACTCAATACTCAATACTCAATACTCAATACTCAATACTCAATACTCAATACTCAATACTCAATACTCAATACTCAATACTCAATACTCAATACTCAATACTCAATACTCAATACTCAATACTCAATACTCAATACTCAATACTCAATACTCAATACTCAATACTCAATACTCAATACTCAATACTCAATACTCAATACTCAATACTCAATACTCAATACTCAATACTCAATACTCAATACTCAATACTCAATACTCAATACTCAATACTCAATACTCAATACTCAATACTCAATACTCAATACTCAATACTCAATACTCAATACTCAATACTTTATTGCATTCCATAATGTGTACATTAGTTGGTAGGTATGTAATACTAGAGAAATTGAAAGTAACGTTGCTACGATTACTTGAGTGTAATATTTTTGTTAGGTATTGTAATGTTGGTGTTAGTGACTTAAAAAAGTACACCAAGAAAGTTCCGGTAGGCTTGTTGAAAAAATATCGATACATCGATATATCGATATTATTTTTTTAATGTATCGTTATTTTTGAGCGATATTTAATATTTCGATATAAAATTCAAATTATCGAAAAGGTATAAAAATCTATATTTTTTACACACCAATAAACATTTATAAGTTTTAAGATTATAAAATCCCAAAAAGGAATACTTTTTTTATACTAACACCTTTTTAACAAATTATATTTAATGTATTTTTTGTTTTTGGTCGACTTGATTAGTTGTTTTATAATTTGGTTTTTAAGATATATCGCCCATAAATCGATATTTTTAAATAAAAATATCAATATCGATACTGATATTTTCAAAAAATATCGATTCAACATATATCGATACTTTGTTGCGTTTAGACTCGGAACCTAGGGAAGGTTCCAAGTCTAAGTTTTTAACAAATTAAAAAAAAGTTGTATGATAAATTCGGCGCCAGGGGGGTAAAAGCACGATGTTCTAAATTCAATTTACTTTGTCTCTCTAGAGGATAAAAACGACTTTTGCACTCAGATATCGAAGAGTAAAAATACACTTTCCGAGATGGTGGGATGAAAATGTTATTTATTTGTATAGATTATACCTATGTACGAATATATGCTTTTTTGGATAACGATCGCACGTTGAATGCAGGCTCATAACAAAAAAGGTAATCAACTTTTATGTACCAGATAAATTTTAATACAAACGACACTTCATTTGGAAATTTAAATATACGAGGTACTAGCCTATTAGCCTAGTGCTCACAAGCGCAGCTCCTGATGACATCATCCTGTGCTCGATTCTCAAGTCGGGTAAAGAGATATCGGGTTTTCTCCTAGGATTTTTTTTAGTAATCGTTGTTATTTGCTCATTTGCTTTTCTCGGAATTAGGAAATGTGATTTACACAAAATGGCGGATTACATAATATTTTTCACAACACCCTCAATAGGAGTATCAAATGAAAGGGCTTGACTAATAGAATACTTTCCACTATGATACATTTAAAATCCAAAATGGCCAAATGCCACCACCAAGGGGCGAATTTTTTTTCTTTTTTTTTTTCATTTTATGTAGGTTTACTTAAATAATTTATTTAGGGGGTTTTGACGAACGGAACCCTAAAAAATGTTTAGGCCTTTCGCTATTCGATTATACGATATATACCTATATACTTACCAAAACCTATTTTTCATTTAAAAGTTTTTGCGTACCCAATGTAAAATAAGTATTATAACACTCACCTAACAAGTTAAAACAACAAAAGTTGTATCCAAACAGAAACAAAATATTTCAAAAAAAGAACGTGGAAAAAATCAACCAATCAGATTCAAAAACAACGAGAGTCAATAAAACCGGAGCGAGCAACTTATTATTATCATTCCATACGCGTCCCAAGCTCCCTTCGAAAGAACAGCCGATTAAGTTCGTGAGTGGTTCGGACTACAATATCCTTTTCAGTGAATGCAAATTACGCTGCGGTGTGAGTGGCAGCCTCTTCAATAGGTTTTAAAAGCTATTCGGTTTTTTGTGAAATTGTGCTTTGATACCTATATTTTATGTTGTATATTGAAGACGAATAATGAGCGGAAAACATTATATGGGGTGAAAAGCCTAAGAACCTTTATAAAAGCTTGAGCTCTCTAAGTAATATTTGATGACTGATATCTTAACGGGTGCCTACGTCATAATTACTATATATATGCCGAATTTCTGCCTAATCTATTCAGTGATTTGAGCTGTTAGTCAGTCATGGTTCCCTTCCTTTCTATTTAAACTTAATATTATAAAGACGAAAGATTTGATTGTTTGTATTGAATAGGCTCCGAAACTACTGGACCGATTTGAAAAATTCTTTTAGTGTTAGATAGCCCATTTATCAGGGAAGGCTATAAGCTATATACCATCACGCTACGACTAATAGGAGCGCAGTAAGGGGTTGAAATAGGGGACGAAAGTTATAAGAAAACACCTAGACCACGCAGGCGAAGCCACTGGCGGAAAGCAAGTTAGTATATAAGTATAGATTGATTTAATTGTTTGATAAACAAGGTGGAAGGGACATCGACGCACATCCGAATACCATGAGTTCAATACATGATTCTGGACCCCCAGAAATTTCTGTGTTGAAATTTTCCGTAACTTTTGTCATTATTTTTTTATTTTTTTCTGCAGTTTTTTTTTTACTTCAACGTGTAAAAAAAACATTATTTCTATCTACCCAAATTAGATTTATAATTAAGAAATCATTATTTCATTTATTTCGGATCGCGCGCGCGATAACATTCGCCGCGGAGCGTTATAATCGCGTTTTTAGCAATACGCTGCGCGCTCAAAAATGTCAATATCTGTAATAACCGATCATTTTCTACATGAATGACCTAGGTCATTTTATTTCTGACCTTGAGTGAAATATTGTCACGTCGCTTGTGCGTCGGTGTCCCTTCCACCTTGTATACATGCATCTAAAATCTATAAGATCCCTATTGTTTTCTGTAAAACAAAAAGCTCTTTTGCTGTGTATTCGGATAGCAAGGCATTACGTTTGATGTTTGGTATAAGCTTGCTCCTTCGCTTTGTTATAAGGATGTGACCAAATCGCGGGTATATCCAAAATATCCAAGTTATCCGACTTTAAAATTAAGGCATAGTCTGACCATGGTGTACTATAGAATAGTATTGTTTATGACAAGCTTTTTGGCAACTGTTTTGTTTAGTCTATCGTGACTCCTACGCTCGACCTGGGTTCTACTCCCGGGTCGGGCAAAGATTTAATGGGTTTTTCTATGACATTCTCAGATAAAATACCAAATTAGTTGAAATTTCTGATTAATTTAAAAAGGAATTTAAAAATATGTAACGGGATCCGCTTTAAAATAAATATTTTATTCTGAAATTATCCGAAAACCCGAACAAAATAAATTAATAATGTACTTATTTAAAGTATTTCGGTGCTTGGTTAATAATGTAGTTGGTTTCATTGGGAGTACAATTTTATTTTATTTTCATGTTTATTTATGTTAATAATAATTTTGTCGATTACTGTACTATAAGCTTTTTAATTATTAATTATCAGTGACAATTGTTAAGAACCTGCAGTAATAATGTTGTTTAAATGTTTTTTTAACAGTGAGTCCTTGTCTGTGTGCAAATAAACGTTTTTTCTTTCTTTCTTTTTGTATTTTTTAACATTTTCCACGCTACGATTACTAGTTATTTTAATGAAGGAAAATATCGACTGGCGGGCAGGACTCGAACCTGCGTCTTATGGTTAAATACACCAGATGCTTTAACGTCTTGTTAATGTTAATCTATACTAATATTATAAAGAGGAAAGATTTTATTGTTTGTTTGTTCGTGTTGAATAAGCTCCGAAACTACTGGACCAATTTCAAAAAATATTTCAGTGTTAGATAGCCAATTTATCGGGAAAGGCTATAGGCTATATATCATCTCGCTACGACTAATAGGAGTGGAGTAGTAATAAAAAATGTTGCAAAAACGGGACAAAAAATTATAAGACTAATAAAATTTTAAATAAAATTTTATATAATACATAATTACATATTATACATAATAACAACAATTTATTAATTTAATTTCAAACAAAATTAAGCAAATTTCAATTGAAATAAAACTACTTTTTACGGATTTTATCGCGTTATATTGATATTATTTTAATCCCGACGTTTCGGACCCTTTACAGCGTCCATGGTCACGGGTGACTAAGGTGGTAGGCGTCTTGACGTTTCAATTACTAAAATTTCAATTGTAATGTAACCGTAATTAAATTGTATCTAGATATTTCTAAGCATGCTGTGATTTCCTGTAAGTGAAAAAACATAAGGCCATTGTATTTATATTGTATTTATTTTAAATGTAATGTGTATTTTTCGTTGGAAATCCTTATAAATAAATAAATTAATAAAAGATAATGCGGGCGAAGCCGCGGGCAGGAAGCTAGTACTATATAAAGAATAAGAGACTAAGGGCCTTTCACAAGTTACTGATAAGTTCCCATTAAATTATTTGGCTGATAGGTAACTGATTTTACATTACAAAACATAATCCCTACACTGATGAAGTAGACAGATCTGAGATGGTATCAAACTCAGTGCGGTATCAAACTACAATATGCAGCAACAAATTTCAAAAATATCCGATAATATCCGAAAATATCCGAACGTTGTCCCAACCGTATATCGCGGGCGCACTGCCTTTGAAGTCCGATAATATACGTGTTTGAGATTTTCCTTCACGATAACAAACGAAACGTATTTCTTTCAGTAACCTAATTCCAATGTAATGACTACATTCGATATTTTGTTTCTACTGAATTCAACTAGGTTTTAACCCTATGTTAAGGTACTCAATGAACTCCCGATGCAAAAATGACGGGGTGTTATGAGTTTGGCGTGTCTGTGTGGGTGTGTGTGTCTGTCTGTATCATCGTAGCTCCCGAACGGATGAACCGATTTTGATTTTGTTTTTGTTTTTTGAAAGGTGAATTAGTCGAGAGTGTTCCTAGCTTTGTAGGTTCAAGATGGCAGCCGCCTCAGAAAGCATTTCTTAAAATTCCTCTTTTTTCCAGCCCTGCCGCGGGAACATATCGCTGCTAGAAGAGGATATTTGGCGCGAGCAGCAATGCAGCGCGCATGACGATACGCCGTATGGAGGAGAGCTGTTCCACTGGCGCGCTCACCGTGATGATGCAGAGCCTTGCGCGCTCACCTGCCGGGGCACGCCGCAGCACTCTGGTCAAAGCCCTGAGCCGGTTAGTACCAGTATTACTAACCTTTTTGGTGGGGTGATAAATAACTATCCTGGGATATTTTACACAGCACCATCTAGTCCCAAACTAAGCACAGCATGTACAACGGATACTAGACAATGGATAATACTTATGAATAGTACTTAAGTAGTTTTTTTTTCGTTTCCACCCAGACAAACAAACATATTATTTTAAGTTCATCACATAAACATTAGTGTCCTGTGGGAGTCGAACCCACGACCGGCAGCAATCCGGTACTCAAATTACAGACGTAGGCACATAATCCTTTTCTGGAAACAACGAGACATTTCTGACCATTCGTAACTTTGATCCTAAATTAATATGAACCTTCGTTTTCTTGCGATATTGAAACATTATTTTCTATTTAAAAAGAACCGCTGTAACTACCTATTTTGTTTCAAGTAGATACTTGAACAAATACTTGAGACTCACAATAAATCACAATACGTCGCTTAAATGGCATTATATTCTGTACACAAGAAAATTGTTTAATGTTGTGTAATCCTTTTATGTACTTGGTACTTAAGTAAAGTAACATTTATTTTCATATCGACTTCTTAATCCTGAATAGATGAGGTCATCTAAGTGCTAAAGTTTTGACAGTATTCTCAAAATATCGAATTTAAAAATGATACATAATAGTATTTTGTGCCCAATCACATGCACCATTTTAACAAAACCGTGGGTTGCAAATGCAGCTTTGATAAGATTGCAACTCACTTCGTAAAAAGATAACCAGAATTTGGTGAAACCCAAGACCAACATCTATATCCAATTTAGGCAGATCATGTCAACCACGCTTTTTAAAGAAGCAGTCCGCGTATAGAACTAAATCATAGCCCAAAATCTTCTCGTGAGCCTGAAACTTAATACATAATGCAGCGCTGAAGGCGACTTTAAAATACCAGACTAGCTAAAGGAGAAAGTCCAAAAATAAAAGTTACATTACCGTTGGTAGCGTTGGACGAAATTGTAACTAAATTTAAGGGCTATCTCAGTATTCAGAGTGGAGCTGAATTTTAACACAATTTGAGAAGGCAACGGTCCCGGGATATACCAAAAAATTTTTTTTTACCCGACTATATCCGTGATGAGCGGGGAATTGTGGAGTTTCTTGCCTTGATCTTTCTATATTAAGCGAGCAATTTGGAACCGATATCCGTACTGTTATTATTAATGTGAAATTGTATTCTAATATTGCTCTGTAAGTCATACTCTTATATTAGAAACCAACCCCAAAATTGACTGTATTGAATGTTGGTTCTAAAAATCTTATCCTATCTTTATGAAAGTATTAAAGGAGTTTGGTCTCATATCTGGGAAAACATTTTTCTCTATTCTCGCCCAGATATTGATGATAAAACTGTGTAACAAATTCTTAAATATCATAATTATTATAATTTAATTCTACTATTGTTGGCAGACCGTCTCCTTGGACGACGAGGATCGAGTGGTGGTGGCTGTGCTAGCTGCCAGGGTGTCTGATGGCACCAGGTGTCGGCCAGGAAGCCTGGATATGTGTATCGATGGCAGGTGCCAGGTAAGTACAGTAAATTTCTTGATTAATTTATGTTAGATGGGATGATTGTCTTGGTGAATGGACGCGAACGTGGGATTCTCAGATCAGGAAAGTAGTATTGCATAATATTCGGTACTTATCTTCTTCTTAGCGTGTTGATGGCAGATAATAATAGTTTACGCTGTGGGCTCACACTTGTCTGGCCTAAACTGAGCAACGTGGACTGCGTTTACAGGTACATACCTTGTAATACGAATACAGTGTAAATCGTTTATGAATCCAATAAATAAATACTAGGCTTTGTCATCTAGAAGTTTTTAGCTACGTACTAGGTATTACAGAAATCAAATATAATTTATCACGCCTTAAAATAAATAAAGATTCTTTTTTTTTTCATTGCTCTTACCTATTCTTTTTTCCATGAGTACAACAAACTTTTGACTTTGACTTTGATCTTACGACTTACGTTCAGAAGTCACCCACCACACGATCAATACAACCTCATTTACAGTACTTATACCTTTCACAATGAACCTAAATCACACATCACAAAAGCTTACAACAAAGCTTTGCAAATGGGCTTTATCTTGAAATTCAGAGTTCGTTAGCTAAATACGAATTAGGGGTTGAAAACCGATGGTCGGTGAAAGGCTGTCAACAGCGGTTTGATACGGGAGCATTTAACCAGAATGTTGGTGAAACCTGGCCGGCCGAAATTTAAACTTGCTAAACGATTCAGATATATTTAAAAAAAGTTTATTGCCAAGCAAATCCTAACTTTCCTACTAATAATGATAAATGCGAAAGTAACGCTTGTGTGTCTGTGACGCCTTCACGTCTAATCCGCTGAACAGATTTCGATAAAATTTGACAAGGAGGTAGATTTCATTTAGAGCAAGGTTTCATGGTTTCTTTTTGGTCGTCACATCAGGGGGCACGCTTTACAATCCGCCGCCACTATGGAATACGAGAATACCTTTGGAATGCGAGATTCATTGAATCCGCGAGGAACAACTAAGTGTTATAAAGAATCTCGACAATTTGCGAAAAAATACCTTGACGATAAGATGAAATTTACAAGCAGCGAATACTTTAAAGTCGATATAAATTCTCAATCACAGCAACACGTGGCTAGATGATAGCTTTATATATAGGTAGGTATAGGAAAATATGTCTGACGGAGGCTGACTGTCTATGACACCTACCTGCTCAAATCTACAACGGATTGGACTGAAATTTGGCACATATATAGTTATGACGTAGGCATCTACTTACATAGAAAGCGTTTTAGGAAATTCCCTCGGGATTGAGAAAATTATATGAACGCGTGTAACTCCGCGCGTTTAATAATAAATACCAAATCTATGTGCTGGGTTTTGTCGACTTTAGCAAAAAGTATTTATTTCTTGCAGACAGTATTATTGCTTTGTTTTCTTATTTGCCCTTCTTTGAATCCTCCTCGTTCCACAAATCCTCTAAAAAACTGTCCTTCACTAAGAATTTTCTTTACACAATTGGTATCTTTCAGCTTACCTACAATATGTTAGTAATAATATTCCGAGATTCATATTAGTCAGTAATATGCGGTTACCTTGACTACACCGCGCACATATTAATATTTCAGCATATTACACGTATGATACTCCTCAGTGTACATAGTACAGGAGACTACAGTATGCTCTCTCGGTAAAATCTGCGAAAAAAATGTAATAAACCTTTTTCTCATAATATGTAAGCAGAAAGTAGAGAACCGTCACTTATCACAATGATTGCATACTTCTTCCACGTTAATACAATCATCCTATCATACACAAGCGCTGGATTCTAGTACTGCACTCATGACCTTTTTGAAGGAATACTAAAGTGGGTAAAGCAAAGACAAATAATTGTGCCCAGAAAACATCCTAAACGTAGTCACGCCTGGATTCCCCAAAGGGTAAGGTAGATGTGTACTAATGTACAGCCACAGCAGACGAAGACGGTACTCATAACTATTATAAATATTAATTAGTTCCGTTCGGGAATCGAATATAACCCGTGACGCAGAAGCTGAATACTCAACTAGTACGTCATATGACGAGCCATGAATTTTACTGTAATTATTTTCAATTTTCAAGAATTATTATTAACTTCAGTGCCGTGTGAAAAACTGGACGTAAACTTTCAAGCTTACATCGCTGGCACTACTATTTGCTTATACACTGTGGCGCAAGCGTGTCATCTCAAAAACGTCCCGCGAACACCGCGGGCTTCAAGCGAGGCTTAATGTGCGGTTTCCATGTGAGAACAAGGTGGTAAACTGAAATGTGGCTTACACTTGGAGACGAAAATGTTGGGTAACTTGATTATAATTAGGACCTTTTTGTTTCATTTTCATTTATTTATTATTTACGCAAAAACGACGGGGTGTTATAAGTTTGACGTGTCTGTCTGTGCATCGTAGTTCCTGAGCGCGTCAACTGATTTTGATTTTGTTTTTATTGATAGGTGAATTAGTAGGGAGTTTTTTTAGCTATTGTATGAAATTCGGTCCAAGATGGCCGCCGCCACAAAATTGCGGATTAGATCTATTTATTCACAACTTCCTTAATGTGGGATCATAAATATTATGAAAGGGCTTGGACTAATAAAATATAACTAACTATACACTATGATAAATTCCAAATCCAAAATGGCCGACACCACATTTTTTTATTTTGTGTCAGGCATTTTTAAACTTTTTAATGTATGTTTTTTGTGACATTATGTACCTACCTAATATTTCTGTAAAATATACCTACACACATCGATATAATGCCTATATCCTAGAAAGACTTCGCAGAAATCCTTGGAGAACTAAGAAATTCATGGGAAAACACTGTTTGACCTGAAAATGGAACTCTTTAGTGTTGCAGTGTTGCACTTACGAGCACTAAGTAGGCTATTTCCGAATGCACCGGCGAAGGATTCGAGTAGGTACACTATAGTCCGCGCGGAACTAGTTGGCCGCGCCTTAGCTATGTGAGCGCATGGACGGCGGGGTGGGGTCACCTGGGCGCGGTGGGACGGAGGGCCGGGGGCGCTTGCTTGTGTTCTCAGTAACCCGCCGCCTCACCCCCGTCCCTACCTAAGGTGTGGCCAATTTGTTCCGCGCAGACTATCGTACAATCTAATTCTAACCCTTCGGGCAGCTATGGTATGTTATGACGACGTCTGTCGTCTAGTGGTTCGAGTACCAGACTGCTGATCACGAGATCGTGGGTTCGAGTCCCACAGGACACAAATATTTATGTGATGATTATAAGTGTTTGTCTGGGTGTTTCTTATGTATTAGAAGTATGTATTTACAAAAATAAAGTATCTGAGTGTTATATCCATTGTATAGTGCCCACTGCCCATAATACAAGCTCTGCTTAGTTTGGGACTAGATGGTACTGTGTAAAAATGTCCAAAATATATTAAAAAAAATATTCTCAATCTTAGCGATCTATTCCGTTGTAGCGACATCTATCGCGCTACATAAGAACTTCTACAAAGCTAAAATCCTGAATCGCGCAAGTGAAGTTTACCGTGCAACTTGCATAAATACAACCGGCCGACATCAACTGTCGGGCAGTGGCCCGCCAGGCATAACACCCGCCTGGTCGGAGGATCCTCCCTTTGGTGCGAGGGCCAACACACCTCATCCTTCCACACCGTGAAAGAGTAACAAATACCTAGATAAATAGAACGTACTTTCGCATTTATAATATTAGCATGCAAGTATGGATTAGGCTAAAACCGGTCGTTGCGGAAGTCTGGGGAAGGCCTTAGTTCAGCAGAGGACCTCTTTTCTCGAATATTTAATGGATTAATCTCGAAGCTCGCGTAATAAAACCAAACCTTAACAAGTGTTTACCGCAAAACGCCAATAAACAAGGAACACGCTTCTTTTAACACGTCGCATCGTATTCATCGTCACAACGTTATAACTATGTATGTGTGCGTGCCATTCTGATAACACACACAGGTGCAAGTGTTCGTGAATAACTGCTGACGACACATATGACGTCATTTCAGCATACGCATGAGAAAAATAAAGGCATTCTAAAGTCTCCGCTGCTGGAATTCGGGGATAGTACCAACGCATTGCCAAATAATGTCGCTAAGCAATAACGTGTTAATTTTGATGAAATACAGTACAGACATAGATAGACCCCAAATTAGGACATAAGCTACCTATTGTCGAAAAAAAAGGCTGGAAGGGAGGGGTTATGAAAGTTTGTATAGGATTCCTTTGTTATCTAAACTTCTAAACTTATACAAGTAGGTATTTACAGGCTTTGCCCGTGACGTCGTTACCGTAGAAGTTGAATTGTTTCTTCCGTTTGTGCAACATGAAAGAATTTTTCAAATCGGACTAGTGGTTCCTGAGGTTAGAGTTTTATAATATTATAAGTTTAAGTATACCTAAGTATTGATTACAAGAGGAAAGGTTTGATTTTGTGTTTATTTATTTGTTGCGAATTAACTCAAAATCTACTCGACCGATTTTCAAAATTATTTCACCTTTTGATAGCTTCATTTTTACCGAGTAGGTACGTTAAGCAATATTTTGCGTACCCTTGCGAAGCCGGGTCCAGGTCGCTAGTTGAAGATAAAACAATGATATTTTGTATTTAAGGACTTCGTTTATCATCATTCATCATTACTAATATTATAAATGCGAAAGTAACTCTGTCTGTCTATCTGTCTGTCTGTCTGTCGCGCTTTCACACCAAAACTACTGAACCGATTCAAATGAAATTTGGTACACAGATAGTCTAGAGCCTGAGAAAGGACATAGACTACTTTTTAATGCGAAAAAAGCGCTGTAAGGGGTTGAAATAGAGATGATCGTTATAGGAAATACCCCGACCACGCTGGCGGAAAGCCAGTAATAATAAATAAACAATAACTAAAGTAAGTTCAATTCCTATCATAAATAAATTACAATTTCTTTGTTTCTATTACCTATAGATTTAGTGCACTTTTTTTATATCACTAAGGTGGCAAACAAGCATACGGCCCGCCTGATGGTAAGCGGTTACCATAGCCTATGGACGCTTGCAACACCAGGGGTATCACTCGCGCGTTGCCGACCCGAAAAACCTCTTAGAGGTTTTTGGAGGATTCACTGCGCCGACAGTTTGAGGGAATATTCCTCTTACTGCCAGCGCAGCGCATCCTTAGGATAGACCTACTACCTAGATTTGTTTCTGCATCACCCTAAGGTCGACTGGCAGAAAATGCCTAGTGGCATTAAGTCCGCCTTTGTACATCAATATTGTAATGTGCATAAAGTATTAAAATAAAATAAATCCTACTAATATTATAAATGTGAAAGTTTGTGAGGATGGATGGATGGATGTTTGTTACTCTTTCACGCAAAAACTACTGAACGGATCTGGATAAAATTTGGCACAGAGATAGATTATAGTTTGAAATAGCACATAGTCTACTTTTTATCCCGGTTAAATGTATGGTTCCCGCGGGATAGCGAGCGAAGCCGCTGGCGAAAAGCTAGTAAATAAATAAATATAAGATGCATCAACGCATTTATGCATTAAGTATGAGTTGTAGCACTATCATGGAGGCATGCATTTCTCAGTTAAAAGTGTAAGTCGTTATCAGTGCCGGGCATGTCTGGCTTTCAGTGTGGCACACGCTGCGCGGTGAATATTTAATGACTGCTGTAGCGTTTGCCTTAAGTTAAGAGCAAGCAATGTAAGGTCAACTTAAAAAACCCCCGAAACAAAATGAAAAAAAAAACGCTGTTTGACGACCGCCATCTTGGACCGATTTTCATCAAACAACTAAGAACACTCCAAGTGTAACCCATTTCTGGGTGTTACCGATATTCGAAGGAAAGACTGGTTGTCAGGCTTTTTGGGCTTCTGACTACCACTAACGATTGTCATAGGTGTTGGAGACACCTAATGTTGAAAATCTATCATAGAAATTAGACAGTCGCCGCTCGCCATACCTACCGGGCGGGTCGAACGAGCGCCGTCGTTTTTTTTTTATGCCACTAAGGTGGCAAACAAGAGCCTTAGAGGTTTATGAATTTAATTTTAATTTTAACCTTAATTTTTTTTTGCGTCGTGGGTTTAAAACAAGAAATACGGTTCTCACTATCCGAGAACTAAGTCATCCTACGAAAATAAACTACGTGAAAGAACATTAATCGCTAGAATATGCTCACATTTACAGTTTCCGTTTTTAAAAAACTATTGTAAACATTATTAACCTTATGAAGACCTCTTGGGATACGAATATTATCACTGTATCTTGTATTTTGGACCACATACTGTTAGGTATAACAGCACAGTGCAGTAATTCAGTTAGTTATGCTTTGCCAGCGAACACAAGAATAAATAGGCTGTGTTTTTGTGTGAAAACAGTGCTAAAATACCGCGTTGTAACAAATTAGGTTTGCCACGCGTAATAATGTTGTTTGTGACACTTTTAATAAATATATTTAGACGCACAACCCTGGAATATAATCTACCAGATTTCCGCCAACGGTTTCTTATAAATTATTCCTTTAATAACTATGTATTTCTATTAAATTTAACTAATGATTCTTACATACCTAGTAAAGTCCACAATTATACAGCTTGAAAGTTGCAACATATTCGTGTATAACGAATATGTTGCAACTCTGGTCCCCAGGATACCTACAGACAAATGTCTAGTTTGGGGGTCGCCATCCAAGTAATGTAAGCTTTAAGTTAAGATACCCAATGTTACGAAGGAATTAATACAATCTTATCTTACCTTATTCTATGTTGACCACGTTATTGTCTATACTCATATAAAACGTATCTATCCACGGGAACCATACATTTTACCGGAATAAAAAGCTTAAGTGCTATTCCAGACTACAATCTATCTCTGTGCCCTGCTTTGTCACTACGAATTAGGCAGTAATCAAATCACAGAATATTTATTAAACTTTCTAATACAATGCCTTTGCGACACATCCGAAAACCCACACGAATATAAAAGGGTCACCATCTAATAATGCAATAAAACAAAACGTAAGTTTGTTTGTGAATGTGGCACCCCGACGGATTTGAATATTGACACGAAGTCGGAACAGGGCTGATTTAAGTATTCACACGGCGCTCGGACCCTCCGGTCTACCCTTTGAGAACATCTCACACCGTTGCGTATCCTTCATAATGATATTAAAAAATTACAACTTATTATGAAATTACTAATATATTTATTTTAATGAAGGAAAAAATTAACTAAACCGACGAGCATGCATGAGGAGGTTAATGAACCTAGACGAAGCAAAAGTGATGAGCCAGGATCGTAGCAAATGTATAGTCTCAGTTCTCGCCAAACTTATTGTTCGGGCTGAAGTTGGCACGAGCTAACTTTAACCCAGCCCTAAAAATCGGAGAAAGAAAAATATTGGGTTGTAATAAAAAATAAGAAATTTCAAGTCATAGGCTATCGTTTTAAATCATTTAAATCCAATATTTTTCTTTCTTCGATTTTTGCGGACGGGCTAAAGTTAACTCGTGCCAACTTCAACCCGGACAATAAGTTTGGCGAAGACTGTATGTATGTATGTCAAAAATCAACTCGCGGGCAGAACTCAAACCTGTATCTTCTGGTTAAATACACCAGACGCTATGACGCGGGTCCTACTTGCCAAGTCGAAATCTTCCTTCACATTCTAAATTAACGTTTCAATGTGACGTTAGTGACATCTATTGGAAAGCAAATACTTCACAACCGACACGACTTACTTTACAGTTAGTTCGATGTCGTATGATACCACCTTACCTATCTATACAAATATTATAAAGAGGAAAGATTTGATTGTTTATTTGTTTGCTCCGAAACTACTGGACCTATTTAAAAAAATCTTTCATTGTTAGATAGCCCATTTATCGAAGAAGGCTATATACCATCACGCTACGACTAATAGGAGCGACAGCAGTGAAAAACGGGGAAAAAAGACCACGCGGGCGAAGCCGCTGTCGGAAAGCTAGTACATCTTATAAATCAGATGCGCCGGTATTGCTCACGTGAGTTTTTTGAAGGAACTCTCCAATAAGATCGCCTTCTGTACTTCTAGGACGACCTCTAGGCTCGCTCCCATTACTTGGGACCTAAACACACTGAGGGACTGTGTGTACAATGTGTACATATTTATGCCTCTACATAACCCTTAGGGAAATACAGCATTTATAAACGTTACGGAAATTAATGAATTCTAATCCCCATGAACATAGTATGAAGATCCCAGTATCTATCTTTAAAAGAAGGTCATCAAAAGCCCATACAACTCAGTCCAAATTTGTACGGGAGGTACATCACAGTTGTCAAGTTGATAGTTTTTACCATGAAATCACTATGAAACTGGTATTAACCTCTCACGCGCTTAGAATGCAACCTATGCGAAAATGTGCAGTATGCAGGTGCATAATTATATGACTATTATTGCCATCCTTTTAGTTTCCCTACAATTTTTGCAAATTAGAGCAGGAAAAATATAGTTTTACGAATTTCCATGATAAAAAATATCGCCAATTTTTTTGCACACATGGTGTGCAAACTACATTTACTGGGTTATCTGCCGTTTGACAATTTCCGTGTGTGCGTTTGACATTCCAAAACTGACACTGACAGTTTTAACTATGAAGTCATTACGAAACAGATATTAGTGTGCCAAAATGGCGAGATATTTCTAAAATTAAAAGTTTTTTTTCTTAGTCATCATTAAAACAAAGTACGACTAGAGTTTTAACCAGCGTAATACACGGTATTTTCCAATAAGTGTACCTTCGGTACATCATTTGGGCCGATTTCAATGACCTTCTTTACACTTTACAATTTGACTGTTTCCATAGCTACTACAAATTGCGAAATTTTAGCGAAGGAAATACTCGGATTGTACTTGTAATAAATGAAATTAATTTCATTGTTTGTTTAACTGTTATAAGGCTTTATAATATTCATTGTGAACTGTATTTGACTTGCTGAATACTGTTTAGATAGATTAGAAACAAAATTGTGAAATATTTACCAAGCCTGGGTGGGTTTTGCAGATTTATTCATGAATATTATTTGCTTTAAACATTATTATTGTAGGCAAGTTGTTAACATATTATTATAATAGTATCTATGTCCCATAGTCCTTTTTTAACCCCCGACGCAAAAACGACGGGTGTTATAAGTTTGACGTGTCTGTGTGTGTGTGTGTATCTGTCTGTAGCACCGTAGCTCCCGAACGGATGAATTGATTTTGATTTTGTTTTTTTTATTTGAAAGGTGAATTAGTCGGAAGTGTTCTTAGCTATTTTTGATGAAAATCAGTCCAAGATGGCCGTCACCACAAAATGGCGGATTAGGTACATATTTTTTCACAACTCCCTCAATATGGGTACCAAATGAAAGGGCTTGACTAGGAGAATACATAATAAATTATAATAAATTTCAAATCCAAGATGGCCGCCACCACAAAATGGCAAATTACATTTCGTGTCAGAGGTATTCTAAATTTTTAATTGAGCTTATTCAAATTCAAATTCAAAATATTTTATTTCAATTAGACCATATTAATAGGCACTTTTGAATTGTCAAACTAGTTGCACGGTTCCAAAATGTGGGACTTATGGAGAAGAGCCGGCAAGAAACTCCAGAGTTACTCTTTTAAAAAAAATATAGGCGAGTAACAATAAAATTTTGTGATGAATACTGTGAGTATAATGCAGTATGATGTGTATGACTAAAAAAAATGGAAAAAAAAACAAACAAAAGAACATAGCCATTGCAGTAAGAGCTGACCAGTCCCGACAGACAGCACCCGTTCACGAGCATGACGTGTGTATCGGCGCCGTTTGACTCAACCATGTTGTAGAGAATAAAAAGACCCGACACACAACGCCACTATCAGCAGGACATTTAAGTGAGCATGACAAGCTCTACCTCGTGCTGGTTATAATTATATTATACATTAATAGAATAACTAAAGCAACATCAAAAGCTGCAGAATACTCATAGGTTAGGTTGTTTTGGTCACTGCTGAACAAAGGCCTCTCCCATCGACTTCCACAGTCCACAGGGACCGGACGTATGCTGCCTGCTTCCAACGACTCCCATATTTTTTCGCAACAATTATATCAAATGAAAGGTTATTATAGTGTTATACTAGTAGAATACTATAACACTGTAATAAGCTAGGGACCCATGCGCAGCTTTGCCTGTGTATTCAAAATTCAAAATTCAAAATATTTTTATTTCAATTAGACCATAATATAAATAGGTACTTTTGAAACGTTAAACACGTTGCACGGTTCCAAAAAAAGTGGGTCTTATGGAGAAGAGCCGGCAAGAAACACCATAGATACTCTTTTAAAAAAATATGTGTGGTAACAGTAACAATTGTTGTGAATAGTAATGAGGATGATGCAGCTTGATGTGTTGTTGTGTGTTGAGAGAATAAAGAGTAGGTAAATATTAGAAGTTCCGGTGGATTTAAAAAAAACAACACATACTTTGTCGTGACAATGATGAACACAGGAAAAGAAGTATTATTCAATTACGTGCTGTTGTTCGGTAGTTATACGCGTACAAACATTTCGGTGAATCATTTTTATTTATATATATGTAATTATGTATAGATTTCAAATCCAAGATGGCTGCCACAAAATAGTTAAAAATAAATAAATTAATGTTTTTACAGAGTAGTGTACAAATTGAATGAAGCAGGACACTACGGTGTGACAACAAGCCGTTTACTTTAAATCTACACCTTCAAAACTAAGTTTTCGTTAAATTTTATACCTTATATAATAATGCAATAGGAGTGTCAATTTGGCGAATTCTATTCGCAACCCTTACCTGAAATTCTGAGCAGATTGTTATGTATTAGTTATCGAGTTTCGCGACTTACCTTTCAACATTTTGGTGACTTTTCCTATTGTCAATAAGGTGTAGTTTTACCATCACGTCTATATTCCCCGAAGGGGTAGGCAGAGGCGTACTAATGTAAACCCAGATTTCACCGATATCTATAGGTCCCATGTAATAGGGGGCGAGCATATTGCCATCAACCGGGCACAAATCTAGACACGAAGCTGCTACTGGGAATTTCACCCAACAACACTTTGCTCGACCCGGGGATCGAACCCAGGACCTCTAGCGTAGCAGTCGCGCTTGAGACCTCTACACTAACGAGGCAGAGGAAGGTGTAGTTTTGCCTTTTTACTAAAGACATACCATCACGATTCACACCTGTATTCCCCGAGGAAAAAACTACCCTCTTTTTTTGAAATTGAAAATATAGGGTATGTACTTACTTATAATGCGTATGAACAATAATGCGTAGCCCTGCGTTGGGCCTTTCTTTGATAGTTGATGAGAAATGGTATTGAGTTAAAAACATAATTTTTTTAGCAGAAATAACTAATACGATAAAGAATAACATCAAGTTATAAAAAAGGAAAACATCGTGAGGCATGCCTGAGAGATTTTCTCTAATCCCTCTCATACTTAGAGGAGACCCGTGCCCAGCAGTGGGACAGTGTATGGGTTGATTATTATTATAATATATATACTAAATTGCTAATACCCGTATCTGCAACCCATTGTTTCACTAAAAGGAACATTGAAGTTTAACGTCTCGCTTAAGTAAACAGTTTTCAAATTATCTCAGTTCAGAATCGCACTTGACCATTTTGGCTCGACGCTCCAAGACGTTTTGTTGGCAGATACAATCTTGAAACAGGGCACTTTGAACAGTCGTTGTACAAACAAAACTTCAGGAAACTGAAAAGTCAATCTTGGACCATCAAAGTTATACTTCAGGATAAATCACGGAGGAAAAAGGAAGTAGAATTAAATTGAGTTTCTTTTTGTATTGTAATGAAATTAAAAAAAATAAGTGTATGGCTACCTGGCAGAAAGTTTCTTGAGTCAAAATCGCGTACCAGAAAGCGCAGTGTGGGACGGCCTCCAACGAGATGGACCGACGACATGCGGGGCTAACATGCACGCCGCGAGAACATTTTCTCTCGTTTTCGCACGAGAAAGAGCAAGACAAAAATGTAGACAAAATTTGCGCGCATGTGGATGTGGATGCAGGTGGCATACGACCGGTCCCGGTGGAAGTCTTCTGAAGTGGATCTCTTTGCCTAATATGATGACGATGATGATGGCTACCTGATGGTAAGCGAGCCGCAGCCTATAGACGTCAGCAATACCAGTAGTATCACGAGCGCGATGTCATCTTGACATCTCTGTCAAGTAACGTCACTGGCTACATTGCTCTTACAAAGCGGAACAATTGCTACGCCAAAAGAGGTCCACTGTTAAGCAAATGCCTCCCTCATAAACTTCCACAAATACCGGTTATATGCCACCTGTATCGTACGACTCCCAGCTATCTTTAACAGGTCATTTATTCATCATGTTGAAGACCGTCCTACGTTACGCTTTTAGTGGTCTCCAGTCGAGAACCTTTCTACCCCAGCGGCGCCCGTTCTATGAGCTATGTGACCCGCTCGCTGCCACTTAAGCTTGTTAATCCTTTGAGCAATGTTGTGTTTTTTTTATACCACTAAGGTGGCAAACAAGCATTCGGCCCGCTGGATGGTAAGCGGTTACCGTAGCCTATGGACGCTTGCAACCCTAGGGTTATGAGCGCGTTGCCGACCCTAAAAACTTCTTAAAGGTTTATGGAGGATTCACTGCGCCGCCCGACAGTTTAAGGGAATATTCCTCTTGCTGCCAGCGCAGCGCATTCTTAGAAGGAGCTCTGGCAGCCTTATTCACAGCAGAAACACAACACAATAAAGTGTGTTATGTAGCTGCAGTTTTCTGTAAGGTGGAGATACTTCCCCAGATGGGCTGCTCCAGATTTGAGCCATAAATGGCTGTGCCCTATCTCTCTTAAAACTGTCCTTTTACGGGTCTCCTCATTGCTGGTTCAGTCGTGTAGAAAAATATCAAACATAGCATTGCTTATCGGCAGAATAATAGGCAATGCAGTGTTACCATCCCAAACCAACTCTCGAAGTTCGTACCACTCACTAACCTGATTTTATAAATGGCCTCGGTACCGCAGTTTTGATTTTCTATATTGAAAAGGCATTTCAAGTAAGCGGAGTGCTCTTTTGTTGATAAACAAATGAATGAAGAGCAAATACAGAATTGGTTTTGGCAAGAATTAATTATCTTTCATTGGATTATGGCGGTGTAAATGAAATGCTTTCATAATAAGGTTAGACCAAAAAGGTTTGTTATTGTTTTGACTTGGGAATTGAGTGCTTACATTTTGTTTTATTCTGTGCGTATTTCTTGTCTATAAATTATAAGACGATGTGAATCTCGGTCGGAAGATCTTTTTAATAATGCAAACCTTAATGTAAAAAAACTGTACCTACTAACTAAAAATCTAAAAACAAGCTTATGTAAGTAATATCGGAAATGACTTACTTCCTTGAATGTTGGAAAATGTATTGCAGGCGGGACTAGCAAAGAAAAAAGAGTTCTTGCTTTTATATTCTTCTCCTCATATTCATCCCATTTCAAAGAAAGAACACTTTATTTATTTTCTTTCTACAAATCTTTTGTCTTTATAAATATCAATGTAGATTTATTCTGATTTTCCACTAACCAGCCTTAAAATCCTGTAATGAATAGAAGTTCGTAGTACAAAACTTCATCATCTAGGTATAACCTAAATTAAAAATTTACAAAACCCCCGACAAGAAATATAATTTTCCATTTTGTGGTGGCGGCCATCTTGGATTTGAAATTTATGATTGTGTATAGTATTCTCCTATTTAAGCCCTTTCATTTGATACCCATATTGAGGGAGTTGTGAAAAAATATGTAATTTGCTATGCGGCATCTTGGACCGATATTCATGAAACATAGCTAAGAACACTTCAGAATAATTCACCTTTCAAATAAAAAAAAAAAATCAAAATCGGTTCATCCATTCGGGAGCTACGATGCCACAGACAGGCACACACACACATACACACACAGACACTACAAACTAATATATTATATAACACCCCGTCGTTTTTGCGTCGGGGGTTAAAAACTGAAAATGTTAACAGAGTCAAACGTATCCTAATGTTTCGTCAAACCGGAGGGTAATTATAATTAAATTTGCCAGTCCGTCGGTAGTATGCAAATTCGAACTGACGGTTTGATTGTAGCTAACTTGATACATATTTTTGCTTAATCAACTCTCGTCTTTGAAACACTTGAACTTGGGTATTTTATGCTGTAACATTTGCCCGCGATTTCGTTCCCATAGAAGTAGACTTATTTGCACCGTTTTTGCAACATTTTTAATTTATACTCAGCTCGTATTGCAGCATGATCATAATATATATAGCCTAAAGCCTCCCTCTTTTTACCCGACTGCCGAAGGAGGAGGGTTATGTGTTTGACGCGTATGTATGTATGTATGTATGTATGTATGTATGTATGTATGTCCGTTCCTATGTCCGGTCGTAACTACTCAACGGCTCAACCGATTTAGATAAATGACACCTCACTAGATTCGTCTTGATGGCACGACTGTCACTGGGTACATGAAATATAAAAAAAAAACAATATGGCGGATTTTATACGCTTTAATGTACGAACTGATTTTGAAAATGATCTTAAGTTGTATCAATTTATATTTTAAATCATAATTTAGGATCTATCTAGTGATTCTATGATGATTTATAAACTAAAAAGAAGGAAATAAAATCAATTATTAAAAGAAACAAAAAACCCGACTGCGTAAAAACTACTAACAAAAAATCTAAAAACAAGCTCTGTGATGTTGGAAAATGTATTGCAGGCGGGACAAGCAAAGAAACAATTTTGTTTATGAACGAACAGCTGTCCCGCCTGTAATACATTTTCCAACATCACAGAGCTTGTTTTTAGATTTTTTGTTAGTAGTTTTTACGCAGTCGGGTTTTTTGTTTCTTTTAATTTAACAAGTTATCTAACACTGAAAGAATTTATAAATCGAACCAGTAGTTTCTAAGATTCTCGCATTCAACCAAACAAACAAACAAAAATATCTTGGGACATTTTTTTACACAGCGGTAATCGAACCCACGACCTCGTGATCAGTAGTCCAGTACTCGAACCACTAGACCATAGACGTCGTTCGTCGTTCTTTACTAAGCCTTTACATCTTGTCCTTTTCAATCAATTGTCCATATGAGTCTTTTCAGAGTGACAGGGGTTAGGCTATACTCTGCCATCCCTTCATGGACGTGGTGAATGTTCCTGATCCCATGGCAATGACGCATAGTGAAGGTGCTGGAAAGTGCGGTTTTTAGTCGGTATGATCAGACATAGACATGCCGCCTGCTCCTCAGTCCTCCTCCTGGTGGGGATCCGTAAGGATGTTCTGTACCCCATAAAGTGCATCTTTAATTTTTCTTTCTTTTTGTCGACCTCTGTGGTCTAGTGGTTCGAGTACCGGACTGCTGATCACGGGGTTCGATTCCCACAGGACACAAACATTTATTGTGATGAACTTAAGTGTTTGTGTTTGTCTGGGTGTTTCTTATGTATTATAAGTATGTATTTACAAAAAAATAAGTATATAAGTATTATATCCATTGTCTAGTACCCATAGTATAAGCTCTGCTTAGTTTGGGACTAGATGGTGCTGTGTAAAAATGTCCCAGGATATATATTTATTTATTTATTTTGTCCTTTTGCTCGGCTTCTAAGACTCGTAGCGTGATGTTGAATAACCTTCCTCAAGAAATGGACTATCGAATGCATAAAGATATTTTTCAAATCACATGTGTAGTTCAAAAGATTAGCGCCTTCAAACAAACAAACTCTACAGCTTTATTGACTTTCCGCCAGCTGCTTCGCCCGCGTGTTCTGGGTATTTCTTATACCTATTATAATTATACCCGACTAGCGAAGGAGGGTTGTGTTACTCGGTAAAGATATAGCTTCCTAATGGTGTTTTTTCTTTTTTTTTCCTTCATTAAATATAACTTGTAATCTTAGCATGGAAAATGCTTAAAAAATACAAAAAGATAGTTAATAGGTAAGGCGGTATCATACGACATCGAACTAGCTGTAAAGTTAGTCGTGTCGGTTGTGAAGCATTCACAATAGATATCGCTACGTCACCTTTAAGGCGTAAATTAGAATGTGAGGGAAGATTTCGACTGGCGAGCAGGGCGAGCGGTGGCTTAGTGGTCAGAGCGTCTGGTGTACCGAACCAGAAGGCGCAGGTTCGAATCCTGCCCGCCCGCCGATTTTTTCCTTCATTAAAAATAACTTGTAATCTTAGCATGGAAAATGCTTAAAAATACAAAAAGATAGGTGAAAGAATTATTCAAATCGGTCCAGTAGAATTGGAGCCTATTTGGACAAACAAACGATCAAATCTTCCCTCTTAGATACTACGAGTATTACTACGCTAAAAGCAACGAAACTTGCAATCGCCCATCAAAACACAATACTTTACAGAAATAAACAGATACCTAAGCACAACAAACTCAACACATAAACTAACAGTGTGCTCGTGTAACAAGAATTTATAATTCCAATAACGATATTGCTTCCCGCCTGCAGCGAGCGAAGAACAATGCTTTACAAGAATTTTTTGTTACAAGAAAATAAAATATCCGCAACTAACAATACTTTTTTCTTCAGCCATCAAGGTACAAGGTGAAAATATAGGCATACTTATTATGTATTCGTAAAGCCACCTATTCACGAATCGACAATGTTTAAGTGTTTCAATATTTCAAGTAAACTTTTAGATGCATTTATGAAACGTTATGCTCGGTTCCAAAAAGTTGGTCCTATGAAGAAGAATCCGGCAAGAAACTCGATGGACACTCTGCCCTATATAGTCTTGTCCTGTTTGGTCTCCTGCAGGATCAAGCGATTTCGATAATCTTTTGTTCTTGGCTGGACCAGATGTTGTCACAACAATGTTTTTAGTTAAATTCAATTTTAAAAGTATTATAAGTTCTTGCAAAAAAGAATAATCTGGTGGGGATTGCTGCACTTCTTATCACCACATTGGTGTAAAGCTAAGTCAAAGGTCAGGTAACGGCATGACTTAGGTACTAATCGGAAGGAATAATAATTATATGATAAAAAGGGGACAAAGAATCAGTTGAAGATTAGCAATGAAAAAAAACTTAAAGCGTTTTAGAGAAAATTATACAGTTTTTAATCAATGTCGGTCAATAAAATACAGTACAAATAATTTACTTCTGTGCAGATAATTTAAATATTGGAATTGGACTGAATTATTCTTATGAATACATGCGAAACCAATATGTGGGTAAAAAGAGTTTCCTTACGACATTATGCAGTGTAAGTGACGTACGCAGTATTCGTACAATCGCAGGACATTGTCGCTCCGTGAACAAACAGCTTTATGCCACTTTTTATTGAAACTCCAAGCTACAATAATGGCGAGATATTTCTTTTTCACAATCAGTGTATTCTGCTAAGTTTTTTTGTTTCGATTTCTCGAGAGTGCCGGAAAGATTATTGTCTTATCTCAAAGAATATTCAGGTACTTTTACAGCAATATTTTGAAGTTCATCTCGGGTGGTACCACTTTTTTGCTAAATATTTTGCCATTAAGCAAGCTAGGGTTAAGCTTCATCCACACAGTTCTGTTTCCTATTATTAGGATGACTGAGTTTGCGGATACGGAGAACATTTTCATTTTTAATAATCTTGTCTTTGAGGTAACTAGGACATTAACCTACAGTGTCCACACCTTCTGTTATTGCAATATTGTACCAGTGAAAAATTGTCTCTTATTTTAAAAGAGTGTCCATGAAGGTTCTTGTCGGTTTAATCTCCATAGAATCAACTTATTGGAATCGAGCATCTAGAATCATTTGACGTTTCACAAATGTTTGTAAAAGCTTATTGGAAATAAAAACATTTGAACTTTGAAATAGGAAGCACTGCCAACTCGGCCTCGAGTTCTAATGCAAGGCACGCACCTCGGATTTTTCGTAATCATCTCGTGTATTACTTAATTATCACTCGCTTACAACGGCGAAGGAAAACATCGTGAGGAAGCCTGCATGCCTGACAGATTTTCTCAACAGCGTGTGAAGTCTGCTAACTCGCACTAGGCCGGCGTGGTGAACTATAGCCTAACTGTTGAAATAAAAATACATTTTACGGATTTTATCGCGTTACGTTGATATTATTTTAATCCCGACGTTTCGGACCCTTTACAAAAGTAGTTTTATTTCAATGTCTAGTATTCGCTTAAGTGTCAGAAATCAGTATATAGCCTAACTGAATAAACCGATTTTGATTTGATTTTTTTTTTGTTTGAAAGGGGAATTAGTCGAGAGTGTTCATAGGTATGTTTGATGAAAATCAGTCCAAGCGGCGGGTTACATATTTTTTCACAACTCCCTCAATAAGCATCAAATGAAAGGGCTTGACTAGTAGAATACTATACAATAAGATAATTTATTTCAAATCCAAGATGGCCGCCACTACAAAATGGTGAATTTAATTTTTTTATTTGGTGTCGACAGTTTTTTCAATTTTTAAGTTAGTCTCTTTCACTATGAAACGGTTTTCCAAAATTAAACTCTTGATGTTATAAATTGCGGTTTAAAAATTCACTATGTTGACTACAACTAGTATTACAAAGTGGATTTCAAGCTGGAGCTTTTGTAGCATTTGTAGCTTAAGAACTTCAAGTAGATTAGATTTTCTGTGCACAGTTTTATCATGTAATAGTAGAATGCAGTTACTGGACCATTTGATACAATCTTGTAGCCGTCTTTACAAACAACGCTTGCCAAGAAATTTTTACAAGATGTTTTAAAAAATATGACTATTAGATGTATTATGTACCTGTATTATGATACCTGAATTCCCCTAAGGAACAAGAAACAGTTCCTATGAAGATTAATAATTAAAAAAAAATTAACTCAACCCAGGAATCGAACTTATGACATCACGCTTAACAAATGCGATGAGGACTATTAGTGAGGCAGATAATAGTTTATTATAATGTAGTAAGAGGAAACAAATTAACAAAACATAATAAAATAAGGAGCGAGCCTATTGCCGTCAACCGGGTATAAGTCCAGACTCCGAGCTACGGGGAATTGGACAAAAAACCTAACAAACTGCCCGGGAATTGAACTCAGGACCTCTAGCGTAGCAGTCGTGCTTGGGACCACTAAGCCAACGGAGCAGCAGTCTAGGAAAATTATATATCTTTGGAAATTAGAAAACAGCAATGTTAAGCGATGTGGTTCTACCAACTTAGACAAACTTAGAAGAGTTCTACCAACTCAAAACATTAGTGGAAAGTCCAACCAATATCAGACATTAAACTATAGAACACTAACTTTCTGCCAGCGGCTTCGCCCGCGTGGTCTTATGAATTTTTCCCCCGATTTCGCAACATTTTTAATTGACACTCCGCTCCTATTAGTTGTAGCGTGATGGTATATAGCCTTTAACCTTCCCCGATAAATGGGCTATCTAACACTGAAAGAATTTTTCAAATCGGTCCAGTAGTTTCTCAGATTAGCACGTTCAACCAATCAAACAAACTTCAGCTTTATAATATTAAACAAAAGAACATAGAGACGGTTGTTGCTCGAACTATACAATAGCAAGTGCACAAAACTTCTATTTTTAAACCCGAAAACACAAAGGCGGTGCATGATTGGCAAAACGAAATGTTAGCAGTGTACACGAGCTTAACATTCCGGGCCGCAAAGTTTTAATTTTAAAAACGGGAGCAAACGTCGTGCTAGGACAAAGGCGTACTGAGGCCGCGCGCCACTCAATGGGCTTGAGGTAAAGGAGGTAGCGATTTTGAACCTTATTTTATTATACTTAACAGCTGTGGGGCCAGACAAGTTGCATTTTGACATTCGAATCGACAAACAAAATGTATGTGAATGACATTAGTGACAGCCCGATTAGTCGAAAGCTTGTGTCATTCCCATACATTTTGTTTGTCGATTCGAATGTCAAAATGAAACTTGTCTAGCCCCCCAGGTGGACTTACTAATCTGCACCGCCAGAGGGCCTAGACAAGTTGCATTTTGACATTCGAATCGACAAACGAATAGAAACAAAATCAATGGAAATGACACAAGCTTTCGACAAATCGTGCTGTCACTAATGTCATTTCTATATATTTTCTTTCTACTCGTTTGTCTAATATTCAGAGACGACGTTAAGCGTAAAGGAACGCTTTCGTATGTCAAATTTGTATTACATTTGAAATAGGGAAGCGTAAGTTTACGCTTACTTTCGTCTCTGAATATAAGCCTAAGCCCTCTGTTCGCCGGTATGATTTATCCCATGTAATAGCAGGCAAGCCTATTGCCCTTAAAGGGCTACAAATCTGAATTTCGGGTTGCTTACCGCTTTAATTCCAAAGGGTAACATCTTAGCAAATTTTCAGCATTAAGTATAAATATGAGCAGACACGCTCCCTGATTGTAGGAAGTCATCACCACCCATAAACATTTGCAACACCAGAGTCGTTGCTGATGCATTACCAGCCCTTAAAAACCCCACTGCAAAGCAATCGAGAGAGATGCTTTCAAGCTAAAAGTTAGAATACAAACGAAGGTGCTTTACAACCGACTCTGGTGTAAGGATGGTCACCGGCCAGTCATGCCCCAAGAAATCCTACCTTCGAGCAAGTCTCATCTTTTCTCCCGTCTTAAAAAATATAATAAATATCTAGTCCATCTAGTCCCAAACTAAGCAGAGCTTGTACTATGGGTACTAGACAATGGATATAATACTTATATACTTTTTTTTGTAAATACATGCTTATAATACATAGGAAACACCCGGATAAACACAAACATTTATATTCATCACATAAATATTTGTGTCTTGTGGGAATCGAACCCACGACTTCGTGATCAGCAGTCCGGTACTCGAACCACTAGACCACAGACGTCGTCAAAGAATTGGCGTTTTGAATAGCAGTGAGGAACTGTATTCAAATAATAGAATACTTTGTCAATATCGCTTCAGTTATTACCTTGCACCAAAATAGAGCCTTATTATTTCGCGTCCCCATTCCCTGATGATGTCAGGTCTCATCCGCTATTGTGTCACGAGGTTTCAATACACTGTAGTTTTTTTTCTGTTCTGTTACATCGTGAAAGGATGCCCAGTTTCAAATCTCTTGCCCAAATGGTTCACTGGGTTTATGATTCGTGGGCAGCAAAAGGTCTTAAGCATACCATCATGCCTCTTTTCCCAAAAGGGTTATGGAGAAGTGTATTATGACTAAGTAATCTACACTCACAGTTTGCCAATATGGTAAAGTACCTATTTTATGGTCTAATTTTATTTATATGGACTGATTCATGCTTGACGTCTGTCAAGATAGATCAACTCATGGCTGCTGCGGCTCTCTCCTTAAAAGGCCGTTGCAGACATAGTCCTACATTGTGACACTCACATACAAAGTGGAATCATCAGAATACCATGAGTTCAGTACATGATTCTGGTCCCCCCTGCGTTGAAATTTGCCGTAATTTTTTTCATCATATTTTCAAAATTTTCCTCAGTTTGTTTTACTTGAACGTGTAAAAAACATTTTTTCTATATACCCAAATTAGATTTATAATTAAATGATCAATATTTCATTTATTTCGGATCGTGCGCGCGATTACATTCACCGCTGAGCGTTATAATCGCGTTTTTAGCAATACACTGCGCGCTCAAAAATGTCAATATCTGTAATAACCGATCATTTTCTACATGAATGACCTAGGTCATTTTATTTTTGATCTTGAGTGAAACCTTGTCACGACGTTTGTGCGTGATGTCCCTTCCACCTTTTATTTGATACTAAAAAAACTATGCCTGGACTTTAAAAGAGACCATGATTCTCTGGGTTTGTTTCGGCGTTTCTTGTCAGTGGTCGTCAGTTAGGAAATGCCGACGCCATCTAGCACAAAACCGCAAAACAATGACTTGTAAGTGTCTGAAAAGATGTATTTGCAGAAATAAATATCATTTCATTTCATTTCATTTCTAATTGGAATATAAATATTGGATTTAAATAGGTGAGCCTATTGCTATTAAACGATCACAAATAAGTAAAACTGGCATCAGCTATTCTGTATTATAATATCTTTGTTTGTCTCATAAAGAAAAACTATATCTATATTTCATCAGATCTTAAGTCAACTGTAAGAAAGTTCCTTGTTGGCAGCTCTCCAGCTCACAATCACGACTTAGTTTATGGTTTCAGACTTATCATTGAACATCTTTGTGCTTCTAGCAAAGATAATGTATATTGTTGTTCTAGTCGACCATTAGTGTTAGATAAGATAAGATAAGAAGTTTATTTGTATTAAATATGGGTACAGACAGTTCTTAAATAGGTCAAAATAGTTGCCACATATTATACCATACAATGCTGTGCAAAATTAAAAAGGTTATGTTCGCTACTAGCACCCCAATAGATAGACAAACTCCCTTTCAACAAATCTCACTCTAATGGATTTTAGTGTCATAGTACAGGATCCAGTGCCTCAAATATGAGTTCAATCCAATTGCTGTCTATAGGTTTTTTTACGCATCGAAACGCTGTAATCTCATAGCCGATTTTAGTTCCTTACGTACCCGCTAGAGGCGTTGGATCGTTTTCCATACAAATATTTTAACAGCGTCGCTAGCGAGTTTAGTGAGAAGATCTCATGGTCGAGGTACTGTTTAAGTTGTGCATGCATGTGTGTTTATTGCCCCGGTTTCACTCGCACCTAAAGAAAGCAGATTTTTTTAAAGTAAAATGAAGCCCGTCTTACCTGAAGATGCAATTTAATCTCCTTGCCAAATTTAATCGAAATCTGTGCAGCTGAATTCATGTAATATAATTGTAAGGTGACAGAGTTATTTTCGCATTTATAAATCACTGGTGGGAATGTATGGAATGTGTGAAATGTATGTATGTAAAAGCGATCCTGAAAATTTTGATTTTGACTTCAAACCCTACTTTCCGCTCTCAAACACATAAATGTACAAAATATTTTCGACCTGTCCCCATAATATTTTTTCAAACTTTCCGAATAGACCACCAAGTTTTCATGGAACCCATTATCCAAAGCCTCCAAATCGTTCGATGTTGAAGGCCAGAGCATTTCGAAGGTAAAACCACTCAAAAAGTGATACAACTGTGATTCTGTGCTCGTTTCTCCGACGTATTTTGCATAATTCCATATATTATTTAAGTGGAAACTTCTTGAGGAGAATTTGCATAATCCCGTGCGGTACGTTACGAATACTTATTTGAGAAGTTTCGCGTCGCTTGATTGGTCAATGGTTTTATGACGAAATCGTGGTTCTCTGGTGGAGAAGGCAAAGTTTGAAAGATACTTTGCGTTACTGTGTCGTTTCGTGTCGTCTGTGCTGCGAAGAATAAACTTTTGAATTCCTTCAATCATGACTGCTGTGATCTTTTCTTTACGGCGACTTACTTAGGTTTTAAAATACCTTGATGCTTTTTTTCGGTGATAGAACCCTGCTATTGAAGTTTGTCTGTCAGCATCAGATATATCCGGACAAACAAAATTTTCAAAATTATCTGAACGACTAAGAAAATTTAACTTTAATACCTCAATGACACAAGAAATGCTTAACGAACACTAGACAGTAGACGGCTAGTGTTATTCTAACACAAACTATATAACATTGATTATTTTAATGAAGGAAAAAATCGACTCGCGGGCATGATTCGAACCTGCGTCTTCTGGTTCAATACACCAGACGCTATGAACGCTAAGCCACCGCGAATCCTACACACCAAGTCGAAATCCAATGTCACCTTGAGACTTGAGACGGCAAAAGAGATTTTAAGAACTGATTTCTGAAGATTACAAGGAGCCAATGATGCTACTGATGTTGCTGGTGTCAATAGCTGCTTCACTAGAAAAATGCTTACCTTCTCTTAAAAATATGGATATCTATGGATAGGATAACTTTGTAAAAGCATACAAAAACAATTTATACGAGGGTAAATAAAAATTTAAAAGTCCCCTACACAAAATGAATAACCTAACCTAAATTAAAAATTTAGAAAACCCCCGACATGAAATGTTATTTGCCATTTTGTGGCGGCGGCCATCTTGGATTTGAAATTTATCATAGTGCATAGTATTCTCCTAGTTAAGCCCTTTCATTTGATACCCATATTGACGGAATTGTGAAAAAATATATAATTCGCTGTTTTGTGGCGGCGGCCACCTTGGACTTAATTTCATTAAACATAGCTAAAGACACTCCCGGCTAATTCACCTTTAAACATAAAAACCAAAATCAAAATCGGTTCATCCGTCCAGGAGCTACGATGCTACATACAGACACACACACACATACAGACACGCCAAACTTATACGCCGTCGTTTTAGCATCAGAGGTTAAAAACATGAGTAACTTAACTGAGCGGAAATAACATTCGACACTCCAATATATCTCAACTAGGACCAACAAATAAAAGTATCAAATCTCCCAAATTTTTAAAGCTCAATAAAAACCATACGCTGTCCCTTTCTCGCTTGACCTTACTGAGTACACTAGAAAGGGACGGAGGTAGCCTACTTTATTATGATAATCGGAAAATTCGGCGAGACTGTGCGAATGCGAGCCCCGGTATTCAGAGATCCCTGAATAAACGATGAGGCGCCTAGAAGGTACATATCTATGTAATTTATTGCCTGAAATGTGGTTCAAACTGATTTTGTGGATTTATTCTGTATGTTTGGGATTGGGAAAGATATGTGCCTGTATAAAGAACGAGTGGGTTTAAACGATTACCTATTTGTAATTTGTGGTTAAATACGCTTGACATAATTTATCGAAATACAGTCTATACAAAATAATTAAAATCAAAGTGTATGTTTGTAATTTCAAATTAACAACTTTTCGATAAATGTGTATGAACTGTGAAGTATAAGTATTACGGCAATTGCATCAAAGATTTTTTTTAAAATTTGGTCTTTCTGTTTGTTCCGGCTAATCTCTGAAACGGCTCGACTGATTTTGATGGGACTTTCACTCGCAGATAGCTAATATTATAAGGAGTAACTTAGGCTACTTTTAGTTAAGAAATGTTATTATTTTACATAGAATTGTAATAATTCTATTACCTACAGCGAAGCGAGGGCGGATCGCGAGTTAAAAAATATCACATGACCATCACGCCTGTGTTCCACGAAGGGTGTGCAGAGGTGTACTTATGTACACCCGCAGTTCTCCGATAATAATATGTTTTAGATTCCATGTAATAGGTGGCATTATGCAAACTTCGAGCTGCTACTGAGAATTAATTACAAAAAAAAAAAACAATAACACTGCTCAGCCTAGGAATTGAACACAGGACCTCAAGGGTAGCAGCCACGCTTACAACCACTACGTTAATAAGGTCTTTTATCAGAGGGAATTTAACATAATCTAACTTTCTTTATGATATCTTTAAGTAGTAATAATTCTAATAACGATTTGTATAATATTTTCTCCAGCTTAATTATTGTTGGTAAGCTTCCTTGAAACAGCGGTAAACATATTTTGAAGCAAAAACTGGTAGCTTAATTTCATTATTTCAAATAGGTAATGTATGCCCGCAAGGTACACAAGGCACCATTTCAAACTGCCAAGCTAAAATATACCTTAAATTCTACGTCACAAAAATTATTGCAACCGCACTGTAATGTTTGTTCTACTCAAATTTACGGTTAAATGAAAATAAACTGTAACATGCCTGAAATAAGGCGGTATTTCATAATTATGTGTGCTCATATTATAACAATGTTAATTGCTTTCAACGTAACAGATCGCTGCTGCAGAATATTCATATACTGAAGTACAGTCAGTACAAAAAAGATGTATTCAGTAAGCAAAATTCGAAAAATAAATCATTTATTTATCGTCAATATTCGTAAGCTTTTGTGCTGTCTCACATCAATATCAGAGGGAATATAAGAACTCTTATTTTTATTAATATCCTAGGAAATTTTCAAATCAAATCAAAATAGTTTAATTTTCATATAAACCATAAACAGGCACTTATGAAATGTCAAATTTATCTATATCTATACTAATATTATAAAGAGGAAAGATTTGTTTGTTTGTTTGTTTGTTTGTTTGTTTGTAATGAATAGGCTCCGAAACTACTGGACCGATTTCAAAAATTCTTTCACCTTTGGAAAGCTACATTATCCCCGAGTAACATAGGCTATATATCATCACGCTACGACTAATAGGAGCGGATTAGTAATGAAAAATGTAGCAAAAACGGGGAAAAAATTATAAGACCACGCGGGCGAAGCCGCTGGCGGGAAGCTAGTCATTTATAATAAATATAATTATAATTATATAATCTATGAAGAAGAACCGGCAAGAAACTCCATGGTTACTCTTTTAAATTTTAGTTTTTAACAATTATATCTGATACAATAATATATGAATACTTACAATATGAGAAAACAATCTAGAAATATTTGCGAAATATATTACAGATTATATTTTAAAAGATAAATTTAATAGGATACAGCTAGGCTTGAAATACATGTCTAGAGATATCTCCCATTTACAAAGCGTGAAGATAATACAAAAAATAGTTATATATAGCAACTGGCAATATTTTGTCACCAGGGTATAGTAATTACACATTACCATATAGTCTCAAACTAAGCATATAGCTTGTACTATGGGTACTAAACAATGTATCATGTAACCATTGAAATAAAATTACTTTTTACGGATTTTATCGCGTTATATTGATATTATTTTAATCCCGACGTTTCGGAACCTTTACAGCGTCCATGGTCACGGGTGACTAAGGTGGTAGGCGTCTTGACGTTTCAATTACTAACAGCAACCCTACATTTTTGTTAATAAGATTGTTGGCGATAAAATCCGTAAAAAGTAGTTTTATTTCAATGTCTAGTATTCGCGTAAGTGTCAGAAATCAGAATGTATCCATTGTAATAATTTAATTGTATAATACTTTATACTTTTTTGTGAATACATACATACTGCTGATCGCGTCCGGTACTCGACCACTACCACAATACGGTCAGATTATGCGGGCGTAGGTACCTCTCCATTCGTGGTTACCAACCTAATCTTAATCTTTTGTCCTCAGCGCGTCGGCTGTGATCTCCGAGTGGGGTCCACGCGTCGAGTGGACGAGTGCGGCGTTTGTGGGGGTGACGGGTCCTCCTGCTCAAGACCCCGGTACCACTGGTTGGCGACCCCAGGGTCACTGTGTTCGGCTACTTGCGGTGGAGGTAAGACTTCTTCTTTCTAGCCTTTTCCCAACCATATTGAGGTCTTCCAGTCTAATCAGATATGGCTGAATATCAGTATTTTACACGAAACGACCGCCACCAATCCTCCGCAACCTCCAAAGGATAGACTGGTTGTCAGACCTTTTTTTTACTTTTGAAGGTAAGTCTATGTATTTAAGTATTTATAAGGCACTCCGGCTTGTCCCGGCTTTGCACGGGTGGATATTTATAAAAAGTATAGCCTATGTTACTCAGAGATAATGTAGCATTCTAATGGTGAAAGAATTTTAGAAATCTGTCTATTAGTTTTTGAGTTTATTCGTAACAAGAATAAAAATCTTCCGTCTTTATAACATTATTGTAGACTAGCTTTCCGCCAGCGTCTTCACCCGCTATCCCACGGGAACCAAAAATTTTACTGGGATGAAAAGTACCCTTTGTGCTATTCCAGATTATAATCTATCTCTGTGCCAAATTCCATCCAGATCCATTCAGTAGTTTTTACGTGAAAGAGTACCAAACATCCATCCATCCAAACTGTCACATTTATAATATTAGAAGGATTATTTGTAGATTCGCTGTTCCCCTCGGCGTTATTCGCGTTTGTTAGTTATTATTAGTGTCCATTGATTTTAGCTCCCATTTCATATCAATACTATTTCCTCGAACTGGGAATCTAACCCATAACCCATACCCCCTCTTGCTTGGGACTCGCGCTTGTTACCACTAGACATTTATTAGAGACCAAATTGTACGTATAAATCGTCGACAATAGTTTAACAAGGCAATTAGGAGTGTCAATGACCCCTCAATGGCCCATTAACGCTGAAGCCGTTAGAGAATTGGAAATTAAATGAAAATTCTAACAATTCATGCGACCCTTACAAGTGGAGAATTCAAGAGAAATTATCTGGTAACATGTGATCATCAACCCTTTTACTGTAACACTGCTGGCACGACTCTCGTCCCAGAATGAGAAGGGTTAGGCTATATAGTCCACCACGCTGACGTGTCGACGAAAACACGGATGCGGCAAGCACGTGATATACATAAATGAGTAGTTCTACTAATAATATAAATGTGAAAGTTTGGATGAATGGATAGATGGATGTTTGTCACTCAATCAACCAAGAACGTCTGAACGGATCTGGGTATAATTTGGCACAGAGATAGATTATAGTCTGGAATAGCACATAGGCTACTTTTTATCCCGGTAAAATGTACAGTTTCCGTGAGAGAGATTTGTTTTAAGAAGATAAGTATAGATAATTATGTGGTCTTTATAAGAAATACCTAGACCACACGAACGAAGCCGCTGGTGGAAAGCTAGTAGGAAATAAAACCGCTATATCACATTAAACCACAAGCAAGTAGTAACAAATGACTCTCGCGCACAATTTTGGAGTGGTACTTATCTCAGATTCATCTTTCAAGGGTTCTTAATTAGAATCGGCCGTTGTGAATTTCGCTAGGGTAATGGGGCAAGTAAACGAGCGACTTTTAGTAGTCAATGCGATTAGTCGTGTCAATAATTATTTAAGCAGTGAAGCAGCAGTAGCCTAGGGGTATGACCACTGGACTGCCAAGTCAACAATTTAAAAGAGTAACCATGGAGTTTCTTGCCGGTTCTTCTCCATAGGAAACGACTAATTTGGAAACGTGCACCTAGTTTAATAATAATAAATAATAATAATAAATATCTTGGGACATTTTTACACAGCACCATCTAGTCCCAAACTAAGCAGAGCTTGTACTATGGGTACTAGACAATGGATATAATACTTATAAACTTTTTTTTTGTAAATATATACTTATGATATATAAGAAACACCCAGACAAACACAAACACCTAAGTTCATCACATAAATGTTTGTGTCTTGTGGGAATCGAACCCACGACGTCTCAACACTTCATAAGTGCCTATATAAGGTCTATGTGAAAATAAAACTATTTTGATTTTGTCTCGAGTTCAAATCCAAGGCACGCACCTCTGACTTTTCGAAATCAAGTGCGTAATTATCACTCGCTTTAACGGTGAAGGAAAACATCGTGACGAAACCTGCATGCCTGAGAGATTTTTTCGACGGCATGTGAAGTCCGCCAACCCGCCAACCCTCTCATACTGAGAGGAGACCCGTGCCCAGCAGTGGGACAGTATATGGGTTGATGATGCTAATTATTTTACTGCGGTTTTTCGCCGTGTAGAAATGTGTTAAAATACAATTCCTCACTATCACAGATCGGCATCTCGTAAGAGGCGAGAAAAGATCTGACTTCGTCGGTGGTAGGACTTTTTAAGGTTTGACTGACCGGCGATCACTCTGACGTCAAAGTCTATCAATGAAGCACCAGTGTGTGAGTTCTGACTTGCGCATGTAAGACAAGTTCCTTGTTGGTGACTTTGCAGTCGGTAATTTTTAAGGGTTGGCAACGCATCAACGTCTTTGGTGTTGCAAGTATCCATGGGCTGCAATGATAATTTATCTTCAGGTGGCTCGTCTGCCAATTCTACGACATAACCCATTATATTATCATTATATTATTATCTATACTAATATAATAAGGATCTTTAAGGCAACAGATAGAGCGGCAAGGAAGGAGGGAAGGGAGGCCTTTGCCCAGCAGTGGGACAAAGTGGGCTAGTAAAAAAAAAATAATAATAATAAAGCTGAAGAGTTGTTTGTATGTTTGGTTGAACGCGATAATCTCAAAAACTATTGGTCCGATTTGAAAAATTCTTTCAGTGTTAGATAGTCTGTTTAACGAGGAAGGCTATAGGCTATATATCATCACGCTATGGCTAATAGGAGCTGAGTATAAAAATGTTCAATTTCTACGGGAACGAAGTCGCGGGTAAAGGTATAGTAATAAGATATAACCAATAAAAAGTTAAATGGTCCTAAGCACGTTTGCACCGCCAAGGTTCCTGATTTCATTCTCGGGTCCAGCAAAGTGTGTGTGTATGGTTTTCTATAAAATTCGGGTTTATGGCAATAGCCTGGCTATCTATTTACATGGGAACTAAACATACCTTCAAATTATGGGTGCTCAAGTAAGGATCATCGTCGTCATCAGCCCGTATTTGTCCACTGCTGGACGTAGGCCTCCTATAATGAACGCCACAGAGCTCGATCTTCAGCTCTTTTCATCCGTTTGCTGCCAGCTTCTGCGGGCTCCTCCGGCGGGCGTCCTACACTACTTCTGTACGTCCTACTACAAGTAAGGATACAGGCAGATAATTACATATGTCTTGACAAAGATTGTGTAATACGTAAAATGTATCAAAACGCAGGTGTTGTTAGATGCCACATACCAAACTCGTTGGTAGTTAAAAAAATATTTGCGTATATAATATCACTATGTTTGCCAAAACAGATTGCCTGGAAATGTAGACAATTTGCAATTTGACATTCGAATCGAGAAATCATTATAGAAATGACACAAGCTTTCGACAAATCGGGCTGTCACTAATGTCATTTCCATAACTTTTTAGCCCTCCTGTATGCTTATATTTTGTTGACTGTACAAAGAACACCATTGCGTAACCCTTCGGTGGAAACGGGTAGGGCCGAAGCCAGAAGTCTTTAGGTTCCTTCCTTAGTGGGTTAGCCGCCTTCATGAACCACGTCTTCAAAGAGTAAGCATACGATAATGGGGACAACACAAAAGATCCCATTGGGTCAAAGTGTTGCTGGGTACACCAGCCCCCATAGCAAGATAAAGATGAAGGGGTCTTTCAAGTGTCACAATCGCCCGTCTACAACGCAACACTTAAGAAACTGTTGCTCGGAGACAAAAGGAATTCGCTGTCTGATTTATCGTAAGCTTCGACTAATGGCGGATTTCCAGATATAAATTACAGGCAGACCCGGCGGCCTACAATTAACAATGCTACCCTAATGTATCGGAGAGATTTTGATACAATATTCTGTGAGAGCTGGATTCTGTTCGCTTGTAATTGCTTGTTGGGGCGTTCGTTCTTCTATTCTGGGATTATTGAAAGATTTTACAAGGTTATAAATCTAAAAATAAAGCTTTTGGAAAATGGTTTTATATAGACGCCTGTATTTTCGGAAGGATTAGGCAGAGTTGTACATAATGTAAGTTCACAGTTTGTGGGTATATGTCCCATGCAGTAGAGGGAGAGCTTATTGCCGTTAACCAGCAAAAATATAAACACAAATATATAATTTCATGGTGTAAAAGAAAAACTCGATAACACTGCTTGACCAAGGAATCGAACGCAGGACATCTAGCGAAACATGCGCTTGGGACCGTGATTTTAAGAGAGGTAGGGCACAGCCATTTATGGTTCAAATCCGGAGCAGTACATCTGGGGAAGTACCTCCACCTTACAGAAAACTGCAGCCAAATAACACACTTAATTGTGTGTTGTGTTCCTGTAGTGAGTAAGGTCGCCAGAGCTCCTTCTAAGGATGCGCTGCGCTGGCAGTAAGAGGAATATTCCCTCAAACTGTCGGCGCAGTGAGTCCTCCATAAACTTCTAAGAGGTTTTTCGGGTCGGCAACGCGCGAGTGATACCCCTGGTGTTGCAAGCGTCCAAAGGCTATGGTAACCGCTTACCATCAGGCGGGCCGTATGCTTGTTTGCCACCTTAGTGGTATAAAAAAAAGAGATACAAACGAGGCAGTCAATTGTAAAAAAAATCGTGATTTATCATTGAACTAGCTAAGTGCGGTGTCAGAGAGTCACCTTTTACTTTTAATACAGATCAGCTGTATAACGCTTTAGTTGAGCTCGCATTGTGAAAAGCCTTTTTCACCTTTCCCACAAAACCCTGCGTCAAATTCAGTGTTAACCCTAAAACGCTACTATTTATTACAAAGAGACCACCTCGCTGCTATCTCACCAAGATTACCTCGTGCCCACTGACCCGAGTCGCTCTTCAGACCTTCAGACGTTTCAATTGTTAATTAGGTGTCAGTGTCGTAATGATTAATGGGGTCTGTCAGGCCCCTTTGTCGGTTAAAGGGTTGAGAAACGACGGTCAAGACTAAATGAATGGTTGTGACTTTTTGGAGGTTGCGCTCGAGATAATTTTCGGCGGTGCTTTGGTGCCGATAGGTGGAGTTCATTGGAGGGTTAATTTTAGTTCAAATTCAAAGGTTGTGTTCGCCTTTTCGCCACTTGCTACGTTTCTTGCATAATTCTTTTGCTTCGTCCACGTAAATGCGTAAATTGAACTCGAGACCTCGGGCGTAGCAGTCGGCTGCATACAAACAACTTTATTTTAATAAATTGTCAACAAAACCTTTAAAATCCTCCCCTGGGGAGGCTGCAAGTCGAACTTGTGTGGCCTTTTCTTGCCCTGTAAATGGGATCAGAAGCAATCACCATGACCATGACGAGCCCGTCATAGTTGGCTGTGGTCTGGTGCTACCACGAGACTTCTATCTGGGCGAGGAGCGAGGAGAACCTCTCTCTATACATAGGATGCGTGTAAATTTCCTCCGCCGCCTACAAGGACCATTATCTTCCGACCAGATCTTATCTTATCTTACTATGAGGGCTGGTATGGCCAGTAACACTGACCTAATGGGATCTTTTTTGTGCTCCCCTTACCGTATATTCCTTACTCTTTGAAGAAGTGTTACCTACCCTACTAGATAGGTATATTTTATATTACAAGCGTATATTTTCACTTAGATATTCAGCAAAGTCTCAAGACTAAATGGATGTATTTACATATTTATAAATTCAAAAGAAGTTTCTGGAAGCCTGCGATCTTAATCGTTCATTACCATAGACGTATTTTATAAGCGTAGACGCCTCGCCGAGATGAAGGTATAATAAAAATATAAAATCGCTGTTCTCTGCATCGATCGGCGAACTTTACACATACCATCAAGCCTGTAGATAAGTTACAATTTAACATTCGAATCGAATCGAATGTAAAATTGCAAAGAATATGTTAGCCCTTCAAATAATACTGATGGTCTGGTAGAAGAAACCTTAATTATTATTGAAGTCGCAAAAGTCTATAAAAACCAAAATTATCCAGAAATAGGTTTCATTGAAAGGTCACAAAGTACGCTGACGTCGACGTCGTACAAATAAAACGAACGATTTAGCGTTTTATTTTACTGGCAGCAATTTATTTTTATTTCGTTGGTTTCGATCTACGGAGAGTATAAAGTAATAATGTATTGTGCTTTATTATAACCACAGAATTTGTAGGAAATGTAAGAATCATTCAAACCGATAGTTTTTCGAGATATTCAGTGATAGCCTAGGAGTACGACCACTGGACTGCCGAGTCAAAGTTCTCGAATTCGAATCCAAAGCATGCACCTCTGACTTTTCGAAATGTGCGTAATTTATCCCTCACTTTAGCGGTGAAGGAAAACATTGTGAGGAAGCCTGGATGCTTGAGAAATTTTCTCGACAGCGTCTGCCAACCCGCATTAGGCCAACGCCAGCGTCGTCTCATACTGAGAGGAGACCCGTGCCTAGCAGTGGGACAGTTAATGGGTTGGTGATGACCTGCCTGCTTTACAGTCGTTATTATACAAGATGGAAGGGACATCGACGCACAAACGTCGTGACAAGGTTTCATTTAAGGCCAAAAATAAAATGACCTAGGTTGTTCATGTAGAAAATGATCGGTTATTACAGATACTGACATTTTTGAGCACGCAGTGTATTGCTAAAAACGCGATCATAAAGCTCCGCGTTGAATGGTATTGCGCGCGCGATCCAAAATAAATGAACTAATGTTTTTTTTATTATCAATCTAATTTGGGTAGATAGAAATAATGTCATTTTACACGTTCAAGTAAAAAACGGGAAAAAAAATGAAAAATTTATGAAAAAAGTTTCGGGAAATTTCAACGCAGGGTCCAGAATCATGTACTGAACTCATGGTATTCGGATGTGCGTCGATGTCGCTTCCACGGTTCCACCTTGTATAACGCATCAGCAAATCTTCTGGTAGTACAGGTATCTACAACTTCTTTCCATGGTGGCTCAATGGTTGGTTGCCGAGAAAAACCATTAAAAAATCAATCAGCAAAAAACAGAATTCTAAATGTTAGCAGGCCACAGTCGTTTCCTTAATATTCTTTTCTAATAATGTTCAGTAATTTTGTTTACCAAACTCTCTTAATGTGAATTTAAATACTGCGGGACCTGTACCAAATTCTTATTCGTTTTAGGGATCTCCACCTTAACTTTTAAGTATTTTTACTTGTCCCATTTATTTTATATCTTAGTTTAATTCTTGAAATTGTTGTTGTTTTTTATTGATTGACACATTAATGGAAACTTTTGGTTCTATAAAGGTGATTCATTTAATAAATGCTTTTTTTTAATCATGAATATTTTTGCAAGAAAATATTTACATAGTTTGTTTTGTCAGTTGCAAATTTTTCTTTGCCTTTTTTCCATGGTTAATAAGGCGGCCTCTTTTACCGCATCCTGATAGGTAAGTTACTGATAAATTACTTTAAAAATAATATGGATTCGGTAAATCGGATTAAAAACAATATGTACCACGGAACCCCTGGACGAACGAACCGGCTAGCACTCGAATGTTTTTTTTCTAATTTCATCTTCCAAATGAACGTTTCGTGTTTCGTAAATGGAAAAATAATTACGTTTTTGTACTTTCCACCCGGTGTTGCCTATCCGATGTATATTGGTCGTATAGAATTACGGTAGGCCTAATGTACCTAGTTGTTTTAAAGTGGTTTTTAATTTGACTGAAATTGTTTAGCGTTTTGATCAATGAGTTTTTCTGACAGCGCAGCGCAAGAAATCTGTATGTTCATTGTTCAAGCCCTAGTCTATAGTAGCTGTTTGGTCCTTGTATCATGTAAATAATATCATAAATGTAATAAATACCTAAATGTTAATATTTTTCTGCTATATCGGTCCTTTTGCGGACATAAGGACCAGAATGTTTATTAAAATTATGATTTTAACAACATACATGCTCATTAAAAATTATAACGTCATTGTATAGGAAATCATTATTTTCGAAAAATCTATTCTGAATACATTTTAAAATAAACTCAATGCTTTTAGCCATAGTAACTCTTCAAACAAGTCTGATTTCTCTGTAGAAAGCTCGTGTATTCAAAACTTAGAATGAAGCAAATTTGTCGACGCTTCTTAGCAGGGCTGTCCAAAATTTAATACACGACGAGGTAAATTTCAACTTCAGGAATAAAACCTGTCGATCCGGAATTTCAGAAATTTAATTCTAAAGGATGATACTTCAACTTGACTCCGGAATATATTTTCATCCACTTAGACAAATATAACTTTGGACGTCCTAATTTTGTTTAAAGAGGTACATAAAACACCCTTTGAGCTGAAATTTGGACAAGAGCACAATTTTACGTGAGCCTTTTGTCAGTAATGAAGCAAAATACAGAGGAATAAGTATGTATGTAAAATTAGGTGGTTATAATTTCTCGTACAATTTTGTTTTATTTTTTCTGACCTCCAGGGAAATTGAGAGCGAAAGCTGCCAGGATTTTAATTTCGACATGAAAATATTATTTGGCATAGACAAACAAAAAAAAATTGAGGTTACAGAAGAGGTTGTATAACTTGTATTGTGTATTGGTATTAGTTTTTTTAACCAGGTTTATGTCATAAGGGAATTTTACTAAGCCACTTATAAATAGAATAGAACTCGCCTGTCTGTATTTCTAAAATCTGTAAAAACAGCCTTTATATTCGCATTATTTCGCAGTATGTTTAGGTCCCAGGGTAAAACTACTTCAAGCGGCAAATGAGAATGTCTTTTTTCGATATGGCCTTTGACCCTGAGACCTCTCACTACTCCTACCTACTCAATACATTTATTGCATTTCACAAGATAAATAAGCATCTATTTATTTACAATAATATTATATTAGAAACATGTGTGGGCCTTGTTAGGCACGTTAGGCATCTCTAGCGCTACAGTCGCGCTGATAACTCAATAGACTGAGGCAGTTTTAACAGTCTTATCCATACTAATATGATATCAGGTCCGATTTGAAAATGGTCCAAAATTCTTTCAGTGTTAGATAGCTTGTTTAACAAGGAAGGCTATAGGCTATATATCATCACGCTACGGTATAGGTGCGGAGTATCAATTAGATTAGAAAACGGCGAAAAAAAAATTACTTCTACACGAACGAAGTCGCGGGCAAAGGCAACTAAGTCAACTATAAAGCTTTCATCACCCTAGCTTATGGTATCAACCGTCATTTACAATAACAGCATTCTAATTTTAAAAACTTTTGCAGGGTACAAGATGTCACTGGCGGTATGTCGGGACCGGCTCACAGGATCAGATGCTCCAGAACAGCTGTGTGACGCTTCCAGCAAGCCACAGGCGTCCGTCGTCAGGTGCAACACCCACCCTTGTCCGTTCAAGTAAGTTCGACGCTATATTTTTTTATAAATAAAAAAAATGTATACTTATCAATAGTATGAACATGGACCAATCGATATTATCGTATTTTATCGATGTCATTTACAATAATCTCATCTTTAATAGATCTTTATCGTAAATAGTCGATATTTTATTGTATTAATTGCTTTAAGTATAAAATTTAGATTTTACCGTGCCAACAAATAGATCGATCACTCAATTCCGAAGTTACATCCTAGTATTCTGAACCATGCTGCAGACTTCTTTGGGTGCAGACTGCCGACCTTCAGTAGGGCTACTTGAGGTCGGCAGTCTTCCTTTTAAATTCTTTCTTGTTCAGAGCCATTCTGAACAGATCTTCTACTTTCCTAATCCCAGTCAATTGTCGGATGTTGCGGAGCCAGGATGATAATTTTCTTTTTTCAAAACTCTTTTTTTCTGGAACTCTTCTCATCATTTTTGTCTGCGGCAGTTGATAGCGCTCATGTCTTAAAACATACTCAATAGTCAAGTTAAATAGATGTTACAATAGTAAGTCTAAAGTACGCAACTTTTCTGTTTGATGATACAGTCACGAGCAAACTTTGAAATAACACCAATTTCACCATAGTATTGGTTCGTAATATCACAAAATTTTGTGGAGGGAGCAGTTGTGTTGTTCCTCGCAGCAAAGGGAGGATCCTCCGACCAGGCGGTTGTTATGCCCTGCGGGCCACTGCCCGACGGTTGATTTCGGGCGATTGTATATATATGCATGTTGCACGGTAAACTTCACTTGCGCGATTCAGGATTTTAGCTTCGTAGAAGTTATAATGTAGCGCGATAGATGTCGCTACAAGTTCTAGTACTTTAGACGAAAATCACTAGCACTTTTGTTAGTGTATACAAGTTTTTGTTCTTGACTGTACGAACGTGTTCGGGCTTCTCGCTGCAGACTACAACAGGCTATATATTCTGTATTTCTCAATCAGGTGGTACGTGGGTGAGTGGTCGTCATGCAGCGTGTCGTGCGGCGGGGGCGTGCGCTCGCGGCGCGTGCTCTGCGCACGCTCCGCCAACGTCACCAAAACTGATACGTACGAGCCGGGTGAGTTCAAAACAAATAGTTGACGTATTACCGATTATACCTGTGTTCTGTCTGTTAGTAATGTATTCTTTTTAGGTGCGGACGCGGAACCGGGGTGCGTGTCTCCGGCGCCGCGGTCCACACAGCCGTGCAGTCAACACGACTGCCCCGTGTGGGTGGCGGGGCCGTGGTCTGGGGTAAGTTACATAAAGGTGCTGCCTCACCGGGAACAATCGCCTGTAATGTAAACGTTGTTCAGTCGAGCATTTTACAGTAAGCGAGGTGAGGTTCCCTCACTAATGAACATTACAGTGCGCAACCTGTAACACTACCTCAGTGAGGGAGAAGAACCGAGCATTACAGCACGCTACCTGAAATATTACAGTGAGGGCGGAGAACCGAGCATTATAGTGCGCAATCTGTAACATTAGATCAGTGAGAGCCGAGAAAGGAGAACCGAACATTACAGTGCGGAATTTCGATACAACTTGTAACATCATGCTCTAAATCAAATCTAAAATGTTACATTACAGGAGAATTCTCCCAATTAGGGAACACCTTTACATATTTGAGTGGAACAACGAATTGCATAACACGCTCCACAAGTTGGTCCTGATGGCCGAAGTGGGGTTGAGCCAATCGTAATGACCAGTTACTCAATTAACATCATTTTATGGATTGTTACTGTCCCCTGATCGTTAAAAGAAGTTAAAATCAAGCATTGTTGGCACCTTAAATTATCGTAAACAAACAATTTGAAAACGATAATCTATTTCATGTGTAGATTGTCAAAACTCATACGTCACTTGTTGATTTATCAATCGAGAATACTATTCACAGTAGCGATCGACAAAAATAAATTATGTCGACATTTCTCGACCAACTTATTAAATATACGTATTGATTTAATTTAATTACCCTTTCAGATAATCTTTTAGCCCGGAAACCGTTCTACAAAATACACACAATCACCTATTATCAGATTTATAGAATTTCTCCTAATATTAACAACCCCGCCGAAGAAAACAAGATTTACAAAGTATAAGCGGCTCAAGTCTGTCTAATAAACTATTCTATTCACACAATATGTAGCGTAAAACTTCTGTGTGCCGCCGTACTTACGTGGAATACAACACTGCAGTTTTCTAAGAACGAGTTCCGTACAATGTTGAAGTTTTTTATTGTTGTATGATGACACAACCAAACATATATGGCAACTGATAGTAAGCGGCGACCGAAGCCGCAGGATTAAGGTTCTGTTCACAGATTAAACAAAGTCTAATTACTATTTACGAGTACCGCTGCAATGCTTTCTTTATTACGAACCTTCTCTCGTCACAATCGGTCAAGGCATTTCGAAGATGGATATTTTATTCGAAGCCCAACAAGAAATAAATATTTAAACTGACACTGAGTTTGAATTCAAAAGACAAACGCGTACAGCCAAAACAAAAGCAAAACGTCCAAATTTAAAAAAAGTCTAGAAGTCTTCTTTAGCTCCAATTAAAGAAAGTTTAGTCTGTCTTTTTAATTTGTACGCTCTGACGTCAAGTCTGGCGAAGTTAGGCAAACTTGGAGCTTGTTAGCCACAAGTTCAGACGTGAGGTATTTGAGCTAGCTCGCTCCGTGATTATATGATATCGGCTGCATAGTTTAAGTTTTAGGTGTTTGGTTTTCCGACGAGGTCGTGACTTTCTGTGTCGAACTAGTCATTTATAATCATTGTAATTAGAGCTAGTGATGTTTAAAGTTGTTTGTTTACAAATAAGCTTTTACGAAGATTGATGAAACGTTATGAGTTTGATGCACTTGATGTGCTGGTTCAAAAAAAAATTGCTACGATGGATTTATTATAAACCTGATAAGCAAAGGTATACTTACACCCAGCCACCACAGTACCTACAATCAGTCCCATATACCCAAAAGCGGCAAAGCCTATTGCATAAGGCAAACCAAACTTCGAGCTGATAGTGAGAATTTTGTCATCTCTCATTTCTTTAGATTTTTAGTCGAGCGTTTTTATTTTTGATCCTATTTAGTGATATTGTCCATCTTCCTTCTGTCTTTTGATTCTTTATAATCTTTCAGAACATCGAACTTGAGGACATCTTAATAATTTTTTGCTCGTCCTCAATCAAATCAAATATGATACGAAAATATATATTTTTTTCCTATTCAGTGCTCAGTTTCCTGTGGCGAGGGGGTTCAGGTGCGCGGTGTGGAGTGCACCCCTTCAGGTGGTGGATGTGACCCTACCTCCAGACCAGAGATATCACGGCCCTGCTCCACTGGCATAAGCTGCCCAGCCTATAGAGAATCTGATGAGCCCGAGGTGAGGTTGTCTTTTGAACACATGAATATTGTTCACTCACAATTTGCCGGTATATTTTAAAATCCCATGTAACAAACACATAACCTTCCTTCTCCTTCGGCAGTCGGGTAAAAAGGGGAAACTACTAATTGCCGTCAACCGCCGATAAATTCAGACTCCGAGCTGCTAATATTCAACCCCACAGCGGTGTCTGTATATTTATAAACGTTGTCAATATTACTTACGAAGATGCTTTTCAAACTCAAAAAGATTTTTCATTATCATAATTGATAAAATGATATGAATTAATATCTGTAACAAATAAAGCGAATTACAGATGGTGAAATTTAAATAAGCACTAAGATAATTCGCCGCAGCATACAAATATTAGCGTAGCTACTTACTAATATAAACACCACAAATAGTCGCTACCAGAATATTTTCATCTTCGTTATTCGACTTTCCTAGTAGACCCCATATAATTGTCTAACAGATTTTACAATGTTTTCAATAATTTCCAACAGGATGAAATTGAAGACCTCCTGCCCGGAGTTGTATACCACACTCAACCTCTAATACAACCGTACCCTCCTCCTCAAGCCAAAGCCGAGCGTCTGATAGGCGAACCAGATGTACCAGTGGAGGCCACGTAAGTACTGCTAACACTAGTAGTCCCGTCAAGTGTGGAGGCAAAATTGACATTACTGCTAATATTAATACAGTATCAAACGTTTTGAATTCTTCTTCAGTGTGTTAAATTGAGGCGGTTACGGGTGGTAGTACTTGTGAAGAAGCTTAAAAGTCAAATATATCGGGATGAACCTTTAAGAAATGTAATGTGTTGGTAAAAATTATGGTTTGTCAAAATTGGTTGGTCACATTGATAATTTATTAGAGGTTTAATTAGTACTATCACTCGTTGCCTCTATTGAAATAGAGATTAATTTTTAAGATTTATCTTCCCATGTTCTTCTAATTTTATGATGATCAAATCATCATCATGCGCCTTAAATCGTTGTTGCGCTTAGTGGTAATTTTATTGATTAATTAATCTAAAGGGTATTTCTGGTACTTCAAAAGTGTTCAAAATATAATTTCAGTCTAGTTTTGTGTGTTATCATTAATGTCACCTTTGGGTTAATTGTCAAACTCAATTCAATCGGTATATTCGCATTTCACGGTTTTAGTAGAATAAATACCATTTGACATTTCCGGAATAACCACGAAATCTAAATTATATTATTACCAGAATTTGACTAATGTAGTAAATAATAATTTTTAGTAGGTATCAATTTTGGTAAATCAAGTTATTAATTAATACAAAATTATTATCCAACTCTCAAAACCGTACGTGTGTTTAAAAGTTTCAAGACAAAGGAACAAAATTAACTCAATCTTTCTAAATTATATGATTTTAGTTCAATTACTTGAGTTGAAACAATCTAGGTTGAGATTCGTGGTACGAAGTCTTTGAAATATTGTCTTCATAACAATTAAAGTTTTCAACAATAATAACATTCACACAAGTTGTGTCGTTCCATGCTTGTACTTAAGTTTCATGACTAGGTTTAAGAATTTTGTTAGGAACAAAGTAGTTAAAATGATTCAATTATTCTGTTTTCTTAACGTCTGCCTCCACACTGCTAGAATAGTGTAGTTCTTGTCAGCCCCTATCAAAACTACCTTTATTTATAACGTCCATTGCAGCATGCGTCATTACAATTTCAATTTTATTAACAACGATATAAAAATCTATATTCTCTGATTCCATTGTCAATATCCAAGCTCAGAGTATTTTGTTGTTGTCTCTTTCAGCAATTACAAAATATTCTTTGCGTGTGGCTGGTTGTATGTAAGGTATTGTACCTATACAAACGTTTTTAAGGTTTCACTTCGAACATCTACACATTTTTTACAAAGAATGACATTACCCGTCCCTTCAACGACTCCTCTTGCTGGTAGAATTGATTCTTGCTTGTGTGCTTCAAAAACGTCTTTAGTTTTAATTTATAAAGGATGAGACTTTGAAATACTGTCGAATAGTAGCTTTACTTTTACAAAGACAGATTAAAATTGTTAGGTACACGAATTAAAAATGTGAATAGGCCCATTCATGTAAAGTTAATTAATATTATATTGCGTATTTACTACATGTTGTGTTGTACCATTTGCGTTGTACTCAGATTTCGAGAACCACAGAATATAACGCAAATAATACAACCGCGTTTTGGCTAGAAATACAGGTGGCAAAATATGATATTAATTTTAAATTGCTAATTCTTCGCACTTCCACAACAATGAAATGAGAATCGGCAACAAAGTCACAAGAGATTTGAAAGGTCGTAGCGAATTGGAGTCTAATTGCGGTTCTATCAAGGTCTCTATTTCGGCGGAAGATCATATAGCAATATGGTCGTTCGTTGGTTGACTGTGAAATAAAACTTTGGGGCAGTTAAATTCCAACATCAAATTACAATAAGGACGTTGAAAAATTAATTCCTTGCAAGTCTCACCCTCTCAAGAATTAAAGACGATTTTTGATCAAATGTTTTATTTTGTTTCCTAGTGTTCGTTTTAGAACCCACTTTGAGTGTCTATGGAAACCTGACCCTTCCTAGGATGTATAGAATACTGTAGTGATGTTTTAAATTCGGGATGTTACGGAGCACGTTGGCGTGTATATAAATGTGTAAATATTTTTGTTGTGTATAAAGTTGTACTTTAAGGGCATTCACACATATTTAAAATAGGTAGCAGACAGGTCAAGAAGGAAATGAGAGAGAAACTAAACGTTTAAGGAAAGTTTTGTTCATTTCGCTGGAGTTAAAAAAAGCAATATTGAGTCACCCTTTTATCTCATTTTTAATAAAAAGTCCTTCGAGTAGTGAAATTGTATGATTTGAAAAACAATTTCTGTATCGTATGATTTTATATTCTGCACCTCCGTTGATATTATTCACAATAGGTATTATATTAGGCTTATATGAGACAAACAATGAAATTTGTTTATAGAACGCATATTAATCACATGTATAAAATTCATTAATCCCAGAATGTGTATTTTGAAATGTTGTTGAAATTATCAATGGAAATGTCAAAGCAATCAATCTGGCGTATAAACACTTAATCTGTTTATACACTTCACTCTTATGCGTGAGAAAGGCTTGCTATCTTCGAACGCAAATGAAGCTGCGAGTACCAGCTAGTTTGTAATAAAACAAAAAAAATCCACTGCACTTGATAATATTATCTAAGCTTTACATACCTAGAATGACCTCACACAGGTAGATAAAATAACAAACGCTGCCTACAAACACAAGGAAGATGCATAAAATAGAGTTCCACAGGACACACACATTGGCACCGCTTTGAAGCACGTAGCTACGAGAGTTGTAAAATCCCAAAGCCGAAATGACATTGGCAGATATGAAAAATCTTATTATAAAACCGAATCACATAAAATCCGTAACATCCCTTCTGTAAATATTAAAACAGTACGCAAAGGAAACCTTTCTAAAACTACCTGCTCTACTATTGATGAGCGAATTTGTATGCACAGTATATTTCAATTCACACTGACCCAAACCATCTCACACATCATCTCAACTTTACTCTGCTGTGATTTCTATTTTTCTACTCTATGCACTGCACATAAGATTTATATTTCCTTGCACATAATATACACGAACATTTGGTCTTGCTACGTTTCCTTGCTTACACTTTTACCGATTGGCACAACACAAAATTGATACACACGAAAATATTTTTCAAAATATACCTTTTTAATGTGTTCAAATTTGCAGGTATTGGGTGATTTAAGTACATTTACACTGGTGCATACTTCTACATATACCAGCCCAAAATTATTTAGGATCTATAGCTGCCCTTAGCACCTCGCATGTCGACCTATAAAGTTCCCGTGTGAATCTACAATAGATACATAGAATAGAGTTTTTTCTTTCTAAAATCTGGGCGAATTTTGCAGGGATAAGCCATTTTTGGTACAGTAATTAAGAGTTTGTAGGACTGTAATAGTAAATTAATCTTTAGTAGCTTGCAATATTTAAAATAACTTAACTTATTTTGATTTGAGCAAAAAAGTGGATTAAAAAGTAACAAATTCCTTAAATAAATAGCCTATTAAAAACCTACATAAAAATGGGAGAATTTGAATGGGAAATCATTATACATAGTAGGTACCTACTATGTATAATGATTATGTTAACTAACTAAAACACAACAAAAATAATGACGAATATTAAATATCACAAGTAAAAGTAAATCTAAAGCAAGCTCTAATTGGTGTGCCAATTTATATTAAAAACAATATTATCCATCTACTAACAAAGTTTTTTTGAAACAGTTACATCAAGGACGACGAATGGGGTCCATGCAGTGTCACCTGTGGCGAGGGTTGGAGGAAAAAGGAAATCCACTGCAAAATATTCCTGGAATTCAGCAGGACTATTGCCAAATTACCTGACAGCAAATGTTTGGGGCCTAAACCCGCTGAGGAGACCGAGAGATGCGTCATGGAGCCATGCTCTATGGCGTATGGTACTTCTTTTGGAGATTCCAGCGTGCCTTCTTACAGTGGTAGTGATAGGTAAGTTTATTGTATTGTACAATGAAGTAGTTATGCATTGAAATAAACGACAAACTAGGTTCAAGTTTGTTCGCTTAAACTTATTTTTGAATCTTAATCCGTGGACTAGCCTCTAAACTCGAATTTAACATATATTTTAGTCCATGCATAACTTGTAAAGCTGACGCCAAATTATCCCAGGAACATAATCTGTGCCGTTCATATTTATTCATAAACAATTTATTTTATCTACAAGTCTATCCAACACTCCGTTATCAACTGCTTCTTTAACAACATCATTCACTCTCATTTTAAATACTGCATTGTCAGTTTCAATTTCTGACATGTCCAAATTTAGATGCATTGTTGATCCTCTCATGATGCTTTCATCTTCAGGTGTCATGGTCACAATTCTTAGCTCAATCATAGCTACCAACAAACCGTATGGAAGAAATTCTTCAATATCCGCATTAAAGTCTTTTCTAGTGTAAATCGAATCAGCATCTATGTCGAATTTGTTTAAGAAAACTTTTAAGTGGTCGTAGTATATCATTTTGAGCATTTCAAGATGTTCAAATCTGAATACAGAGTCGGTACAGATGAATAAAAAATACATTATGTCTGTGACTGGATTTGCATACCGCATCGCTTGGAAGTCTATGAAGCATACTTTTCCTGCCTGTAAATATAAAATTACGATTTTAGTTTAGCTTGAAAATCTAAATAAAGCTTTTCTTAAAATATTTAGAAACGTAGAAATGTCGGCAAACACAATCAAGTTCTGCTATTTATAAATTACAAGTGAACTGATTAGATTGCGAACAGTGAATTATTATAACAGTAGGTGCGGTGATAACAATGTTTTTACATTAACGGTAACGATGAGACTTGTGTGATGGGGATACCATCGCCAATTTAGAAAAAAAGAATCATTTACATTAAATTCTTTCTACTCATTATAATTTTATATTATTACTAAGAATACCTACCATTTATAATCAGTATATTAATATTTTATTAAGTATTATAAGTAACTTGATTCTTTTTATCATCATATAATAATCATCACTATAACACAGGCCAAGCCTATTATAGTAGATATTTATCATGATTGTGTTGAAGATAAACAACGGCAGTTTATACACAAACTTACTCGTAGTGTTTTCAAATAGAGTAAATATATCTGTCAATCAGTCAACTTTAAGCACGCGAATGATCTAAAAAATTATAGTTGTGGAAACTGGCCTAAATTAAATATTAATTAAGATTATTATTTGTATATTTATGGTCGTTATTGTGTTTCTCACCTCGTGTTTAAATAGCATATTATTGACCCAGCAGTCTCCATGACAAAAAACATTTGTCTTTCCTGGTTTTGTAAACATTTGTAACAATTCTAAAAGCCTTTCATGTACTTTCTCTAGTTTCTTCTTTGCTTCCTCATTAATTACTTGCTTCAAAGACATATCAAATGATTCAAAGAAATAGTTCCTCAGTTTACTTTTATTTAAAAAGTGATTTTGGTACAGAAGATCGTGTAACTCCGATTTCACTTCTTCAAATCTTTGTAGATGTTTATTTTGAAATATAAATGACAAAGCATGAAATTTTGCCAATTCACTGAGTACTACGCTGATTTCTTTGATACCTAGGTTCTCATATTTTGCTAATTTTGCATCAATTTCAAATCCTATTGTCCTCAAATCCTCTAAAATAATTATCTCATTGGAGTCTTCCGTGTTTGAAAATAGACAATCACAGAGCGTTAATCGTTCATGCTCATACAAAACATTTTGCAAATCTTTAAATTTGCTAATAACATTATTGTAGGATATCACTTCTCTTTCATGCAGTTTGTGGAACAGAACTTGCCTTTCAGTATTCACTAGCGTCTTAACAATAACACTGATACTATTTTCATCACTTTCTGTATCTTTTATTTTCACTCGAAAAACATTTGCTATATAATTTTCTCTCTTTCCACTAATACAATCCACGTCATATTCAAAATCGTGTATTCCTTTACTAAGTGCTACTTCTGTTATAGAAGTATGTAGTTCTTGACAGTTAAAATCATCTGGTTCACTTATATGGACTTCTAAAGACATTTTTACGTCCACTGGTTACGCTATCACTGACTGATCATTGAGAATTAATGATGTGATAACTCCACTATCTTCTGATAAGCCAGTATCAATAGATAAATATATGTTGAGATTACGTTTTGCGATACTTTCAATGTTTTGTATTCCTTTTGGGTTAAAAGAAAATTACCTGGTAACAGTATCTTATCTTGCTAATTAATATAATTAATTAATTAAATATTAATATAAAAATATTATTTAAGTGTCTATTTGTCCTAGATTTTTAACTTTCATTCATTTCATTACTTCATCAGAGTTGTAACTGAGAATATTATCATTGATAAAACCATTGATATCTCGATCGTGCTCAAATTAACTATTTTGAATTTGACCTGCTCGGTTAGAGGTGACAGTGTATTTAAACGTATTAACCATCTTGCAACTTCTACAGCAGACTCCTCACATTCGGAACATCGAGCAACATCAGAGTAGCGCCAGGATCGCCAGGAAAATCTTACTCTTGGAAAGAAAAGGGATACACTAGTTGCAGTGCTTCTTGCCTTAGTGGAGTCCAGGTAACACTTATGATAAAAGTAAGGTAACAAAACTAATTTAAGTATAAGTTAAGATTTTTTTTGAGGGGATGCCAGGCGTTACCAAGGGAGTGACTTTGTTAGACTTTGTTAGGTTGTTTAGAAGATGCTTTACCTTGGGAGTGACTGTAATACTGTTATTGCTAAAGAGTTTGGTAGCCAGGGCTGGAGAATTTTTCTTTCACAAGAGTTATAAGTGAAACTGCCTCGCTCAAACTGTTTATTGCTAAAATTCATCGTTACATGGTTTCACATTGATGTAACGTCAAATGCAATGAATCCTATGACTGTAATATTAAGGCAAGTATTGACTATTGATACGAATCCGACATGCCGCCTCTACAGGCCACCGACATTCTACTACAAAAAAAGGGTTGAATCGAAGTTTACGTATCTAAAGGAACACAGTAACGATTTGCGTGTGAGTTTTGAGTATGGTAGTGCTAAATGTTTTTTTAAGGAACCTTTTTATTATCATATACCATTATTTTTATAGGAACTCATCATCCAGTGCGTAAGAGACGAAGATGGTAAGAACGCATCTCCATACATGTGCGACCCGCTCACGAAGCCTGAGAACCGAGTCAGAACCTGCAACGATCATCCCTGTCCACCAAGGTATGTTGTATGTATATACGAAATAATGTACAATACAAAAATATACAATACAATATAAAATTGAGGTGTCTAGAGCTGTTTGTCATTTTAAAAGAAAATTAAGATAAAGGAGAGTTTTAACAATATTTTTATCTGTATGTAAAATTGTCTCGATTATGCTCTGAAATGGCTCAACATATTAATAAAACTGTAGGGACTAAATAGGAATAATAACAAATTTTGCTTTAGGTATGCTTTGGGTGCAGCTAGTTACAAAATAAAAGCATGCTATCATACTCATCATATTGGTAATCATATTGGTAAAAAAACTTGCAGGTAGTCGGTATCTTGTGTATTAGGAGACTCGCCCGTCTCAAATCACAAACTCAAAGCTGCAACTGAGAATTTAATGGGAAACATCATATAAAACTTTATCTTCCCAATTTCATAGATACATTGCATATCTGTTTTATTACCTAAGTCAGATTAATCTAACAATCAGACAGACACTCACCTTAATGACGTCGCTATCAGGTAACAAACCATGACTAGACATTTGGACAATGCGTTGCTCTCAAAGCGACACGAAGCGCCTCGGCTCTCGTTGAAGTGCTCCTAATCCCGATATGTCCTTTGTCCCAGATGGAACTACACGGAATTCTCGCAGTGCACCAAGTCGTGTGGCATCGGCATACAAACGAGAGAAGTTACCTGTATACATGAGGTAAGATTACTCTGCGTGATACAGTGTGTATTGGTCACTGTATAATTGTGAACACCGTTCTATCTCGCGAGATCGTGTAAGCTGTTGATAAATTGTGAATTGCATTGTGAATTACTTACTCGTACCTAAATATCATACTCATTTTGCCGATTTAGGTTAGGACTACGATCAAACACTACCAGAACCGAATATGTGGTCATTTTCAGTGCATTTTCCACGCGAAATGATCTCGTCATAGTTAGGTTCTGTTTTTTGAAAAATAGTGCATTAAATTGTTAATAAGCAGTACGTTGCAGTTCATAATCCTTCGACAGTTTACAATGTCACAAGATTGATTATAATCTGACGGTTATTACAAATTTTACGGCGACATATTCATAAAATCATAACAGTTCGGATTCAAACTTTCGAATGATGCCTTCTACAACTAAATACATAAGCGTTCGTAAATGTGTGCGTAAATAGGTAGGGATGCCAATTGTCCAAACGTCGTTCAAAGAGTGAGAAATGCAGCAAATATCTGCCTCATACCATAGATTGCGTTATAAAATAAATAATAATTGTCCGCCAGTTATTTCCGATAAACTATTTCGTCAGTAAAGAAATGCCAGCGCCATCTAGTTTAAAACATGAAAGATCTATTTAAATAATAAATATCATTTATCTTTTACCAGGTAACCCGAGGAGGTACAAACACAGTAGTAGTGCCCAACAGCATGTGTCCCCAGCCGCCGCCTCCAGACCGTCAGTACTGCAACGTACTGGACTGTCCAGTGAGGTGGCATTCCGGAGAGTGGTCCAAGTGCTCGAAGACTTGCGGAGGAGGAGTCAAACAGAGAGAGGTAAGGAGAAAATAACTAGCTGTACCGCTAAGCTATTGGAGGGATAATGTGTTAAGGTCGATAGGTCTCACGAAAAAAGGATTGACTGTCCACAATCAATCCCTTTTTCGTGCTCACCTCCTATCGCCTCCGGGTGACTGTTAGCAGGGATGAATGGAAGAAAAGGATAGGCTGCGCCGACCCCAAATAAATAGGGATAAGGGAAGGAAGAAAGGCAGGAAGATAATGATAAGCTGAGGTCGGGCCGATCATTAAATCCTAATTCCTCCTGACTATTGTTGGTGAAGTTTGGTATTCTTGAGTCGTCTTCCCGTGGAAAAACAGTGTCCTTTTATTCCCGCTTGTCTCCCTGAGGAGGGCAAAAACAAGCCTATAAAGTTCGATCTGTCCCGCTCTTACAAACGAGGAGACGCATTGAACCAATTATTTTCAGTCTATTCTCCTACAGTTGGGAAAAGGCATAAAAAGTTCAATCTGTTCTGCTGCCAAAAAGGGGACATCGAATTATTTTTTACCTTCTTCCCGATACTAGGTGGAGTGTAAGCAGATAATGGCCCAATCCCATGTGGTGGAGCGCCCTGCCTCGCTGTGCAGTTCTCCTCGGCCTGCCTCGACGAAGTCGTGCAACTCAAGGCCTTGTCTCCTCGACACTGCCTCGCCGGAGATATCGCTCGCCAACTCCTCGTATATACAGCACGATCCGAAAAAGAAAAAGGTAAACTGCAACTGTCATTAAAAGATTCGGCAACGTTTTTACTGCTTTTAGTTATGTTACTAAGTGACTCGACAGACATCCTGACCAAAAAGTAAATCATACAAGTACCTTACAGAATAAACCTGGGACAACACTAGTGTTAGTTAAAATCATTAAATTAAATTTACATTACATTTACAAAATTAACATTAAATAACACTAGTGTTGTCCTAGGTGTTCACGTGGTAGCATACCGCCGGAATTATACGTTAGTTGGCACCCACAGGCCATAGCAGTACGAGCCACGGCTATAAACTGTCAATTATCTATAGGAAAGGTCACAGGAATATTTTCTTGCTTTTTCGTCGCCTTTTTTTTTTCATTTCTATTATTATAGAGATTTTACACTGGATAATAACTGTATTATTCCAGTCAATGCATAAAGTACCGTTCAACATTAAAAAATAACAATGTTTAATTTGTAAGGTTGCTTAAATATTTTTATGATTTTAGGTGACAGTAAAAGTGGGCGGTTCAGCAACGATATTTTACGGCACTCAAGTGAAAATCAAATGTCCAGTAAAAGGGTACAATAGGACCAAGATTCAGTGGGCAAAGGACCATCAGATCATCAGCAAGTCCAAGAAGTATAAAATTTCGAGAAAGGTAAGTTTGTTCCATTTGTTGGTATTTGTTAAAAAAATGTCACCCCAATCTAAGTTGTAGCTATCATAGTATTTAAAAAGTAATTCAAATTTGTAAAGGACAAAATGTTAGTTGGTAGTGTTGGATCATTATTATGCTTGGTAACAAATACCAAAAAGTCCCGAATTCGCAGTAAAATGTGCAGCCAAAGATATTTTAATATTACGAGCAACCCGTAAACCTTTTAAATTACTCTGTGTGCCTTCCGTCTACAAAGTTGTATGTATGGCTTCAATTATAAATTTCACTCTATTGTCAAATCGAAAGAAACAAATTTAGTGAATCCCAATGTATTGTTTTTGTTTAACAAGAGGTCTACCCGTACAATCCGTACATACTAAAGCTACTTCTTCTAACTCCAGGGCGCTCTTCGCATCAACTCCCTCTCACTTCGTGATCATGGCGTATACACCTGTGTAGCTGGCAGGTCCAGCGCTAACCTGACGCTGCTGGTCAAACCCAGGCCGGGAGAGTTCCCTTCTAGCGAAGAGATTGAGAGGCACAAGGCTTTGGATGAACCGTCGTCACCACTTTCAGATAGGTGAGAACTGAACTATGATTTTCCTTACGAGAAAGAAAGTTTACTTCATTGAACTATTGAATTTATTTACATACTATAAGTTACATGCAATAATTTGAAAATATTCTTATGTTTAAATTTCTTTGAAACACATTACATAATAGTACTTACTTATAAGGAAAAAAAGGTATTTATTTAATAAATTTTGATTTACCCACAGCTTGTGTATACTACATAACTGTATTTGTACATATTGTTTGAATAAATTATTACAATCTTGGTCAGACACATTAACCAATTATGGGTTTACCGATATTACTAGTTTCTTAGACTGAATTCCACCTGGAAACCTGCAGCAGATCATAAAGGAATAGCTTTATCTACTAATTATGAAAAATAAAACCTTGATATTATAATAACTAAAGTTATGGAAACAGAACTCAAAGATCAACATTTTCCTACAGCAGAGCAGACGGTCGATATAGGGCTATGATCGGTGGTACTTCTGACGATCAATCACACGAGCAGCGTCCGGGGGACTCCAGGAAGAATTATAAGAATAGGCAGAAAGGTAAGTTTATGATGTTTTTTTTTCATAAGTATATGAATTAACACTTAACTCCTTGATCGAGTGTGTAGTCCTCCATTTTTCTACAAGATCACATAGTTTTCATATCAAATATTCTAATTATTTTTCTCTTTCTGAGAATAAAATCTATAGTAGTGCTGTCATAGGTTCCACTAAAAACAACCAATCAGCATCGAACATTAATCAATGGCAAAAGTAGACTAGCAGCCTTAGCTCGGGTAGGTAAGAGCCGAGCCTAAGAAGGTCGAACCTTAGAATCCAGCAAGTATTCCCATACCCAACTGTAGCACACACACCACAAAACTAAATAGGAATAAACTTGTCAAAAAGATACTATATATCTATGTATATCTAACTTAAAATAGTTAACATTAAATTCAATTAATTAGGATCAGACAGTGCCTGCACCACAAGAGCTCTGCAAACACTAGATAAATTCAGAATTAAAGTCTTAATTTCTTTCGTACAGTTGTTTTTAAAGCTCCGGTTTATAAAATTGTTAACCTACATATTTCTTATTTTGATCGTTGCAGTGTTTGTTAAAAAATAATATTTCTTAATCTCTTACTGATTTTCGGTAGATTTTTTGTAAATGTCAGAAAATAATTGAAGTAGTATTTACTCATTACGTGTAGTTTAATATGTTAAGATGTTTCTTTCAATTAATCTTTATGATGATGAAATGTGAATGTATGTGAATTTTCTTAATCACGAAATCTCAAAATCTTAACCAACGCTAAAAGGGGTGGTCACCCTATGAGGCACATCAATTTTATTCAGTTAAGACTGCGTATCACAGCTAGTCAAATTATTTTGTATATAATTTGAGTACAGTACATACTTAATTTTTGTCTACAAATGTAATTATTTATATACATAAATAATTACATTTGTAGACAAAAATTAAGTAAAGTATAAGTAAAAAATTAAATAATGTGTCAATTTACAGTCTACATTTTTGTATTCCAATACAAAAATGTAGACTGTAATGTAATGAATGTAAATTGTCTTACAAAATATGGATTGAACCCAAATGAAACATTTACTTATAATGTGTAACAGGAAAAATAGATAAAGTCCGAGACGCTCTCTACGGCAACACAGCGACTACTAGTACCAAAGCATCTCCAAGTTTCAATTCGCAAGAAAGAGATATGTACGATGAACATGAGGTAAGGCTACGACTTTTCAAACAAGTTTACATGTAAAACAATATCTTGTGTTGATAAATCGTCTGCAATATCAGTTTTTTGTATAATTGAACAATTATCAACCATTGTAAATGTACCACAACTTTATAACGTAGGTTCAACACGGTTTACGATGCAACTTAAAACTTGGTTACGATGAGACCTTTCGTATAATACCGATGTTCACACAAAATCGTTTTCAAACAATATTCAACTCAAAATCCAGTCATTTATAATCAGAAACCGATAATCTACAGCCTGTAGTCTACAGTGTAATGACAGTAATAAAATTTACAGCCGATTTTATGACTAACATAAACTTGTAATATCTGGATGATGTTGTTGCAAGATGACTTACTTATCGTGCGCATAAATTCGTCATAATATATTTTATGGGTATGAATATAGCAGCTTGTTACCTGAGATATTGTCTAATTAATCCTTTAGGAATTTCCAAAAAGATTCGTTAGTAATAATTTCACATGAGCTTATAATTTGAGGTTGTAGAGAATAAATTATGATCGAACTTAGCTTAGAACATTCTGATAAAGCCCATAAAAAATAGTATTACTATCTATTTATCCGTTTGCGCGACCACAATACCTTTCAATGCTTCGAAGTATAATAACTACAAACGTCTCCTTTTGCATTGAAAATTATTAAAATCGTGTTCAATACTAATTTATCAATCTAATTACAAAAGTTAGATTAGATTTTCTTATAGATTTCCTGTTTTAATCCTCCGTTTTGAGCCAGTCAATGATACGAGATAGCGATTTATCAACACACCTAAGCTTAACCTAACAAACTTGCTCGCACGCCGCTTGGAACGTTCTTTATTGAAGAAGAGTGCTGTCTCCTCCCAGATGCTTCCGCCCAAACGGAGCAGTGCATCCAGGGTACTGCCCTGCCTGCATTACATTGTTATGCAGCTTCAGGTGAGAAGTTCCCAAAACTGAGGGTACATGGGAATCTAGTTGGCATGTACTGCATGACATAATTTGTGTTCTGGTTATTATGATTAAATATTTTTTTTAGTTTTTGATTCGTTTACAGAATTTTCACATAGATTTTAAATCACATTAATGGAAGTGGGTACCGTTTTCTTAGGTTTTATTTAATATATTAAACCTGTCGTGATACAGCTTGTAGCAACACTTACACAAAAGAAAATCTGCTATTTTCGGGCAGTATGGCCAGGGTCTTCGGTGATTCTTGCACATTTCAAAAACTAGTCATAAAAAAAGAACTTTGCAATTTCCTGAATAACGTCTTAATTCACTGTCAATATTTTGCCATAAATTAAACTACCCGGTTACCTGCTCGAAACCAATATTATTGTTAAATAAACAACAAGATTTAGTATCTAGTACTAATTCATGATAGTTAGTTTAGTTTAGTAGTTTAGTTTAGCTGGGCGTTTTCCGCACTTAGCCTCATAATTGGGCCATTGTACGTGTCTTTCAATCGTTCCCTATTCTAACCAGCCCGGGCCCTCCCAAAAGGCCAGCAGTCTATTGAGATTGCTACAGGCTTCTGCAAGCGATGCTGGGTGTTGAATAGTTTGTGCCCGTTGATCTGCCATACATTCATGATAGTTATTATAATCGTAGATATATGTTATACATAGTAAATTTTATTCTTTTCTTTGGGAAGCTTCAGTAGCACATTCCTCACATACTTTATCTTCTTCAAAAATACTTAATTTATCATCGAAATTTATCACGATCTGTTATTAACTCCTTTTAGGTGGTGTATTCATATTTTTTTACATTAACCATATTAACTTTGTAAAAATGGATTGATATCTAGTTTCGTACCAGAAGTCCTACCATTTAGGACATGTATAATTGATATGTTCAGATGTTTTGGAATTTCCAGACCCTTGGAAACTCGAGAGGACAGAGGACAGTTGACTCTATCATCATGTATCAAAACTACGGAGTCCCTACCAAAGCACGTGTTATCAACTTAGAAGACAAACAGATTGTATTCCCTGAAGATGATGATTCTGACATTATTATAGTAAATGAAGATTATAATAGAAACATTATTGGAGAAGTGCCAGTCGAGAGTCTTAAAGATTTTGAAGAAACCACTACGGAAGCTAGGTAAGTAGTAACTGTTATTACATCATGATGATCTATAAGTGTTACAATGTAAATTGTAGTACAAAATTTGAGTTGATTATAGAATATATCTGAAATGAAGCATAAGGGGCGGAATCTTATTGACATTTTTATTTTATCTTTATGAAGAACGTCACAATTTAAATGCTTAGTAAGCATTGCTTACATTGCATTAAGCCGTGAGGAGTGGAAGGCAGGTAAGGAGGCCTTTGCTCTGCAGTGGGACCAGCCGGGCTGATAATAATAATAATAAGCATTGTTTACAAGATTCTCGAAATTGGTCACCCATCAAGAACGATAACATTATTTATTTTGTTATAGGGCTGTAGCTCTGGATGCTAATGAATACGTTTGGATGACGACTGAATGGTCTCCATGCAGTGCCGCCTGTGGACAAACAGGGCATCAGATTCGAGGAGCTGTGTGTCAGGTTTGTCACTAAATATTGTTAATTTCAATAACAGTTTCATTTCTGTAACAAAAGTAGCATATTTTTGTAAAACCATTCACTTTTTTTATTAATTGGTTTAATTCAATATGTGTAAAGGAACGCAAGCTCGTGTTTTAACTTGAATGATATTTTTTGCACCATATACTGTAATAAACGTATACAAGACAATAGCTGAAATTAAACCTCGTTCATACTTACAAACGGCTACAATAAAAATAATTATATTGAAGTACATGCACGTAACGTAGGTACAGCTAGACTTAATAACTACTATATTTACTGACTATATTTCTGAAGTTTTCCTTCTCAAACAGCACAAAACAGACAACAGCACGACTACAGTGGAGACTGAAGAGTGTTTGTCTCGAGGAGGCAAGCCGCCAAGCGTAGTGCGGGACTGCGTTGGAGAGAACTGTGCAGTTTGGCGCACGGCACCTTGGTCTGCCCCCAAGTGTGTCAGCAGTGGAGCCGGTGAGTTTTACACACTTAGGACCTGTTCCACCACCTCATGATAAGATCTCGTTAAATTACTTGGCAGATCCATTTATTCCATTTTTAATTTATCCGGCGATTAGCGGCTATCCATATGTGATAAAACAGGCCCTTAGACCGGAGAAGGTTGTCTTGGAGAGGCGAACCACTGAGCGTTGTCAAAGACTGTAACTGAGAGAACTGTGTAAGTAGTATGTAAGAGCGCGTTGGGTTGTGTCCTGTTTCAGTATAACTGTATAACTTTTTCCACTTCCACTGCTAAACACTTGTTTAGCAGTGGAAAGTTATACAGTTATACTGAAACAGGAGATGGTCTCGGGGCAAGCCAATTAAATATTTGGCAGTTTTTTGTGCATCATTGGCACAAAAAGAGGTTATCTCGAGATGGCAAACCAATAAACGTAGTGCAAGACTATACTGGAGAGAACTGTGCAGAGACAATGGTCTGTAACCAAAATTCTAGTATAAAGTAGGTAATGACAGCACAGATAAAAAATCTGTCGATCGAATCCGAGTAGCATAGGCATCACCATCAACCCATACTGTCCCACCGCTGGGCAATGGTCTCTTCTCTGTAAGAAATGAATTAGGCTATACTCCACACCACTGGCCTTATGCTGGCAGATTACACGTGCCATCGAGAAAATCTTTCAGAGGCATGCAGGTTGCCGCACGAAGTTTTCCTTCACCACCACTTAGTGATAATAATTACGCACATGATTTCAAAAAGTCAGAGGCGGAGAAGTTGACTTGGCATTTAATGGTTATATCACTAGACTATCACTGCTTTCAGTAATCATAATATTCAATGGCCAATAAAATAAATTGTTCAACTCTCACTATCTATTGTTCTCCCGCTCAGCTATCATCCGCCGTCGAGTAGAGTGCATCGCCGAGAATGGCACGACGCTAGTGGACTCTGCATGTGATTCTATCACCAGGCCAGAGAAGACTAAGCGGGACACCAGTCTCTGCAGAGCAGCCTGGGCAGTTGGGCCCTGGAGTAAGGTGAGAAAACATCCACGATATATGAATCGATCAGTGATAACAATAGAATGTAGGTACATGGGACTTATATTAGATTTACTACCTATTTGGCCATCTATACTAATATTATAAAGCTGAACTGAGCGGAGTTTGTTTGTTTGTATGTTTGTTTGTTTGGTTGCACGCGCTAATCTCGAGAACTACTGGTCCGATTCGAAAAAATCTTTCATTGTTAGATAGCCTGTTTAACGAGAAGGGCTATAGGCTATATGCCATCACGCTAAGACCAACAGGAGCTGAGTAAAAATTAAAAGTGTTGCAAAAACGGGGGAAAATATTCAACTTCTACGAGAACGAAGTCGCGGGTAAAGGCTAGTATTTTATATGACGTGTGTATGTATAATATGGAAATGTACCTACTTACTATTAATTTAAAATAAACCTTTTTCTCCTTCGCAGTCGGGTAATAAAAAAAATCATAACAACTAGGTATACTCGACAGTTTGCGTTGGTATTATATCGAATTCATTAGCGTGTACTAAGCTAAGAAGCTGCGCTGTAACAGCTTGTTAGCGCTCTGAAAGTAACCAGAATGTAGAACTTTTAACAAACTATTATTTTATTACTGAAAATTTCACAATTAAGATGGTTATATAGACTTTACTGTATACTTAGCCTTTACAGAAGCATAATTTTTATCAAACCCTAAATACTATGAAGAAATTGTATGAAGACACATTATGCACACACACATTATTTTATTGTAATTATAATAATAATAATAATAATAAAATTTAATTCAGGCAAAGTAAACCCATATACACAAATTATTAACAGATACATACAAAAGAAAGAAAATTATACAGAAAAATTTTAAAATAAGGTCTGAAGAACATAAACAGCAAAATTTTTTTTTTTTTACTACTACTACTACTTTGGCGTCAAAAATTAAAACTTTCGCTGCGACAGTTGCACCATTGTATGTTTGTCGCAGCAATGCCTTATGATGTAGCAGTCAAGCCTGCTCGCAATCATCATTATGTATCTTACCTATCTATTTCTTTTTGGTGAACAATAAAGCATGTTTAGATAAAATAATAATTATTGCTAAACAATTGAAAAAATAACTGGAAACAACATTTTACTCACTCACTCACTTTGTTACTTTTTTTGAAATGTAACCTTTTTAATATCATCAAAAGCAGCCAGATACAAAATAGTACAGACAAAGAGATTTTGTTACAAGTTTATACCTACATAGTATACGCGAAAAGACTTTCCCCGACCCAATACGTATATTTAAAAAAAAAAACAAAATAAATATTATTACATAGTCGTGGTTACGTAACTGCCCCTTTGCCAGAATTTAGGCAAAGGCACTAAAATAAAGAGATTTTCCCCAACTATATTTGAGTGCAAATATTAAATCAAATACATAAAATTTCAGCAATAAACTTGTTTTATAGTAGTCATTTTATTATGAAAAGGAGTATTTCAGTCAGGGTTGTCGCAAACTTTATATTGCACTTGTATGTAGCAAACTGTCATATTGTCACACTCATAATCATTGTCATTCTCATTAGCATCTTGTAAAAGAGAAAATACCTGACTTGCTTAATGGTAGGATCTTTAGAGGGCTGACTGGCCATCCTCACGTCAAAGCAACATTGTGAGTATTCCGATTTTTGCGCGTGAGACCCAGATTCCCGTTCTCGGTTGCTTAGTTATCGCTAGGAGCTTCTAAGGGTAACGCATCAGCAAAGCCCCAATGCTGTTGCAGGTGTACATGGCCAGTAATGACTACTTACCATCAGGTGACTACTCTCATCGTTTGTTGGGTCAACCACAAAAAAATAAGCAAAGCTTTAACTAACATTATGTACCGGAACCCTAGCTCCGCTTAAGACCTTTAAACACATTTAGGGGTCCATCAAAATACTAGACCCCGCAACTTAACCCTTTGTATTTCGCAGTGCGTGGGCCCCTGTTCGTCAGTGGGTCGTCAGCACCGCGCGTTGCGGTGTGTGTGGCGTGCGGCTGGTAGCCGACGACGAGGCAAGGAGCGAAGCGCCGCGGCGGCATGCGAGGGGTTGCCTCGGCCAGGGGTCACGAGATCCTGTCAAGTACACGTCTGTGTCACTAAAGGTAAATAATGTTAGTGTATATTTTTCATAAAACTGCGAAAAGGTGTTAGAATTAAAAAATAAATAATAACTTTTCCGTCACAAACTTGAGGTATTTTTTTTACTTTCTCGTTGGTCTAGACAGAAGTCCTGGGTTTTTTCTGCTCCTAAGTAAGTAAATCTTCTGCACTAAACAAATTAGCCCCAGTAAATTTCTGCCTAACTCCATAAAAGTGTCTGCCTAACTTATCGTCTTGTAATAAATAGTGTAACATTATATTGATTTTATTATCGTAATTTATACTGTAAACAAAGTACTTATTATATCTCTAATAAAGATACATTCATAATAGTAAAGTACTTTTAATGCGTTTCTAAGTACTATCGGCGTAGTCCCGACATTATCAGTCTTCTTTCTTTCTGAAAAATTTTGGTCTATTTAGTATATTAAATAAGGAACATATCGTTCTTATCTTTAGGGTTGTTGAAACCTCGTTCATAAAACTATGTCAGTAGGAAGATGAACCCGTTATTTTGTGTATGTAATATTATAAAGAGGAAAGATTTGTTTGTTTGTTTGTTTGTTTGTAATGAATAGGCTCCGAAACTACTGGACCGATTTCAAAAATTCTTTCACCTTTGGAAAGCTACATTATCCCCGAGTAACATAGGCTATATATCATCACGCTACGACTAATAGGAGCGGAGTAGTAATGAAAAATGTTGCAAAAACGGGGGAAAAAATTATAAGACCACGCGGGCGAAGCCGCTGGCGGGAAGCTAGTATTTTATAAAATTTAAGTAGTATCTAGTACCTATGACTAATTAATTATTTTCTTCTCAGATGGCATCTGCCGGGACAGCTCCCGGTTCTGCGAGAACGTAAGAGCGATGAATATGTGCGCTCTGAAGCGGTACAGAGAGCAATGCTGCAAAACATGCTCTGACTGAACGAATACATGATGATGAATTCCAATTCAGAATTCAGTCATTTGAAAATAACGGTCTCAAACATGAATGACGGATTCCAATTCAAGAATAGAATGCATGAAGCGTTAAATTAATTTTAGATGTGACGTAATTTCGAAATTCAAATGCAACTACGCTGAATCCAAATTTAAATTATTCAGTCCAGTAAAATGTTGTCATCACACCCCTATTCAAATTTGGAACGCGTTCGATTGTAAAATCGCCGCCATTTCAACTAGTCGGAACGCTGTCAAGTAAAATATTTACTGCTATTGATCGATCGGAGCGAGAGTAAACCAAAACTTTGTGTGATCATTAATTATTTAGGGACATTTTAGGCTCGAAGCGCGTTCTAAATCAATAGCGTAATTCAAACCTAAAATGGAGTCCCAGTTTGAAATTCGAACAAACAATCTTATATTCATTTAGAATAAGAACATTTTTAGTAGATTGAAATTTGAATGAATGAATTGAATCCGTCTCCGTCACTCGGTTTGAATGAACGTATTCTAGTGAAATTTAAAATGAACTTTTAAAGGCTATGGACAGTTGTGAAGTGTACCTACCCGAGTTGGTTGTAGTTTTAATATCTAAAGAATGTAATTCTATGAGCGACTTGATAAATAAAAATAAATAAACACGAAATTGCGTATATTAAGATTGCTTTATTGAAATTTTCGAATTATTAATTTCCTTGTTGTATTGAAAGATGAATTATTACGAATCATTTTTCTTATTATTTGGGGGATGCCTGATGTAATAGGCAACACGCCAGTGGCTGCTGGTCTGCCACATAGACATGTGGTGACATCTTGATGGTCTATATACCCTTAGATATACAAAATAAAATACTATATACATACTAAAAGATTTATGTCATAGACATAAAGTTCAAATTCCAATAATTTGTGAAGTAGAATATTTATAGCATATTCTTGAACGCCTGTTGGCCAAGCTCCTCATATGTAGGACCAGCAGCCAGTCTGCCTAGTGCGAGGGGGCGAATAAATCGCCTTTGAAAGAACTTGTGAACAAAGCGATATAATAATATCATTAACATATAATTGGGCTTTTTCGACCCTAAACTGAAGCGAACGTTAGTTATTTTTATTGTATTTTCCTTACTTATCTTCAAAGAGATGTGAATAGTGTATAGGTGAAAGCAAAATCGTCGTCTGGTGTACTAACTGGTGTGTAATCCTTCAACTTAACATCCTGGCTTAACAGCTTCTTGGGTTTGCACAACAACTTTTTTCGAATGTTGTTGTGCTATGACCCAACAAGCTGTTAACCCAGGGAGAGGGTTTACCAAGGACAAAATGAACCATTTTGTAACATCATAACAAAATTTATCGTATGACAGGAGCGAAAGGCCCAAACGAAACTAGCGCCCTCTAGCCACTGCAATAATCCAATCATAAATGACTGAATAGGTTTCCCTGTTCCTTGTTCTATCGTAATCTTACTTCCAATTTTCTTAATTTCTTCCAGACAGTAAAATTGATTTGTTCACAATGGGGCATCTTTGAAAATCCAATCTTGTTCCAAGATGAATTGGAAAGAGATAGAAAGAACTACAAGTGAGTGTGAAAGAGAGAAAGATAGTTGTTAGCACGATAGTTCTAGTCGTGAAGCACAGCTGACCATAAAAAATGGTCAATATTGAATATTGAATATTGAAATTTAAATATAAATAAAATGTAAATTATTTCAAAAATATAGCCCTCGAATTGATTATGTAAGTAGTAAACAAAATATTTAGAAAAAATGTTTTGTACTATATACAAGTAATTATTGTAAATATATTATGAAATATATGAATATCGAGCACACTATGCTACGCTTGGCTCCTAAATATATTATAATAAAGCACAAAATTAATTACTAAAATATTAGGAAACAAATATTTAGCAAAAAATTGCCAAAAGATAAACCGATTGTATAAAAAGTACAGTCGTGTTCACAAGATTTAAACAATGTTTTATTTTTTCGTATTTTTTTCTCTTTACTGTCGTAGATAGATTCATATATAGGAATAAATGTGTATGTATATTGGACATATTAAAATAATTATTTAGGAAAAACTCTGATAAAAAAGCAATACGATTCGCTTATAAAACATTTAAAAATGTAAATAAGCACCTAAGTGGTCGCATAAAATGTTGTTATAAAACTCACTTTTGGATTGAGTTTTAGTAAAAATTTACTATTGTATGTTTTTTTTCTTGTACTTAAACAGTTTTACTTTAGTAAACCTAAAAAAACTGCCTAATATCAATGTCAAAGGTAATCAAAGTAGCGGAAACAGGTGAAATCACTTCTGTTTCTTGCATATAATGGGCTGTTTGAACATAAGCTAAAAAAATAAATAAATCATAAGTACTGTATTCTAGTTCCCGCTACTTATGATAATTATTTTGGTACCTTAAATTACCCCAGAAGGGAGTATGCTTGAATAAATATAAACTTATTTTTATGTAATAAACTTCGACTGGAGGACTCCTAGTCCAGCCAGCGATCAAATATTTCTTTCAAAATTTATATTTAAGGAAATGCTTAGCATGCATAAAACTTGAAAATACATTTCTAGTAAAATCACGGTGCAGTATTATGTATTACGAAGTATAATAATTATGTTTAGATAAACAATTTATTGTCAATTGTTAGTGACATTACACAATGTGTATATAAATTGAGACTTAGCTATGCAATATTGTTCCAAAGTATGAGGCATTATTTACTTAAGGGTTTTTATTACTAGGTATACTATGTCTTCAAAATCAAATGTTTTTTTATCAAAAATCGTCATACAATGACTACAGAAATATTGAATTTTGCCATTTTTAGCTAGCAATTCTCTCAGCCCTTGTGTATTTGCCATAAGACGATCGTTCTGATATCATTTAAAAAGAAGATATCTGTACTCCCCAGAACTGGTTTTTTATTCGATTAGTTTGGAATATAAATTACTTTATTCCAGTCGATTTTTTTCTTTATTAAAATAACTAATTTAAATAAGAAATAAAAGTTTACAATGTCATTAAGTAATAAAAACCCATTTGTAAAATAGGTTTTAAAGGCTCACAAATTCTCTAAGACAATTACTTAAGTAAATGTTTTAGTTTTAAGTAAATAACTGTGTATACTTAAGAACTTAGTTGTATGTCTTAATTATTTTACCTTTTTAAAGTTATTAATTAGAATCTGTCTCTATAATTACTTCCCGCAAATATAATGATGTTCTTTTTTACATTTTTACTAATTTATTTATGAGCGTTAATAAAAATAGAAATTCTTCACTACTATTAGTTATATAGTCGTCAAAAAAAAATTAAAATCAATTTTTACATACCACATATTTTGTTTGAAAACTTCAAACATTGATGCATCATAAAATAAATTTCGTTGGGGGTTTAAATAATTGTTATAAAGTGTAAAACAAAATTAATGGTCACTTACAATGCCAATACTTTTTTTGGTGACTGTACATAAATTATAACGTAAAAGTCTTCATATCAATAAAATACTTCCACAAATAAAAAAACGCAATTAATTTTGGCTCCCAGTGGAAACCTATACATATTGTCTATTTTGACATTACCGGGTACTTAAAAGTAAAACAAGACTAACCACTTATATTACTTTTTTTTAATGTTTTTATTAATTAACCTCATTGGTGTGGTTTCAAGACCGAGGTTTGATTCCTAGGTTGAAAAGCGTTATTGGATTTTACTATGAAATTCTTAGTAAAATTTAATTATACACTTATTTCGAAAAATATTTTAGTTTATCATACTTGTCAAAATAGATAATAAGTTTGCAGATAATCCTAAATTAAGTTCTGTCAAAATATATTTGTACAATTATAATTTTTAATGTCTCAGAGAATAAGTCCAAATTGTACATTGTACCAAGAATTTTCAAATAAAAAATATATTATATGAATAAGTTACTCATATGAGAGTTTGATTTAAATCCTTCTCATTAAAAGCATAAAACACTACGCATGAAACGCCCACTCTCCCACAGGACACGTGTACCTAGAACAATAGTTAACAACAGGAAAGTGCTTTTAAAAAAATCCCTTTTAAAACCACTTATATTTTCACTATCAAATACCGCTTTATACTGGTAAACTAGACAAACAATTTATCCGCCATCTTTAACTCAATTCTTGCAATTCAAATCGTAGAACCGTAGTCCGCCTTGCGAACAAGCGCATCACTATTCTCGAGTGACGTCACAACCGTAACTCCTCTGATTGGCTAGCTGGGTATCGCGCATCGCTGCGCTAACGCTGATTGGACTAATGAATCCGGCCTGATTGCGTCACAGCATATTGCATAGTGATTGCGTAAATCCAACAAAATGTTCACACAAAGAATTTGAAATTGGAATTTTATTATAAAAACGTATGGAAACCTCATTAGATTTTTTTTGTTAGAATTTCTCGTTAGCCAGGTGGTCGTAAGTGCAACTGCTAAGTTCAAGGTCCTGGGTTCGATTCCCAGATCGAGCAGAATAAAAGGCAAGTTTAAGAGCACCCTAAACCGACGAGCATGCATGGCGAAGTTGATGAGCATAGATGACGACGTCTGTGGTCTAGTGGGTTCCATTCCCACAGGACACAAACCTTTATTGTGCTAAACTTAAGTGTTTGTGTTTGTCTGGGTGTTTCCTATAAGTATGTATTTACAACAAAAAAAAAGTATATAAGTATTATGTCCATTGTCTAGTACCCATAGTACAAGCTCTGCTTAGTTTGGGACTAGGTGGTGCTGTGTAAAAATGTCCCGAATTATTTATGAAGCGAAAGTGGTGTGCCAAGATCGTAGCAAGTGGAAACCTATAGCCTCTGCCGACCCCTATGGGCAAGCTGTGTATGTATGTTACCGGTATAACACAATTTAATTACTTTAGGGACAATAATGATATTCCCAAGGTTGGCACTATGACAAACACATGCAAATTAGCTTGACAAAGTTGATACAAACGTAGTTATAACTCCGATACGGAATAATGTTTCAGCGAGTTACAGTTGGGGATGAACGGTTTATACTGTTGTTGGGGTTAGATTCGATTATGATGTTAACTACATATAACAATAATATGAGTTGGGACGAAACTGCTTAGCTCTAAATTACCTTAATAAGTATATTTAGATTAATCAATCAAAATCAAATCAAAATAGTTTTATTTTCATATAAACCATATACAGGCAGTTATGAAATGTCGAATTTAGGTGCACGGTGGCAAATTAGTAGTTTCCTATGGAGAAGAACCGGCATGTAACTCAATGGTTACTCTTTTAAATTTTAGTTTTTATTAATGATATCTGCTACAATAATACATCCCCATCCCAAAAGAGGTCGAGCCTATTGCCGTTAACCGAGCATAAATCCAAACTCCGAACACGTAATTTTCTACAAGTCTAGTGACCATCATTCTTAATGCTAAATCCAGGACATCTGGACATGGTAGAAAACTATTTTTAGGTTATGTAGATACACTCTAGTTAATTAAAAGGTCAATTGCTGAGGAACTGGAGCTGGATTAATGTACTCCTCCGTAGAAGTGTAAAAACATCTCTCTTGTAGATTTTAGTGTAATATTTACGAAGATATAAGCTAAGGTAAGGGACCGAGCCAGAAAAATTTCAATCGCTTATATTTTTTCAAATAAGGAGTTTAGTTTAAAAATAAAGTGGTACAAACGTTTCAACTTCGGCGCAGATTATATACTTAGCAAAGAAATCTGATGGTTTTGTGGTTTTAATGTTTGGAGCTGTTGAAGAAATTTCAGCTCGGCCACCTATCTGCTTTAATATCTGCGAAGGTATTGGATATTTTCGTAAAATAAACGGCACACACATGTATTTTGAAGAGTACATTCATCTTGTAGCAACACATTTTCCGTACACTGTGGACTTTTCATATTATGGACAGGGCCTAGCCGAAAACGTCAGGCTGGCCCAGCCACCAAAAAGTGCCTCAAACGTCTTAGCGGACAAATAAAACGAAGTAAGTACAAATGATCCCCAAGAAGAGTACATTCAATTGATATGCATTTAATGCTCTAGAGCTCGGGGGCCGGCCGGGCCAGCCTGAGGGACATGAAACCTGGACCTCTAACGAAGCACACGAGACCACTAAACCAACGAGGCAATCAAATACATATTAATTTGAAACACGTAGATGTCGTTTCTGAAACAGTACTTAATAACAATTTGTTTCTTAATGAATATATGGCTTAACCCTTCGGAGAAAACAAGTGATAGTTACTTTTTTTTAAAGTTTGGCATCCACGAGCACCACCGGCACTACACGTTATTACCACTTCATTCATGTCCAGTGTGTTCTGTGAAAGAAATCTTATTTTAATTAAAAGCCGGTGCATTCTCTAGCTCGTGTAGAATGTCTTTGTGGGCTATTGCACGGCGGAACGGGACGCTTCGCTTGTATGGTGCAAGTTATGGACTTCAGTACCCCAACCATGAGTTCTATCGAATGGCTATAGGTTTTTTACGCATCGAAACGCTGTAATCTCATAGCAGATTTTAGTTGCGTTTAACCGCTAGAGGCGCTGCGAAGGTTTTCCATACAAATATTTTACGGCGTCGCTAGCGAGTCTATTATGAAAAACTCATGGTCGAGGTACAGCAACAACAATTATGATTTAGATTAAGTAACTGAAACTTTCTAAGGGCTATAAGTGTGAAAAGTAGATAGGCAGTAAACGTACGCCAAACTGTAGGTGTGTAGATAGGTACACTTCTGCCTTGCAGACGAAATGCAGGTGTAAATAAATAATAGTTTAAAAAACTAAGTAGGTATAACGCTTTTTTAGTAAATCAATCTAAAAAGTAAAAATAATTATGAATATTAAGTTAGGGATTTTGTGATTAAGAGACAAGATTTGGCGGCGTCTGTGGTCTAGCGGTTCGAGTACCGGACTGCTGATCACGACGAGGTTAAGGTTCGATTCCTACAGGACACAAATATTTATGTGATGAATATAAGTGTTTGTGTTTGTCTGGGTGTTACTTATAAGTAAGTATTTACAAAAAAGTATATAAGTATTATATCCACTTATTTTGGAACTCGCATTAGCTTAGGGGTCATAGCATCTGGTGTATTGAACCAGAAGACGCAGGTTCAAGTACTGTCTGCGTGTCGATTTTTTCCTTCATTAAAATAACTAATAAATAAATATTCTGGGACATTTTACACAGCACCATCTAGTCCCAAACTAAGCAGAGCTACTATGGGTACTAGACAATGGATATAATACTTATATACTTTTTTTTTGTAATTACATACTTATTATACATAGGAAACACCCAGACAAACACAAATACTTATATTCGTCATCACATAAATATTTGTGTCTTGTGGGAATCGTACCCACGACCCCGTGATCAGCAGTCCGGAATTCGAAGCACTAGACCACAGACATCGTCCAACTAAGCATGGAAAATGCTTAAAAAATACAAAACAAGTCACACAACACAACAAAAAACAAGTCTGTTAAAAAAGTCACCGCTTATGCCTTGCACCGTGATCTGAAAGCTTAAGCCGTGTATTTTGGGCCACAAACGCAGAAATACCGGACCACCTTTGTGCTCGGCTATCGCTTGCACACCCTCATAATCTCGTGGTGATAGCCGTACACCTGGAAATACCACACTCGACTGAAAGGCACAAGAAACATTCTTGGATAACCTGATAACTGTTGCTTGTCACATCCTAGGATATAGTATCATCTATATCTCAATCCATGTACTCGTATACTGCATAAAGATGCAATATATTTTAAGAATCTTCTAGAATAGATTTGTTTAATTAACTTGCTTGTGCACCCGACTTCATCTGCGTGAAAGTTGTTTTTACTGGTCTGTCAAAGGGTGGCAACAGGACCTGAATAACTTAACAAGACTGTCAGGAACCGTAATAAGTTTAGAGTTGAAAATTTTACAGACTTTCTATTTCTAGGGCCACTATGACGACAAATAGGTATTGATTTTATTCATTCATACCTTCACACCCATATTCCCCGAAGGGGTAGGCAGAGGCGTACTAATGTACACCCACATTTCGCCAGTATGTTTAGGTCCCATGTAATAAGGGGCGAGCCTATTGTCATAAACCGGACACAAATCCAGACTCCGAGCTGCTATTTCACAGAAAACCCAACAACACTTTGCTCGACCCGGGAATCGAACCCAGGACCTCTAGCGTAGCAGTCGCGTTTGGGACCACTAGACCATCGAAGCAGTTGATTTTATTGATACTAATTAAAAATGTAGGGAACCCTTTATGTGCGGGTCCTACTCGCACTTAATCGGTTTTGCAGACAACGCTAACCCTAATAATATTAGGAAAAGCGCACGATGATGACGGCGTATTCCTAAAACACAACACTTTGGTAATTAGGAACTGTTCCTAAAACCAGACTGTGCCCAAATCAACTGCAACACCACGCTACCCATAATCCAGAGTAGCAAAACATATTCCTGCTCATTGTACAGACTAGTATAATTGCAGCAGGTTTTAATCCCCGTAATACCCCCACAGCCGGCAAGTTGGGCACATTCCAAATAATAAACACGAATGCGGTATGGTTTTTGTAGACGAATAAAGCACTACGGTCTTTTCTCCACAGAATTTTTTTTGGACGGATAAAAGATAGTTTTTTTATACCACCAAGGTAGCAAACAAGCATACGGCCCGCGTGATAGTAAGCGGTTACCGTAGCCTATGAACGCTTGCAACTCCAGGGGTATCACTCGCGCGGTGCCGACCCTAAAAACCTCTTAGAGGTTTATGGAGGATTCACTACGCCGACAGTTTAAGGGAATATTCCTCTTGCTGCCAGCGCAGCGCTTCCTTAGAAGGAGCTCTGGCAACCTTACTCACTGTAGGAACACATATACATATTTATACACAATAAAGTGTGTTATTTGGCTGCAGTTTTGGACTGATAAAATGGCTACTTTGATAAACAATAAATGAATTTCAAAATTAAATTTAGATTTCGATAGTACTCGTACAATTAACTTATTTCCGAAATCAGGGTTAAATAAATGCATAATGTGTCTAACTTGCTCTTTCATTTTTATATAATTTATTCAATAACTATAAATCAAATGAATGAATAAATAAACCCAGTAAGGCAAAATCGACCTTTTATTTATGTTCAAACTTGAAAATTATTTGACTAATTTTCGGAATATTTGTAAGGAGGTGTAACTCACCAATAGTTTAGCCCCATTTCTCATGAGAACTATGTGGAGCGCACTCTAACAATTTTATTGGAATATCAATCAAATTTATAGCAATTTTAGCATGAATGGTACCACTTAAAGACGTTGGGAACTCTTGGAGTTATGAAATGAATGTGCTACGCTAGAAAGAGATAGTGCTATGCAATTTGGGTCTTTCGTCTCTGTTCCGCAATGAGGTCTTGCCTGCGTTGGTATATTTAATTGCTCTTAATATTAATGAATGAAGAGAAGACTTTTGCTAGGGTTGTCGTACATTCATTTAAATCATATTATTTTTGTGAGGTTTTTATTTAAAATTCGTTACAATCTACCGTTATATTCATACTACGTCAAGTACTAGAAAAGGACCACTCTTTTTCCTCGTTATGACTGAATGAATTATTGGTAATCAGTCACCCATTAAAAGGCTGAATAGTAAAATACTAAATTAATATTAGACTTATCTTGAATTAACACATGTTTTACGTATTTGTGTGTAACCTACCTGGTTTTTTTCTAGGCAATGGTCCTGTAGGATAATTAACACTTCACAATTAATTATTAACAACGTTTGTTCATTTCATAATAAAAATAATCTCCGATAATAACATTATTTAATAATTTTGAACGTTAATTGAACTTATGGCAAAAGAAATAAAACTACTTTTTACGGATTATATCGCGTTGTTTTTATAACATTTCAACCCGTTTCGGACCCTTTACAGCGTCGATTGTGGCTTAATAAAAAAAACTCTGGAAATGATACAAGATTTCGACAAGTCGGGCTGTCACTAATGTCATTATCATACATTTTCTTTCTATTCGTTTGTCGATTCAAATATTAAATTGCAACTTGTCTAGACCCCGTCGCGTACTTAAATGTTAGAAATTAGCAAGGTTTAAAAAAATTGATCATGTAAGAAGAATCCGGCAAGAAACTCCATTTATGACACTCTTAAACTTCAAGCTTCGAGCAGACGAAGTTGCGAGCATCATTCTTACCCAAAGCAAAACTTTTACAAGGCTATAAAACAATAAATCGTGAAGCAAGGTTGCATAAGGCCGTATCTCCGGTATATGGTGCACAAATACATAATGTAATAGGTATGTAGGTCGCCTAGTCGGCGCGTTGTAAATCTAATGGCGCGCTGCATTGCGAATGCAACCATCGGGCATACGACTAGGGTATACCCATAGAGATGATAATACCAAATAAATCTATACTAATATTATAAAGCTGAAAAGTTTGTTTGTTTGGTTGAACGCGTAATCTCAGAAACTACTGGTCCGATTTGAAAAAATCTTACAGTGTTAGATAGCCTGTTTAACGAGGAAGGCTATAGGCTATATATCATCATGCTACGACAAATAGGAGCTGAGTATAAATAAAAAATGATGGAAAAAACGGGGAAGCAAAATCAACTACTACGGGAACGAAGTCGCGGGCAGCGGCTAGTTTTTCAATAAAATTATGCTTTTTTTAATGTGAAACATTGACTTATATATTACTGCGGAACTGGGCGGACCAAATGTTAAAATTACACTCGCCAACTTGGTCCCAAAATGGTCTTCTCTAAACCAAAGTGAACTAGACCGCGATCGGCTGAAAAACAAACGCCATGCGATACTAACAAAGATGGCGTTAGTATTTCTATGTATGGCAAACGCATCTGACAAATATTCGGACGGCTCTATCTTTTTAGTATTTAAATCGGTAAATCAAAGATTCTTTTTATTAGAATATGTTTAATGAAACGCAATAACATTTGTGATTAATCTGGGAATCAAACCCAGGACACGAACGAACGAAAGTAAACTCACGAACAGCAGCCGCGGTCCCTAAACCGATGAGGTAGATTTTAATAATTTTGGTATTCAATTATCAACTACCTGATAAGTCCCTTCGCTGTTATCTGAAACACGTAATTTAATTATGTATCAAAATTAATTAGGATTTAGCTTTAATAAATCTCGAAAGGCAGATTATTAATTTCGTTTCAAATTAATGTTTAAGTTTGTTGCTTGTAATTTGATCAAAGTGAACCTTACGTTATTAAATTTTAAAGTACAAAATTGTTAATTGATTTTTTAACTGTTTGAACTAGGAGGTTCTCTTATCGACTGTTTATTGTACCTATTTTTTTGTGTACAGTATTTTAAGCGTTGTCAATAGACTTCTTATATCCTACTGGTTTTTTTACGCAGCTTTAATTGTTATTCTGTTATTCGGCGGACGGAGACAAACCCAACAAATCAAAAACCATGAAAATCGGTCCAGCAGTTCTCGAGTTTAAGTGTTGTGACAAACATGACTTTCTTTTTGTATTTTTTAAGCATTTTCCATGCTAAGATTACAAGGTACCTTTAATAAAGGAAAAAATTGGCTGGTCTTCGCCGTCGTCACCTTAAGACGTAAGTTTAGAATGTGAAGGAAGATTTCAACTGGCGATCTGGGCTCGCGATAGCTTAGCGGTTAAAGCGTCTGGTGTACCGAACCAGAAGACGCAGGTTCGAATCCTGCTCGGTAGCCGATTTTTTCCTTCATTAAAAAAAACACGACTTTGTTTTATAATATATTATTAAAATTGTGTTACATCCATACATCCTCACAAACTTTCACATTTAATAGACAGTAGCATGTCATCATCATGACCCGTACTCGTCCACTGTTGGAGGTAGGATTCTTTTAGTGAACGCCCATAGCTCGATCTTCAGCTCTTTCATCCAGTTGGTACAAACTACCTAATTTTGTTCCATTTTTAATTCATCTGGCAGTTAGCGGATATGTGTGCCTATGCTTTATTTGCAAAAAAATATCAAAAAGTGGAAAAAGCTTCGCCATTTTTTGGTAACGGTATTATCAGCTCATAAGCAGTTCTGCCAAAAATTCTATTTGGCTTGGTGCAACGCGAATACGTCGCGAGGATCGGCCTTCCCGCCGCTCTCTTATATATTTATTATGTGACTTAGACTGGGAGACCGCAAACAAAAGGCATGCTAGAGCCAACTAGTAGAAATTAATAATTGATTTCTCTATGTATTGTGAATAGCGGGTTTATTTAAACTTTGCGCTTATGCCTTTATATTGTAAAGATTGTTTTTGCAGTTTTAAACTGTACAGATGCTTTATTATTCGTTATTTTCTGTAAATTTTTACATTTACAAGGATTTATATATAATACTGTACTGTGTAATATTTTATAAACTAGTTAGCACCAGGGTTGCCTAAGTAATGATTTAAAAAATCTGAGATTAAATAAAGCCAGAGCATCACGTTGTTTTTTTTTAAGTTGAGACGTAGAAGTATTATATGTATAATGTTGTAGTTAGTCGATTGCAATAAAATAAAAGAGTTATCCGGATAATGGCAATACGCTCGCCCTCCATTACATCGGACCTAACAGGCTTACTGTGGGTGTAGATACATTAGTACAATTATGCTTAACTCTTCTGGAATACAGGTATGTTGGTATACAAAATTAGTTATGAAATAAATATGAAAATAACAGCAAACATTTAAAATATACGCGTTTATTAAAAAGATGTCACACCATTATTATGGCTGGTCTTTGGAGCGGAAAATCCCCGGGACAACGCGGTGTAAAAATAAAATACGGTGTCTCACACACACCACACAGTAAAAAAACTGCGTGTACTTTTTACTTGCTCCAAAATTTTATGTACTTTTTAAAGCACAGAATATATTATTTTCTGTATTTTGAAATATACGAGTAAATGTTTGAAACAAAATATTATTATTATTGGTCCTTTTGCCTAATTGACATAAAAAATACTGGATTTTGGGATAAATAGGATTCGACAAGTTGTCTTCGCGTATTATTCGGTCACTAATTATATGATAGAAGATTAATTTATCAGTGGAATTATACTTATTTCCGTATAAGTATTTTACCACTTCTCCTTCTTTAAAAAAATTTGAGCCGCCAATATAAATGCAAAGATGCTAATCTCTTTTAAAATCGTGACACCTTGTGTATGATTGTAAGTACAATAATTTGTAAGTATTTTTTTACGTCAGCTCCTAAACTATAATCGGAGCATTGTTCTAGCAAGTCTGTGCAAAAGTCGCGGCACTCGTGTCACTCCTCGTGTTATCTAAAAGCCTTCAACTTTTACGCTCCACTCTTGGAGATCAAATAGGTCATGCCTTTTGATTCGTAATACAAAGAATTAAGATGTTGAATGGAACCATCCATTCTTCCCAAGATTGTTCCTATATAATGGGGTTTGGTGGTTATACAGCCCGTTTCTGTGTTTATTACATTGATAGGGCATGGGAAAGCAAGTTTGGTTTTGAGTCGGTACGAATCCAACACACTCTGCGGTTCATGGTGGCGGGGATCCACGAGACCTTGTAGAATCTTACATTCAAAATTAAGTAAGAGGCGAGAAAAGATCTGACTTGCAGGGCTTGCAGTTTGACTGGCTGGCGACCTTACGTCTAAGTCTGTCGTGAGCGCATGCCAACTTATGCGCGTGAGTGCCAGTACCCCTGTATCGATAAGAGCTTTTAATGTTCAGCAACGCATCAGAAACGCCTCCGATCTTGCAAGTGTCTATACCATCAGGTGGTGCGTCTGCAAGTCTGCCAACACCACAAAAAATCCTACTAATCTATGTTTCTACACTAATATTATAAAGAGGAAAGATTTGATTGTTTGTTTGTTTGTATTGAAATAGGCTCCGAAACTACTGGACCGATTTGAAAAATTCTTTCAGTGTTAGATAGACCATTTATCCGGGAAGGCTATAGGCTATATATCCTCACGCTACGACTAATAAGAGCGGAGTAGTAATGAAAACTGTTTCAAAAACGGGGGAAAACCTTATAAGACCAGGCGGATGAAGCCGCTGGCGGAAAGCTTATTATTATAAATATGAACGTTTGGATGGATTGATGGATGTTTGTTACTCAATCACGCCAGAACGGCTGAACGGATCTGGATCAAATTTGGCACAAAGATATGTTATAGTCTGGAATAGCACATGAGCCACTTTTTATCCCTGTTAAATGTGTGGTTCCCGTGGGATAGATAGATAGATTTGTTTTAATAATTTATAAAAAATGATCAGACCACGCGGCCGAAGCCGCTGGTGGAAAGCTGATACTTTTATAATACCTAAGCCAAAATAAAAAGCTGACTATGTATTACTTAACCCTTTTATCATAAAACAAACTACAAACAAGGCATTTGCCACCCTAATACAATGGAATAACACATTTCATATTCTTATCATGTTCATACACTATATTCGCATCGATCAGACGAGTAGAGGCGTGACGCGAATAGCCGTGACGCGAATTCGTATACAGCGTAATTGTTTCGAGATGCTGTGATACCGGCCGATGACGTCACTGATTTATGTGCCCAAGCGCCAGTGCCCAATGATTTATGGTGCCGAACGTTTTTGTTCTGATATTGTTTGGCGTTTGGCAAATTGGGTTCAGAGAAAGTGTTTGTGATTCATTTGTAGTACTAAATAAAATAAGTGATAGCCAAGTGATGTAACCAGTGATTGCTCGAATTCAAAGAACTTGTTTGTGAACTTTCGAAATCATGTGAATTTATTCATCACTAGCTTAAAACAATAATTATTTAATTAAATAGTACTAAATACGTTTTAGAGACTATGAATCCAACAATGAGGACATCCAAGAAAGGGGGTTGCCCTAGAAACACTACGCTACCTTATTGGCCTTCAAAAAGGTCAGGTGCACGCAACGACGTGGTTAAGACGCTAGTTAGTTACGGTGTCTAGTGTCTACCTACCCTGATGGGAAAATCTAAGCTAGATAGGGGAGGATAGAGGCCACTACTGGTAAATCTGTGGTGGTGGTAATTCCTAATTTCCTAGTACCTCTACATGTTGCTAAAATCGTCATAGATCTTCTGTCACTAGACCCATCAAAGAGCGAGACTTTATTTTACATACCGTCTTTTCTGTCCCACTGTCCAGAATTTTCTATCCTGGACATTTCATACCACATTGGGAAGTGTTCCAAATCATCTCGCCAACGTTTCATATCGCCGATAATTGTGCAGTTATGATATACGCAAATATTTCATTATTGTTTTCTCATATTTATGTAAGTAGGTATCCATATAATTATTATTGTATCAGTTAACATTGTTAAAAACAAAAAAAAAACAAAGAGTAACCATGGAGTGTCTTGTCGGTTCTTCTTCATAGGAAACGACTAATTAATTTTCATAAGTGCCTGTTGGTTTATAAGAAGTTTTTTTATATTAAGTTTGAGTTTACTGTAAGTTTTCCATGCAATAAATAAATAAATATTACCTAAGTAATCTGCTCAAACTACTTCCAATAAACTTGACTATGTGCCTCTCGTCTCGTCCATATAAAACAAATGGTGTGAAGATGTATTGCCCAATACTGGTTCAGAATTGGCTTGTTGGCGGCAACTTCACAATGAAGTTCGGGGACTACTTGAAGCCAACTCGGCGCCAACTTGGTGACAAACTTATGTTATTAATCACCGGCGGTTGGCGTCGAACTTCACTATAAGTGCGGTTTTGGCTCAGTTATGTGGGCCGCCGGCCGGTGTGCTTAAACAAACACAGGTCTAAAAAAACAGCTCCATTGGCTTACTGGTTGAGCAATCGGCTGCTACGCCTTGGCTGCTACGGTCACCAGTTCAGTACACAAAATATTTGTATTATTACCAGGTACTTAGTCGGTAGGACGCAAGTTGGAGTCCTGTATGAGACTGAATTATTCTTTCGAAAAAAAATATTAGTATGGGCCACAGACACAGACTAAAATCCTAGAGAAGGACAATGTAAAATAATATAAATATCTAAGTTAACCTTTTGAAAAAGGCCGCCGTTCATAAATCATAATAATATGATTTAAAAATGACTTTGACATACCAGCTGTAGGTAATTATACCTCTGCTTAAACCTATGTAGCTATGTAGGTGTATAAAGGCTGGGTGGTATGTTATATTAATCTTTTCTCATACATCGCACCCCATTCCATACATATTTCAAATACGTCTGAAAATATTCAGTCAAAAGAGGTATTGTGTAAAATATTATAATGCAATAAATAGGAAACTACGTCTCCATTGAGAAAGCGCCGCTTACCACACAAAGAGCCCGTACCTTTTCACTTTAAAACGTGAAAGGGTACAGAGTAGCTTCAGGATACAGAGAAAATATATTTGTGAACAGTCTTTCTAGACTGCCTCATTAAACTAGTGGTCGTCATCATCATCATTGCGTGGCATTCATTCTTCGTTGATCAAACCTCTATATCTAAGTTTTTTTGCTAGTTTGCAACAGTTTTTTTGGTAGTCTGCAGCAGCGGTTGAGTACTTGTGGACTTCCGAGATTTCACCGGAAAAAATGGGCAACTAGCGGTCGTAAGCGCGACTGTTAAGCTTTTGCTTGGGTTTGATTCCCAGGGAGAGGCAGTGCTGTTGGGATTTTCAATAAAATTCCTGTTTAATGACAGGCGTAAATCGGATCGAGATTTGTGTCCGATTTACGCCTCTTTATGGGGCCGAAACGAAGTGTGTCCTAAGATCCATAGTTTCTTTCTCTTTAATAAACTAAATACACTATGCTACAGTACGCGGAAGGTTAAGGCAGAAGTATGTACCTATATCCGATAAAAATCCACAGTTTTCCGGTATGTTTTAAAAATCGACACTTAAATTCACTCCAAGCAGAGCCAATCGCTACATAAATAAAGCAGTTCCTTTTACTTGGTCCTTGTACGATACAAAAGGACCAATTTTATTTAAATCTCTCTGTATATTGTCATTGCTCTATCTATATTAACGCAGCTGGCTCTCGCGTCGGTTCGAGCTTCCTCGGATCAGATTTTGCTTTCACACTAAAGATCTTGCGGAGAAACGTCATCATTCATGTAATAAATTAAAGTTCACCTACCTAATAAGATAAAAATCATGATACACAATTATTTAGTTTAGCAGTTACATACTAGGTGGAAAGGATATCGACGCACAACCGAATACCATGAGTTCAGCACATGATTCTGGACCCCCCTGAATTGAAATTTACCGTAACTTTTTACATCGATTTTTAAATTTTTTCTGCAGTTTTGTTTACTTGAACGTGTAAAAAACATTATTTCTGTCTACCCAAATTAGATTTATAATTTAAAAAATATAATTTCATTTGTTTCGGATCGCGCGATAACATTCACCGCGGAGCGTTATAATCGCGTTTTTAGCAATACACTGCGCGCTCAAAGATGTCAATATCTGTAATAACCGATCATTTTCTACATGAATGACCTAGGTCATTTTATTTTTGACCGTGAGTAAAACCTTGTCACGACGTTTGTGCGTCGATGTCACTTCCACCTTGTATATTTTATTTTATTTGTATTAGATTAAATTGTAAAAAACTTGTCATTATTCCTTGTAAAGAATTTTACAAAAATAAACCCACTTTAATGATAGATTGGGATAACAGGGAAATTGTTTACTCCAACCAGCAACCAGCCGTATTTCTGCGCTACCTCTTTACCTGGCTTACTGACTCAAGTGGTCCGAAGCGCGACTGCTACGCTAGAGTTCCTAAGTTCGATTACCGGATTTCGACTACCGAGCAGTGATGTTTTACATAGGATTTAAACTCATTGGCGTACATTAGTACACCCTGCCTACCTTCGTGAAATACAGGCCTGTTGGTGTGATAGTATGACTTATATCAATAACGTCGGTAAAGAAGAGTAAATGAATGATAATGGTCCTGTAACAAGCAATATAAATGCTCAATACCACCAAAAAATCGTATCAACACAAAACAGAAAAGGGATCAACATTTAAAAGCAAAAATCATAGGATTTTAATATAAAAGTCGAAAGGCACTGAATGAATTTTGAAGGAGCGAACATGAAAATCAGTGGAGCGGGTATTGTGTTGTGTAAAATATTCAGAGGCGCGGCGGCGGGTACGATGAGCTGCGCGTCATGTACGTACTCGAGGTACTTTTAGAAAATGAGTATTATGATTGTGATTGCATTTTTATCGCTTTGTATCGTTATAATAATAATGAGAGCTAGAAAAAAGAAAATTGAAAAGATTAGTGAGGTATGTGTGTGGGACCTACGTCTGTGGTCTAGTGGTTCGAGTGCCAAACTGCAGTAACAAAGTCGTGGGTTCGATTCCCACAGAACACGTTAAACCGCAAAGCAAAAACGACGTATGTGTGTGTGTGTGAAATGAAATGAAATGATGAATGAGAGAATCATGGTCTCTATTAAAGTCCAGACATAGTTTGACTTTGACATTTCCCCGCTATGTTTAAATCCCAGTAAGCCTACATTTAATTGGGCACAAGTCCAAATTCCAAGCTGCTGCTCAGAATTTTGTAGAAAAAACCCTGAAAATCGAACTAAAGACCTCTAGCGTAGCAGAGCTTCATATAAATTAGTTGAGTTTATGTTATTAATTAAAATGATCACGCATTTCTTGTATCTACTTACTACACTTCGTTAAAAAACCAATAAGGCGGGCTAGACATGCAATTTGACATTCGAATCGATAAACAAAATGTATGAATGTATTAGTGACAGCCCGATTTGTCGAAAGCTTGTGTCATTTTCATACATTTTGTTTGAATTCGAATTTTTGATTCGAATGTCAAAATGCAACTTGTCTAGCCCCCAAGTTCGGAGACATAAAATACGGAGTGCGCGAACTATCGATTCAAACGTCACACATCACTAACATCTAACCCTAAAATCGCCGCGACGGACGCGACGTCCCAAAAGTCGTACGAAACTTTCTAAGATTCGCCCGACTTTTATTATTTACATAACCCTCAAGTTTAAGGTGGTTACCCTGACCGCTGTTTTATGAGCCCCCAGTGTTCCCGTTAATTCTGCTAATGGACTGGTGGAATGACGGTGGCTAATAATTTACAAGGTAGTAAAAGATAGGGCTGTCAGCTCCATTCCAAGTTTATGGTTCATCGATCATGTTGTCCCCACATTAATGGGTTGTAAAGTAAATAGTTCTATTTGCGATTTGGGATGGAGAAAATTTAGTGTAAGGAAATAGATATGTACATAAGTTTGAAGATGGAATGAGGAGATCCGTAGAAGAACCAAAGTAACCGACATAGCCGAAAGGATTAGCAAGCTGAAGTGGCAGTGGGTGGGGCACATACTCCTAGAACTGGCCGCTGGGGCAGAAAGGTTCTTGAGTAGAGACCACGCACTAGAAAGCGCAATACAGGACGGCCTCCAACGAGGTGGACCGACGACCTGCTAAAGGTCGCTGGGAGTCGTTGGATACGGGCGGTGTGCAGCCGGTCGCCGTGGAAGTCTATGGGGGAGGCCTTTATTGACCTCTTTTGGCTGATATGATGATGATGATAAGTTTAAGAATGCGTATCTTCATTTGAAATGACAGTTAATTAAGACAACATACCATCACCTCTTATTACCAGCCTGGTTGGTAAGGTCCTTCAAAAAGATCAGGTGCGTAGTACTCGGAACCGCCGCATATATTATGACAAGAGTTATAGGTGTGTAACAAGCAAAAGAAATATGCAAGACTACTACTACTACTAATATAACTACACCCGAATTTCCCTGATATTTTTTGTATACCACTAAGGTGGCAACCAAGCATAGAGCCCGCCTGATCGTAAGCGGTTCCCGTAGCCTATGGACGCTTACAACACCAGGGGTATCACTCGCGCGTCACCGACCCTAAAAACCTCTTAGAGGTTTATGGAGGATTCACTGCGCCGACAGTTTCAGGGAGTATTCCTCTTGCTGCCAGCGCAGCGCATCCTTAGAAGGAGCTTTGGCAACCTTACTCACTGCAGGAACACAACACACATTAAAATGTGTGTGTGTGTGTGTGTGTGTTTGGTTGCAGTTTTCTGTAAGGTGGAGGTACTTCCCCAGACGGCCTGCTCCAGATTTGAGCCATAAACGGCTATGCATAGGGTGCGCGTATATTGCCATTATCCAAATCACAAATCCGTTACTGAATCTTGAGTAACCGCGGAAAACACAGTTTTACTTTGCAGATAGGGAATCACGATCTGTTTGTTCTATAGTAGAATGAACCCCTAAAATGCGATTGATACAGTATCGACCGCTCGCAACGCGTCTCGCATGCCCGCTCGCCGCAATTTCACAGTATAATAGTGTTGTAAAATAAACAGTCGATAATAATTCGCCGCCAACGCTTGCAGTGAGGTGCCCGCGTTAAATCCGGTACGTTCCGCTGAATATTTTATAGAGCTGTGACGTGCTATGCTTGGCGCCCGCTGTAAATTATGGAGCCAGTGTTGTACGCAACCGGTTTTTATCGATATTTGTGCATGAATATTTCACTTTTTTATTTGGGATATTCCGTTCAAAGTTTTCTGCGGTCAATCCTTCCAATAACTGTTTAACTCTTCCCGCCATCTACTTTCAGGCTGTTAGGAGTGAAAAGAGCCTATTGAGGCCTTTGCCCTATAGTAGAACGATAATGGCTGCTTAAAAAAATGGGATATTCAGTATAACTGTTGATTTGAAGTCAATGATAAAAAATTTATGTACCTGCGACTTATATAGCTATCCTAAAGAATAATAATCTTCTAAATGAATTTGTTACTTCCAAGTAAGTACATAAGCTTTCATTTATTAAAAAACTATAGAATTTTATACCGAAGTTGTTGATCATGACCAATTCTGACCACAACAAGCGCCATTAATATTACCAATTCTCAAGAAACTCCGATCTTTCTACCTTCAACTCGCAGTTCTTAGTAGCAACCTAAGAAAATACCCGTTTCTAGAATTAATAGATTTACTTGATATCCGTCTTGGTTCCCTGAAATATACGGTTCCCGAGGTGAAGTAGCTTTGCAGACTGCACTATCAAGAGCTAGGTAATGCTTACTATTCGTTCTGGTAGGTATTCTCCATGAATACCTGAACACAAGGCTACCTTACGGTGTAGTGGAAGCAATCGTGGATGTTGAGCGTAAGCTATAAGGTTAATATTCAGAGACGATGCTAAGCGTCAAGTAATGCTTCCGTATGTCAAATTTGTATGACGATTTGACATACGGAAGCATAAGTTTATGCTTAGCATCGTCTCTAAATATTAGCCTAAGTATTCGATGATCAAATCCAGCAGTGTTTTTGTTTTTAATAGTTTTCAGAACTTGTTTTTTGTAACGATTTTATTGGCTTGGTATCTATGTTACGGAATCTTTGAACGTGATTTTCACCTCTTTAGAACCAACGGATTGATTTGAAACTTTCCACACTTATCGAGGACCGGTGACAATGCAATAATTTGTATAGTTTTTCTTTGTAGATACCCAAATTAGAAAGAAGAAAACAATTAATCAACAATTTAAAAAAACTTGCTTTTATAGAAAATCAAACCTAAAAGTAAAAATTATAAGGTATTATAAAAAGCGTGAGATGCTTTTTAAGATATTTTCAAAATGACTAATTCTACCAATCCCCGACCTCGACTCATCTATACTAATATTATAAAGCTGAAGAGTTGGTTTGGTTGGAAACGCTAATTTCAGGAACTGTTCTGATTTGAAAAATTCTGTCAGTATTAGATAGCCTGTTTAACGAGGAAGGCTATAGGCTATATACCATTACGCTACGATACTATAATGGGAGCGAAGTAATAACTAAAAATGTTGCAAACACTTTGGAAAAATTCAACTTCTACGAGAACGAAGACGCGGGCATAGGCTAGTCTATACTAATATGATTAAGCTGAAAAGTTTGTTTATTTGTTTGTTTGGTTGAACGCCCTAATTTCAGGAACTACTGTTCTGATTTGAAAAATTCTTTCAGTGTTAGATAGCATGTTTAACGAGGAAGGCTATAGGCTATATATCATTACGCTACGACCAATATGAGCAAAAACGGGGGGGGAAATCCAAATTCTACGGAAACGAAGTCACAGGCAAAGGCTAGTTTAATTAATATTTATCAATGCAGAGGTACTAATCCAGACAAACTCCAGCAGCGGGGTCCTACCTACCATCTTAAATTAATAAAGAATTTGTGCCCAGTTAGGCAGTAGGCTCGGCCCCCTATCAGGTAATACCGTCCCCGAAAAATGTAGATTGGCTTGAGATTCTGGCTTGATTGTTTTATTTACAAATAAACAATAGTTGAATGATATTATTATAGTTGTAGACGCGGTGTGTTTACGTTTTCGTATAGTTCATGAACTTGACTAGTGTTATGTGTGAAATATATACGGGTGTCGTGTACATTAGGCCGGTCGCGGCGTTTTTTGTTATTGTTTACATGGCACAAGAGAACAATAAATAAATAACACACTTTTGAATCTGATTATATTTATAAAGCCTTAAATATAGGATGTTTTCCTTCCAAACTTAACATACCATTGATTGTGTATTGACCTAGAGAAGTGTTAGGTATGTTTTCACAGTAAATAATAGCATTTGACGACGTCTGTGGTCTAGTGGTTCGAGTGCTGATCACGAGGTCGTGGGTTCGATTCCCGCAAGACACAAACATTTTATGTGATGAACTTAGGTGTTTGTGTTTGTCTGGGTGTCTCTTATATATTATAAGTATGTATTTACAAAAAAAAAGTATATACGTATTATATCCATTGTCTAGTACCCATAGTACAAGCTCTGCTTAGTTTGGGACTAGATGGTGCTGTGTAAAAATGTCCTAAGATCTTTATTTATTTATTAAAACATTTTGCCGGTATATATAAGATCCTACTATATTTGGGGGTTAATCTATTGGCATAAATTAAGATATTTTTTATAGAATAAAAAACGTTAAAAGGGTTCCGTATCACTTTTAATTAGTATCAATATTTCTATTTGTCGTTATAGTGGTACAGGGTACTAGAAACCTTCACCTTCCAACCTTCCAACTCTTCACCTATTACGGTATACAGCCCACTGGCAGACAAACGGAAGCTTAGTAATAGGGTGCCAACGGTACATGAAATATGTAAGTACATATTATAAACGCCAAACATGGTACAAATACAAAATAAACTTCAAAAGGAAAGGGGAAGAAACTCATTGTTGCTGAGCTTCTTTTCTTATAAAATATTCACATAAAAATATTGCAAGCAATCGACGGGAGTTTCCCTATAAAATGGGGAAGCGATTGTGACAATTTACAACGTTATTACGTGTTTATCGAATATTCCTTGTGACGGTTGAAAGTCCCCCTATACTCTACAATGATTAGTGATGAAAAGAATGCAATGTCGGCATCAACATGACCTGAGTGCGTGGCAAGTTCAAACTGAGAACTTTATTTCAAAAGAGTATTCATGGAGATTCTTGCCGGATTCTTCTCCATAGGACCAACTTTTTGGCATCCTGCACCGTGAAATAAAAACATTTTGAATTTGAATTGAGTTGAATTGAGAACTGTCAAAAAGAACTTCTGCATTTCTGAGATTTCGTGATTAATCAGTGAGTGCATGGTATTTTCTTCCTTTTTAGGATTCCGTACCTTAAAAGAAAAACGGAACCCTTATAAGATCATTTCGTCGTCCGTCTGTCTGTCTGTCAGCACTTTTCTTCTCAGAAAATCGCGGAGTTATTGAAATTAATAGATACCGAAACCACTTGGTGCTGTAAAGAGTGAAGAACAGTAGTATATAAAATATACATACAACCAACCGCATATTAGGTACAGTCAGCGTCAAAAGCCGGTGATCACAGGGTTTTTTTAAACAAACAGAATAAAATAGCATAATTGTAATTGTTTTATATGCATCTCACTACTTTCTCGGGTCAAAAAGTTTTAAAATAAATGATTATGTAAAACCATTTTAAAGATCGCATCATGTTCAGCAACTTTTGGCTCTGACTGTACCATAGCTACCAACGACAACACTGGTCGCTCCATTCAATAACGGTAAAACATCCCGCGCGCCATATGAGTTACATAAGTGAGGGTATTCCTAAATTATGACGTCACAGCGTGTATAATGGACTATGCCATTCCAACGCACCAAAATACAACCATAATTATATACAGCTACTACCCACATCGTATAAAGTATATTTTTAGTTCTGAAAATGGTCTTTTTACCGGACTGCGGCAAAGCCCAAAAGAAGGGTTAATACCTACGAGTATATGTTTGACCTGTATGTATTTAAGTATGTATCTATGTGTGTCCGCTTGTAAATGACTTGCATTTTGACATTCGAATCGACTAATGAATAGAAACAAAATCTATGGAAATGTCACAAGCTTTCGCCAAATCGGGCTGTCACTAATGTCATTTCAATACATTTTCTTTCTATTCGTTTTTCGATTGCAATGTCAAAATGCAACATGTCTAGTCCCCCAATTTGCTCAGCGCTTATAATTTTTTTTTTATACCAGTGGGGTGGCAAATAAGCATGCGGCCCGTTTGATGGTAGACGGTTACTGCAGCCTATGGACGTTTACAACACCGAAGCGTCACTCACGCGATGCCGACCCTGCAAAAACCTCTTAGAGGTTTTAGGAGAATTCACTGCGCTGACAGCCCGACAGTTTAAAGGAATGTTCCTCTTGCTGCCAGCACAGCGCATCCTTAGAAGGAGCTCTGGCAACCTTACTCACTGCAGGAACACAGCACAGAATATAGTGTGTTATTTAGCTGCAGGTTTTCTGTAAAGTGCGCGAGGCGATAAATTTAAGGAAAAATATTAAATACACCAACGAATAGTTTAGCAAACACAGTTTTTTTTTCTATAATAATCGTGACCTCGCAATTTTATTGTTAAAACGCAAACTTCTTACGCGACGTTTTGTTACAAATGTACATTTATTTGGTTGCGACGGACGGAGAAAGGTTATCCATTAAAAACCGCGAATTGGGGGCTGATGTTGTTTCCTATTCGCGGCGGGGTGCCGCCCGAGTGGCGCCGGGGGACAAAGAATAAAATGGCGACTGTTGTAGACGCAGACGTGACATAAAAACTTTTTAAAATAACACAGACTAGGAAGGTGTTCAGAGTCTAACAGCCATCAATTAATAGGCTATTTCACAGATTTTTTATGGCCTCGTAAAAAATACCATAGCCAGAAATTTATCCGAATTTTAAAATTATACCTAAGTAATTTTAATGCAAAAAATATTTATTACTAATTAATTAAATCAAATGTCAAAGCACACTAAAAGAAATAATATAGTCAGCTTGACTTAAAATACCTATACCTATATAAGCCAGTCTGAACCTGGTTTATCTGTTATCTATACTAACATCATAAAGAGGAAAGTTTTGTTTGTTTGTATTGAATACGCTCCAAAACTACTGGACCGATTTGAAAAATTCTTTTATAATAATTTTATAATTGGGTAAATAACCACACCATCACATCTGCATAGTAAAGGGTATGATAAGGGTTCCTTCATATACAACCACAGAAGAATGTAGCCAGAATAGTACTCGGTCGGCCTTGGTACCTTTTCGTGCCAAAACCACTGAACGCAGAGAAGGATACGAGTGAAACCGCCGTCAACGGCTAATTTTAAATAACGAATATACAAAAACATTTCCCTCTATTATTTAATTTTAAATTCAAAATGTAAACTACGTTAAAGTAACCCGTCTACTTAAATTCATTAGTCTTTGACGTGCCTCTCGCTGTTATGCGCTATTTTGTATAAAATTTATTGCCCTAAGTAACAATATATTTATCATGGAAGAATATACTATATCTTGTATCACATACAGTTTATTTTCAGTTGGTGTTGAATAAAATTGGGCTGGTATTTGTTATGGTAAGTAAGTTAGGCGTAATGCGCTCACGTTTAGAGAAAGATATATTATTTGTGTGCCTTGATTTTTGCGTAGTGTGCGTGAACAGATCCTTAACGTCACAATGTCACAGTTCTTTTTATAAATTGAGTATAACGTTGAATACTTGTATCGTCAGGGTCACAAAAGCAGAGATAGAATAACGGTAACGCAGTGCTCAAAAATCCCTTGAATCCCTTGGGGTCGTAATGGTGTTGTAAGACTAAAACTGTGTAAAACTTGTGTAAAACGAATCACACCTACAAATCGTCCATCAAATCCGATAGTAATTAGTGACCAATGAAAAACATTTGCTAGTCACCTATCAATCGTGGATTATTCAGCTATTTACACGATACGACTACGACACGATTCTATTACTTTTCTTTCTCCGATTTTTACAGCTGGGTTAAAGTTAGCACGTGCCAACTTCCACCCGGACAATAAGTTTGGCGAGAACTGTACACGTGGCATAGCTTGGCCGGGGTGAAGTTGGCCGTTTGAATGCGCAATGGATTGCTTAGGTTCTAAATTGTGTACTGCGCAACCAAACACTGACAAACAGCTAACTTCAGTCAAGTTCAGTTCAATTACAAAATGGGTGAATTTACCTATTGTAGTCTACGGCTTACAGTAGATGGGCAGCTATGTTATGTCCTGCAGTTGCATGATGATGATGACGATTCACCTAGCGCCTCCTCTGCAACAAATTCAATCAACACTTTTTTACCCGACTGCCGTAGAAGAGTTATGTGTTTGACGCGTATGTAGGTATGTATGTCCGTTCCTATTGCACGTAATTTTGTTCCCAAGAGACTTAAGAGGAAATGTAGCCTTATTATAGCTTTCGTCAGGATGCAATTTATCCCCTTGGTAAATTATAGCATCCGTTCTGTGGTTAGGTGTGAATAGGTAAGACTGTTGATATTATTATAATAAACCAGTTACTTTCGCAATAGTATGGATGTAGTGTAGATGGATAGAAAAACATGACTTACTAGTGGTTCGTATTCTATTCAATAAGGTCGTCCTGCGGAGATTCTTCATTATCATCAACACAACTGTAAGTTTAGTTTCACTATGATTGTATTATTAAAATTCACGAACTTAACACACAACACAATGCAGCAATTTAATATTTGTATAATAATTACACAAACATACCAAGTTTTAGTGAAACACTAATTAGAAATTAATCCAGTTTTAATTTTAGTTGCGTCGACAGTCGACAACATTTTCACAAAACAAACGAAAGTTGAAGGTAGATTTTAAAAAAAGAGTGCGCATTCGTTCTTTTTTTTATAAAAAGTTAAAGTTGTATGCGGAGGTTTTATTTATATTCACGTTTACAGTCTTTCTAGTTTTGAATTTAGATTATTAATTATTATAGATGGAATTTAGATTAAGTATTTTAAAAGTAATTGTTTTAAATAAAACAAATAAACAGTTCTCGATTGTCAACTAGGCGATTGTTTTTTTTTAATAAAACGTAGATGGATAATAATTTAACCTCCATTATTATCTATTTAATATTTTTTGTATCAATTTTTTTTTCAGGATCGCAATAAATTATGTTTATGGGAACCATGAACTATTCTGCCAGTGTTTACCACAGATTAATGATGATGAGTCCACCTAGCGTAATGTGTCCTGATTTCTTCAAGGTCATGGAGTAGACAAATACCACCACTAGTGGGACCACTGTTACCTACGACATGAAAAATGCCCTGTGCTAAACAATAGTTATTAGTTATACAAGAGTGCAAAGTTGCTTTTTAACCGCGTGCTCAATTTTGATGACCGAGCAAGCGAAGAATTGAATTTGAAAAATTAGAATCCTGAGCGTTAGCGAGGGAATTAAAAGAGCACAAGGTGAAAAATCTTTGCACTCAAGTGCAACACGTAACTTTTCATGATCCCACATCAGCGAGGAAATGACTAAAAAAACATTTACAACCACAATACTTTTATTCCAGTTTAGGTATTAAATACTATATGATAGGTAAGTTTTACAGAATATTCTTTAAATTATAACAAAGAATACTAGGTATAATTAAGAGAAATTGAAAGTAACGTTGCTACAATTACTTGAGTGTAATATTTTTGTTAGGTATTGTAATGTTGGTGTTAGTGACTTAAAAAAGTACACCAAGAAAAGTCCGATAGGCTTATTGAAAAAATATCGATAGGTACATCGATATTTTTTTTTGAAATTCAAAGTATCGAAAAGGTATAAAAATCAATATTTTTTACAGACCAATAAACATTTACTTATACGTTTTAAGATTATAAAATCCCAAAAAGGAATACTTTTTTTATACTAACATCTTTTTAACAAATTATTTTTGTTTTTGGTCGACTTGATTTGTTGTTTTATAATATCGCCCATATATCGATATTTTTAAATAAAAATATCAGTATCGATACTGATATTTTCAAAAAAACATCGATACGACATATATCGATACTTTGTTGCGTTTAGACTCGGAACCTAGAGAAGGTTCCAAGTCTGAGTTTATAACAAATTAAAAAAAGTTGTATGATAAATTCGGCGCCAAGGGGGTAAAAGCACGATGTTCTAAATTCAATTTACTTTGTCTCTCTAGAGGATAAAAACGACTTTTGCACTCAGATATCGAAGAGTAAAAATACTCTTTCCGAGATGGGGGGATGAAAACCATATTTTTCGACTAATATAGAAAACGGATTTCAGACTTCACACCCTTTAAGGAATATCTGGTATTTTTTAGACATGTAATATTAATGTCATGAGATGGTGAAACCAGCTAGACCTTTATTGGACCGATTGGCTACAGAAAGTTTTAAACCGAGAGCAGTGGAAGAAGGTCAGGGAGCCCTTTGCCATATATTCGTACAATAATGGCTGAATAAAAAAAAACAATATAAAGTCAATTTAGTGGTTTGTAAATTCTAAATTCAAAAGTTGAAACTATAGCCAATTATTTTTTTATTCCTAACAATTTAAATTAAACCTATTTGATTTAGATTTTATTTTGTTACTATCTAAGTACTTACTAAGTTTTTTAAGTATTTACACAATAATATTGCAGCGAAACACGTCTAATTGAATTTCTCAATATTGTGGATTGTGGCAGGGCCAGGCTTCCTCAACGGATATTAGAACGTCCCGGCATTGCAGGGTGAATTCAAATACACGGCTACAAGTACAAATTCAATACGTCACAAAATATTTACACAACGAAATTTTACTATACCTATGAATAAATGTATACTTAAGTAAAAACTCCGGAAAAGTGTTACTGTTCACATTAGGAAATTACTAAAGATCTGTAGGTTTTAAAACGAATTGATTCTGTTTATTCTATATTTTTGTTTATCTGTAGCCGTTTTGCTGTAAACCAAATAAAGTATACAATAACTAAACATAATATCTTCATTTGTCATCACATCATACCTGTTTTGCCTAAAGGTTTTAGGCAGAGTTTTAGGTACTAATGTCATGTCATGTCTTGTCTGGGGGCGAGCCTATGATATACTATATTATTATAATGTCATTGGAGCGAGCCTATTGCCATTGCCGGGCTGCTGAGATTTCACTAAAATACTCTTTTTTTTTTATAATTAATTTACAAGTAACTTGGACTCAAAATGTTAGTAACAATATATCTTAATAACGATGTTAGTATTTCTACACTAAAACCTAACCTACATGAACTGCAAAGTATGTAAATCCCTGCTATATACCACTCTACCTATATACCTCTATGTACCACTGTTCAAACTGTTAAGAAGTGTCGGCAACGCATCAGTCTCTGGTGTGGCAGGCATCGATGGATGGCGATGACTATTTATTGGCTTGTCTGCTCAATTGTTGAAATCCTTACTAATAAATAAATGCGAAATTAACTGTATCTGTCTGTCTGTCGCGCTTTCACGCCAAAACTATTGAACCGATTTAAATGAAATTTGGTACAGAGATAGTCTAGAGCCTGAGAAAGGCTACTTTTTATCGCGAAAAAAGGGCTGTAAGGGATGGAAATAGGGGATGAAAGCTACGGGCAAAGCCGTTGGCGGAAAGCTAGTAAACTATAAAAAAGAAAGAGACAGTTTTGTTAAAAAAAAATACCAAAAAATCGTATAATCTAAATTATATCCCAAATCTTTCAAAGATTGCCTATTAGTTCGCGTGGAACATACGTCGTGGACGTATTTGTGCTCGCCACGCGTAATCCATCACTAATCAGAGGCGACTCATTACGGGAATGAACGGGGAATTCTCGTAATTACACAATTTTCTTACATTCATCGTCGCCATTCAGAAAGCTCGGGTTTCTTTTGGAGAAAGGGCATCTAATGTTTTCGAGTAATTTATGGGAACTGGCACAGGATTACGCGTGAAGGGTTGAGTAATAAGAGGGTTTTTTAGGACACACCTCTGCCTAACGGTTACGTAATAGAGGCGTGATGATGGTACGTGTTATTTGGTTGGATTTTAAACATCGATTCTGTAGACGATACAAATTTCTAAGACACAGGTATACAGCTACTTATACTTAGTTTAGAAGCCAGGATTTTGTCTTTCTGGGCCACCAGCTCTATATCATCATTATCATCATGTCAGCCAAAAGAGGTCTCCTAGTGAACAAAGCCTCCCCCATTGACTTCCATAGGAACCGTTCTTGTCCTACTAGAACAGAACTATGTTGCTTTATAAAATAACTATGTATTTTTCGTAAGTGATTCATGTAATCTTTGAGAAATAAAGATCTAATAACCTAAACCGGACATATGCTGCCTGCATCCAACGACTTCCAGCGATCTGTCAGTCATCCAACCATCAGTCAGGTCAGTGGGTGGTAATTGCTAGTACTCACCATGCTTGGCAGGCGGATTGGTGAGCGCAGTAAGGGTGTTGTTTCACAGAAAGGATGCTGCTTATGCTGGCCATCCTTCTAGTCTACGATTCGGCATTTAGTTCATGCCCCGATAGAAAGATGAGCCAGTCAGCATGTCGATATCGAGGCTGGCCGGACGATCAATTATGTATCGTCACACGTGGAGGTTCTTTTTACGCACCCCATCTCTATCAACACAGAATGTAGGTATATTTTTCCGACAATAAGGTTATTTTTGTTTACCCGGATTAGTTTTTCTGAAAATTAACTAGCTGTTGCCCGCGACTTCATCCGTGTGGAGTTAGGAACTTTGAACCCGTTTCCCGTGGGATCTTTGATTTTTTCGGGATATAAAGCGTAGCAAGCCTTATAAGCCATCGCCATTTGAACTTTTAGTCAAATCGGTTCAGCAGTTTTGCCGTGAAAGAGCAAGAAACTTCATCCAAACTTACAAACTTTCGCCTTTACAAAATTAGTAAGATTAGTAGCACTACAATTTTTTTAATTATAATTGGTGACGTCACTGTGTGCAACTTGAAATACATTGCTTCTATATTAAAAACAGCTGCCATATAATTGATTCCCCTCAGCCTATCTGGCTACATAGCTTTACAATATACTCTCAACCGCAACATCAGCGGTAATTAACCAACAAAATTATCCCCCAAGATCAATCCCTACAAATTCTATTAATTAAGACGCCAATATTATCCAAAAGATTATCAGTCACCGTCAGCAAGCGTACACAAACACACACGCCGTGTTTATAGAGCAAACTAAGTATTGCAGGATGGAATTAATAGAACCGGTGTGTGACCCAGATATAACACTCAAACTATGGTAATATGTACTTTAGAATGTGTTTTGAATTGAGAAAAAAAACCAAATGCAATCTACAAACTAGATTGCATTTGGTTTTTTTTTTGCAGAAAACTCGGACTATATTCTCAGATCAGAAACTTTTTGGTTAATAAAGTTGTCAAAACGTTTTGAAGATTGCATTCAGCGACTTTTGGCGCTGACTGTACATAGCTACATTTGATACGGGGCATTAGAGATGTGTTATAAAATAAAGAGGTTAATCGTTCTAGTTTCTTATCACAGATCTTGAAACCATAGAATTATTACACTACAAAAGAGGTATTATTTGATTTACCGATACAAAAACAGCTCTGTAACAACCAGACTTCAAGGCTCTCGTCTACAATGGTAACCAAACAATTACATTTTCTAATACAATTCGAATGAATTAATAGTTCAATTCGTCCCGCCCACTGATTGGACGGTTCGTCAATGTCGTCTTACAACCCTTCCACCACCAAACAAATTTATACTTCAAGACTTATATACTAAAGTCCAAATTTGAGCAGCAGAATGTAGTAATCACAATAGATTCTAAACTTAATTAGTGCGTACTAAGAAGTTAGTTTGAACAATTAATTATATTTTAACTAAAATTAATATGATAGCGTAGGTTTTAAATGTGCTCAAATATGAAAAGATGTTTTGAATTCGTAAGGAAATATATTCGTCATAATTATAAACTTTATGCTCGTAATAATCGTCGAAAAAAAAGCTAGTTCGTCGTTTCGTCCCGTGACAATTTCGGCCCATGGGACGAAAGAATACTTTTCAATTGTATTATATTTTTCGTTCGTGTCGGGTCAGCTCGTAATTTAATAATGATTATTATTTTCATTAAAAGTCCTAGGTGAGAAAAGCAATGGTTTTTTATGGTTTTGGATTGCACAAACCGAAGAAGTCCAGCAGTGGGTTAAGGTTAAGGTTTCTAAATGATAACATTGAATATTTTGTCCATTTTGTGCTAAAATTATTTAATTTAAACACTATTAATACGAAAATCAATAACTCCAAACAACGCAAATGATGACATCATCCAGATTGAGAGACAGAGAACACAAAGCTTTATTTAACGACTGATCAGAAAAAATCGTCGACAGATATCGAATTCCGTATAATAATAATAATAATAATAATAAATAAATATCCTGGGACACTTTACACAGCACCATCTAGTCCCAAACTAAGCAGAGCTTGTACTATGGGTACTAGACAATGGATATAATACTTATATACTTTTTTTTGTAAATACATACTTATTATACATAGGAAGGCTTTGGAGCGAGGCATCCCAGTGGAGGCCCGCCGCCTCGGTTCTGGGTGAAAGTTTACACCTGATATCGACAGGCAACGGTATTATACAAAAGCTTTGAACTTGTTCCATGTTACAAATATGTATAATAAAATTCCATATAAAAAAATCGGTCGCTTTTTGCCAAAAAGTTACTTATTTGTTGATCTAATCACTTTTATTTTACGTAAATTCGGTAAAATATTTAAAATTAAAGGATCTTCTATGTATTCTTTAGTATTATGATATCGAACATTAATAACATAATGACAATAAAACCACCTTTATCTGGTTAAATTTTCTTTTTTTTCGGCAGGCACAGGTCGTGGATGTACCGTCATGACATAGTAACAAAAATAAAGATGGACTAAAGTTAAGAGGCTGTTTTCGTGCATTATTTCTACATAAAACACCATCATGTCTGTATTCCCTGAAGTGTTCTCAAAGAATTTCATAGAACAACTAATATCACTTTTGAATTGAATTCAAGACCCCAAGCGTTCTTGGGTTCAAATTTCAGGTCGAGCAAAGTAGTATACTAAGAACCACTAGGCTATTTTTATGGTTTTTGGAATTGGCAATGGTCTTAGGTGATTTGAAAATTGAACAAGGCTAACAAATTTTCGCCAAGTTCATACTTATCTTAGCACCCTTAAATATTTCTAACTCGTCCGATACCGAATACTGAATTTCCGTCGGTATCCCATTCCGTATTCAGCAGGGGAACGGATTTGATTTTATTATTTTAAGATGACGTTAAAATAACAACATAGATCAAAGGTGTGTTACGTCAGGAAGAATGGAAAATATTGATAGCAATTGTGTCATTGTCAAAATAAAATTAGTTACGTCACCTTTAAATCGTCAGCAATAGACATATTGTATGGTATGTTAGGTAGGCTGTCTAATCTTGATGGTGTAGAATATCTCTTAAATAAAAAGGCGCTGATTCGATAGAAATAATATTATAGGCTTTTGTGTTAAAGTTCGTTTTTGAATAATCGTTGCCGTTTTGAATGATTTTGAATTTATATAAAATTAAGTTTTATCTACAGCGTTTTTGGATTGAGTTGCGTTCGAGTTAAAGAGTTGTGTGTTGTGGCGAATGCGTTCGTAACAGGGCTGTTCCGATCCTCCGAAACTCAGCGATATAACGTACATTTAACCATATTGTAACATTGTGTAATACAGCTCCATTTAAAGCTGTGTGTATATTATTAATCAACTTTTAAATGTAATAGTTAAATATTACTATTTTAAATTTGAATAGGCAACCAATCGTATACCATGTTAAATCATCATCGTGATCATCAATATTACCGTCGACAGCTGAATCTGCTCTTCCTTTTGTTTATACATCCTTTTTTAATCTTGTGTTAACCATAGCGTCCTTAACCTTATGACATCCACCTACATTGCCCTTGGGAACTACATTTCTTTTAAAATCATTATCATTGAAATCTTCTTATTCTTGCAAATTCTAAGTAAACCTACCTCCTTTTATGCCATGCTTCATGATTGTCTTTAAACTATAGTTAACATTATTTCAATTTAGCACAGCCCTACAATTTGGTACAGCTATGATGAATCGTTCCCCGCCGGACAAGTTGGTACATGTTCTGCTATAAAGCAAGTTTGGCAGTCCTGAACTTAATGACGTAGCCCGAGTTACTTACGGATGTAAGCATTGGTTTAACTATGGAAAGTTTCTTCATGTACATTATACATAAGTAAGACTTAAGTTCTGATAGATTAGGTATATTTTTCTATGACAGGTCGCAGCAGTTTGCACGGCTGATTTCTTTACTATGCCTAGAAAGACCTATATAAAAAAATCGGCCTATCCCTCTGCCTAAAAGTATTGTCATCATCATCATCATCATCATCAACCCATTAAATGTCTCACTGCCGGGCACGGGTCTCCTATCAGAATAAGAAGGGGTTAAGCTAGTCTACAAACATTGTTTGCAAAGATATTATTAAAATAAAATTACTTATTACAGATTTTATCACTTATTACATATTATAGAAATGACGATAAAAATTAACGATAATATCCGTAATAAGTAGTTTATTCGTAGTAGTAACGCCTTTTCGACGCTTCCCGGGACCCAAAGGCTGGCCTTTATTTTGGTCAGAGAATCAGCATTGCCATACAACGTGGCAATGCAGCCAGCCTTCTGGGTACCCTTCCAGCTGATGGCGATGCGGAGGAGTTTTTTGATGCCTTATTGTAAATAGTTATTTTATTATTATTTTATTTTAGTTCTATTTAGGAATAGATTTTTAATTTAGTACTTAGATACATTGTAATATATAGTTTTAGTAGCTTATTATAATATCTAATATTCGCCTAAGTGTCAGTGTTTAGCATTTAAAATTTTGTAGTGCTTTAGAAACAATAAGAATTGAAATGACAACCTACGAGTATACTAAGTATAAGCTGTGTGTCTGGTCATTTCCACCCTGCATAAATAGTAATTGCATACTCTACACAATATACATACCTACACATTCCACCCTGCATATACCTACGCATTCCAGTACAAAATACCTCGACAATCTCGACCTAATTGAAAAAAAAGTAAACACTCTTTAAAAAGTTTACAGCCTCCTGGCGGAAATTCAATTGAACTTTCTTTACAATAATATTTAGCACAAAAGCTTGTTTTCTTAAAAGAAAAGCGAGATAGGCGCATAAAATAAATGCAAGGAAAAAATCTACAATCCGCTTTCGGGGACGCACCTCAGAAGTACTACAAAGGAGCGTAGTACCTCTTGCGAAGCTTCCTTTGCCACAATCAGTCTTTTGTATAAAATCACAAAGATAACTTTAGTATCGATTTACATCCTTGCATTCCTTATTACAACGGAATAACGTTTTAAATCACGCGTCTCACAGTATTTTAATAGTAAGACTAAGTTTGTGTTTGTTAGTATACGTCATATTGCCCGAAGGCGCGAATCAAGAATTTTGCGCGTCGCTTCGCGCCAAAACAATAGAACCGCCATCTTGAGGTGTTGTTCAAAGGAAAAGAGTTTTTTTTAGGTTACACTAGAGAATTGGAAACGTATGTACATTTTATGTGTAGGTATCCTTTTTTCCTTTCGTATAAATTTTCCCCGAATAGTATGAAAAGGACAGTTTTAGGAAATTAACTGCTTTCGAGGAACCTAGAAAATACACCTGAAATTTATTAAGGCGAATTACAAATACGTTATTTTTTTACAATTATGTAGAAATACAAGTTATTTTTAATAAAGGAAAGCATTAGCATGGAAAATGCTTAAAAAAATACCAAAAGATATGTAGAAATACAGTTTTTTCCAATATTTTGAAATTGCAGAAAGAAAATGATTGGATTAAAATTATGGTTGGATTGATTGTTTGTTATGATTGGATTATAATTATGATTGTGACACGAAAGGTCTCCGCACAGCGAACTCTACTGAAGCTGAGCGGAGAGGAGATGTGTCAATAACACAATTCTATTGGTTGTTTAAAAAACATCTCCTCTCCGCTCGTCTCGTCTCGGCTTTGGTGTAGTCCCGGCCTAACGCTGCTCACTCGAAGAGAATACCCGTGCCCAGCAGTGGGAGACTATATTTATGGGTTGGTGATGAATGGCAATAGGCTCGCCCCCTATCACACACACCCTGTGGAAACTGCAAAGAATACTGGCATGAAAGTATGTTATGCTCCCATAAACCGCCCAATGAAACAAAAAACCGCCATATGCGCCTAAATTAAAAGTTCTCTTGTCTAAGTACTGCACCTTACTTAGCTTGTTATTTTTCGTAGACACTAAAGAGTTTAGCCAAGTTAGATTAGTAAGTTACTGCCTGCCACAACTTAGCTAATTAGGCGAGTTAATTAGCAAACTACTATCCTTATAAGCTAGAAACTTTGTCGTGATTAAATCTCAACGTGTCTTCTTGAATATTGAGATTAACGACCAAATTCAAATTCAAATATTTTATTTGTTAAACCTCTTTGAATTCTTTTATTTTCTTTATCTCATTTGTCAAAATGGATCAATGGCCTCTTTCATCATCTCTAGGTAGGCGCTAACCACCGGATAAATTCAATAATGAAAATTTTTGTTGACTATTTGGGACATTTTGGGACACAGCACCATCTAGTCCCAAACTAAGCAAAGCTTGTACTATGGGTACTAAACAATGGATATAAAACTTATATACTTTTTTTTTTGGAAATACTTATATACATATTATAAAACAAAGTCGTTCGCTGCGTCTGTTTGTCTGTTCGGAATAAACTTAAAAACGACTGCACAATTTTCCCCTGTCACAAGTTGGAAAAAAAATATAACTCGCCATTTTGTGATGGCGACCATCTGGGATTTGAAAATCATAGTGTAAAGTATTCTACTATACAAATTGATAGCCCAATCGAGGGAGTTGTGAAAAAATATTATGTAATCCACCATTTTGTGACTGCGGCCATTTTAGCCTTTTTTCACCAAACATAGCTAAGAACACTTCCGACTTACACCTTTCAAACAAAATCAAAATCGGCAAACACACACAGCCGTTAAACTTATAACACACCGTCGATTTTAGTCGTCGGAGGTTAAAAAAATCACACCACAAAATCACGTGGCAATCAAATTAAGTGTTACCAAATACTCCTCTCAACGCTTCAATCTCATATTATATTCACCCCTACAGCCACACACTCGTCTACTACGCAGGCAATTTAACCTGAATAATTTAAAACATTCGAATTCCGAAGTTCACTCAAAGTCGAAATGGTCATTTACAATTTAGGAGCATTATAGACGCGTGGCCCTATGGGGCAAAACTGGGATGTTGGGTCGCTCTGAGTGAACGAGTGAATAATGAATGAGAACGGTGCGAACGGGTATGTCAACGTGGTATGGAAATAGAGCTGAAAAATTTGGATTTGGATACATTTTGGATTTGGAACATTGAAGAGCTTAATAACTACGCTTGGATACTTGGAGCTTAATAAATGCACGATATAAGCGTCGGCAATGGTATGCACGATGGCTGAGGAAACGGTGGCGCACGTGCTGCTTGAATGCACAGGCATCACCCGGATACGTGAAGAAATTCGATCACCAAGGTCCCTAACGAACACACTGAGGAGGCCGGGAAGACTAATCTGCTACTACCCGACTAAATCTGGAGGACGTTGGGCTGATCAGAATAAACAGCCCCTCGGCACAAGGACAATGGTCCAATTCTAAATGACTAAATGTGGAAACTTAACCCACTTATGTGTGTATAAGAGAATTTCCATGATGATGATGATGACGAGGCGTCGGCCAAATTTGTCACGACGGCATGGTCACTGGGAGTGGTTGGATACAGGTAATATTAACCCTCCTTTTTGGGTATGCGGAGAATCTTCATGGATCCTCAAGGAGCCACCCAGGGATGTAGTATCGGTATTTCGGACTCCTATGAACTAAAAACCGCACTCACCTTTCCTTATCCTTCATCAAAATCAAATCAAAAACATTCATCACGACCATGACGGGAACATTAACCCCCTCATGGTAGTCCGGTGGTTGCATCTGACCACAGCCCATCATGGTGTCATCCGTTTTTTGACTCCCATACCCATGACATATGAGGCAAGCAAGGGAAATCAAGTGCGGTTGTTAGTTGGCATGAGTCTGACATACCCTGACTACGTAGCTGGAATTCATGACGATTTTTCACAGTGAAAAAAATCCAATTGAGAGTCCAATCCTTGTGAGTCTATGAGGACACCTATGTTCAGCCGTGGACCTCTTTTGGCTACTATAATTAGGATGATAAATTATTGATCTTGAAAATTGAAATCGTTTTATTTTCATATAAACCTAAAAACGTATAAACGGATGAACCGATTTTGATTTTGTTTTTTTTTATTTGAAAGGTGAATTAGTCGGCAGTGTTCTTAGTTATGTTTGATGAAAATCGGTCCAAGATGGCCGCCGCCACAAAATAGCGAATTACATATTTTTTCACAACTCCCAACTCCAATAAGGGTATCAAATGAAAGGGCTTAACTAGGAAACTACTACATATACACTATGATAAATTTCAAATCCAAGATGGCCGCCACCACAAAATGGCAAATTACATTTCGTGTTGGGGGTTTTCAAAATTCTTAATTTAGGTTAGGTTATTTATTTACAATAATCCATATCGATGCTTATAATATTCTCGGTAACCCTTATTTCTGTTTTAAAATGTCAATTTAATTCAAACATTCATCTGAACCACATCGGTCACAAGTCACCAATTACCCACAGGCACTACTCCGATAGAATTTGAAATAATCAGTTTACAACAGTCAGAAATGCTTGAGAAACGGATATTAAGGGAAGAGCACACAATCGACTTAAAATTATCTTATAAACAGTTAAATTCTCTTATAAACAGTAAAATGTGTTTATAAACAGTAAATTTCTCTTGTAAACAGTTCTTTAGTTTCTTTCAGTTAATTCTCTTATATAGGTACAGTAAAATTTGTTTTTAAACAGTTAATTTTTCTTACTAACAGTAATATTTAAAGCTCGCTTATTTCATAAAATAACTGTATTATTTGCCTTGTGATGGTAAACGCGACTAATAGCTATAGTTCCTAGGTTCGATTCCCAAGTCGTGCAAGGTTTTGTCGGGTATTTCTGTAAAAATTCCCAGTGGAAGCTCGGAGTTTGAATTTGTGCCCGATTAATGGTGAAATGCTCCTATTATTAATCATCATCAACCCATATACTGTCCCACAGCTGGGCACGGGTCTCCTCTCAGTAAGAGAGGGATTACGTCCACCACGCTAGCACAATACGGGTTGGCAGACTTCACATGCCGTCGAGAAAATGTCTCAGTTAAGCAGATTTCCTCACAATGTTTTTCTTTACCTTCGATTAAACTATTCTATTACATGTATTATTATTAATAGTATTGTATTCTACTACATTCATGTACATTACTACACCTCTTACTCCTTCAGGGAAAGCAAGTGCGATGGCATCTCAAAAATCGCAACTAATAATCGTTCGTTTGTAGTTAACCTTAGTCTGTAATCATTTAATACAATTGTCTGAGCCGCGGCAGACCAAACTCGATACAAAGGGTTGTTGGCACAGAAACGTAGAGGTGTATGTGGATAGTCCCTTGCAAATTATATTAGATCGGGCTGAATCGTCTCACAACGCCTAATAATATTACTAGTTTCAGACAGTGGCTTCACCCGCCGTGCTCTGGTATATATAGTAATATTATAAAGCTATTAGACCTACCTAACAGATAGAACTCAAAGTGTAAAAGTAGGGGATTGTTCCAGTGTTCAAAAAAAGGTAAAATTTGGAGTGCCACAGGGTAGTGTTCTTGGCCAGACCTTATTTTTAATTTCTATGAATGATATACACACTGCGAGCATGAAAAATGTTGAAATTATTTGTTATGCTGATGATACGGTTATTTTGTGTCATGATAAATCTTGGGATGCAGTACATGAAGTCGCCCAAAATAGCATATCAAACATTAAACGGTGGCTTGACCTAAGTCTTCTTTCACTTAATACAAAAAAAAAAACAATTATATTTGCTTCCATAAAACATTAGTGATGGTAGTGTTTTGTGGAAGCAAATATAGTTGGTTTTTTTGAGCTCGTTTTGCGTGAATCGGATTGCCAATAATTAACAGAAATGTAGGGTAGCTGTTAGTAATTGAAACGTCAAGACGCCTACCACCTTAGTCACCCGTGACCATGGACGCTGTAAAGGGTCCATAACATCGGGATTAAAATAATATCAATATAACGCGATAAAATCCGTAAAAAGTAGTTTTATTTCAATGGTGAAATAATTTTTAAATCGAAGCCCATTCAATTCAAACAAACAATAAAATCTTTCCTCTTTATAATATTAGTATAGAAGTATAGATTTTAGTAAGTATTATGGAATATACCTGCGTGTGATTCAAACAATTTTGATATGGGACATTTTCAACAGCATCATCTTGTCCTAAATTAAACAGAACTTGGAGGCACTATGGGTACTAAACCCATAAGTTCAGCTTAGAACAATAAATTGTATTGTTAGGAAACACCCAGACCAACACAAACACTTAGGGGGCATTCATAAAATACGTGAGATGTTTAAGGGGGGGAGGGGGTCGAGTCAAATCTCATCTAATCTTACGTTGGGGAGAGGGGGGGGAGGGCAATTTTTTTTTTGATGGAAACAAAAAAAAAATTATACTATTTTTATTACACTTATAATCAAACTTTCAGCAATATTGATTACTAGTCTTAACTAGTCGTAAATAAAAGCACGAAGCATATTTTTTTTTCTTTTTACAATAACAATCCAACGGGTTTACGTAAGAAACCCACATTTTGAAAAATCTCACGTGAGATTGGGGGATGGGGGAGGGGGTTGAATAAAATCTGACGACATCTCACCAGGGGGGGAGGGAGGGATAGAAAGTTTAAAAAAACACCTCACGTAATTTATGGACGCCCCCTTATGTGTATCAATAAAGACGTCGCCAACTCATCACACCTGAAAGTATTCCCCGAGTCTCTAAATTCATTTTCAACGATAGAAGATACAAAGCCCGAGCTGTCATTGGAGCCCTTATCGATACCCGATATTATGCTACATAAAATGAAGCTGGCTTTGAACAATGACTGCAGAGCCTGGTGAATACAAGGAAACAGTGCAGCACATCTTGTGTGATTGTGACGTCCTGGCGGATGAGTCTGCTTGGCAACGGGTAACCTAAGGCAGAGACTTTAAGTTAAATTATATTTCCTAGCTTTCCGCCAGCGGCTTCGCTCGCGCGGTGCAGTTCTTATAAATTATTTTATTTCATAATTATTTATATAGCCCATGTTACTCGGTAAAGATAAAGATAAAGTTTAACATTAATATAATATCTAATATATAAAATTCTCGTGTCACAGTTTTAGTTGCCATACTCCTCCGAAACGGCTGGACCGATTTGTATGAAATTTTGTGTGCTTATCCGGTATCTATGAGAATCGGCCAACATCTATTTTTCATCCCCCTAAAATGACCCACCCCTATATGGCAAAACAACGTTTGCCGGGACAGCTAGTAATAAATATAATTATGTTATAGTATAATAGGATAGTATATTAATTTTAATAATAGTAAATACTCATGTACTGAACTTATGTCTCTGAACTTATGTCTTAAGCTATATTAGATATTATTCAGAAATATTTGCGACATCCTTACAGCGTCTATGTATGTTTCTGTAACTACATAATTATTATTATTATTTCAGCCGTGATCGTCCCACTGCTGGGCAAAGGCCTCCCTTTCCTCCTTCCAGTCTTCTCGGTTGAGAGCTTTCTGCATCCAAACCATGCAGTACGAGTCAAGCTCATCCCGCCATCTCGTTCTGGATCTGCCGCGGCGCCTTTAATGTCCTGGGGCATCCACATTGTCGTGGTTTTTGCCCACAGTTCATCAGACATGCGGCAGATATATCCAGCCCAGTTCCATTTAAGGCTGGCGGCTTTATGGCCAACATCGGCGATTTAATGCAACAAATAAATAAAGATAGTTTGTAGCTTTCTAATGGTGAAATAATTTTTTAAAACGTTCCAGTAGTTATGTGCAATTGCAGTGCATTTATTCAGTGCAAACAAAAAAACAATCAACTCTTTTGTCTTTATATTATTAGTATAGATTTATAGTATGTACTCAGAGCAAAGCGAGGGAGGTTCGTGAAGCGAAGATATTTACGAACACAGTATAAGCAGATTTCAGAATCCGGGGCGATATCTACAATATTCGATTCCATTCTAGCTCGTGACTGTAAATTGGGATAACGGCAGGCTAATAATAATTGTGAAATATTGCACAAAATGGCGCCGATTTTAACTCTTTTATGCTTAGATGTACAGGAGTTAAGCCCTATGTTACTTGAAAACTTGATACTTGAAATATTTATGCTAATCTTCTTATAACCTAAATTGAAAATTTAGAAAACCCCGACATGAAATGTAACTAGCCATTTTGTGGTAGCGGCCATCTTGGATTTGAAATTTATCGAAGTGTATAATATTCTCCTAGTTAAGCCCTTTCATTTGATACCCATATTGAGGGAGTTGTGAAAAAAACTAATTCGCAATTTGTGGCGGGACATACATAGCTAAGAACACTCCCGACTAATTCACCTTTCAAATAAAAAAAAACAAAATCAAAATCGGTTCATCCGTTCGGGAGCTACGATGCCACACACAGACACGTCAAACTTATAACACCCCGTCGTTTTTTCGTCGGGGGTTAAAAAGGATGCTGATCTTCTTATACAAGGTGGAAGGGACATCGAGGCACATCCGAATACCATGAGTTCTCTACATGATTCTGGACCCCCCTGTGTTAAAATTTTATTTTATTTTTTTCATCAATTTTCCAATTTTTTATGCAGTTTTTTTTACTTGAACGTGTAAAAATACATTATTTCTATCTACCCAAATTAGATTTATAATAAAAAAAACATTATTTCATTTATTTCACTCAAAACAGCAATGTAAATAAAACTCAAAAGAGTACTCAGTCAGCTGTTCCGCTTAAAGTTTACTCGCAAGGTCAATGCCGGCCTAGTACCTAAACAGGACGAGCGCTCCCCTATTTTATGAGCACCGACAAAGGCCGCGCGCGGCGCGTCGGCTCAATTCAAATCGGCGAAATGCAAAATTCTTTTGTATTACGCCGATTTTGAAATAAATTGTATTTTATTTTTTTATTTTTTTAGTTCCTAGTTTTCGCTCGTGGACTGCAAACGTATGGGCAGTTTGTCGCGAATTTGTGATCTTATCGTAAAGGTATCAAAAACAAAAGTAATTTTCTTAGTGTGTGTGTACTTGTGTCTGTGTATTGTTATTGCGAAACATTTAAAATGCATTCCGTACAATACTTTACTGCCCGCGAATATGGGAATTATGCTCATGTGCTATGGCGAAGCACATGGAAAAGGTCAGTGAGTTTAAATAATACCTACATTAGGTACTCTGAATCTGTTTTATGGAAATAAGTTTATTTCCTCGCATTTTTATATCTTTTTGGTATAAAATACCTGTTATTGGTTATAAATTTAATAAACTTGATTTTATAATTGTGGTATCAACGTTTAGGTGATGTTTTGTAGGAAGGTATCACGAAAACAACGGTCGCGGACTCACGGCAACTAGCGGCGGTGACTTGTGTGTGTAAACAGGTAGTTGCGGATAGCGCGCGTGATAACATTCACCGCGGAGCGTGATCGCGTTGTTAGCAATACACTGCACGCTCATAAATGACAATATCTGTAACCGGTCATTTTCTACATTATTGACCTAGGTCATTTTGTTTTTGACCTTGAGTGAAACCTTGTCAAAAATCAAAAAAAAAATTGTCAAGCAAAGTGTTGTTGGGTTTTTCTTTAAAATTCTCAGTAGCAACTCGGAGTATCTATTTAATAGCAATAGGCTCGCCTCCTATTACTTGGGAACTGTGGGTATACCTACATAAATACACCTCTGCCTAACCCTTCGGAAAATACAAGCGTGATGTTATGATATGATGAGAATTCCTCAACTCGCAGAGATTTTGTTTGTTCGGGATAATCTCAGAAACTACTGTACGGATTTTTATACGGTTTTCACCAATAGTAAGAGGGATTGACTAAAAAGGTTATAACTAGGGTATTTCTCTAAGAAGCCTTGCGAAGCCAGCTAAAATGCCTATCTAGCCCCATTTGTGGGGATTGTCTTTATTACGACCAACCTGTGTTTGGAGCCATTTGAGACTTTTCCAAGTCGGCCATGGCCAACCAGTGCGTGTTAGGTGTGAGGTTCGCTGTTGGGGCAGTGATGAATCAGGCGGCATCAGCGTCTCTCGCCACGTCGAGGCGTCGCTGACAGCTGAACCCACGCACCCAAAAAAGCTTTACGGCTTTTCAGCCTCCCAGGCCTTAAGCCTACACTAGGTTTTTATTTACTATGCAATAATCTATCGCATAATGTAAATAAACCGTAATGTACCCGCTCAATGAGTTCTCTGATTTTGGCAAATTTTAGTGCTGCAATAGAACTCAAACCTAACTGCGTAATTTCGAGCTGTGTATCTAGTAAACACGATTAGAATGGCTTAGAAGTACGCATACTTTAAAGGTATGTTCAATAATTAAGTACCTATGTGTAATATAGTTGACTTTGTAATTGTTATGATACACTTGGCATCCTATTTAAATGTAATTTCATTTAATATTTGTTACAAACACACCAATTCTATAGTTTATTTACAAATATGAGAACATAGCGACAATATCGCACCGCTGTTTGTCAATAAAAGTCAAGTGTAGTTCTTTGCACTTTGTTCTGCACAAAATCATTTCGTGTGGTACCGCGACCGGGCTATAACTATAGATAATATTAATTAAATATAAAAAAAATTGGACGGCATTATTTTGACGGACGTTAATATTTTGTTGTGAATTTTGCTCTCGGGTAGGTTTTAATGTGTTTTTATTGTGGTTTATTAGTAGAAACATATGTTACCTATATCCACTTATATTAAGAATTTTAGATTTTTTATAATATTCCTTTTTTAATCTTTGAATTACATTCTATAAAACCATATGTATAAAGACAAATAATTGTTCATAAATATAGGACAGCTTATGTGTTGCGATTTTCGATCAAAATTATAACTAAATCGGGATCAGTGGTCATGACGTCAAAGACGGTCAAGTGAATAACGCCTTTCAGCGGTCTTATGTGCTTCATTTCAAAACATCGTAAATGAATGTCGACATAAGCAAAACAGCACTCTATACATTGCGGTTAAGGAATAAATTTGATCGTTATCATGAGTTCATGACAGCTTTAGATCGTTTCTCTCTATCCAATAACAATACAGGACGCTGTCACATTTGAGTTCGCGAGGCGTTTGTCTTGTTGTAATATTGATCAGACGTCCGTGAACCACTTGTTTCGATGCCGCATAGGAGCAGAAAAGAGAGCCGGCGTACCGCAGGGTTGTGAGCAGGAGGGAGAGACGGCGCACAACAAAGGTCGCGGATAAAAGAGAGCCCGCGTACCGCAGGGATACGGGGAGGAGAGCAAATCCGTAAACATCGCTATCAGGAAAGGGGGTGTTAAAAGAATTACGATCACGATGGATACACTCAGCATTCTGTTCGGTTTCTCAGCAGTTTTGTCGGAAGGTAAGTGATATATTTTAATGGTATCTTTCGTTATCAAAAGATACGAACAGATTGGAAAGGTTTGATTATAACCCACTAGCTATTTCCCGCGGTATCACTCATCATCATTAACCCATATACTGCCCCACTGCTGCTAGCCTGAGGAAGGTTATATAAGGTTGCCTTTTGTGTCAAAAATTCCTTTGAAATGCGAGTGGAACCGTAGGCGACTAGTATGAACACTTTCTAAACCAGTGCTGCACCAGCACCTGAGGTAGACAATAATTATTTTTTATTAAACACTGTATAGCTTCCCGCCATAAAATTATAGTATAAGTAAAGATGTAGCTTTCTAACAGTGAAAGAATTTTTGAAATTGGTCCAGTAATTTTTGAGTTTTCTCATTACAAACATAAAAATTAAAATAATACAAAAATACAAATCTTTTGTGTTTATAATATTTTAGTATAGAAGTATAGACAGGAATAATATTTTTTACGCCTGTATTCCCCGAACGGCTAATCCCTTTCATACTGAGAGAAGACCCGTGCCCAGCAGTGGGACAGTATATGGGTTGATGATGAAAATAATTGTGACCTACAGTAATCTTATTCTTTAGGTTGGCGTGTTTGTGTGTCATGTGAGAATACACGTGTGTTTAAACTCACTCGAGATATAGCAAAACAATGTTCTAAGGAGAACCGTTTGTTTAATATAACAGTTAATCAACACGAACCCGTGATTTGTAACAAATACTACCTTAATAGCTTATTGGTCTTAGCCACGGCTGCTACGCTTAATCTTAGGTTTGATTTAGCAGCTCGTAGTTTAGACGTCTGTCTGGTTCGTGGCAATAGGATCGGCCCCTACATGGGACCTAAACATACTGGCGAATTTTTGGGTGTATATATACATAAGTACAACCCATCCTAACCGTGATGGTATGTGTATTGTCTAAAGTAACTCATCCTCCTAGCCTTTTCCCAACCATGTTGGGTCGGCTTCCAGTCTAACCAGATGCGGCTGAATATCAGTATTTTACACGAAGCGACTGCCATCAGACCTCCGCAACCTATTTCTGTGCAATACCGATATTCGAAGGATAGACTGGTTGTCAGGATTTTTGGGCTTCTGACTACCACTAACGATTGTCATAGGTGTTCGTATGACAACCGGGACCGGCAGCTTTACGTGCTCTCCGTAGCACGGAGGGGTCTCGATGTGTTAAAAATGGTCACTCATCCACAGACTGACTGCGGCAAGCACAGCTTAACCTTGCAGATCGGTTGATCAGCGTAGTTATAAGTTGACCACAAGCCCCTCTATAAAGTAAATAATATTATAAAAAGTAAAGATTTGATTATTTGTTAGTTTGTTTGTTATGAATAATTTAGTGAATGTGGATAGCTGCTCTAATTTAGGTATTCTGAGTATTTTAGTGAGCGAGTTAGTTTTAGTGCGCCGCCGCAGCAAGAATCTGACGAGTGATTTTTCGACCTTCTATATTTTTTGGGCATGAAAGGTTAAATTAAAACTACGCGATTGATTTTGAAAATTCTTTCACCATTAGGAAGCTACCGAATAATATAGGCAATAATTTATAGGAAACAGGGCCCTGTTTAATAAAGCTACAATTCGACATGTATGTCAAAAAATGACAAAATTGTAGAATTGTCGCGTCAAGCTGTTTAATAAAAGTGACAAGCGACATATGACATGTTATATGATATGACTTTTTGACATAATATGTCGGAGTTGTCGCATTGTCAGCTTTATTAAACAGGACCCAGGTCTCATGTAATAGGCTCAATTTGTTTTTTATACCACATATAGTTCGCAAAGCGTGTAGTTTGTTCCTATTGTGAAAATAGTTTTTTTTTTGTTGACAGTGTATGGATTGTCTTGTGGTATAGACAAATCTCCAATATCCCACGTGTACGATGGCTTTGCCAGAATAGAGACGTACCCATGGCTTGGTATTCTCTATTATCCTTATGGTAAGTTTCTTTTTAACTGTCTACGTAACTTTAATTTAAATAAATCTAGCTTCTTCCCGCAACTTCGTTCGCGTCTAGCTTCAACCCCGTTACATCCCATTCGTTTTTTTTCGTGAAATTTTCTAATGTTTTGTTAGTTATTCTGTTATTCGGGGTGGAGACAAATCCAACAGAACAAAGATCATTAAAATCGGTCCAGCAGTTCTGGAGTTATAAGTGTTGTAACATACCCGACTTTGTTTTATATAAGTATAGGTATAAGAGATTGTTGTAAATAGTAAATATTTTTTATCAGTCTCGTTTTCCCAAATATCTTAGGGTCGGCTTACAATCTAACCAGATGCGGCTGAATACCAGTTTTTTACCCGACTGCCGAAGGAGAGTTATGTTTTTGACGCGTATATATGTATGTATATCCATTCCGACAAATGATACCTTCTTCGATTCGTCTTAATAGCACGAGCATGAAATTCTAAAAAAAAAAACAAATTGGCGGATTTTATGGGCCCTAATGTGCGGGCTGATTTATCAAAATTAAAATCATCTTTATTACCATTGATTCTATATGATGATACAACTAAAAAGTAGGAAATAAAATCAATTATTAAATGAAACAAAAAACCCGACTGCGTTAAAATTACTAACAAAAAATCTATAAACAAGCTCTGTGATGTCGGAAAATGTATTGCAGGCGGGACATGCTATTTGTTCAGTTTAATTTCCGTCCTTTTCAGATGGAAATAAACTGCAGGTTATAAGTAGCTAGTCATGAATAAAGTATATCACTCGCCGAGTTTCATAAGTTTTAATACATTAACTTGTTTTTTTTTTTTTGAGATTTATATTTATTTCTTTCTAAAATATAATTACTACGGTAAATATAAAAATATTCACTAAAACTATATATTACAATGTATCTAAGTACTAAATTAAAAATCTATTCCTAAATATAACTAAAATAAAATAATAATAAAATAACTATTTACAATAAAGAATCAAAAAACTCCTCCGCATCGCCATCAGCTGGAAGGGTACCCAGAAGGCTGGCTGCATTGCCGCGTTGTATGGCAATGCTGATTCTCTGACCAAAATAAAGGCCAGCATTTGTGTCCCGGGAAGCGTCGAAAAGGCGTTTGGCCTCGGACCCCATGGCCCCAGCGTTTCAACCCCAAACGGTTCAAAAATATAACAATTTATAAGATTGTTATATTTTAACTTGAATTATATTTCAACATAACAAAAGTTTCTAAATCTTTCTAAACACGATTCAGTGCTTATATTGTTCTGTGTGGAACCACAAATGAGGCATGCATAGAATAACCACGTTATAACCACAAAGGAAGAAAGGCAGAGTAAATTTAGTAGTAGAAATACATTATAAGCCGTAGAACAAAACTGAGCTTTTTAGTGTTTACAAAACTTTGAAAGAAAATTAAACCTAACTTAAACGTTATATTAAATGGTGTATCTACAGAACCGTTTTGGTCCGGTCTGTAGACTAGTTGCGTTTTGACATTCGAATCGACAAACAAATAGAAACAAAATCTATGGAAATGACAGAAGCTTTCGACAAATCGGGCTGTCACTAATGTCATTATATTTTGTTTCTATTCGTTTGTCGATTCGAATGTTAAATTGCAAATTATCTAGGCCCCCAGTGCAGATACCAACCAAAACAAAATGGGTATATTATATCCGACCAAAAAAGGTCGAAATCAGTTCTTATAAAAAACAGCTCAGTTGATTTAAGAACCTTCTCCATTTAAGACAGTTAAAAATGATCCTTCTCCGCGTATCTGCAATGTGGAAACTTCCTTTTTCCCCTAAATACTAGGCGAAGTTTAACATAAACATCAAAACTTTGTTATTAACATCGTAAATGCACATTACAGTGTTATTTACATACATACATATAGTTCTCGCCAAACTCATTGCCGGACTTGAAGTTGGCACTAGGTAACTTCAACCCGGCCATAAAAATCAGAGAAAGAAAAATATTGGATTGTAATAAATAAAAATTGTCTGTGGTATCGAAATGTAAACATTAGCTCTGTATCTTATAATTCTAAATAATGCTTATTTCATCTTTTATTAGTGCTCAGTGCTTTTAAAACGAAACAATAAATGTGACCAAACGTTTGCAGAACAGAGACTCAAAGAAAACGTACCATTGTGCGCATAAAAACACCATCTATTTATTTTGTATGAACTTTTGTCTTGATACGTTTTGACAGTGCTCCTTGTGATTTATTATATTCTTTTATCCGCATCAACAAAAATTACTCCCTAAAGCAGCAAGTTGTGTAACTTGCTGCTTTAGGGAGTAATTTTTGAAAACCCACACTACAGTGCGATAAATACGAAAATACAAAATCTATACCGTTTACTTTTGAAAAACAGGGACTGTGAACTTTGGACCCTAATCTAACCAAAGACAATGATTTCTTGAGTGAATGAACTACATTTATTTCTCTACTATACACGAAACAATGAATTTTATTATAGTGATCCGTTACACGGACGAAATAAGTCATCTGTCAAACAATCACTACCAGTGTTGCTAGTGTATAATAACTATCAATATTTCGGGGAAATAAAATAAATAAATTTTATATAAAGACAAAAAAAAAAAAAAAATTATATTATAAAATGGACATCGAGCAAAATGTAACACATCGCAAGCCCCGACGAACAAGTTCACTGGATGATGTAACGAGAGATGAATCCTCAATTTTTGATACGACTATGATGAGCCTACCTAACACATCTCTTAATGAAAGTCAAACATTAAGTGAACTAAATGAAAAAGTAAATACACTTACACACCAATTGGCTAGTGCCCATCAAGAAATAGAAAATTTGAATGCTGTAAACTTCCGGTTAAAGACTGACCTGGACAGAAGCTTAAAACTCGCTGAAACATATAAAAAAGTTAGTCTGTCCGATCCACAAAACACGCCTTTATTAAATCGGAATAAAAAGCGCACCGCTAAGAAAACTACGCCATGTAAACTAAACAGGGAACGAAATCTCATTGCATGTACACTTCAGGAGTCACAAGAAGAATATGTATCTCAAACGCGTATAAACGCCGCATACCATCATAAACTGCTTAATAAAGATGCTTTAAATGTGAAAAAAGATGTTATACTCGTAGATGACACTAATGAGGATGCTAATATTGCTTATAGAGATGTGAAAAAAAATGAGTGAAGAAGAAAATGTGGTAAAAATATTAAACAAAAACCAGGATTGTAATTTACGTAAATATACGGAATGCATGGAGCCAAGAAATAAAATTATTGTTATTGCTGATAATCAAGGGCGTCACATACAACACACATTGCAAAAGTTAATTGGGGAGCGTTACCAAGTTAGCAGTTTCTGGAAATCCGATGCTACTTTACAAGACGTACTGATCTCAGCACGCATGGAAATAAACTATTTATCCAAGACTGATTACGTTATTGTATTAGGTGGTATGAATGATAGATCTCCGTGTATTTTTAAGACATGTATAAGTAATTTTCTATGTTGTACAAGAAATACTAATGTAATTTTTGTGAAATCCCTTACAATAGATATCTTAGTGAACCAAAGTTGAATTATGAGTTAAAATTTCTGTGTTCTAAATTTATAAATGTATTTTTTTTTTGATATAGGTTTTTCTGTGTGGAGACCTAAGCGTAGATTCTTTGCACTACGTGTTTGCCGAGCATTGTTGAGACAAATATTACATTTAGAATATAAGAGTAAATCCGCTGATTATGCAAACAAAATAATTGTATCTGACACTCCACTAGTGGTTCACAAAGCCACCCAGACTGACAATGTAGTAGACTTAACAGAGTCAATTAATAAAGCAAATATGGAACCTACTCCCACTAAGTCTGATATGTTTTTTCATGTATAAATATTTATATGTGCTGCATCAAAACATTAATGGTGTTATACGTAAATCTGATCTTTTAACTATACATTTAGATTGGCTTGTCGAGCAAGGTACATTTGCTGACGTAGTATGTTTAACCGAGCACAATATGTTAAGAAATGACATTGAGTTGTTATCTGTACCAAATTACTCTTATGCAGCTTCTTTCAACCGGATTAGCCGCCGTGGCGGATTCTGTATTTTGGTTCACAATTCTCACGAGTATAAGACTATCAAATCAGTAGAAAATTATGGTGTTTCCGGCGTTCTTGAATGCTGTGCTGTCGAGCTCATAATGCATAGGTTAATTATAGTCTGTGTCTATCGACCACCTCAAAACAGCGTGCATCAACTAGATCATTTTTTTTCTATATTTAATGCTGTTCTCAGATCATTATGCTTCCTAAAAAAGAAAATAGTAGTTTGCGGGGATTTTAATATTGATACATTAAAGAATAATAAAGATACCAGTAATCTACTGAACACAATTTATAGCTATAACCTTAAATTGGCTATTAATGAACCAACCCGTTTAAGAAGCGGCACGTGTATCGATAACTTTATGCACAATATCAGGGGATGCAAATACAATATTTATGAATTCGCTCTATCAGATCACACATGTCAAATGTTAACTTGTCCAGTTAAAGAAACATATCGTATTAAACACTGGTACACTAAAAGGCGAGATTATTGTAAAGAAAATATCTCAAAATTCAAGTATTACCTGCAATCGCTTAGCTTTAACGAAGTATATAATTCGGATGATCCAAATGTAGCGTTTGACAATTTTCATGAATTGTTTACATTGTTCTATTATCTGTGCTTCCCATTAATACACATAAAGAAAACATTACGTAACAAACCCTCATGGATATCGAACGGTATACGGAAATGTGCAAAACAAAAAAGACATTTGTTATGGCGCTATAGAAAACAACCCAATGAGTTCAATAAAAATAATTTTAAATCCTACTCAATGCGCTTAAATAAAATGATAAAACTGACACAAAAGTCTCAGAATGACTATATGATTAAAACAGCGTTAAATAAATCAAAAGCAACTTGGTCCATTATTAACAACACCAAGAAAAATAGGATAAAAGAAGAAATCAGGCAGATAAATGTTAATGGAGACATTATTGACGAACCTAAAAAAATTGCAGAAATGTTTAATAATTTTTTCATAAGCGAATGTATAGCAAATCCAACCGTCGCAAATACTAATTTTAAAGTAACAACGTGCTATAATAGTAAATGTAATTCCATGTTCATGAACCCAACAACTCCTTTTGACATAGATAAAATAATCCTTTCGTTAAAAAACACAAACAGCACCAGTTACGATGAGGTTAATACAAAAATTATAAAAATAGTATCTACGATCATTTCTCCTGTTTTAAGCTATATTATCAATTTATGTATTGTCTCTGGTACATTTCCAAATAAATTAAAAATTACGGTAGTGAATCCGCTATACAAAAAGAATGACAAAAGTAGTATGACTAACTACAGGCCTATAGCACTTATACCAATATTTTCCAAAATATTTGAAAAGGTAATTAATAATAGTTTAAGAGCATTTCTGGAAAGCAACAATATATTTTCAGAAAAGCAAGTCGGGTTTAGAAAGAAAAAAAGTATAAATTTGGCTGTATACCAATTCCTGCATGATGTTATGACGGGTCTTAACAATAAAGACTTGGTTTCAGCATTATATATGGACTTGACAAAGGCTTTTGATTATGTGAATCACGATATTTTGTTAAGTAAATTAGAGGCCTATGGTGTTAGAGGGAATGTCTGGCGTCTACTACAATCTTATCTCTGTAACCGACAGCAGTGTACTAAAATCACACGCATATGCCAAAAAACATGTAAAGAAACTGTGTATTCATCATCATATCAAGAAATTACGCAGGGAGTGCCTCAAGGCAGTATCCTCGGTCCTTTATTGTTTATCATTTACATAAACGATCTACCTAATTTTATCGAACATAATATGGTTCTATTTGCAGACGACAGCACAGTAATGTTTACCAATCAATGTAAAAATAACTTAGAATCAGAAATGAACCGAACACTTGACATAATAATTCAATGGTTAACAAACAATAATTTAGTAATCAATTTAAATAAAACTAATATTATGACATTCCGAAATAGGAAAAATAATTTAGTAGATCTTGACATACATTATAATGGACAACAAATTTGTGAAGTCGAGAATACAAAATTCTTGGGTCTAAATGTTGATTCAAATTTAAATTGGAAGTCCCAAGTTGAGAGTATATGCACCAAGTTGAGTCAATTTTCGTATGCACTTTTTATGCTTGGGAAAGTTGTGAATCAATCTGCAGTGCTCATCGCATATCACGGATATGTTGAATCGGTATTGAGGTATGGTGTCATTTTTTGGTGTAATTCGGTTGACAAGGAAACAGTATTTAAAGCTCAGAAAAAGTGTGTAAGGACAATTTGTAGACTAAAACCTACAGAAAGTTGTAAACCCTATTTCATTGACTTGAAGCTATTGACTCTTCCATGTATCTACATATTTGAGGTGGCTGTGTTTGTAATTTCACACATGCCAATGTTTGAGCAACGAAAGAGCAAACGACATAACCAAAAAGTGTGTTTTCCACCAAACAAAACAGCACAATTTAGTAGTAGCATCTTCTGCATGGCACCTCGCGTATACAACCATCTACCTTCGTACATTTTACACCTCTCTAACATAGAAACATTTAAATATCAATTAAAGCAGTATCTCATTAATAAGGCATACTACACTCGCGAGCAACCAAATCGACTCAACCTGTAAGCCCGCATACATATAGGAATATTCTTTTTCATACGATACTTGTATATAAAATTCATATACGATTAAAAAGCTTAAGGAATCAGCTTTAAATTGGTACCAGCACTGTCAACATCCATTCAGTACTTTATAAAATAATGGTACCTGGATGGAAATGTAGCGAAAATAAGAATTTAGAAATATGATTTGTGGTTAGGTATTTTAAAAATTAAATAAAATCTGTAAAAATATCATGAAAAAAAATATTGTAACAATACTTGGTATGAACTGCTCTAGCTGATATCATGGATCGCAGTCGGTTCTTCATTGATCTCATGATTTTTTTGACGGTTTCCTGAGAAACACTATCCCGCTCCTCTAATAACGCCGCCTTCAATTCGTTAAAAGTCTTACGAACTTGATTCTAAGCTCAAACCCTTGTCTTAAGCTCGTCCCATAGGTGTTCAATGGGATTCATGTTTGGGTTGAATGCAAGCCAGTCTATTGGACGTATATTCATCTCGTTTAAGAATTTCTGAGTGAGACGCGACGTGTCACAATGGATATTACGGTGTATTAACAAAAACTAATCACCATTAAACCACGTAGAGAACCGCGTGGTCTTGAAGAATGTCAGCAATGTACCGATCAGCCGTCAACTCTCCTACTTGGCCTCCTACGGGCATGAAAACGAGCGCGGCTTTTCACTCTAAACAGATAGCAAATTACATCATGAGTGAACCGCTGATGTATGCATTATTTTAGCAAACCAGCACTGCACAAATCACTCACCAGGACGCCTTTAGACCCTACCTATCCTGTCATTCCCATGTAGGCACATTTTACACTTATCAATAAACAAAATCGGCTACTATGGCCCAATGTTTCAATTAAGACGCTCTCGTACAAATCAAAGGCGCGCTTGCCGATGATCTATGGTTAATTTTAGGCCCGTGGCAGGCCGTTTTATAGAGAGATTAGCTTCTCTTAAGCGTCTTCTTATTGTTGACTACCTGACAGCCACCCTTCGGACGCGTCTCAGCTCTTGCTGCAAATCAACACCCGTCAGGTGTCGATTTCACAGCTATACTGAGACGGTAAACCGGTATTTTTTCTCTAAAGTGCAATGTTGGCGGCTGGTTCTGGGTGTCCGATTAAAGGCAGCAGTCTTTTGAAACCTTCTGTATACCAAATGATACAGCAGATTAGTTCAAGTGAAGCTGGGCATCTAATGTTCACTAACTAAGTCCCTTTTGCAACAGGGTCCCATATTAGCAGCTTCTTCAGGCATAGTATTCATAAATTCGTCTAAAAATTTATATAATTTCTTTTTGATAGTATTGTCTTACAGCTGGAGCTTAATTTCAGTGGATAAACTGATTGTGGCAGTTTTTATAGAGGTAATTCAGAGCGCAACTCGTAGGTACGGTAAAGTAAATTTTCCTCTGCGCGCATTAAAGTCCGGTAATTAAAAAGTTACTGAATATTTACTAAATGATATTGGTACTAATGTAAAGCTAATTAATCAAGCTTTCAATAAACATATATTATGGTTCTTGTGAACAAAATATACAATTTTTTAAAAAATCACAAATGTTTACGCGGTTGTAGGTTGAGTCGATTTAGTTGCTCGCGAGTGTATAATATTAATGAATATCTCAATGACAAGTTCAACGCACAAATGTAAATATAATTATATAGGAGAATTAAGGACATAAATTCGAAGTAATAGGTATTTTATTTTCAATGAATGACATAATTATTTTTATTATATTGACATAGAGAATCAGAATTGTGACTTGTAATAACTACTATATTATTGTCTGATGTTTAATAATTGTAACTTTAGAATATTAATATTGCATGCTAAAATGGCAGAGTATAGCTGCACAAAATGTTTGTTCTTTGACATATTTATGTACTTACCATCTAATTGACCTATATTCGCAATAAATGATTGAATTGAATTGAAAAACGAAAGCACAGAGTTCCTTTGGCAGTTATATTATGAATCGCTACGATTCATAATTTACGGCGGTATGTGAATCTGCTAACCCTTATGAGGATAGCATAATGGCATATTAGAGTCGTCTGCTACGCCAGAGGTCATAGATTCCTAGGAAATAATAATTATGTTTGTCTATGGAATTCTGAACAGCTGCTCAATCAATAGTCCTACTTACGCTAGAAGTCGAGGCTTCGATTTCCAGAACCGAGCAGTGTTTTATTTTATTTCACAAAACTGATGTCAAATCAGAGAAAGATTTGTTATATTGTTATATGGACATCTTCTAATGTCTGAAATAAATAATTTGAATTTGAATTTGAAATCTCACAAGCAATTAATAATGCATCTGATTGACATCTACTAGATGTGAATCCTGGTAGGTTATTTAAAGACACATCTGCTTAAATTAAGTCATTAACAACGGGTTGTTGGGTTTTTCTCTGAATTGGTAGCAGAGAAGTTTGCATTTGAGCCCGGTTAATGGCGATAGGCTCGCCCTAATTTTACATGACATCTAAGCATATTTTAGGTGTACATTAGTACACTTCTGCCGAACCCCTCGGAGAATACAGGCGTGATGCTAAAGAACGAAGTTTTTTTTGTAGAAGGAAAGAAAATCACAACTGCGGTCGTTCTGGTCACGAGACAAGTGGTGTTGGGGTCTGCCGCGGAGATTGACAAACTACCAAAACAGGACTTCAGGTAAATCCATCCTAATCAACACAATCATAACCCCATTAAAAACATGATGAGGAGAGCCAAGGTCAATATCTACTCTACTCTACTCTGCTCCACTCTGCTCCACTCTACTCTACTCTACTCTACTCTGTTCTACTCTACTCTACTCTACTCTACTCTACTCTACCCTACTCTACTATAATATACTCTCTAATAAATATTTAATTGTATTATGTATAGGGCGCGAGCTCGCGTGGTGATAGGCTCGAACTGCACGGGTCAGTCCCTCGGCGTCCGCGACTACAGCTACCATCCTGACTACTCAAGAGAGACCTACAGTACACTGGCGATGATCCAGCTTGAAACAGACCATATCAGAACTGGTGACTACAATCTCAATATACTAGGAGCATCCGATGGTGCTGCATTAACGACCGAAATTAACCTACCTGTTGATTGTTTTCTCTACTTCGACTTCGTCGACGTCTGCGGTCTAGTGGGTCAAGTACCGGACTGCTGATCGTGGGTTCAATTCCCACAAGACACAAATATTTATGTGATGAACTTAGGTGTTTGTGTTTGTCTGGGTGTTTCTTATATATTATAAGTATCTATTTACAAAAAAAAAGTTTATAAGTATTATATCCACTGTCTAGTACCCATAGTACAAGCTTGGGACTAGAGCTCGAGAGACTCTGCTTAGTTTGGGACTAGATGGTGCTGTGTAAAAATGTCCCAAAATATTTATTATTTATTTACTGAAGATCGAAATTTGACATAAGCTCCATAGAAGTAATGTCAAATTTCTATCTCCAGTAGGGAAAACAATCTACAGATAGGGTATTAATTTCGGTCGTAAGTAGAGATGGGCGATGGGTAAATACCCGTTGGGAAAATACCCAGGTAAATTCCCAATTGGGTAAATATCGGGTATTTACCCGGGTATATACCCAAAAGGTGGGTATTTATTTTTCTAAGAACGAAGTATTTAAATATGTTCGTAATTACTTCTTAGCATGTTATGGGTTGCAAAACTACCAGTTTTCACTGCACTAGGATGAAGTTAGTTATGTAGTAGTTTTTTTAATTCCTGATAAGCTACTCTATGACGGCTAAGCTAGAAGAGATCCTGTTTTTTTCTGAAGTCGAGTAGTCTTTTTGGTTTTTCTATGAAATTCTCAGTAGCAGCTCGGAGTTTGAAATTTTACTCGGGCTTGCCCTCTTTTACGTTGAACTAACCCTCTGCCTAACCCTTCAGGAAATAGTATTGATAGTTTTTTCTTATATCACAAGGGTGGCAAACGCTTATTTGCTGCCCTTGGGTATAAACCAATGGTATAAGCAATTACCACAGTCTAAGGAAATTTCCAACACCGAAGCATCAAGCTGAAAAAACCTATTAACTTCCTTCTTGTAAAATCTCATGCTCTAATCTCCAAAGAAAACCTCTGCAGGGATTCATTGTACAACCTAAGCGTAATCGTCATCATCATCAGCCCGTACTCATCCACTGCTGGTCATAGGCCTCTTTTAGTGAACACCACGGAGCCAAAATCATCAATCATCTCTTTCCACTGCCAGCTGCCTTTCGCAATTCGTCAGTCCACCTAGCCGGTGGGCGTCCCACACTACGTTTGCCTAGACGCGGTTTTCACCCAACCACTCGTTTGCCCCAACGGTTATCGATTCTCTGAAAGACTTGAGCAGGCCAATTGCGTGCTTAATCCTTTTTGCTTTAGAGCTATTTCGGTTACTTTGGTTCTTTGACGGGTAACTTCATTGCGATATCAATCCCTTATAGAGACCCCGAGCATAGCTCTCTCCATAGCTCACTATGCGACTTTAAACTTATGGGACCAGTCTCTAACCTAAGCGTACGTAGGAACAAATGCCTCTGAAACACGACCACATCGGTGCTAAGTTGTAAGTTGTGACTATAAATTCTCTGTCCATGGCATGCGGTGCGATGGTGAAAAATAGGCGTCGACATCATCCATTCCGCACATTGCCCATTATACACGCAGTAAAACACACATTAGAAGGCAGTCTCTCCTTAGACTTAAAGGTTTTGTCTTCATTTCTTTAGTTAGTAGGTTCCGCTTGGCATTGTACGTAGCAGAGAACAAAGTGAGCCTTCTGTTGCTGCCAAGGTACATAAAGAAGTAAACAACCTAGTTGCTATTTTAGAAAGATATCTTTTTTTGATACCACTAAGTTGGCAGACAAGCATACGGCCCTCCATGGTAAGCGACTACTGTAGTCTATGCAACATTAAGGGTATCACCCGCGCGTTATCGAACCTGAAAAATCTTTTTAGACCCTTTTTGAAGAATTCTGTAGTCCCTTGGGAAACCCTCAGTGGGAATCTGATTCCACAACCTGAGTGCACTTGGAAAGAATCTTCTCATTGGTCTGGTCAATCTCAATACCACTCTGACCTCATACTGTGTCAAATCACATAATATAAGACCAGAGTGGTTCTAAGGTACCTATGTCGATGAACTACTCGATGGTGACAGGTGCAGTGATAGAAAGTAGCCGTGGGCTAATATTTCAAACAATTCCTCAGAACATAGCCCCTTGTACAAACGGTAGAATACACACAATACATCTTGTTCCACAGATCCCTTTCCACCAACCAACCGGATCCATATCTGATACATTCTCCATATAAATCATTTTCCCCAAAAATCTTCTTTTCATAAAAAGTGCAGTTTAGTAATAACTAGCATTTTGAAAACTGCTAACTATATGCAACCATTTTTGCACCAATAACATTCTAAGAAGTAATTACGAATATATTTATATACTTCGTTCTTAGAAAAATAAATACCCACCTTTCGGGTATTTTCCCGGGTAAATACCCGCTTTTTACCCAAAATAATATTTACCCGGGAAAATACCGGGTAGAATCCCATCTCTAGTCGTAAGTCTTTACTTGTCTTATGTTAGATGTACTTATCTTTATAACTAAGCGTTTTTTAAATAAAAGGTTTTTTTTAAATTAAACTACTTTTTACGGATTCTATCGGGTTTTATTATAATTTAAATCATATTTAATAAAATAAGTGTAAAAAGTAGTTTTATTTTAAAACTAGCTTTTTGCCCGCGACGTCGTCCGCGTGGAATAGTTACTTTGTTCCATATGGACTTCCATCCCCTATTTCACCCCTACATAGGTCGAAATTTATTAAAATTATTTTGCCCGCGGCTTCGCTCGCGTTAAGAAATATTATTATTAATCAGGTATATTTTTTGCGGCTTTAATTTTGTTTAGCGTGTGTAAAAAATTAGGGCCTACAAAACTTCTTTGTACACAATAGTCTTAACTAATCTGTCATTAGGCGCTAAAACTATCAAGTTATTGGGTGAACTTACTCGTGAGCAAGCAACATAAAACTAATACATTTACATCCTCCAACATTCCTTATTTTATCCCCATGGGGGTTGAATTTATAAAAATTCTATTTAAGTGGACGTCTTCATCCTAGTAGCTCCAATCTATAATTTCAGTTCAATCAGTCGAAAATCTAAGAAGATTTATACAAACTTTCATCCCCTATTTCATCCCCTTAGGGGTGGAATTTACTAAAATCCTTTCTTAGGGGATGCCTACGTCATAGTAGCTATATGCATACAAAGTCTCAGCCCGATCGGTTTAAAATTGACAAAGTTTCATACAAACTTTCATCCCCTATTTTATCCCCTTGGGGGTAGAATTTAGGGAAATTTCTTAGGGATAGGATAGAATTTAAGTAAATTTCTTAGGGGATGCCTACGTCATAGTAACTATATGCATGCAAAGTCTCAGCCCGATCGGTTTAAAATTGACAAAGTTTCATACAAACTTTCATCCCCTATTTTATCCCCTTGGGGGTAGAATTTATCAAAATCCTTTCTTAGCGGATACCTACGTCATAACATCTACCTGAATGCCAAATTTCAGCCCGATCCCTCCAGTGGTTTGGGCTGTGCGTTGATAGATCACTATGTCAGTCAGTCAGTCAGTCAGTCAGTCACCTTTGAGTTTTATATATATAGATTTATCCCCTTGGGGGTAGAATTTATCAAAATCCTTTCTTAGCGGATACCTACGTCATAACATCTACCTGAATGCCAAATTTCAGCCCGATCCCTCCAGTGGTTTGGGCTGTGCGTTGATAGATCACTATGTCAGTCAGTCAGTCAGTCAGTCACCTTTGAGTTTTATATATATATAGATAATAGATGTCATTCATTTCATATTCGCGTAAGTGTCACAATCACAAACCATTACAAAGAAGGTTTGACAAAGTCAAATGTTTTATTTAAATTATACCATTATCAATAGGTCAAACTAGTTGCACGGTTTCAAAAAGTGGATCAGCATGGGCATAGAAGATCCATACACACTGCTTTAAAAAAAATTGTTTGCTATATTTTATTTACATTCTTGTTTTGGATAGCCATTGAGAATAATGCAGTTTGGATAAGATTTACCTATTCAATATTATTAAAAAATATATTGCAATAGCAAGTAAGAGCTGACCAGCCCCGACAGACAGCACTCGTTCTCGAGCATGACGTGTGTATCGGCACCGTTCTACTCAACCATGTTACAGGGAATAAAACGACCCCACACACAACGCCACCATCAGCAGGACATTGTTTAATGATTAACTGTTTTGTTGCAGATTTGAGGCCGATATGCCCACCTCCAACACACTTCACGAACCAGCATTTCTTCGCTATGGTGATGTCTGATAGTAAGTACATTTTTTCCTATTTATTTTCGAAATACGAAAGGTTGGAACTAATGATGCTTTGCAATTTTGTTTGCGATTTCCGTTTTTTAAAAGTAATATAAACATCCGAATTGATAACGTCCTCCGGTTTTTCGTTCGTCAGTTAATAAATTCAACACAAACCAATTCTTAAATACGTAAACACATTAGCCAAGGAACAGTACACAAAACATACAAATACAAAAATGTTTATTTCATACAAACAAAATCATTGTTACAGTGAGTTTGGAGCCTCTTTTTGAGCAAATAATGCCTGCGTTAGGAGACTTCGCTCTTCCTTATCACTACATATTATAAAACAAAGTCCTCCACCGCGTCTGTGTCTGTCTGTTCGCGATAAACTCAAAAACTACTGCACCGATTTAATTGCTGTGTATATGGAAACTCTTCCAGTATTCAGAACCCCAGTATTTCTGAGCCCGAACGCGTTACTGGCTAAATACAATAAAAAGGATGACAACATTTTGACGACGTCTGTCTATACAACTGGCTGGATTATTCACAAAAAGTATCCAACAAGATTTAAAAAGCATCACAGTTCGTACAACGAACACCTTAATTTTAAAATATGGAACATGGAAAGAATATTATGTTGACAGGATTTAATTTTGTAAGTACGTAGGTCTACCATTGGTATTTTAAAAATGAGCATGCTACGAGTTTTTATCATCTACTTACCTGACAACTCCAACGCCCGTCCCCGCCATTGCTTACTATAAGAACAGAAATTCACATCATTATTATTTGCGTTATTTGCGTAGATATGCAAGTGCAGTGCAGGCCTACGTATTTTGTAAAGTAACAAAAAGAGGTAGATTTGGTTGGTTTGGTTTCTTAAACTGTAAGTTTCACCCTGTGGTCTGCCAATGTTGATGCTGGACTGGATTACTGATTATCATAAATGTTCACTTTATAATCACTCCACACTATGCACTGTAGTATATACACAGACATTACATGGGTAGTTTCACAATATTTAACACATACCTACCTAAATAATAGTGTCGTTATTTATAGGTACTTAATAATAATAATAGTTATTTATACTTGCTCACCCAACACAAACACACAGTACAGTACACTTTTTACACAAAAACTAAGTTCGATCAGATATTTATTTAAAAACATGAAGTTCCATTTTCAATTTTCCATTGACAGTCGGCAACCGCGCCGCGGTGGCGCCGGCGGCGGCGTCCCTTGGTTGGCATAGACAATAATGAGCTCGATAAGCCCTAAGTCGCACAGATTAAAAGTTATTAAGATATTAATGCGTACACAAAATTAGGTCATCAATCATACTTATTTTAGTGTATTCAATATTTTTTTTAAATATATTATTAGGATTAGGAAAGATAAGCAATCCGATTCACACAGAAATATGGGATTTCTTTGTGAATGTTCGGGCTAATGACCGAACATTTGCTATAGTCAGCAATTTACTTTACATCGCGCCATTCGGACATGTAACCGACAGTTCGCCGTCAGCAAGCGTATGGTGTACTCACCTATCAATTAGCATTAATTTGTTATATTATCAGTAATTATTTAAGTGCAAATCAGTTATATTTTAGCATTATTTTATATTATCAATCAGTGTTAATAAACCTTATTATCTAGCTACCTCTTCGTATCATTAATTACCCTTCACTTCAATAACTTGTTTTTCTAATCTAAGGGTGATTAATATTGTGTTTTATTTTCTAGATTGCAAAAGGTCCAAAATGAGAATACACAGAATGAGATATGTTTCTCCAGAACAATGCAAGAATTTCTACAGACGTACCGGGGTGAATATATTTTATTTTAAAATTTAGTTTTGGTTTTAAATCAGTCCACACCTCAGACACTATAGAAACGGTCGAATTAATCGATTTAATGATACTATTGAATTTATTAGAGCGTTTCTTTGGAGCCAACATGGTGTACCATAGCCTAATGACGTACCCAGCAGTGGGACAGTATATAAGTTGACAATAGATACTAGTGTATTGTGGGTCATCTTTGCCCTTTTGGGGAATGAAGGCGTGACGCTTATGTTAATGTAATGACAAACCTTTTTAGATCAATTGTTTTTTTTTCAGTTGGATGTAGATACAATGTGGCCGTCTCACACGGCGTGTGCTAGGAGCTTAACGGGTGGCCGTTGTGTGTGGCGCAGTGGCGCCATCCTGGTGGTAAAGACCGGCAAGCGGTGGAGACTGGTAACTATCGGTGGCATTTTTTTTGGTGCGAAAAATTCTCATCCACATTCGCATCGCTCACACGCACGAGGAACGCGTACGCCCCATGTTGGGTAAGCCTAACAAACATCCATCCATTCGTTCCTCACAAAATTTGACATTTATAATACCAATAAAGTTGCCGGTTAATAACTTGGCCCAAAATGGCGGATGCGCAGTAGTCGTTTTCTAGTACATTTTGCCCGCAAATGTACTGCGCAAACTGTCCCCATTCCCATTAGTTTTGGATCAACTTACGTGCCGCGAACTATACTGCTCGTAGGATAGGATAGATCAGTATGATTACTTGTAAATCTACTTCTTCCTAGCCTTTTCCTAACCGTGTTGGGGTCAGGGTTCCAGTCCAACCAGATGCGGCTGAATATCATTATTTTACACGAAGCGACTGCCATCAGACCTCCGCAACCCAATTTCTGAGCAATACTGATATTTAAACTTCTGACTACCACCAACGACTGTCATATGTATTCGTGATTTGTGGGACCGACGGCTTTACGTGCTCTATCGCGGCAAGCGTAGCTTAACCTTGCAGATCGGTTGATCAGTGTAGTTATAACTTAGCCACGAGCCCCTCACTTGCAAGTGATTCATTATAATGTTTGAGAAATAAAGATCTACACGTAACCTAAAAATACGTCTTGTGTCTTCAGCTGGGCTTCGGTGTGTATGGTCCAGGGTGTCAGGCGCCCGCCCGTTTCTTGGACTACGGCATGTATCACACGTGGGTGCAGCGCCGCGTCGAGAGGATCGGCAGACCAGCTATCACAACGCTGGCGCCAAACCACGTCGTGTTGAGACGAAGTAAGATCACAGACCATACCATCACGTCTGTATTCCCCAAAGAAACCCACCGCGGTGCACGCTGTCCACGCAGCGCACTTTAACTGCGTGGGTTCATTTGTTTGGGTATGCTTTTCCACTGCAGCACACGCTATACACGTGTTCCGCGCACACAGCGTGCACATGACGTTGAACTACGTGGGCGCCATATTCGAGCAAGCCACGCGTGTGCCAATCATGTCAATTCATGCGCAGCGTGTCCGTGGGTTGGAGTGGATACAGTTCCATACATTTTCTTGCAGAGCGAAGCTTGACGCATGTGCATAGCCTCTCCGGTGGGTTTCCGCCTTAAGCATTGGTGTACTAATGTACACTCAATGGCGTGCCCAGCAGTGGGAAGATTAATGGGTTGATAATGATGACGGGCACAATTCCAGTCTCCGAGCTGCTACTGGGAATTTCACCGAAAACCCAACAACGCTACTCGACCTTTAACCCCTTACCTTACTTTTATTTCACAATTTGCTTTGGTCATTGTTTACTGACAGCTGCCTTCCATAAGTCGAATACTATAAATCCACAAAATATTTGCAGCTCTGTCCAACGTGCAGAGGTTTGGACCGTGTGACCCAGAGGAGACCAAGCGGGAGCTCTACACTGACTACACCAGGATCACATTCAACGGTGGAAAAATCAGGTATAATGTAAGTTCATTCATTCATTCAATATTCATTACTAAAATAAATCTTCTTCTCTTCTCTTCTCTTCTCTTCTCTTCTCTTCTCTACAACAAAAATTATAAAAAATCCGGGTCTGCACATTAAATATCTTTAAAAATCAAGTGGGTTAGAGTTAATAAACGACCGCGAACCCAAAAAATTGATTTAGGTAATTTTATTCTTATCTGTTTCTTAGGGGTTGGCGCTAAAACTACTGAATAGATTTAAGTTTTGTGTTAAAGCATATGCTTCAATTTATAAACAGTTACAAAACAGATATAATATTTCAAATATTTCAATTAATCATGAGATAGAGCTTGACCTCTCTGTTGTATGCGAACCCATATAAAGAAGAGATCATCATTGTTGGCATTTGAATGATTTTCTTCTATTTCCACGTGAGCGAAGCCGCAAGCAAAAACTAGATAAAATAAAACAAAAACCCGACTGCGTTAAAAGTAAAAAACTAAAAATCCAAAAACAAGCTATATGTAATATGGGCAATAAGTAAAAATGTATCAGGCGGCTTTGAGTAGACGGCAGACCAGTGGACCTAAGTTGCAATCTAACGTTTGACCGACGAACGAACAGAAATAAAATGTATTTATTTATTATTAAGTAGTACAACCACATCATACATATTGTTACAATTGTTATGCTAATGTTACAGAATATTTTATATCTAACGATCAATTGTTGTAGTTAACAATCCTCGTTAGACATTTCGTAACGAAGATACCGCAAGAAATCGGGAAATGCAAAAATCTTAATTTACTGTATCAAAATGTCCGCGGCATCAAGACCCAGTTGAGTACGTGGCGAAACAACCTTTCCCTGCTGGATCAAACATATTATAACAATAGCAACAACATTGAAATGTATTATCCAAATGCAAGAGGTCTTCGTACAAAATTAGAAATCTTTAGAAATAACATATTATCATTTAATTCAGACCTTATACGCTATTACTGAATCAGGCTGCAATGAATCCATTCAAGACGCAGAAAATATCCCTCAAGGATATAAAATAATACGTTGTGATCGTGTGGATGCGCGTAAGCAGGGCGGAGCGTTTCTCGTGGCCACACACCGCTTCGAGCTGCGACAGGTACTTGTCTCCGACGCATCGATAGACGCCTGCGTATTTGAAATTGTTTGTGCAACGGTTCACTTAAAGAAAAGATTTTTGTTTCTATGTTGCGTTGTTTATATCCCACCTGGGAGTTCGGAGAATGATTATAATATGATTTTGTTTAGGGTAATAGAAAATATGTGTAAGTAGTAGATATAGACAAGTGATTGTTATTGGAGATTTTAATTTACATTCTTGTCCTGTAAATATTAGCAATGATTTTGAATGCTTTATGTCATATTGCGAGTTCACTCAAAGTAACATGGTACCCAATGTCTTAGGCCGACACCTGGATTTGGTTCTGAGTACGGGTTTTAGCGGAAAGTGTCAGTGGTGTTGGCGGACGACGCGCTCGTTCCTGTCAACCCGTACCACCCGCCACTAGCGGTGCGCGTGCGCCCCGCGCCCTCAGCCCCCTTCGCCTTCTCCGCCTTCACCCGCTGCCGAATCACTCTTTAACAGCGCGTGCAATAACAGACCGCAGTGGAATTTTTATGAAGCAGATTATCAATTATTGTATTCGTTGTTAACTTCTGCTGACTGGAGTACAATGTATGAAATGCATGACTTGGAAGACATTTTAAATTTATTTTATGTGAAATTAGTCCGTATTTTAGACGAATGTGTACCAAGGAAGAAGCTTACCCGGGAAAACTCACGTTATGTGTATCCCGAATGGTACACCGGAGAAATTATTAAAGAGATCAAAATTAAAGCAAAACTTCACAAACTGTTTAAAAACTCAAAACGTGATTCCGATTACGAAGAATACGCTAAATGTAGGGCCCGGATAAAAAAGTCTATAGAAATTGCACACAGAAACCATAAAAATAACATTCAAAATCAGTTCACTAAAGATCCAAAATCATTCTGGCAATACATTAGGTCAAAAAAGAGTAGAGTAAATAGACAAAGTATTATAAAAGATGAGCAATATCTCACGGATGAGCAGCGTGCTAGGGAATTCGCAGAATTTTTTGAGTCGGTATACAGTCGGGAACCTCCGCAACTAGACGTTCAGACGGCGATGGAGGAGGTCAGCAGTGCTACCAGTGCACGGGTACATATAGAGACCTTGAGTCTCAAAGATGTGCAGGATGCGCTGACGAACCTCAAGCCAAAACGTTCATCTGGCCCTGACGGTATACCCGCGTTTCTCTTTAGAGATTGTGCTAGAGTTTTGGCAAACCCGCTGCATTACATATATAACACGTGCTTAAAGCAATCGACGTTCCCGGATCAGTGGAAGACTACACGTGTCGTTCCAGTACCCAAGGGTAAGGCAGGTCCAGATGTCAGCGGTTACAGACCAATTGCAGTATTGTCGACGGCGGCAAAAGTTTTTGAAGCCGCTATTCAACGCTGCTTACAGGGGCAAGTCCGAGCGCAACTATCGGACGCGCAGCACGGCTTTCGGCCAGGACACAGCACTTCCACCAACCTGCTTAACTTCATGACACAGGTTATACCGGCAGTCGACGCTGGAGGGCCGGTAGACGCGGCGAACTATTATTTAAAAAAAGCCTTCGACAGCGTGCTAGCTAGCAGGTGTAGGATGTACGCCACACTTGCTGCAGTTCTTTGTGAGCTATATGAGATACCGCCAACAGTACGTTGACTACAATGGGTGCGAGTCGAAGCCCTACTTCACCAGGTCCGGAGTAAGCCAGGGCAGCAATTTGGGGCCTCTTGAATTTATCATAATGATAAACAGCTTGCCGTACATCGTCAGACATGGCTCATGTTTATTGTTCGCAGATGACCTCAGGTTGCTGCTCGAGGTAAGGGATGAGTCAGACTGTGAGCGACTCCAGGGTGACATTGATAGAGTGGTGAAGTGGAGCCATGACAATAAGCTGTACTTCAACGTGTCCAAATGCTCGGTAATATCCTTTAGTCGTGCGCGCACCCCTATCCGCTATGAGTACAAAGCAGAGGCGGTACCCATGAAGCGAGTAACGCAAGTGCGGGATCTAGGGGTATATCACATGTATACAGTAAAATGGTTTGCTAGCTATTTAAGTAATCGGCTCCAGTATGTAAAAATCAGTAAAAGCGATGGTACGACATCTATTTCTAGTCCTAAAGCTGTTACAAGCGGTGTCCCTCAGGGCTCTATTCTGGGACCATTGCTCTTTATCCTCTATAGTGCGGATATTATAAATTGCATACAAAACTGCAAGTATCACATTTATGCAGACGATCTACAATTATATTTCTCAGGAAAGCCAGATGATGTGGGCACTATGATTGGAAAAATCAATGAAGATTTGGAAAGAATTCGTAAATGGTCTAGCCAGAATTCCCTCATGTTAAATGCCTCTAAATCAAAGTTTATGATCCTAGGCTCGCCACAACAGGTTACTAAAATTATTGCTAAAAGACCTCAAATAATTGTAAATGGAGAGCCTATTGCTAGTGTCACGGAAGCACGAAACTTAGGATTGCTAATGGACTCTGACTTGCGTTTCGAGTCTCATATTCAAGAAGTTGCTCGAAATTGTTTTTATCGATTAAAAATAATCTATAAGGTGCGAGATTACCTTGATGTTAATCTCCGAATTAGACTGGTCGAATCTCTCATCTTGTCAAGATTTAATTATGCGGATATAGTGTATGGGCCGCGTCTACTCGCAAGAACCAAAACCTTGATACAGAGGGTTCAAAATGCTTGCTGTAGGTTTTGTTTTACCATACCTAGCAGAAGTCATGTATCACCTTTTATAAATAATTCTAAAATGTTAAATATGTCATCAAGACGCTATGTCCACCTAGCCACTCTTCTTTTCGGTATCATAAAAAGTCAGATACCACCTTATTTACTTGAAAAAATGACTTGGTCTACCAGATCCCGCCTAGGTTTAATTATGATGCCACGCCACTGAACCACTGCTTTTAAGGGCAGTTTTAAATATGCCGCCTCAAAAATATGGAACAATCTTCCTCCACCATTCCGAAACCTGCCGTCAATAACATCATTTCGCAGTAAAATTAAAGAAAATATTCTAAAGCGACAACTAAACGGCACATTTGACTGCCCTCTCTAGCACAATTTATTTATTCACTTATTTATGAATGTATAAATATTTTTAATAATACCCATTATTAAAAATATTAACTCTACGTTACTCCACTGTGCACACTTTGCCTACACTTGTGTTATTTTAAGTAAAATATAATGGTTAAATAAGCAAGAATATATGTATTTAAAATATGTGAGAAGCAACTAATAGGAAGCCGTTTTAATTAGAATTAGATTAACATAAAAAAATAAATAAAAAAAAGTTATACTACCTAGCACTATAAGATGTATCCTTAATGTCCAAGGCCCAGCTAAAATCAGCGTTGTGGTTCAGTACCGCAACATTAGGCTGAGCTGGTAGCCTCTTCAGCTCAGATGTGTTTTTAAGTTTTATGTTTTGTGTACATTCAAATAATTTGAGTTGAATAAATATTTCTTTCTTTCTTTCCTTGTGTACCTAGTTATTTTTGTAATTGTTAGTAATAGTGTTATTTAAAATAGTTAATATTATAAGTATGCTTAGCTATCGCATTAGGTTCCTAAACCTGTAATGATAGTTTAAGAGTTTTTAATTAAATAAATAAATAAATCTGATATGTATGACACTTACGGAGTACATAACATTGACCAGTAATTGTAGTAATAGTATGTATGTACGTTTACGTGACTATATTAATTACATAAGATAATATTAAATTGTAACTTAAAAATAACCAAGATAGTTAGATAGGTATATAAAACTAGTTACTTGAGCTACTGAATATATTTTTTTATTTAGTTATGAATTTGTTATGGGAATCACGAAAGACCTCAATGTCTGGATCGCGTGTTTGGATAATATTGCACTGATTTAATACTCTATGTGAATGTTGTCCCAAATTAGTCCTAGAATGTGGTATGTGAAATGATCTTGTGATTTTATGCCTAGGATATGAATGAGGAACAGAGAAAAAAACCACTTACATTGTATTTTATTGTTCAATAATTTATGAAGGAAACAAAGGTAAACATTTGTAAACGTCAGATTTGTCGAAAGCTTATGTCATTCCCAAACATTTTGATCACATTCGTTCGTCCATCCAAACCATGCAACTGAAACCTATCTTATCCATAAATCGACCATAATCTCGATAATTTAATTTCAGGTAACAATAGTCGGCGACGTAGAATACTCATGTGTAGTGTTCAAAGCTGACTATGCACACGTGATAGGGGGGGGGACACCAAAACTGCACCTGCGCCGGTGGTGCGCGGGATCCACAGGAATGTGCTACGGCTTCCAGTTCGTAGAAATAAACTTTTACGTCGAAATAACATTCGAGTTTACGCTCAACTTCAAAGTGTTGGCCTACGGTAGAGAAGCAAAGATCATTAGCCGTCATCAAGTGATGAGGTATCTTCAGCGCCGTTACCCAACAATAGACACGTACGATGTTACCAAGAAAAAGGTATCAGTGTGGCTTAACGATAAAAGTTATCCTTGGTATAATCTTTTAAAGAAGTAATCAATCTGCGCGCAAGCTTCACAGTGTACAGTCACGAGCACAGCCATATAAACATTTCAAAAGAGTTGTTAAGTCTTGCATCAATGATAATAATTAATTTTATGTTTTGTATATTAAATTTAGTTCACACAACCTCGAGAGATGGCGTTGTGCAATTTTCCTGAAAAACTGAATCGCGGTGTTAAGATTCTCCGCAGAAACATGACTTTCCGCGTATGTCAATACAATAAATACTCTTGTCCTGAGCGTGGTGTTTTCTTTGGCAAAGCCATAAATACTGCGACGGCTCCTCGGGACTTTTTGGAATTTGTACATGGTCCTTCGAGCCGGATTGACAAATTGGGTGGGTTTCCTCATACCACAGCACGGCAATATCAGCTGTTCAACAACGAAGACTACGACCCTGGCGGTGACTGTTGGAAGTGTTTCACGTAGCAACGGTGGCTTGAAATAACAGCGCGTAGTAACGGAGCGGCGCAATAACGGATCAAATAGTGTTGTGTGGTTATAGTGTTGCACCCAGGAAAAATGAAGTATATCAAGTGAAAAACTGTAAGTACTCTTTGGTTAAAACTTTAAATAGAAAATTCAAGCAAATTGTAACTTAGTAGAGATGGGTCGTTGACAGTATTTCCCTTAACGAAACGTCAACGTTGATTTCCGTTCGTCAACTAGTTGATCAACTAGTTAAATTCGTCAACGAGTTAACGTACTTCTAATGTCAACTTGCAACGTAAACTGTTTATTGATATGAACGGTTTTTATTCCACGCTACTTTTATGTACGCTACTTAGAGTTCAAATTGTATGAAATGACCGTCCCTCACGACTTACGTTATTATTAACGTAAGTTTTTTAAATTTGCTCAGTTCGTTTTATTTGCGTTCTCGATTATTGAGCGAGAAGAACGAGTTAAATTCATAAACGTCGTTGACGAATTCAACTAGTTGATTCATATACAGTTAACGTTAATACGTTGACATGAGATCAACGGTTGATTCAACTAGTTCGTTGATTCAACTCTCATCCCTATAACTTAGAAAAATTCGTGTAAAAAGTAATAGAAGACTAGACTTAGAAAATTTACAATTAGTGTTGGCTGGACTTAGAATAGTTTCGCAAAAAGTGTTCAGACGGGGAATCCATGCCGGTATTCCCACAGATGTGCGAAACACTTAGAAAATTTTGAAGAAAAAGTCCATCGACTTAGAATAATTTGAATGATTTTCATTCTGACACTTGTAATTTTTCTGTTGTTGGGTTCAAGACATATTTAAACATTACATTTACAACTGAAATAAAGACGTTTTAAATTACATACTACAATAATTATCAGAAGCAGCTAAAATGGAGACGTATATTAAGGTTCAAGAAGATACAAATTTAAAAATACAAAAAGCTAGAGAAAATTTCAAAAAATCGCCCAAGGAACGGATAACGCTGTCGTACCTGGAGACACGGTTGGAAACCCTGGAAAATATTGGAGTTCATACCGTGATACGCATAAGATGATTGTTTCCGAATTTGACAGCAAGGAATTGATGAAGTTTAATTATTCTGACGCTTATGACGTGACTGAAGAACTATATACAGATTATAAAACTGAACTAAAAGGATGCCTGCTTAATATTAAGTCGGTTTCTATTCCTGTTGTGTTGTCTGATTCTAAAGTTAATGTATCAAATGCTGCTCAATCCTTTAGTGTCAAGTTGCCCAAAATTTCGATTCCTAGTTTTAGCGGTAAATCTACAGAATGGACTAGTTTTCGGGATCTATTTATGTCATTGATCCATAACAACAAAGGATTGGACAACGTTCAACGGCTTCACTATCTTAAGGGTTATTTGTCAGGTGAAGCTGAGCAACTTTTGCGGCATATTTCAGTCACTGCCGATAATTATAAAGTATGTTGGGAACAATTAGAACAGCGTTATAATAATAAAAAGTATTTAGCTTATTCCATTTTAAAACGTTTTATGAGTCAACGTAACATACAGTCTGAATCTTCCAGCGCTATAAAATAATTGTTGGACACAAGTAATGAATGTTTAAATGCCTTTAAAAACTTAAATATTGATATTTCTTCATGGGATATAATAGTGATATACATTGTTAGTTTAAAGCTTGATACAGAGTCTAGAAAACTATGGGAAGTTCAAATTAGTAAGGGTAATGATGATTTACCTAAACTCAGCGAATTTATAGAATTCCTGAATCAACGTTTCAGGTCACTTGAATTTTTAGATAATAACCAAAATAAGTCATATAACAGTGCTCGTATTTCAAAGGTTTTGCATGTTACTTCACTTTCCACTTGCAATTTTTGTTCGGAAAATCATAAATTAATCAATTGCAAAAAGTTTGCTAAGGAAGATGTTGATGCACGTCGTGGTTTTGTCCAAACCAATAGGTTTTGCTTCAACTGTCTGGGTCCAAACCACTCGGTATTTTCATGTCGTCATTCAACCAATTGTCGTATTTGTAGAAAGCCACACACCACTAGTGTGAGAACACCACTAGTGTTAAGAAAGAAGATGGTACGGAGCATTCTTCAACTCCACCATCATCTTCACAGGGCGAGGCGTCAAATATTGTATCCTGTTTTTCTAATTTGAGCAGCCAAGTATTATTGGCCACTGCCTTGATAAAGGTAGAATCGAAAACAGGTACTTTCGTATTGAGATCTCTATTGGACCAAGGATCTCAAGCATCGTTTATTACTGAGTCTACAGTACAGATGCTTGGTCTAAAAAGGATTCCGAACAAAAAGCTTATTTCAGGACTTGGCAGTGATCAGAGTGCAACATTGCAGTCTAAAGAGTATGTCACTATAAAAGTTCAATTACGCCATGATCCCAACTTTATAGTTGATGTGAAAGCTCATGTTCTCAACAAATTAACATCACTTCTTCCGGAAAGGAAGATAGTCATTCATGACTTGGTCATCACAATTTTCTGGTTTGCAGTTGGCTGATCCTTTGTTTGGTGGACCGAACAAAATTGATATTTTGTTAGGTGCAAAAGTATACTGTCAGATATTAATGGAAGGTGTAATCAAGAGTCTACCTGGGATTCCTGTGGCGCAAAATACAAAGCTAGGTTGGATCCTCTCTGGCTGTATACACTCACCACAAAACAGTGGTGATCTGCAAAAAGATAAAAAGACTAGTAAGAGTTATTGCATATTGCAGAAGATTTCTAAATATAACTAATAAAGCTAATACTAAACCTAAAACTACACGTTGCCTAACATTTACAGAAATAAATAAATCGTTACTTACCTGTATCAGGTTGTGTCAAAGGGATGCTTTCCTGAAAGAGATAGAGAGTTTACAAGGGTTAGGTAAATTAAATAAAAACAGTAAACTAATAGTCTTACCTCGCTTAATCCATACCTTGACGGCGAAGGAATCCTCAGGGTGGGCGGAAGATTGCAGCAGGCTAACGTGATAGACAATATGAAACGTCCAATCATAATTCATAATAAATCGCATCTTACGAATTTAATTATTACAGATGCGCATGTTCGTACAATCCACGGAGGTCCTCAGTTGATGATGAACCATCTGAGAACGCAGTATTGGTTAATGCGAAGAATCTCATCAGACAGCATGTTCGAAAATGCGTCGTTTGTGTTCGTCATGCTGCTCAAACGAACCAACAGTTGATGGGTCAATTACCTTCTGCACGTGTCACTGCTTGCCGTCCTTTTCATCAAAGCGGTGTTGATTACGCTGGACCTATCGCTATCAGACCGACAAGGGGCCGTGGTTATACTAAAGGCTACATTTGTTTATTCATCTGCATGGCCACTCGTGGAATACACCTCGAGGTAGTGAGTGACTTGACTTCAGAGGCATTTTTGGCTGCTTTTAAGCGTTTTGTTGCACGGAGAGGGCATTGTGCAGACTTGTGGAGTGATAACGGCACTAACTTTGTCGGAGCGAATAGGGAGTTAAAAAATGTATTCCATGAAGAAGGGTCGGTAGCAGCAGATGACATCGCTAGTTGGCTTGCGGCAAATAGTTACTAACTGGCACTTCATTCCACCCCACTCTCCAAACTTCGGTGGACTGTGGGAGGCTGGAGTGAAGTCCACCAAACATCATTTAAAAAGAGTGATCGCAAATAGTACTCTCACGTTCGAAGAAATGACGACTCTTTTATGCCAAATAGAAGCGTGTCTAAATTCACGACCAATTACTCAAATTAGTTCCAATCCAGAAGATCCGTACCCGATTACTCCTGGACATTTTCTTGTGGGAGAACTGTTAGTATTGGTACCAGATACTAATTACGAGAAGGCGAATATAAGTACTCTCAGAAACACTTTACGCAACGTCTTGTCCAAGATTTTTGGCGAAGTGGGCACATACAACTCCTGAACCTAAGGTAGGAGATAGGTTGGTGAAGGAAGAGGATCTGCCACCGGCAAGATGGTTGTACGGCATAATAACTGACAAACATATTGGGTGCGGACAATCTTACGCGTGTTGTTACACTAAAATGTAAGGGTTCAGTTATTAAGAGACCTGTATCAAAGCTTTTAATTTTACCAGTTACGACATAAACTGTTTTAGATTGTTTTATGTTACACATACTCAAGCCCTATGTATTATTGTTTAGATTATTTTAGAAAGAACAACATATTGTTAATTTTATTTTGTTTTTAGTATGTATACAACTTGTTAGAATGGTTTATTGTATTTTTATGGACACTTGGTCCATGGTGGGCGGAATGTTAAGTCTTGCATCAATGATAATAATTAATTTTATGTTTTGTATATTAAATTTAGTTCACACAACCTCGAGAGATGGCGTTGTGCAAATTTCCTGAAAAACTGAATCGCGAAACATGACGTTCCGCGTATGCCAATACAATAAATACTCTCGTCCTGAGCGTGGTGTTTTCTTTGGCAAAGCCATAAGTACGGCGACGGCTCCTCGGGACTTTTTGGAATTTGTACAAGAGTTAAAGTGATTTTTTCATGAATGAACGATTGCAACTTTATGATAACACTGTAGGGACACTGCTGACGCATTGGATATGTATACAGGCGCACAATTGTATTAGCGCGGCGCAGCAGTCGTCTCCCCGCACCCAAGCAGTTAGGTCGTTAGTAGTTAAGTTCATTATGTATTTATAACTGGTACCAGGCAGTAAAATATATATATAAAATGTGACGACCTTCATTAAGTAACCACATCACCCCGAACCCCTACAACACCAATGTCACTAATGGTATTGGTTCGTAAATACTTACTTAATACTGTTCGTAATACTGTTCGTAATAATGTCTGCCTCGTGTGCGTTTGTCTCGTGTAGGTACGGTCGATGACTTCTAAAGTTTTAAAATGTTCAAACTGTGATCAGAGGTGCTTGCATTTGTACAAAACAAAATAGAAGTTACGAATAAAGAAAGTTTAGTACACAAAACAAAATGGATCAGTTTACAGGGCACACCAACGTAGATGTTGGTGTGCGTAAACTCAACGCGTTATTACTTCACCTATTTACTAGTGTTAGCTTTACAATAACCCGTTGTCCACTCACACACTTGCAATTTCTTGTTGCTTCACATTATATATGAAACAAAGAATATGAAGCATAAATTCAAAGGTATTAACAACTGATACCGTGGCGTAGGTGTAAATGCAAGCGGCTGGTGTGACATTGGTCTTAGGATCAAATCACGCCGGCCCGGCGCTAACTTTTTGCATTATTATCATTATTTTTTTTCGTTTTGTTGAATTTTTATTTTTGTTATTTAACCTGATAATAAGAACATTATTCCAGAAAAAATTATATATGGAAGAAAATATTAAACAATGTGTAATATGATAACAACAATATTTATTGACATGGTTTTTTTAAATTATAAATACATACAAATTATAAAGTATGGTTCATGACAAATATTCTAAGTGGGACAAGAATTCACTTTGTTTTTCATATTCAAGAGGGTAATTTATTTATTAATGATATGAATAAACATGTTAGTAAGTTAGATAATAAGATACTGGCGATCCTAAATTGTAAATTGTAATCTCACTAACAATAACATCAATCATGTAATACAAATTACCCCCTGATATTTTTAATAGCCGATTGATGCGCCATCACTATCTATTTTGTAAAACATCCAAGTAACCTTGACTGGTATTGCGACTATTACTTGTTGCAAACGTGTCCTCATACCAGCAACCATATTCCAGCACAAAACCTGCACTTATTCACCGGGACCCATTGATGACATCCATCCTCAATAACCCAACGTAATGCGGCCACTAGACCTGCATGGAATAATATTTTTTTTGTTATAGCGTTCACCATCTTTTCGCCATAATATTTTACGACCGTCCTTGTCCGACTTAAAACATTTTTCATCGCTAAATATAACTATATTATTGCACCAATCAAAATCCAAATATTCTCTTGCGAAGCGAACCCGGTTTTGCATGTGAATATCAGACAGTAATATTTTCTTGGCTGGCCTACGACATTTCACACCAGCTGCACGCAAGTGGTTCCGCACAGTTTGTAACGTCACGTCATGTTTAGTCGCCGTGGAACGAGTAGTGAGGAAGGGCTCAGCCAAATGCGTAGCAACTATATCACGGTGCCGTGCATTGGTATCTGTATATGCAAATCCAGCCATTGGTCCCGGTCGGCAAGGATCAATGCTTCCCGAATCTGCATAACGATGGACCCACAATTGCACAGTTCTTCTCTGTGAACAATAATTAAATATTGTTACATAAAACATCAATAAACAAGATGTGTATTATTGAAACATAATAAACTTCTAAACGTAATAATAATATTTTGTTACTCACCGATATCTTTAAACGCCTCGCAATTTCACTAATTGAAACGTTTTGCTCATGCAAAATAATTATCTCAGCTCTTAAAAGTGTAGTTAAGTGATTCATATTGATTCACAAATAATAGCACTTCTCAAAATACGCAGGGTATAATGTCTAAAAACGTAACAGAAGCTCTATAGTCAATAGCATTATGACGATGAAATTAAACTACTAACATATTATGATTTGTCATTTTTAGAGGGTAGACCATTAATATAATTCAAACCAAATATAAAGAAGACTTGCTAATACTATACAATGAATTGAACAAACAAATGTAAAATATTTTTTAAAACATACAAAAAGTTGAACCGTTGATACTAAGATTCGATCTTACGGTGCCGGCGACAAGAAGCGCAGGTTAAACTAATGCGTCACAGTGGAGTCTGATTCATTAGCTAAATTTAATAATAATAACAATAACAAATGAAGGTGTATACATACTGTACAATATTTGTTATCTTTTTTTAGTTAATTCCTACACTTGTGGCATAGACAATTCCAACACATCCGTTGTAACTGAAGGGGAAGCGGACATTGAGACTTACCCCTGGCTTGGAATGCTCTTCTACCCAATGGGCATCAGTAAGTAAACACAGCGAACAGCTGGGCCAGTAAGTCCACGTTTTAGAAATCATAATATGATGAATCATATTATGATTTCTAAAACGCGGTCTTACTGGCGGCCCCGGCAGCTCTTAAGCTATGTTCTAATTAATTGTTCACATTAGAACATAGCTTAAGAGCTATGTTCTAATGTGAACATTAGAACATAGCTTAAGAGCTGCCGTGGCCTCTAATTATATCTCTCGCCGCGCGCACACATTCTTCGCCTAAGTCCGTGTTTTCTCTGTAATCCTTACTTATCCTTACGTAACTCTGTCTGTCTGTCGCGATTTCACGGCAAAACTACTGAACTGATTTAAATGAAATTTGGTACACATAAGTTTAATGTGAAAAAAGGCAGTAAGGGGTAAAAGTTGAGGAATAGGGGGTGAAAGTTATAAGAAATACCCAAATCACGCGGGCGAAGCCGCTGGCGGAAAATGAGTACTAAAAATGTCTTATTTTAAGGTAATCGTATTTTCAGGCTCCGAGTTTTCTGTTACTAAAATTGATACTACTCTGCTATCTACATATCTTTCTATTCATGTATTATTATCTTGAATTATACCTTACTTTGCAGACAAGGAAATGGTGACAACAACTATCGTGCTCATTAGCCACAAGGTGGCGCTGGCAGCGGCGTTGGACATCGACAAATATCCCAAAACAGATTTCAGGTATATTTCGTGTTGCGTGGCGATAGATGCTAGGAACTATCGCACGTGCGGTGAAAGGAAGTCAGAATTATCCATCTCCTTCTTGAAGCGCAGTAAACGCACCAGGCACAAATAGTCCTCCGGCCTTCATGAGCTGTGGCCCGCGGGCGGTAGACTCGGGGAGTCCGCTCGACCAGACAATGGCCTCAGTAAGCGGCGCGTCAGGAAGCGAGCTCTTTGATTAGGTGCAGTGTTTGTACCTGACCACAGCCCATATTTTTTCTGGCAAATGTCACAAAACCCAAGTGCGGTTTTTAGTCGGATTAACTATCCCCCAACAGACAAAGAATCTCGAAAATGTTGTGCAATCCCAAAAAAGGGAATATCGCAAGTGTAGGTATAGGAATTCGCGCGAATTAATGAGGTATATCAGATATGGATATGGTTGACCGGTAACTTCTTATTCATTGTGTCATCGACCCATAAACAGCATATACCTACTGTCCCACTGCTGGGCACGGGTCTCCTCTCAGTATGAGAGGGATTAGGCTATAGTCCACCACGCTAGCCCAATGCGGGTTGGCAGACTTCACATGCCGTCGAGAAAATCTCTCAGGCATACGGTTTCCTCACGATGTTTACCTTCGCTGTTAAAGCGAGTCAGTGCGTGCCTTTGATTTAAACTCGAGACCTTGACTTAGCCGTCCAGTGGTCATACCCCTAGGCTATCACTACTCAAGAGCCTTCATCATTTACATCTTCTTTTTCTTCGGGTGCCTCTCCAATTACTGAAGGTTCGCCATCAACTATGAATATTTTCGCTGTCTTTGGCGAGATGGAACAACTCAGCAACACTCGTGACTCCGGTCCATTCGCGAATGTTCCTCAACCAAGATTTTTTTCTTCGGCCAACACCGCGTTTCCCGGCTACTTTGCCCGTCATTATAAGTTGCAATATCTCTCGTTACGAAAAACGTGTCCGAGGTAGGCAACTTTTTTTTGCTTGACGGTCTGCATGAGCTTGCTGTCCTGGCCAATTCGCCTTAAGACCTCGGTTGACTCTCATTGGTGTCTTTCGAGTCCAGCTACAAAAAGCATACGCATTTATAGTTCTCGCCAAACTTATTGTCCGGGTTGAAGTTGGCACGAGCTAACTTTTACGCTGCCTAAACGGTTGTACATAAGTGAAAATAGTGTATCGCAAAAACGTAGGCCCCTAATAGTTCTACAAAAAAGTCCGCGACACCATATATCTACCTTTTGTATTTTTGTAGATATAGAAGATGCTTTCATGTTTAAAAAACGCATTTTTTCTATAAGTACTATATGAACGATTATTTGAGCTCCAAAATATTAATCCTTATAAAAATAAATTATTTTACCATCACAAGTACTTAATAGACATAAAATTTGCCCTTTGTAGCATACCATTTGGCTGTACAGTTTACGAGATATTATAAAATTACTAATGCACGAAATTACGCTGAAACACGCTTTAAGAATTTTATATTGGCACATAGGTCACAATCTGGATAATTACTTAGGTAGGTAGTGGCCATTCTTATCTTGATTTAGCAAGTAATGACCAACCAATTTGCGAACAAAAATGAGAGCCCATCTTACCGAAAACACGGATCTGTTTTTCACATTGAAATTGATTGAACTGATTTCAATTCAGTAAATTGTTTATCAGGAAAGTGCTTGTTCCATGATTTCAGTTGATTTCTTCCGTAGTCGGCGGGTTGTAGTTTTTTAAACTGAAATTTTTAACTTATCATTAGTTTAATATACTTATACATTGTTATTTTGTTTCTAAGTTTAAGTGACTGTTGTAATAATTTAGGATTGTGCATTAGAAATAAATGGATTTTAATTATAACGTGCCATGTTGTTTTTTTTATTAAGGCGAAAAATGTGCTAATCATCCCCCTCTATCCCCACCAAAATCTTTAACTGCTTGTTTCTATATACATATTTCCCGCTAAACGAATGTTACTATAGGAATGAGAGGATTTCTGTGGCAGACATTGAATAGAATCGGTTTCTTTTAGGCAAGCGCGCTCCATCGGAGATGATAGTATCGCTTAACATCAGGCGAACTGACGGTGAAGCGTAGGCCTATATTGTATAAAAAAAAAGTGTCTATGAACCCCCATTTGTGGAGATTGTCTTTATACGACCAACCTGTGTTCGGAGCCTGTTGAGACTTTTCCAAGTCTGCCATGGCCAACCAGTGCGTGTTAGGTGTGAGGTTCGCTGTTGGGGCAGTGATGAATCAGGCGGCATCAGCGTCTCTCGCCACGTCGAGGCGTCGCCGACAGCTGAACCCACGCACCAAAAAAAGCTTTACGGCTTTCAGCCTCCCAGGCCCTAAGCCTGCCTACACTAGGAGAGTTTCTCGGATACGAGCGGTTTTTATTTACTATACAATAATTTATCGCATAATGTAAATAAACGGTGCGACGTTCGCCTCTCGAAAACGAGTAGGTATCGCCCCATAAACTCTCCTTTACCCGCTCAATGAGTTCTCTGATTTTGCCAAATTTTAGTGCTGCAATAGAACTCAAACCTTACTGCGTAATTTAGAGCTGCGTATCTAGTAAACACGATTAGAATGGCTTAGAAGTAAACTGTGTACGCATACTTTAAAGGTATGTTCAATCATAAAGTATGTGTGAAATTACAAACACACCAATTCTATAGATTATTTAGAAAGAGAACATAGCGACAATATCGCACCGCTGTTTGTCAATAAAAGTCGTGTAGATCTTACTCAATACTCAATACATTTATTGCACTCCACAAGTTAAGTTCTTTGCACAGAATCATTTCGTGTGGTACCGCGACCGGGCTATAACTATAGATAATATTAATTAAATATAAAAAAAATTGGACGGCATTATTTTGACGGACGTTAATATTTTGTTGTGAATTTTTCTCTCGGGTAGGTTTTAATGTGTTTTTTTTTGTGGTTTATTAGTAGAAACATAATATGTTACCTATATCCACGTATATGTATTAAGAATTTTTGATTTTTTATAATATTCCTTATTTATTCTTTGAATTACATTCTATAAAACCATATGTATAAAGACAAATAATTGTTCATAAATATAGGACAGCTTATGTGTTGCGATTTTCGATCAAAATTATAACTAAATCGGGATCAGTGGTCATGACGTCAAAAACGGTCAAGTCAATAACGCCTCTCAGCGGTCCTATGTGCTTCATTTCAAAACATCGTAAATGAATGTCGACATAAGCAAAACAGCACTCTATACATTGCGGTTAAGGAATAAATTTGATCGATATCATGACAGCTTTAGATCGTTTCTCTCTATCCAATAACAATACAGGACGCTGTCACATTTGAGTTCGCGAGGCGTTTGTCTTGTTGTAATATTGATCAGACGTCCGTGAACCACTTGTTTCGATGCACTGTGTTGTTGTAGCCAAGGAGTCGCATAAGAGCAGAAAAGAGAGCCGGCGTACCGCAGGGTCGTGAGCAGGAGGGAGAGACGGCGCACAGCAAAGGTCGCGGATAAAAGAGAGCCCGCGTACCGCAGGGATACGGGGAGGAGAGCAAATCCGCAAACACCGCTATCAGGAAAGGGGGTGCCATACCGCAGGGTCACGTGCAAGAGAGAGGGTGACGTGCCTACCGAAGGGGTGGCGGACAGAAGGTCACTTCTCTCCATCTTACCACACCCCGTAGCTCCGGTAATCTCTTTCCACATGGAAGAAATTGAACATAAACTTTATTCCCCAATAAAGTTTGTGTTCAGTTGGGTGAAAGAAGACTAAGTGTTTTTGTGAACTTGTGAGTTATAGTTGAACTGTGTTAAAAGAATTACGATCACGATGGATACACTCAGCATTCTGTTCGGTTTCTCAGCAGTTTTGTCGGAAGGTAAGTGATATATTTTAATGGTAACTTTCGTTATCAAAAGATTCACAGATTGGAAAGGTTTGATTATAACCCACTAGCAATTTCTCGCGGTTTCACTCATCATCATTAACCCATATACTGCCCCACTGCTGCTAGCCTGAGGAAGGATATAAGGTTGCCTTTTGTGTCAAAAAGTCCTTTGAAATGCGAGTGGAACCGTAGGCGACTAGTATGAACACTTTCTAAACCAGTGCTGCACCAGCACCTGAAGTAGACAATTTTTTTTTTTATTAAACACTGTATAGCTTCCCGCCATAAAATTATAGCATAAGTAAAGATGCAGCTTTCTAACGGTGAAAGAATTTTTGAAATCGGTCCAGTAGTTTTTGAGTTTTCTCATTACAAACATAAAAATTAAAATAATACAAAAATACAAATCTTTTGTGTTTATAATATTTTAGTATAGAAGTATAGACAGGAATAATATTTTTTACGCCTGTATTCCCCGAACGGCTAATCCCTTTCATACTGAGAGAAGACCCGTGCCCAGCAGTGGGACAGTATATAGGTTTGTAGCGACATCTATCGCGCTACATAAGGACGTCTACGAAGCAAAAATCCTGAATCGCGCAAGTGAAGTTTACCGTGCAACTTGCATAAATACAACCGCCCGACATCAACCGTCGGGCAGTGGCCCACCAGGCATAACACCCGCCTGGTCGGAGGATCCTGCCTTTGGTGCGAGGGACAACACACCTCGTCCCTCCACAGGTCGATGATGAAAATAATTGTGACCTACAGTAATCTTATTGTTCTAGGTTGGCGTGTTTGTGTGTCATGTGAGACTACACGTGTGTTTAAACTCACTCGAGATATAGTATAGCAAAACAATGTTCTAAGGAGAACCGTTTGTTTAATATAACAGTTAATCAACACGAACCCGTGATTTGTAACAAATACTACCTTAATAGCTTATTGGTCGTAGCCACGGCTGCTACGCTTAATCTTGGGTTGATTTAGCAGCTCGGAGTTTAGATGTCTGTCTGGTTCGTGGCAATAGGATCGGCCCCTACATGGGACCTAAACATACTGGCGGATTTTTGGGTGTATATATACATAAGAACAACCCATCCTAACCGTGATGGTATGTGTATTGTCTAAAGTAACTCATCCTCCTAGCCTTTTCCCAACCATGTTGGGTCGGCTTCCAGTCTAATCAGATGCGGCTGAATATCAGTATTTTACACGAAGCGACTGCCATCAGACCTCCGCAACCTATTTCTGGGCAATACTGATATTCGAAGGATAGACTGGTTGTCAGGCTTTTTGGGCTTCTGACTACCACTAACGATTGTCATAGGTGTTCGTATGACAGTTCGTATGGCAGCTTTACGTGCTCCCCATAGCACGGAGGGGTCTCGATGTGTTAAAAATGGTCACCCATCCACAGACTGACTGCGGCAAGCACAGCTTAACCTTGCAGATCGGTTGATCAGCGTAGTTATAACTTAACCACAAGCCCCTCTATAAAGTAAATAATATTATAAAAAGTAAAGATTTGATTATTTGTTAGTTTGTTTGTTATGAATAATTTAGTGAATGTGGATAGCTGCTCTAATTTAGGTATTCTGAGTATTTTAGTGAACTCTGAACTGAAACTAACTCGTAGTTTTAGTGCGCCGCCGCAGCAAGAATCTGACGAGTGATTTTTCGACCTTCTATATTATTTGGGCATGAAAGGTTAATTTAAAACTACGCAATTGATTTTGAAAATTCTTTCACCATTAGGAAGCTACTGAATAATATAGGCAATAATTTATAGGAAACAGGACCCAGGTCTCATGTAATAGGCTCAATTTGTTTTTTATACCACATATAGTTCGCAAAGCGTGTAGTTTGTTCCTATTGTGAAAATTGTTTTTTTTTTGTTGACAGTGTATGGATTGTCTTGTGGTATAGACAAATCTCCAATATCCCACGTGTACGATGGCTTTGCCAGAATAGAGACGTACCCATGGCTTGGTATTCTCTATTATCCTTATGGTAAGTTTCTTTTTAACTGTCTACGTAACTTTAATTTAAATAAATATAGCTTCTTCCCGCAACTTCGTTCGCGTCTAGCTTGAACCCCGTTACATCCCATTCGTTTTTTTTCGTGAAATTTTCTAATGTTTTGTTTGTTATTCTGTTATTCGGGGTGGAGACAAATCCAACAGAACAAAGATCATTAAAATCGGTCCAGCAGTTCTGGAGTTATAAGTGTTGTAACATACCCGACTTTGTTTTATATAAGTATAAGAGATTGTTGTAAATAGTAAATATTTTTTATCAGTCTCGTTTTCCCAGCCTTTGGGTCCCGGGAAGCGTCGAAAAGGCGTTTGGCCTCGGACCCCATGGCCCCAGCGTTTCAACCCCAAACGGTTTATAAATATAACAATTTATAAGATTGTTATATTTTAAATTGAATTATATTTCAACATAACAAAAGTTTCTAAATTTTTCTAAACACGATTCAGTGCTTATATTGTTTTGTGTGGAACCACAAATGAGGCATGCATAGAATAACCACGTTATAACCACAAAGGAAGAAAGGCAGAGTAAATTTAGTAGTAGAAATACATTATAAGCCGTAGAACAAAACTGAGCTTTTTAGTGTTTACAAAACTTTGAAAGAAAATTAAACCTAACTTAAACGTTATATTAAATGGTGTATCTACAGAACCGTTGGTCCGGTCTGTAGACTAGTTGCGTTTTGACATTTGAATCGACAAACAAATAGAAACAAAATCTATGGAAATGACACAAGCTTTCGACATATCGGGCTGTCACTAATGTCATTATATTTTGTTTCTATTCGTTTGTCGATTCGAATGTTAAATTGCAAATTATCTAGGCCCCCAGTGCAGATACCAACCAATACAAAATGGGTATATTATATCAGATCAAAAAAGGTCGAAATCAGTTCTTATAAAAAACAGCTCAGTTGAGTTAAGAACCTTCTCCATTTAAGACAGTTAAAAATGATCCTTCTGCGCGTATCTGCAATGTGGCAACTTCCTTATCACCCTCAATACTAGGCGAAGTTTAACATAAACATCAAAACTTTGTTATTAACATCGTAAATGCACATTACAGTGTTATTTACATACATACATACAGTTCTCGCCAAACTCATTGCCGGACTTGAAGTTGGCATTAGGTAACTTCAACCCGGCCATAAAAATCAGAGAAAGAAAAATATTGGATTGTAATAAATAAAAACGAAAGCAGTTCCTTTGGCAGTTATATTATGAATCGCTACGATTCATAATTTACGGCGGTATGTGAATCTGCTAACCCTTATGAGGATAGCATGATGGTGGCATGGTAGAGTCGTCTGCTACGCCAGAGGTCATAGATTCTTAGGAAATAATAATTATGTTTGTCTATGGAATTCTGAACAGCTGCTCAATCAATAGTCCTACGTCGTAGAAGTCGTGGCTTCGATTTCCAGAACCGAGCAGTGTTTTTTTTATTTCACAAAACTGATGTCAAATCAGAGAAAGATTTGTTATATTGTTATATGGGCATCTAATGTCTGAAATAAATAATTTGAATTTGAATTTGAAATCTCACAAGCAATTAATAATGCATCTGATTGACATCTACTAGATGTGAATCCTGGTAGGTTATTTAACAACGGGTTGTTGGGTTTTTCTCTGAATTGGTAGCAGAGAAGTTTGCATTTGAGCCCGGTTAATGGCGATAGGCTCGCCTCATTTTACATGACATCTAAGCATATTTTAGGTGTACATTAGTACACTTCTGCCGAACCCCTCGGAGAATACAGGCGTGATGCTAAAGAACGATTTTTTTTGTAGAAGGAAAGAAAATCACAACTGCGGTCGTTCTGGTCACGAGACAAGTGGTGTTGGGGTCTGCCGCGGAGATTGACAAACTACCAAAACAGGACTTCAGGTAAATCCATCCTAATCAACACAATCATAACCCCATTAAAACATAAATGAGAAAGGAGAGCCAAGGTCAATATCGACTCTACTCTACTCTACTCTACCAGAGTAGAGCAGACTCTACTCTACCCTGTTCTACTCTACTGTACTCTACTCTACTGTACCCTGTTCTACTCTACTGTACTCTGTTCTACTCTACTGTACTCTACTCTACTCTACTCTACTCTACTCTACTCTACTCTACTCTACTCTACTCTACTCTACTCTACTCTACTCTACTCTACTCTACTCTACTCTACTCTACTCTACTCTACTCTACTATAATCTACTCTCTAATAAATATTTAATTGTATTATGTATAGGGCGCGAGCTCGCGTGGTGATAGGCTCGAACTGCACGGGTCAGTCCCTCGGCGTCCGCGACTACAGCTACCATCCTGACTACTCAAGAGAGACCTACAGTACACTGGCGATGATCCAGCTTGAAACAGACCATATCAGAACTGGTGACTACAATCTCAATATACTAGGAGCATCCGATGGTGCTGCATTAACGACCGAAATTAACCTATCTGTTGATTGTTTTCTCTACTTCGACTTCGTCGACGTCTGTGGTCTAGTGGGTCAAGTACCGGACTGCTGATCGTGGGTTCAATTCCCACAAGACACAAATATTTATGTGATGAACTTAGGTGTTTGTGTTTGTCTGGGTGTTTCTTATATATTATAAGTATCTATTTACAAAAAAAAAGTTTATAAGTATTATATCCACTGTCTAGTACCCATAGTACAAGCTCTGCTTAGTTTGGGACTAGATGGTGCTGTGTAAAAATGTCCCAAAATATTCATTTTTATTTACTGAAGATCGAAATTTGACATAAGCTCCATAGAAGTAATGTCAAATTTCTATCTCCAGTAGGGAAAACAATCTACAGATAGGGTATTAATTTCGGTATTAATGTTAGATGTACTTATCTTCATAACTAAGCGTTTTTTAAATAAAAGGTTTTTTTTTAATTAAACTACTTTTTACGGATTCCATCGGGTTTTATTATAATTTAAATCATATTAAAACGCGATGAATTTAATAAAATAAGTGTAAAAAGAAGTTTTATTATAAAACTAGCTTTTTGCCCGCGACGTCGTCCGCGTGGAATAGTTACTTTGTTCCATATGAACTTTCATCCCCTATTTCACCCCTACATAGGTCGAAATTTATTAAAATTATTTTGCCCGCGGCTTCGCTCGCGTTAAGAAATATTATTATTAATCAGGTATATTTTTTGCGGCTTTAATTTTGTTTAGCGTGTGTAAAAAATTAGGGCCTACGAAACTTCTTTGTACACAATAGTCTTAACTAATCTGTCATTAGGCGCAAAAACTATCAAGCTATTGGGTGAACTTACTCGTGAGCAAGCAACATAAAACTAATACATTTACATCCTCCATCATTCCTTATTTTATCCCCATGGGGGTTGAATTTATAAAAATCCTATTTAAGCGGACGTCTTCATCCTAGTAGCTCCAATCTATAATTTCAGTTCGATCAGTCGAATATATAAGAAGATTTATACAAACTTTCATCCCCTATTTCATCCCCTTAGGAGTGGAATTTATTAAAATCCTTTCTTAGGGGATGCCTACGTCATAGTAGCTATATGCACGCACAGCCCGATCGGTTTAAAATTGACGAAGTTTCATACAAACTTTCATCCCCTATTTTATCCCCTTGGGGGTAGAATTCATCAAAATCCTTTCTTAGGGGACGCCTACGTCATAGTAGCTATATGCATACAAAGTCTCAGCCCGACCGGTTTAAAATTGACAAAGTTTCATACAAACTTTCATCCCCTATTTTATCCCCTTGGGGGTAGAATTTATCAAAATTCTTTCTTATCGGATGCCTACGTCATGACATCTACCTGAATGCCAAATTTCAGCCTGATCCCTCCAGTGGTTTGGGCTGTGCGTTGATAGATCACTATGTCAGTCAGTCAGTCACCTTTGAGTTTTATATATATAGATGTCATTCATGTCATATTCGCGTAAGTGTCACAAACCATTACAAAGAAGGTTTGACAAAGTCAAATGTTTTATTTAAATTATACCATTATCAATAGGTCAAACTAGTTGCACGGTTCCAAAAACTGGATCAGCCGGCATAGAAGATCCATATACACTGCTTTAAAAAAAAATGTTTGCTATATTTTATTTACATTCTTGTTTTGGATAGCCATTGAGAATAAGGCAGTTTGGATAAGATTTACCTATTCAATATTATTAAAAAATATATTGCAATAGCAAGTAACAGCTGACCAGCCCCGACAGACAGCAGTCGTTCTCGAGCATGACGTGTGTATCGGCACCGTTCTACTCAACCATGTTACAGGGAATAAAACGACCCGACACACAACGCCACCATCAGCAGGACATTGTTTAATGATTAACTGTTTTGTTGCAGATTTGAGGCCGATATGCCCACCTCCATCACACTTCACGAACCAGCATTTCTTCGCTATGGTGATGTCTGATAGTAAGTACATTTTTTCTTATTTATTTTCAAAATACGAAAGGTTGGAACTAATGATGCTTTACAATTTTGTTTGCGATTCCCGTTTTTAAAAAGTAATATAAACATCCGAATTGATAACGTCCTCCGGTTTTTCGTTCGTCAGTTAAAAAACTCAATACAAACCAATTCTTACATTCGTAAACACATTAGCCAAGGAACAGTACACAAAACATACAAATACAAAAATGTTTATTTCATACACACAAAATCATTGTTACAGTGAGTTTGGAGCCTCTTTTTGAGCAAATAATGCCTGCGTTAGGAGACTTCGCTCTTCCTTATCACTACATATTATAAAACAAAGTCCTCCACCGCGTCTGTGTCTGTCTGTTCGCGATAAACTCAAAAACTACTGCACCAATTTAATTGCTGTGTATATGGAAACTCTTCCAGTATTCAGAACCCCAGTATTTCTGAGCCCGAACGCGTTTCTGGCTAAATACAATAAAAAGGATGACAACATTTTGACGACGTCTGTCTATGCAACTGGCTAGATTATTCACAAAAAGTATCCAACAAGATTTAAAAAGCATCACAGTTCGTACAACGAACACCTTAATTTTCAAATATGGAACATGGAAAAAATATTATGTTGACAGCATTTAATTTTGTAAGTACGTAGGTCTACCATTGGTATTTTAAAAATGAGCATGCTACGAGAGTTTTTATCATCTACTTACCTGACAACTCCAACGCCCGTCCCCGCCATTGCTTACTATAAGAACAGAAATTCACATCATTAGTTATTTGGGTAGATATTGCAAGTGCAGTGCCCACGTATTTTGTAAAGTAACAAAAAGAGGTAGATTTGGTTGGTTTGGTTTCTGTAACTGTAAGTTTCACCCTGTGGTCTGCCAATGTTGATGCTGGACTGGATTACTGATTATCATAAATGTTCACTTTATAATCACTCCACACTATGCACTGTAGTATATACACAGACATTACATGGGTAGTTTCACAATATTTAACACATACCTACCTAAATAATAGTGTCGTTATTTATAGGTACTTAATAATAATAATAGTTATTTATACTTGCTCACCCAACACAAACACACAGTACAGTACACTTTTTACACAAAAACTGTAAGTTCGATCAGATATTTATTTAAAAACATGAAGTTCCAATTTCAATTTTCCATTACACTGATAGTCGGTAACCGCGCCGCGGTGGCGCCGGCAGCGGCGTCCCTTGGTTGGCATAGACAATAATGAGCTCGATAAGCCCTAGGTCGCACAGATTAAAAGTTATTAAGATATTAATGCGTACGAAAAATTAGGTCATCAATCATACTTATTTTAGTGTATTCAGTATTTTTTTTAAATATATTATTAGGATTAGGAAAGATAAGCAATCCGATTCACACAGAAAAATGGGATTTCTTTGTGAAAAAAAAAGTTTTTTAACAATTAATTACCCTTCACTTCAATAACTTGTTTTTCTAATCTAAGGGTGATTAATATTGTGTTTTATTTTCTAGATTGCAAAAGGTCCAAAATGAGAATACACAGAATGAGATATGTTTCTCCAGAACAATGCAAGAATTTCTACAGACGTACCGGGGTGAATATATTTTATTTTAAAATTTAGTTTTGGTTTTAAATCAGTCCACACCTCAGACACTATAGAAACGGTCGAATTAATCGATTTAATGATACTATTGAATTTATTAGAGCGTTTCTTTGGAGCCAACATGGTGTACCATAGCCTAATGACGTACCCAGCAGTGGGACAGTATATAAGTTGACAATAGATACTAGTGTATTGTGGGCCATCTTTGCCCTTTTGGGGAATGAAGGCGTGACGCTTATGTTAATGTAATGACAAACCTTTTTAGATCAATTGTTTTTTTTTCAGTTGGATGTAGATACAATGTGGCCGTCTCACACGGCGTGTGCTAGGAGCTTAACGGGTGGCCGTTGTGTGTGGCGCAGTGGCGCCATCCTGGTGGTAAAGACCGGCAAGCGGTGGAGACTGGTAACTATCGGTGGCATTTTTTTTGGTGCGAAAAATTCTCATCCACATTCGCATCGCTCACACGCACGAGTTAGTTTTGGATCAACTTACGTGCCGCGAACTATAGTGCTCGTAGGATAGGATAGATCAGTATGATTAATTGTAAATCTACTTCTTCCTAGCCTTTTCCTAACCGTGTTGGGGTCAGGCTTCCAGTCCAACCAGATGCGGCTGAATATCATTATTTGCAGATCGGTTGATCAGTGTAGTTATAACTTAGCCACGAGCCCCTCACTTGCAAGTGATTCATATAATGTTTGAGAAATAAAGATCTAAACGTAACCTAAAAATACGTCTTGTGTCTTCAGCTGGGCTTCGGTGTGTATGGTCCAGGGTGTCAGGCGCCCGCCCGTTTCTTGGACTACGGCATGTATCACACGTGGGTGCAGCGCCGCGTCGAGAGGATCGGCAGACCAACTATCACAACGCTGGCGCCAAACCACGTCGTGTTGAGACGAAGTAAGATCACAGACCATACCATCACGCCTGCATTCCCCAAAGAAACCCACCGCGGTGCACGCTGTCCACGCAGCGCACTTTAACTGCGTGGGTTCATTTGTTTGGGTATGCTTTTCCACTGCAGCACACGCTATACACGTGTTCCGCGCACACAGCGTGCACATGACGTTGAACTACGTGGGCTCCATATTCGAGCAAGCCACGCGTGTGCCAATCATGTCAATTCATGCGCAGCGTGTCCGTGGGTTGGAGTGGATACAGTTCCATACATATTCTTGCAGAGCGAAGCTTGACGCATGTGCATAGCCTCTCCGGTGGGTTTCCGCCTTAAGCATTGGTGTACTAATGTACACTCATTGGCGTGCCCAGCAGTGGGAAGATTAATGGGTTGATAATGATGACGGGCACAATTCCAGTCTCCGAGCTGCTACTGGGAATTTCACCGAAAACCCAACAACGCTACTCGACCTTTAACCCCTTACCTTACTTTTATTTAACAATTTGCTTTGGTCATTGCTTACTGATAGCTGCCTTCCATAAGTCGAATACTATAAATCCACAAAATATTTGCAGCTCTGTCCAACGTGCAGAGGTTTGGACCGTGTGACCCAGAGGAGACCAAGCGGGAGCTCTACACTGACCACACCAGGATCACATTCAACGGTGGAAAAGTCAGGTATAATGTAAGTTCATTCATTCATTCAATATTCATTACTAAAATAAATCTTCTCTTCTCTACAACAAAAATTATAAAAAATCCGTGTCTGCACATTGAATATCTTTAAAAATCAAGTGGGTTAGAGTTAATAAACGACCGCGAACCCAAAAAATTGATTTAGGTAATTCTTGTCTGTGTGTTAGGGGTTGGCGCTAAAACTACTGAATAGATTTAAGTTTTGTGTTAAAGCAACTGTTGTAAAGCATATGCTTCAACTTATAAACTGTTACAAAACAGATATAATATTTCAAATATTTGAATTAATCATGAGATAGAGCTTGACCTCTCTGTTGTATGCGAACCCATATAAAGAAGAGATCATCATTGTTGGTATTTGAATGATTTTCTTCTATTTCCACGTGAGCGAAGCCGCAAGCAAAAACTAGATAAAATAAAACAAAAACCCGACTGCGTTAAAAGTAAAAAACTAAAAATCCAAAAACAAGCTCTATGTAATATGGGCAATAAGTAAAAATGTATCAGGCGGCTTTGAGTAGACGGCAGACCAGTGGACCTAAGTTGCAATCTAACGTTTGACCGACGAACGAACAGAAATAAAATGTATTTATTTATTATTAAGTAGTACAACCACATCATACATATTGTTACAATTGTTATGCTAATGTTGCAGAATATTTTATATCTAACAATCAATTGTTATAGTTAACAATCCTCGTCAGATATTTCGTAACGAAGATACCGCAAGAAATCGGGAAATGCAAAAATCTTAATTTACTGTATCAAAATGTCCGCGGCATCAAGACCCAGTTGAGTACGTGGCGAAACAACCTTTCCCTGCTGGTTCAAACATATTATAACAATAGCAACAACATTGAAATGTATTATCAAAATGCAAGAGGTCTTCGTACAAAATTAGAAATCTTTAGAAATAACATACTTATTATCATTTAATTCAGACCTATACGCTATTACTGAATCAGGCAGCAGCAGGCAGAAATTATCCCTCAAGGATATAAAATAATACGTTGTGATCGTGTGGATGGGCGTAAGCAGGGCGGAGCGTTTCTCGTGGCCACACACCGCTTCGAGCTGCGACAGGTACTTGTCTCCGACGCATCGATAGACGCCTGCGTATTTGAAATTGTTTGTGCAACGGTTCACTTAAAGAAAAGATTTTTGTTTCTATGTTGCGTTGTTTATATCCCACCTGGGAGTTCGGAGAATGATTATATGATTTTGTTTAGGGTAATAGAAAATATGTGTAAGTAGTAGATATAGACAAGTGATTGTTATTGGAGATTTTAATTTACATTCTTGTCCTGTAAATATTAGCAATGATTTTGGATGTTTTATGTCACATTGCGAGTTCACTCAAAGTAACATGGTACCCAATGTCTTAGGCCGACACCTGGATTTGGTTCTGAGTACGGGTTCTGGGTCAGTAGTGTTGGCGGACGACGCGCTCGTTCCTGTCGACCCGTACCACCCGCCACTAGCGGTGCGCGTGCGCCCCGCGCCCTCAGCCCCCGCGCATTCTCCGCCTTCACCCGCTGCCGAATCACTCTTTAACAGCGCGTGCAATAACAGACCGCAGTGGAATTTTTATGAAGCAGATTATCAATTTTTGACTGGAGTACAATGTATGAAATGCATGACTTGGAAGACATTTTAAATTTATTTTATGTGAAATTAGTCCGTATTTTAGACGAATGTGTACCAAGGAAGAAGCTTACCCAGGAAAACTCACGTTATGTGTATCCCGAATGGTACACCGGAGAAATTATTAAAGAGATCAAAATTAAAGCAAAACTTCACAAACTGTTTAAAAACTCAAAACGTGATTCCGATTACGAAGAATACGCTAAATGTAGGGCCCGGATAAAAAAGTCTATAGAAATTGCACACAGAAACCATAAAAATAACATTCAAAATCAGTTCACTAAAGATCCAAAATCATTCTGGCAATACATTAGGTCAAAAAAGAGTAGAGTAAATAGGCAAAGTATAATAAAAGATGGGATGAGCAGTGTGCTAGGGAATTCGCAGAATTTTTTGAGTCGGTATACAGTCGGGAACCTCCGCAACTAGACGTTCAGACGGCGATGGAGGAGGTCAGCAGTGCTACCAGTGCACGGGTACATATAGAGACCTTGAGTCTCAAAGATGTGCAGGATGCGCTGACGAACCTCAAGCCAAAACGTTCATCTGGCTCTGACGGTATACCCGCGTTTCTCTTTAGAGATTGTGCTAGAGTTTTGGCAAACCCGCTGCATTACATATATAACACGTGCTTAAAGCAATCGACGTTCCCGGATCAGTGGAAGACTACACGTGTCGTTCCAGTACCCAAGGGTAAGGCAGGTCCAGATGTCAGCGGTTACAGACCAGTTGCAGTATTGTCGACGGCGGCAAAAGTTTTTGAAGCCGCTATTCAACGCCGCTTACAGGGGCAAGTCCGAGCGCAACTATCGGACGCGCAGCACGGCTTTCGGCCAGGACGCAGCACTTCCACCAACCTGCTTACTTACTTCATGACACAGGTTATACCGGCAGTCGGCGCTGGAGGGCCGGTAGACGCGGCGTACTTTGATTTTAAAAAAGCCTTCGACACCGTGCTTGCTAGCAGATGTAGGATGTACGCCACACTTGCTGCAGTTCTTTGTGAGCTATATGAGAGACCGCCAACAGTACGTTGACTACAATGGGTGCGAGTCGAAGCCGTACTTCACCAGGTCCGGAGTAAGCCAGGGCAGCAATTTGGGGCCTCTTGAATTTATCATAATGATAAACAGCTTGCCGTACGTCGTCAGACATGGCTCATGTTTATTGTTCGCAGATGACCTCAGGTTGCTGCTCGAGGTAAGGGATGAGTCAGACTGTGAGCGACTCCAGGGTGACATTGATAGAGTCGTGAAGTGGAGCCATGACAATAAGCTGTACTTCAACGTGTCCAAATGCTCGGTAATATCCTTTAGTCGTGCGCGCACCCCTATCCGCTATGAGTACAAAGCAGAGGCGGTACCCATGCAGCGAGTAACGCAAGTGCGGGATCTAGGGGTATATCTCACTCCTCTCGTATCGCGAGCATATCATTAAGATATGCAAGAAAGCGTACAGAAGCCTCGGCTTTGTACTTAGGCAGTCACAGGGGTTCACTAATATTACGACTATTAGGGTATTATACGACGCTCTAGTCAGGAGTCACTTGGAGTATGGTGCTGTCATATGGGCTCCACATGAAGCCAAGTACTCTGTCATGCTGGAGCGCGTACAGAACAAATTCACGCGTCACTTGTACTTCAGACTGTACGGGGTTTATCCATTGTACCCGCTGATGTACCCCACCCTGTTTGTACTGGGCATGGTCGAGTACAATGAATTAAGGGTGCGACGACAGTTCACTCTTGTCGTCTATTTAGGGCCGATTTCACCGTTCGCATTAAAAACTGAGTTCAATAAAACTAAGTTCTGCTTAATCGAGTTTATATGTTGGTTCTGATCTCGGTTCACGTCTCGCAGATTTCACCGGGTAATTTTTGATCGCGTTTACGAGAACTAAGTTTACTTTGACATAGAATGTAAATGTTGTCAGTTCGTGACAACCATAGACAAATTACGATGCGCTTTGCAGTTAAAAATGGTAAGTTATAATTTTTAAGTGAGATTTGAGATGATTTTGAGGATAGTGAAGTTCGAGTAAATTCAGAGAGTATTAAAATAAAAAAATACAGCTTGTAGGCAATATAATTAGTATAATTACGTTAAATAAATATAAATTTCTATGATAGCTCATAGATGTCTTTGTAAACATTTTTTTGGATAGTATCTTCGTAAACGTACGTGTTTCGTTTCCGTTTTACGACACTGGTGGTGCTGTTTCTATTCTCCATTAATAATGTCATTTCGCTTCTGCATAATTATTAATTATCGTGTTTTAAGAATTCTTACGAGTTTTATTGAAATACTGCCGAAACCCAATATTATAGAATACTAATATAATTAGAATATCTCTAATAAATTAATTAAATTATGAATTAGGTTATCTTTTATGGCTTTGACAGGTCTTGATCGCGATCAGATACGTTAAACGTCCAAAATCGGGCGTTCAGAATTTAAACTAAGATCAGCCTTAACTGAGTTCAGTTTATGTTGGTGAAATGCAAACCTGCGTCCTGAACTCAGTTAACCGCGAGAACTGAGATTAACTTGAATTGATCGCGTTTAATTTAAATGGTGAAATCGGCTCTTAATTAATTTACTACTAACTTGCAAAAGTAAGTTTAAGTATATTTATATGTTACGAAAGCAACAATTAGTGTAATTTTATGTTCATTGTTTCTTTTATTGTTTTATTTTTATTTTGTTTTACCGTAAAACATACTAAAGTTAAATTAAGGTTTATAAGTATCGTTTTAGTTATAAGTAATTTTGTGTTAATATATTGTGTACCTAGTTATTTTTGTTATTGTTAGTAATAGTGTTATTTAAAATAGTTAATATTATAAGTAGGCTTAGCTATCGCATTAGGTTCCTGAACCTGTAATGATAGTTTAAGAGTTTTTAATTAAATAAATAAATAAATCTGATATGTATGACACTTACGGAGTACATAACATTGACCAGTAATTGTAGTAATAGTATGTGAAGACGCCCGCGACAACCTTGACCCATATCTGATTAATTATGTTATGTTGCTCTTCAAAATGTTAAGGCGTAACTATATTTTTTCTCCATGTACCGACACATTTCCGTTCACCTTCACTTGCTTTTATAAAACCTAGTCGCGAACATCTTGCGCTCATATTTTATTGTAAATTTTTTATTTCATCATTATTATACCACATTATTCGATACTGGAGTTTCATTGAGAAATCTGAAGCCCCAACAGTATGTACACTTTACGTGACTATATTAATTACATAAGATCATATTAAATTATAACTTAAAAATAACCAAGATAGTTAGATAGGTATATAAAACTAGTTACTTGTACTACTGAATATATTTTTTTTATTTAGTTATGAATTTGTTATGGAAATCACCAAAGACGTCAATGTCTGGATCGCGTGTTTGGATAATATTGCACTGATTTAATACTCTATGTATAGGTGAATGTTGTCCCAAATTAGTCCTAGAATGTGGTATGTGAAATGATCTTGTGATTTTATGCCTAGTATATGAATGAGGAACAGAGAAGTGGATTTTTTCTAATAAGTAATCACTTATTAGAAAAAATCCACTTACTTTGTATTTTATTGTTCAATAATTTATGAAGGAAACAAAAGTAAACATTTATAAACGTCAGATTTGTCGAAAGCTTATGTCATTCCCAAACATTTTGATCACATTCGTTCGTCCATCCAAACCATGCAACTGAAACCTATCTTATCCATAAATCGACCATAATCTCGATAATTTAATTTCAGGTAACAATAGTCGGCGACGTAGAATACTCATGTGTAGTGTTCAAAGCTGACTATGCACACGTGATAGGGAAGAGTACACCAAAACTGCACCTGCGCCGGTGGTGCGCGGGATCCACAGGAATGTGCTACGGCTTCCAGTTCGTAGAAATAAACTTTTACGTCGAAATAACATTCGAGTTAACGCTCAACTTCAAAGTGTTGGCCTACGGTAGAGAAGCAAAGATCATTAGCCGTCATCAAGTGATGAGGTATCTTCAGTACCGTTACCCAAAAATAGACACATACGATGTTACCAAGAAAAAGGTAGCAGTGTGGTTTAACGATACCACTTATCCTTGGTATAATCTTATAAAGAAGTAATCAATCTGCGCGCAAGCTTCACAGTGTACAGTCACGAGCACAGCCATATAAACACTTCAAAAGAGTTAAAGTGATTTTTTCATGAATGAACGATTGCAACTTTGTGATAACACTGTAGGGGTAGGAACACGCATTGGATTTGTATACAGGCGCACAATTGGGAAGCACTGTACATTATCAGCCGGCGATTTTTATAATGGTGATTTTTTTTTCTACTAGAATATAGTGTTTATAGTGTGTTTTTGAAAACCGCAATTCAAGCAAACCCATAGGCTCCGAGAAAAAAATCGCCAAAAGTTTCTATCGGGCCTGGTGGGATAGTGGGAGTATTAAGGGTGGGGAAGATCGCGTAGCGGGTCAAATCTTGCTAACAAGAAATACTAAGGTCAAGGACATCGCCAAGGTCAAGGACATCGCCAAGGTCAAGGTCCAGCCTCAGAGGTCAAGGTCAAAGCAAAAAAAACCGTGATATTTTTACCATGTTTTGTTGAAAGTTAAAGAGAATGATTAACGCCAAGGTCAAGGTCACACATAGGTAAAAATGTTACTTTTTAGTCTTCAAGTAATATTTTTGACCTGTGTGACCTTGGCCTTTGCCCGACCTTGAAGTGACCTTGAATGTGGATGAGTACAGACTTGTCAGGCTTTGATCGCTCGCTGCGCTCGCTCTCTAGCCCCCGTCATCTCCTTCTAACCTAATCTATCCGAGTTGGGGTGCCCCGATTCCCGAGCTCGCTTCGCTCGCTCTTGCATCCTAAGTTCTTCTAGTTACATCACTAGTTTTGCTAAGTTAAGATGTATGTCCAAAGAAACCTAAGTATGATAATGTGGTGTGTATTCCACAAATAGCGTTTCGTTTGTCAACTTTTTTTCAAAATTTATTAATAGTGAAATAAATTATACTTTTGTTTTTAATCTTAATAATCACATTATTTGCATAATTCCATTTAATTGCAGGCTTATCTATTTAAAAATAAAATTAAGTGTTAAACTAAAGCATTATTATTAAAAAAAAACAATTGAATCCACTGTCACTTTACCTAGACCTAGCCGGCTGATAATGTACAGTTGAGCCGCGGTGGCCTACACGACTACAAAACTCGTTCATTCCTACTTCGAATTAAATGTATTATAATTTGTAGATGTAGTGCCTAGATTTTTAATTTTTAAAATATAATAAAATTATAAAGAATTATATTGTTTGAGTCATTCGACGTCGTTTAGATATACTTCGCCTCTCCTAAATATCTATATGTCGGATACAGGATCTGTATCCTTGGCAGGAAGGCAAGGTAACGACTATCTTGTGGGCAACAGGTGGGTTATGCTGGTTCAAACATTAAAACACAGAACTCGTACTCAAATGTCATTATATTTGGTTTTGACCGAGTACAAAATTTTACAATACAGACATCCCCAAAAACGCCCGCCCTTCGCAGCTTCGCTAGTGCTACCTACTGAGGAGAAGAAGCCGCGGAAGAAACTCCTCAAGCACATTTGTCTGTTACGAATTTACGATTACCAAGCTACATTTAAATTACAATTCAGCAATAGCAATAACAATGTAGGTAGAACTATAAAGTAACGTGAGTCCGTCAGGCAATCAAACCCAACGTCTGCACGAATCGACTACAGTGTGAAGTGCCGAGAGCAAGTGCAACCGCGCAAGGCACAACTGTAACTGTTTCCCCCCCAGAAACAAGATGTCTCGGCGCCCCCGCCAGGGGGCGCGCGATATCGGGCCACGGGGCTTTGCCCCTTTCCCGAGGTAGAACCCGCTGCCCGTAACTACGGGCACGTCATTGTGTTGCCTTTACTAGGCTAGGCTGATGAGGGGGGCGCGCGGCCATCCGGCCGCAGCGCTCCTAGCGTGAGTATCTGAGCTAGGTGTACTGTGGGAGCGCCGCGGATAACATTCCGCTGTCTTCACGCCGCCTCGGCGGTCGAACTCCGCCGGGTGAGACTCCCGGTTGCCCGGGAGAGGCCCAGCGAAGGACGACCAGCGACAGAGGCGGCGGCTTAGTTGGGCGCTCCCCGCAGTGGTTGAGGGGCCCCGCCCGACACGTTTCCAGAGCGGGCCGGTTGCGTTTCGGGTTGGGGGCCCGTGGTGTGTGTATGAGCGGCTTGTACTGTGTGTATCGCCGCTCAGTGGTTGCGAATGAAGGCGCGCGCCCCCGCAGCACTCCATCGCGTGTGTTTAGGCGTCTGTGCAGTTTTTGCATGTGTGGGGGTTTAGTGCACGCCGTGCCTATATTAACTTAGCACACGTCGTACACCAGGTGCGTATTGTGCGTGTGGAGTGTTTATTGTGTGAGTAGGTCGCGTGTAGGTGTCAGCGACTTACTCAGGCGTCAAGTCCGGGTAGAGGGGAGGCACTGTCCGGCAGCAGGTCGCGCGGTAGGCGCTTGGCGTCGGGTGGGCGCGCGTGCCACGGCGCCAGGTCCTTGACATGAGGCCAGGCCGAGGCGTCGGCACGCGCGAACATCTTCGCGGCCAGGCGCACCACGAAGGCGTCCAGGCTCTCGAAGCGGAGATCCCGCTGGATGATGTCGTTCCTCACGAAGCGAGGGGCAGCGACTATGGTGCGTAGCGCCGCGTTCTGTTGAACGCGGAGCAGCTTCTTGTTGGTCTCGCTCGTGAGGGCGAACCAAGCCGGGGTGGCGTACGTGAGAATTGGGCGTATGTACGTCTTGTACACGCCCAGCTTGACACGCAGCGGGAGGCTGGATGAGAGCACTGGGTAGAGGAGGGCGCGGGCTTGCCTTCCTCTCGCGGCGACCTTGCGGACGTGCGGTCCCATGGTGAGCCGACGGTCAATGGTAACCCCTAGGTATGTTACCTGGGGCATCCACGCGACGTCGGCTCCCTGTAGCTGCAGGGGTGGGGGTAGTGGTGCGAAGCCGGTGAGCAGCGCCTGTGTCTTACTCACGTTGACCGAGAGCCTCCACTTGGAGAGCCACTCGGGAAGTGCGTCGAGGGCGCGCTGCATTTTGACGGCCGCGTGCCTCGCGTTCATCGAGGTGGTGATGTACGCGGCGTCGTCAGCATACAGCGCGAGCGTCACGTTCCCCTCGGCGGGGATGTCGTCGGTGTAACGTGAGTAACACACTGGCGAGATGCAGCTGCCTTGTGGGACGCCGGCTGCAACCGGGTGGGCGCTTGATAGCGCTCCGTCGACCACTACGCTGACAGACCTGTGGGCAAGGAAAGAGGAGATCACCTGGACTATCCGGCGGGGCGCACTCGAGGTGGCGAGCTTGTAGAGCAGGCCTTCGTGCCATACTCGGTCGAAGGCCTTTTCCATGTCGAGGAATACTGCAACCGCCTGCTCCTTCTTGTTGGCTGTAGACGCCAACAGGTGCAGTACCCTCGACAGCTGGAGCGTCGTACTGTGTTCCGCGCGGAACCCGAACTGTTCTGGGCGCGGTGTGACGTGTGGCGTGAGGTGTCGCAACAGGAGTTGTTCAAACACCTTGGAGATGGTGGATAGAAGTGTGATCGGCCGATAGCTCTCTGGCCGCAACACGTTCTTCCCGGGCTTGGGCAGCATGATGACGCGCCCCTCCTTCCAAGAGGTGGGAAAGGTCCCCGTGCGGAGGATACCTGTAAACAGGCGCGCCAACGTTGCCACGGTCCGATGCGGCAAGTGGCGCAGCGCTGTATTGGTGATACCGTCCGCTCCGGGGGCCTTCCTGGGTTTCGTCTTCTGGATGGCGCGTCTCACTGCTCCGGGCGAGAAATGCAGGGGGTCTTCTTCGGGAGCTATCGGCGTTGCGAAGTAGTCTCCAAGGTGCCTCTCGACCATTGCGACATGCTCTGTGTCGTCAGTCGGGTTCGGCTGGAATTGACGCTCCAGGTGCTCGGCGAAGATCTCCGCGCGGTCTGACGCGGAGTACTTCACGGCCCCGCCGCTGTCCAACAGGGGGCGCACCGGAGCTGGGGTATTCGCGAGCTGTCGGCACAACTTGTGTACCGACGGCCAGTCGCCTACTGCGGCATCTATATGTGACTCCCAGCTCTCGGTGTTGTGCGCCTGCAGCTCGGCCTTAACCTTCTCCGCGAGACGGTTGAGCTCTGCCTTTAGGGTCGGGCAGCGTAGCTCTTGCCACCGCTTGCGTAGACGCCTCTTCAGGGTGATCAGGCGTGTGATGCGTCCCGGCAAGGGCGGTAGCAACGGTCGCCCTTGCGGTGTTGTGGAGTTTGTGGCGGTGGTTGCTGCTTCCATGGCTTCCTGGATGCAAGCGGTGACTTCTGCCGTCAGCTCCTCGACGTCTGCGGAGGTGACAACAGGCCGGGTTGGGGTGGTGATCTCCATTTTTTCCTTGAACAGTGCCCAGTCTGTCTTTCGACGTGGCGCTGGAGGGGGGAGTCGGGTCGGCATTCCTGACAGGACGACGAGCACGGGTTGGTGGTCCGACTGGTACTCGTCGTCAATCACCTGTTGTGTGATCTGGCAGCGTAGTCCTAGGTGGATCACGATGTCCAGCACATCCGGTGTGTGGCGTGTGCATTCGGGGTAGTGGGTGGGCGTCTCGGGTCCGGACACCGTGTACCCGTGGGCTTCCGCGTCTGCGAAGAGCCGTCTTCCCTCGGTGTTCACTAGTGTGGAGTTCCACGCCGGGAGTTTCCCCCCACTGCGCTGCTGCGCCTTTTATGTGATGTCGTTGGTTCCATTTAGCAGCACCAGGTGGCGCCGTCGTCTCAACTGATCGTCCGTTATCATGTACGATCCGACATATACTAATATTATAAAGAGAAAAGGTTCGTATTTTTGTATGTTTGTAATGAGTAAACTCAAAAACTACAGGACCAATTTCAAAATTTCTTAAACCATTAGGGAGCTACACCTTTCCTTAGTAACATCCTTACTAATATTATAAATGTGAAAATAACTGTGTCGGTCTGTCTGTCGCGCTTTCACGCCAAATCTACTGAATCGATTTAAATGAAATTTGGTATACAGATAGTCTAGAGCCTGAGAAAGGCTTGACATAGGCTACTTTTTAACACGAAAAAATGGCTTTAAGGGGTTGAAATAGGGGATGAAAGTTATAAGGAATACCCAGACCACGCGGGCGAACCCGCTGGCGGAGAGTTAGCATATCTATATAACGTCTTTATTATTCACCGCCATATTTTTTATGATAAAAATCGCGGTGATGGCTCAATGACGGTGGTTTTTCATATTTTAGTGCTTTCTCGTCTCAAGTCTTCGATGGAAATAACCGACGACAAACAATTCATGTAGAAGTGTCAAAATTCGAAAAAAAATATGGTGGCATGTTAGTGTTCGTCGACAAATTGTCACGAAGTCCGGTTGAAGTCGAATTTTGACAGAAGGAGACGAGTAGCTTGCACTGCCATGTTAGCAACGGAAGACATAGAGCAATATCTCGTTTTGGGAAGAGATACGGCGACGAGAAACTTATTTCATGCTGCGCATGTTAGCCCGGCAGGTCAACGATCAGGGCGACTGCCTAGGCATGTATAAACATTGTACCTAGTAATGTATATTGTCGACTAGTTGAATATTAGTATTTCGTATGCAAAAAGTTTCGGGCACGAAGCAGACAACGTTTTCAGTGTCTCACCCACCTTTACCCCAAATACCAGATCACTGTCATGACGCGACAACAGCTACCAATAGTTCTGTTCCCCACAATACAGCTGTAATAATATTCAATTAAGTTTTTTAAAGGATTCTTTTTAGTTTTGTTTTCATAATAATAAAACAATAAACAAACGTCAGACCGATCAAAGATGACAGCTCTGATCTTACTTTGTTTTTATTTTATTACCCGACTGCCGAAGGAGGAGGGTTATGTGTTTGACGCGTATATATGTATGTATGTATGTCCGTTCCTATGTCCGGTCGTAACCACTCAACGGCTCAACCGATTTAGATAAATGATACCTCATTAGATTCGTCTTGATAGCACGACTGTCACTGGGTACATGAAATTTAAAAAAAAAACAATATGGCGGATTTTATACGCTTTAATATGCGAACTGATTTTGAAAATGATCTTTAGTTGTATTAATTTATATTTCAAATCATCATTTAGGATTGAACCTAGTGATTCTATGATGATTTATAAACTAAAAACAAGGAAATAAAATCAATTATTAAAAGAAACAAAAAACCCAACTGCGTAAAAAATACTAACTAAAAATCTAAAAACAAGCTCTGGGATGTTGGAAAATGTATTGCAGGCGGGACAAGCTGTTCGTCCATAAACAAAATTGTTTCTTTGCTTGTCCCGCCTGCAATACATTTTCCAACATCACAGAGCTTGTTTTTAGATTTTTAGTTAGTAGGTACTTTTTACGCAGTCGGGTTTTTTGTTTCTTTTAATAATTTAGGGTAAGTGCTCATAATGAGGGCTACCGTTATTTCTCTCACTAGATGGCACCACTGTCGAATGAGGTTTTGAAGTGTGGCCGTGTGTGTGTGATTTTTTATAAAATCACAGACATGCATTGACCCGTAACTGAGTTATGCCCAAATAATCACAACATTTCTTTAATTAGAAGGCTACAATTTATAAGAAATACCCAGACCAATCGGGCGAAGCAGTTGGCGGAAAGCTAGTGATTAATAAATTGACACCACAATATATAATTTAGATAGATAGACTTGCAGTTAAATATTTAATCTTGCTTACGGACATATTTTTAGTTTTATTTCTACAAAATATTATAATAAATAGATATAATATAACTACTGTTTTTTTATTTTTAACTAGCTTCCCGCCAGCGGCTTCGCCCGCGTGGTCTTATAAATTTTTCCCCCGTTTTTGCAACATTTTTCATTACTACTCCGCTCCTATTAGTCGTAGCGTGATGATGTATAGCCTATGTTACTCGGGGATAATGTAGCTTTCCAAAGGTGAAAGAATTTTTGAAATCGGTCCAGTAGTTTCGGAGCCTATTCATTACAAACAAACAAACAAACAAACAAACAAACAAATCTTTCCTCTTTATAATATTAGTTTTTAATATATTATAATAAATAGATAACGCTGTTTAACGACATTTAATTTTTTGTTCATAAATATACCTACGAATAGATAAATGTTTACTGAATTAAGATATCTTTCAGAAAGGAACAGCTTAAAAACTCTATTTTTCTAAATACCTACTTAAGAATGAGGGGGCAATTTTAGAACCCCTCAACTGGTTGCCCTTACCTTATTTCACGCAAATATCTTTGAAAGTAGGTTTTAATGTCCACATTCTCCTTGTTAAACAAAAAACGTACAAATCAAGTTAAAATCTTTTAAATTATTTGATTATTTCTGGAAAGTTCTATTACAATAATAAACACACAATTATTATTAATAAATGAATATTTCAATATTACGAGCTAATAAGACTTTCATTTACGTCTCCTAGGCTGTCGTTTAGCCATGTCATTTCCGATCGTAACATGATTTTTGAGCACTGTGCGCGTTGCAGAGTATTCAACATGCACCTATACACAGTGGGTAGGTAGGAAGTTAAATATTCGGGTCTAGTCATCATCCTAGTCACAATTGCGGAACTCTGCTGACGCACAATTTTGTTGTTAATGTCCGAATATTTAATACATAATCACCGACCACGAAACATGTTTGTACAATGATATAAACACAAACAAACTTCCACCAAATATTATTAGTTCCGATTCTTTAAACAGTTTATTTGGCAGTTTGCAGCCGCACTATCATGTTACATATCTAGTTAAAATTTACCGAGAAGTGTTTCGGATTTTTTTTTTGCAAGTGAAAATTTGACTTAGTTACTATTCAGAGAGGTGTAAATAAAATTAAGCATTTTGTTCTGAACTCACAATGTTCGGTGAAAAAGTTTTAGCAGTAATAATTACTGTGTGCTTAAGTTGCGAGAGCTTTGCAAGTGAGTATGGAATTGTATTAACGTATTTGTCTTATTTATTCGTCAGAATCCGAATGACTTAATCAAGTTTGTTACCTAATAAGTAATAGATATTTTGATATCGCAATAAAATTAAGAATCTTTGCAAAAAAAAATTACGAATGTGTCGAACGCTTCTTAACTTTAACGGTCTTCGATTAAATTTAACATTAACGACGAACATAGACGAAGTGGTGTGCCATGATCGCAGCCAGTGGAAATCTATAGTCTCTGCCTACCCCTATGGGAAACAGGCGTGAAGCTATGTATGTACTACGACTTAATAACTTTATGGAAATTTAATTAAACATCTACAATATGTACTAAAAGTGACTGCTAAACTAAAGAAATAATCATATATCTAAACATAAGCAAAATAAATCAGACGTGCCTTGGATTCGAACTCGAGACCGTTGACTTAATGTCACTCCTAAGCTATCGGTGCTCTCATATACCTATCACTTCTCTCCTTAAATAATTTAATAAACTTTGATTAAGTAGAACCTCTTTAACTTTATTTGTACATAAAACAAAAAACAAACCGCCTCCAAAAAAGAACTAAAAAGCAAAAAGTAACATATTTATATTATGATTTCTAACTAATTTTGAGTCGGTGCCAAACAGACAATCAACGAAAGTTATATTTAAATTAAATTAGTAGTTTGGCACCGCCTCCATATTAGTTAGAAATCATAATGTAAATATGTTATTTTTTGTTTTTACCGCTCACCGGATTTCGATAAACTTTTTATGGGACCAATATTCGGCACCAGCTTTCTAATAAAAAAAGAATCATCAAAATCGGTTCACCCAGTCGAAAGTTATGCGGTAACAAACATAAAAAAAAAATAGTCGAATTGAGAACCTCCTCCTTTTTTGAAGTCGGTTGAAAATATGTGATAGCTAACAGGTTTTTTTTTCTGTAGGTGTATAATGTGTATATATATCTATACTAATATTATAAAGAGGAAAGATTTGTTTGTTTGTTTGTTTGTTTGTTTGTTTGTTTGTAGTCAAAGTCAAAGTCAAAGTCAAAGTCAAAGTCAAAGTCAAAGTCAAAGTCAAAGTCAAAGTCAAAGTCAAAGTCAAAGTCAAAGTCAAAGTCAAATGTTTTATTTCAATTAGACCATATCAATAGGTACTTTCGAAAAGTCAAACTAGTTGCACGGTTCCAAAAAGTTGATCTTATGGAGAAGAGCCGGCAAGAAACTCCATAGACACTCCTTTCAAAAAATGTTGGTTACAATATTATGATTTTATTTACAATCTTGTTTTGGATGAGAGCTACTGAGAATAGTGCAGTTTGCATAAGATTTACCTATTAAATATTACTTAAAGAAAATAGTAAAATATTGCAATAGCAAGTATGAGCTGACCAGCCCCGACAGACAGCACCCGTTCACGAGCATGACGTGTGTATCGGCGTCGTTCTACTCAACCATGTTGCAGGGAATAAAACGACCCGACACACAACGCCACCATCAGCAGGACATTTAAGCGAGCATGACAAACTCAAACTGCTAGGCAATGTACAATAAAATAACAACTAAAATTAAAGGCACTTACCAAATGCAATATCAAAAAAACCTGCACGATGCTCAGACTTTACAGGTACCATTTTATATCATTAGAAAAGCATATAGGTAATGTGTAATATTATTGAAAAACAAATCATTTATCTGAATAACTGCATGTCAAAAATTATAACAAAATGCTAATAAATAATAAAAATATATGTCATCAAAACTAACATAATAAGTGCGTATATATTGACAATGTCAAATTGTGTCGTACAGTAGATTATAGTCAAGACATCCCCTGTGGAGCCGGACTAGCATTTTGCCAAACCTTTTTATCTAAGAGATAGTCTTCCAATTTATAGTAAGCTTGCCTGGACAGGGTAGATTTAATTACATTCTTGAATTTATTTTCAGTAAGTTTTAAAATTACTTCTGGAATTCTATTATAAAATCTTACACTGTACCCCATAAATGACGTATGGACTTTAGCGAGACGGAACTGTGGCTGCATTAATTTTGATTTATGTCTAGTATTATAATCATGCAGTTCACATTTTTTAGAAAAAAGGTGTTGATTTTTTCTTACGTACATAATATTCTCATAGATATACTGAGAAGGTACTGTCATTATATTTATTTCTTTAAAGAGTTGCCTGAGTGAATCTCGACTTCGAAGGTTGTAAATGGCCCTAACAGCTCTTTTCTGTAATATGAAAACCGATTCTATGTCTGCAGCGCGGCCCCATAACAATATTCCGTAAGACATTATGCTGTGAAAGTAGCTAAAGTAAACTAGTCTTGCGGTTGCTACATCCGTAAGTAGTCTGATTTTTCTGACTGCATAAGCAGCCGAACTCAGGCGTCCCGCTAAAGTCCTTATATGCGGACCTCATTGAAGCTTTGAATCTAACTTGATTCCAAGAAAAACGGTTTGGTCTATGAATTCAAGTTTATCATTATTTAGTATAACGTCACAATCCATACTATTAACATTAGGTAGAGCAAACTTTATACATTTAGTTTTCTGCTCATTTAATGCTAAATTATTTGCTGTGAACCACTCATGGACCTTAGAAAGTGCGTTATTTACATCGTCAGCATTAGGTCTACGCCGATTTAGCTTAAAGATTAAAGAAGTATCATCTGCAAATAACACAATCTTCGCTTGACCCTCAAGCATGTACGGTAAATCATTTATATACACTAAGAATAAGAACGGACCTAGAATAGAACCCTGAGGTACACCTATTTTTACCCGAGTGCCGGGCGATTTAGTCCCATTTATTTGAACTTTTTGTTGCCTATCTTGCAAGTATGAATTAACAAGTTTTAAAGATTTGTGCTTCAAACCATAATACTCTAATTTCAGCAGCAGAGTTTCATGATTTACGCAATCAAAGGCTTTTGACAGATCACAGAATATGCCGATCGCGTCTTGGGACTCTTCCCAGGCATCAAAAATGTATTTAATAAGTGTAATACCAGCGTCAGTAGTATTACGTCCCTTGGTAAAGCCGTATTGCTGGTCATGAAAAAGTCTATTTAATTTGAAATGTAGTAGCATTTGGTTGAGCATGATCCTTTCAAATATTTTGCTAAGCACAGGCAGAACAGACACCGGTCTAAAATTGCCAGGATCTTGGCAATCTCCAGATTTAAATAGAGCCGTATTGCTGGTCATGAAAAAGTCTATTTAATTTGAAATGTAGTAGCATTTGGTTGAGCATGATCCTTTCAAATATTTTGCTAAGCACAGGCAGAACAGACACCGGTCTAAAATTGCCAGGATCTTGGCAATCTCCAGATTTAAATAGAGGTAATTTAACTTTACTGTATTTCATTAAATCTGGGAAGGTTCCTTGGTCAACGCATTTATTAAATATTATCGCGAGGTGAGGTGCTATTGTATTAATTATACTTTTGCAAACATTTACCGATAAACCCCACAGGTCTTCAGTTAATTTAATTTTAATGTCCTTAAAAGCTTTTGTAATACACAGGGGGCTTACATGCTTAAATCTAAAAGTTACAGGACAGGTAGCTACATTCTGTTTCAATAAAGCAGCAGAATGTGTGGGTGAAGAATTTAATGAATTAGTAATACTTATGGGAACATTGGTAACGAATGTCTCAAATTCTTGTGCTACTTCGGCATCTGTGCTTATGAGACCACGTTCCGTTTCGAGTGAGAAATCGTTATTGCAATTTAATTTCGATTTACCATTTTCGGCATTAATTATCTTCCAAGTGGTTTTTATTTTATTATCGGCACACCTAATTTTATTACTAATATACTGAGCTTTTGCAATCTGACAAACCTCTTTAAACATTTTGGAAAAACGATTTACGTACTGAATAGGCTCCGAAACTACTGGACCGATTTCTAAAATTCTTTCACCTTTGGAAAGCTACATTATCCCCGAGTAACATAGGCTATATATCAACACGCTACGACTAATAGGAGCGGAGTAGTAATGAAAAATGTAGCAAAAACGGGGAAAAAATTATAAGACCACGCGGGCGAAGCCGCTGGCGGGAAGTTAGTTCTTTTATAATTATGTCTATGTGTAATTGTGTGTATTATGTAAATATTTTAATTATGTTATTTAAGACTTTTTCTTTTAATTGAACTAATTGCAGAAAGTGCAATTGTATAGTCGACCATAAAATTGCTTTACCAATCTTAGTGTGAATGTCGTTTGCACATCACAAAACAACAAGAGGCCTATTTTTGCTTACAAGACCAAGTGACAGATTGATATTGAGCCTTAGTTTGAAATATTGACAGAAGTTTTTGCCAAAATATGTTTTATAGCAATTTTCTGGTCGACTGTACAATGTGTATGATAATAACAAATGATGGTATATACATACTGTACAATATTTGTTATCTTTTTTTAGTTAATTCCTACACTTGTGGCATAGACAATTCCAACACATCCTTTGTAAATGAAGGGGAAGCGGACATTGAGACTTACCCCTGGCTTGGAATGCTCTTCTACCCAATGGGCATCAGTAAGTAAACACAGCGAACAGCTGGGCCAGTAAGACCGCGTTTTAGAAATCATAATATGATTCACATTAGAACATAGCTTAAGAGCTGCCGGGGCCTCTAGTTATATCTCTCGCCGCGCGCACACATTCGCCTAAGTCCGTGTTTTCTCTGTAATCCTTATTTCCTTACTGTCTACGACACATTCACTACATCGTCTAGTCATTCAACATTCATTCGCATACATTCATTCATTCGTTCCTTCGTTAAAATCAAATTGCAAATCATTACTTGTTACTTGTTCCAAAAATTCCATGTGCAAAATTGTAAAGCTTCAGTAAATTCATATTCCAAGAAAACTTTGTTTAATTCATCGTAAACAAAGAACTGGCGACCGTGACAGGACTCGAACCTGCAATCTTCGGATAGCCACTCACATTGTTCCCACGTCAAGGGCATTCGAAGGACACCCGCCGGACACCGGACGAAATCTACCAGTACCAACGGGAGATCGTGCTGTAAATCCTAATATCGCCGTGCTTGTGGACTGGCAGCCTAATTACTACCTGGGTCAAGCAACCTTACCTTCGCCAAGCCATTCTGGGAACTCTGCTGGGACTACGGAACTCCGATCGAGCAGGGTCCGCTGTTGGAACAAGTCTAAAGAATCACCTATCTACTATCTACGTGCTCCTGCCAGCAGAAGGAATGCCTATTTATCTAAAAGTGAGCCCGTTCCATCTTACTAACATACCTATAAACCTTTAGTCTGTGCATTTAGCGGATTAGGTTTCTCGAAATCAAGTGAAATTCCTATTGTTATCTTTTGTGTCTAGTGTGCCTAGCTATAACTATCTTCGAAAGAGGCCTAAAGGATAGGCAAAGCACAAATTATTCTAATTAATTTCACTTGGCTAATTGCCATAGACTTACCGCCATCTTATAATTATTAATGCACTTATAACTTTAACTTAATTTTCTTAGCAGTAATTTATTCAATCCAAGCAATATTTCTCAACCTATTTCACTATTATAGATTCTTGAGTCCAATTAGCACCCATTTCTACCTATAAATCACTTATAAATACACTTCTTCCCGAGTTTAACTGTAAAAGTTACAAACCGTGTTTTCGTCATACGTATTGTTGTTATCAGTTAACTGAGGCGCACGGAATTTATCTATTCCAGTGATGATTGTGACACGGCATCGCTTGCGCATCGCTGTTACCTGACTGCCGGCCGGCCCCACCTGCGTTGATCACCATTGTATGCAGTCTACTGGTCGCCCGCATCAGCTGATCAACAAAGCGAGGAGCGTATCGTATGCTATACATATAAATTTACGTAATCTTTAACATCTGTTGTGATAGCTCGTCGCGAGTTTTATGATTAAAATGTCTGAACGTTTAACGTTAAAGGAGTTAATTAGCAAACGCGGTTCTATTAAAGGACGCGTAACGAAATTTAAATTAAGTTGTGAAGTTTTAGCATCTTTAGAATGTATTTCTGATTTAGAAGTGAGTAAGCTCGCGATGCAACTATCAAAAATTGAATCATTATTCATTGAATTTGATGAGGTGCAAGGTCCGATCGAAATTCATAACTCAGATAGTCAAAGTAGCGAGATAGATTATAGGGATTTAGTGGAACAGGATTTCTACCATTGTATCGCATTAGCACAAGATTTAATTAAGAAAAATTCGAAATCTCAGAACAATGACAATGATTCTCCAAATAAATCCTCTACAATGGCTACGTGTCATCACAACGATCATAGTTGTAATCCACTAGGATTTAAATTACCCGTCATTAAAATTCCAAACTTCGACGGTACGTATTTCAAGTGGTTAGAGTTTAAGGAAACATTTGTTTCGCTAGTTCACAATAATGATAGAATTGAAAGTATTCACAAGTATCACTACTTACAATCATACCTTGACGGAGAAGCCGCTCGGGTGATCGCTAATTTGGAGGTTTCTCATAGTAATTATTCCGAAGCATGGAAACTTTTATGCGACCGCTATGACAATAAGCGTCAATTGATAAATAACCATCTTAAGGCACTATTTAGCATAAATTTCGTTCAAGAAAATGATAAGTCCTTACGATTTATCATTGACCACGTCACTAAGAATTTACGCGCACTCAATTCACTCGGTCTTCCTACTGATAAATGGGATGTTGTAATTATATATATTATTGCAGGAAAATTAAATAGTAGTACATATTTTAAGTGGGAAGAACACAGAAACAATTTGAATGACATACCTTCACTTAGTGATTTCTTCAGTTTTCTAAAAGCTCGCGCTGATGTTTTGGAAACTGTTTATCGCCATAAACACGACAATCAAGACAATAAACAGAGGCAAGTATCTAGTCATCAAAATAAACATAACGGATCAAGGTCATTAGTTGCCTTTTCGAACGAAGGTAACACTTCTGCTTCTAAAATACTGGAATGTTTGTTTTGTAAGAATAATCATCGCCTTTATGAGTGTCCGATTTTTAAGTCAAAATCAATAGAAGATAGATTAGCCTTTGTTTCTTCTAACAAGTTATGTGAGAACTGTTTGAGACCGGGTCACATTGCTAAACGTTGTCGTCTTTCAGGTACTTGTCGTCAATGCAAATTACGACATAATTCTCTTCTCCATAAATCATCAGATGAAACTGAAAATTGTAATTTAGTTAATTCCGTCACTATGTCTTCGATGTGCTCATCTGAAGTACTTTTATGTACTGCTAGAATAAAAGTTACCAATCCAGCCACCAATGAGTCTATGATAGTACGAGCTTTGCTCGATAGCGGGAGTCAGACGACAATTATCACGCAGGCTGTAAAGCGCCACCTAAACCTGATTCCTCAGCCCTCAGACACTACCATAGTAGGCATTGGTAACACTAAAATAAATATAAACACAGAACGCTGTATTTTACGCATTCATTCAGAAACTACTTCTTTTAATGTGATTGTTTCATGTTTAGTTTTGCCTCAAATTACCGGCAACCTACCTAAAGTATATTTTGATTTAAAACAATTAAATGTTCATCAATTTCAGTTAGCAGATCCCACTTTAAACGAACCATCCCCAATAGATATTTTGATCGGTGCTGACTTGTTTTGGGACATCATAAGTGCCCAGCAGCATTTGTTAGGACATGGTTATCCTAAGCTACAAGCATCAAAGTTAGGATGGCTCGTTACGGGACCTCTGCCTTATTTTAATGACAATAAAACTAATTCTGTCATGTGCAACTTAGTCTCAAATGATGAGACTTCTAATAATATTCATGACGAGTTGACTAGGTTTTGGGAACTTGAAAATTTTCCTCTAAATAAACCCCTTAGCAGTGAAGAAAAACTGTGCGAGCAACATTATATCGCCAACACTACTCGCACTAGTAATGGTCAATTTTGTGTAGGGCTGCCACTTCGAGATAGCATAGATAGCTTAGGCGATTCCTACAATCTAGCCAAAAAGAGGTTTTTTAATTTGGAGGCTCGTTTCCGAAAACAACCAGACTTAAAACAACTATATAGTCAATTTATAAAGGAATACGAAGCATTAGGTCACCTATCTGAATCGCCAGAGTCTAGACCGCTCAACGCCTTTTTCTTGCCCCACCATCCAGTTATAAGGGAACAAAGCGAGTCGACTAAGTTACGCGTTGTTTTTGACGCCTCGGCTCGTACTACTTCTGGTGTTTCCGTCAACGACTTACAAATGGTGGGACCAGTAGTGCAAGAACCATTATTTAATATATTTGTCCGTTTTAGACAGCATAGGTACGTTTTAACAGGGGACATTGAGAAAATGTTTCGTTCTGTGCTTCTCAGGGAGGCTGATCGCAATCTTCAACTAATATTATGGCGTGACAGTGAAGATAAGCCTATAAGAACACTACGTTTAAGGACAGTCACCTATGGGTTCGCTAGTGCCTCTTTTCTTACTACTCGTTCTCTTTGGCAGATAGGTGAAGAGTGCACAGATCAGAAAATAAAGGCTATCATACAAAGTGATCTGTATTGTGACGATCTACTTACCGGTGCAAGTACTGAAGAAGAATTACGCCATATCCGTCTCGCCGTATCTTCTGAGTTGGCTAAGGGAGGTTTTCATTTACGTAAATATCGTTCAAACTCACCTGATTTACTCGCAGACTCCGTCAACCTGGAAAGTGGTAATCTCATGATTAGTAACGCAACTTGTACGCTAGGTGTAGGTTGGACGCCGTCTACGGATGAACTTCACTTCCAGCATGATATTTCAGCTCCCATGAATGTTACCAAGAGAGCTATACTTTCTTCAATATTTAAAATATTCGACCCTCTTGGTCTTCTATCTATTTTCACAATTAAACCTAAAATTTTATTACAAGAACTATGGAGTCAAAAAATTGATTGGGATGAACCCATTCCTCCAGAAATTGTATCTTCTTGGTTACAGTTCTCAACTAAGTCTTCATGCCTGTCTACACTTCGGATTCCTAGATGTATTTTAAATGACAATAATTCTTCTATACAAATACATTGTTTTTCTGACGCTTCGCAACGTGCCTACGGCAGCTGTATATATTTGAGATCTATTTCTATTAGCGGTGCCATACGAGTTAGCCTGGTATGTGCAAAATCAAGAGTTGCGCCTATTAAGCCTACTACCATACCACGGCTTGAACTCTGCGCTGCCCTATTAGGAGCTCAACTATCTTCCACAGTTATAGCTGCATTACGCTGCCCTATTGAACGTCAGGTGTATTGGACAGATTCTAAGGTTGTATTAGGTTGGCTAAACTCTAATAAAACTAAAACGTTTGTTGCCCACAGAGTAGCTGCTATAAATGAACTTACAAGCCCTACAGACTGGCGTTACGTTCCCACCTCTATCAATCCCGCCGATTTAGTCTCGCGTGGCGTTGATCCAGATATGGTAGATCTCCCTATATGGTGGCACGGTCCATCATTTCTTTTAGATTCCGAAGCCTCTTGGCCGCCCGCCTATGATGTGGATTCAGTCGAATTGCCAGAGTTAAAGACTCACTTTACTTTAGAGGCGGAGGAGGCAACTTCCATGCCAGATTTGTCAGTATGTCTAGCTAAATTTTCGAAATTAAATACGCTGATCAGAGTCCTAGCTACAGTTTTAAGATTCGTCTGCAATTGTAAAATACATATAAAATTAGACAGAATACGTGGTCCACTTCAAGTTTCTGAGTTAGAAAACGCTCACAATGTTGCTATAAAATTAGCCCAAAAGGATTCCTTTCCTACAGAGTTAGGATTATACAAAAAAGGTAAATCATTAAAGTCTAAAGCCGCTCTTTCGTCTCTTAATCCATTTTTAGATGAAATTGGCATTCTCAGGGTCGGAGGGCGCATTAATTCATTTACTTACCAGTATGACAAACGTCATCCTATTCTGTTGCATTCCAGCCATTACTTAACTAAGCTCATATTCAAACAGGAGCATCTACGCTTGTTGCACGCCGGCCCTCAGCATCTTCTGGCATCTATAAGGGAACGCTATTGGCCTGTAGGAGGTAGGGCCCTAGCCAGACGTGTAGCGCGCGAGTGCATCGCCTGTCGTCGTTTCAATGCTCGTACTATGGAAAATATTATGGGAAACTTACCTGCAGATCGCGTTGAAGCCGACTTTCCTTTCTCCACCGTAGGTACCGACTTTGCCGGTCCCTTTCTCATTACAGACCGCAAGGGACGCGGTTGTAAAATAACTAAAAGTTACCTATGTATCTTTGTTTGCTTTCGTTATAAGTGCGTCCATTTAGAATTAGTTAGCGACCTAACGATGGATGCATTTATTTTAACATTAAAAAGATTTATAGCCCGCAGGGGTAAACCTAAAGTCATTTACTGCGACAATGGTAGAAATTTTGTTGCAGCAGCCAAAGAAATCAATTCATTTCTAAAGTCCAACAGTGACACTCTTATTGACTGTGCATCTCGTGAAGGCATTGAATTTCGCTTCTCTCCAGCATACGCTCCTCACTTTGGTGGTCTATGGGAGGCCGGGGTCAAGTCTGCTAAATTCCATTTATACAGAATACTAAAAAATGTTCACTTGACTTTCGAGGAGCTGGGTTCGTTATTCGCTCAGATTGAAGCGATACTAAATAGCCGACCTTTGTGTCCTTTAAGCCCTTCACCCCAAGACCTATCTCCACTTACCCCGGGCCACTTTCTAATTGGTAGGCCGCTGACGTCATTGCCATCGCCGTACCTGCTTGACTACAGTACGAACCGTCTTGACCGATTTCAGCGTCTGGAGCAAGCTCGTCAGCATTTCTGGAAGCGGTGGTCAACGGAATACGTAACGGAACTCCAACAGCGGACTAAGTGGAAGGTGCGAAGCAGAGAACTCAAAATAGACGACCTAGTCCTAATGAAGGATGATAGGGCTCCTCCATTATGTTGGCGCCTTGGACGAGTCTCCAAACTATTTCCTGGCACTGATGGTGTGTCACGAGTCGCTGACGTAAAAACTTCACAAGGCACCATACGAAGAGCTCTCAACCGACTATGTCTGCTACCTTCTCCGGATAACGACGTGGAAAATTTATCTTGAAAGCTTCACCTACAGCTTTCAAGGCCCCCGAGGATGTCTACGACACATTCACTACATCGTCTAGTCATTCAACATTCATTCGCATACATTCATTCATTCGTTCCTTCGTTAAAATCAAATTGCAAATCATTACTTGTTACTTGTTCCAAAAATTCCATGTGCAAAATTGTAAAGCTTCAGTAAATTCATATTCCAAGAAAACTTTGTTTAATTCATCGTAAACACTTACTAATATTATAAATGCGAAAGTAACTCTGTCTGTCTGTCGCGATTTCACGGCAAAACTGAACTGATTTAAATGAAATTTGGTACACATAAGTTTAATGTGAAAAAAGGCAGTAAGGGGTAAAAGTTGAGAAATAGGGGGTGAAAGTTATAAGAAATACCCAAATCACGCGACGAAGCCGCTGGTGGAAAGTGAGTACTAAAAATTTCTTATTTTAAGGTGATCGTATTTTCAGGCTCCGAGTTCTCTGTTACTAAAATTGATACTACTCTGCTATCTACATATATCTTTATATTCATGTATTATTATCTTGAATTATACCTTACTTTGCAGACAAGGAAATGGTGACAACAACTATCGTGCTCATTAGCCACAAGGTGGCGCTGGCAGCGGCGTTGGACATCGACAAATATCCCAAAACAGATTTCAGGTATATTTCGTGTTGCGTGGCGATAGATGCTAGGAACTATCGCACGTGCGGTGAAAGGAAGTCAGAATTATCCATCTCCTTCTTGAAGCGCAGTAAACGCACCAGGCACAAATAGTCCTCCGGCCTTCATGAGCTGTGGCCCGCGGGCGGTAGACTCGGGGAGTCCGCTCGACCAGACAATGGCCTCAGTAAGCGGCGCGTCAGGAAGCGAGCTCTTTGATTAGGTGCAGTGTTTGTACCTGACCACAGCCCATCTTTTTTCTGGCATATGTCACAAAACCCATGGATTTGACTACAGGTATTAAGAACACAAGTGCGGTTTTTAGTCGGATTAACTATACCCCAACAGACAAAGAATCACGAAAATGTTGTGCAATCCCAAAAAAGGGAATATCGCAAGTGTAGGTATAGGAATTCGCGCGAATTAATGAGGTATATCAGATATGGATATGGTTGTCCGGTAACTTCGTATTCATTGTGTCATCGACCCATAAACAGCATATACCTACTGTCCCACTGCTGGGCACGGGTCTCCTCTCAGTATGAGAGGGATTAGGCTATAGTCCACCACGCTAGCCCAATGCGGGTTGGCAGACTTCACATGCCGTCGAGAAAATCTCTCAGGCATACGGTTTCCTCACGATGTTTACCTTCGCCGTTAAAGCGAGTTAGTGCGTGCCTTTGATTTAAACTCGAGACCTTGACTTAGCCGTCCAGTGGTCATACCCCTAGGCTATCACTGCTCAGGAGCCTTCATCATTTACATCTTCTTTTTCTTCGGGTGCCTCTCCAATTACTGAAGGTTCGCCATCAACTTTGAATATTTCTCGCTGTCTTTGCCGAGATGGAACAACTCAGCAACACTCGTGACTCCGGTCCATTCGCGAATGTTCCTCAACCAAGATTTTTTTCTTCGGCCAACACCGCGTTTCCCGGCTACTTTGCCCGTCATTATAAGTTGCAATATCTCTCGTTACGAAACACGTGTCCGAGGTAGGCAACTATTTTTTGCTGGACGGTCTGCATGAGCTTGCGGTCCTGGCCAATTCGCCTTAAGACCTCGGTTGACTCTCATTGGTGTCTTTCGAGTCCAGCTGATAGAAAGCATACGCATTTATAGTTCTCGCCAAACTTATTGTCCGGGTTGAAGTTGGCACGAGCTAACTTTAACCCGGCCGTAAAAATCGGAGGAACAAAATTATAGGATTGTAATAAATAAAAACGAAAGCTCGTCGCTCCATATCATTTTTATATATTATATATTTATATATATAATTTGCAATATTTTTCTTTCTTCGATTTTTACGACCGGCTTAAAGTTAGCTCGTGCCAACTTCAACCCGGACAATAAGTTTGGCGTGAACTGTACATCATATATATTATTTCAGGGCGCTATCGCGTGTGGTGCTAGGCAGGAACTGCAGCGGGCCGTACATAAAAGTATTGGACTATAACTATCACCCGGATTTCTCCAAAACCACTTACAATACACTTGCAATGATCCAGTTGGATACATTACCGGTTTGGAGACGCCTACGTATGTCCTAATCAAATATCTGTCTCGCGGATTTTTTACGAAAAATATCTATGGTGTGTTGTGAATATTTTTTTCATTGCAGACCTCCGTTCGCTCTGTCCACCTCCAAATAGCATGAAGAACGCTGAGATCTATGCTATGACCTTAACTAATGGTAATCTATCTATAACTATAAACTAAAAATGAATGGTTAAATGTGTTGGTGAGCGCAAAACTCGAGAACGGCCGGACCAAAAAATATTAAACTTAATTACCTATATTGGTCAGTCAATTTTACTATTAGTATGTAGTTAACACGATTTAAAATCGCTTTCTCTTAGGGTCAATTCGGATCAGGCAGAAAAATGTTCGAGCACTTTTTAAGTGGCAATTAAATATCAACCTCGTTTCGTTTAGATAAAGCTGCAAATAGTATGCAACTTTTAATCTTATCCAATTTTAATGTTGCAAACAATTTTCAGCTTTTTCTGAATGGAATTAAGTTGATATTCAATTACCATTTAAAAACTCAAACGTTTTTCCGCCCGGTCTGATTTGACCCCTAAAGTTAAAGGACTTTGGTGAAAATAGGTATTAGGCATCTAACCTTTCTGTTATATGTTGTGAGTCCAGTCTTTACTATTACCTTTTTTCAGACTGCAGTAGTAGAATGGTAAGAATATACAAAATGGAGTACGTCGATCCGAGCGAGTGCAAAGAGTATTACAGAAGAACAGATGTAAGTATCTCTTTCGTATCCTTGATTATACATAGGTAACTATATAACCATTGTACCATTTATAACTTATAGTTATCCGCCAACGGATTCGCTCGCGTGGTCTTGATAACTGTTTTCCCCCGTTTTGCAAAAATTTTCATTGCTACTCCACTCCTTTTAGTCGTACCGTGATGGTATATAGCCTGTAACCTTTCCCGATAAATGGACTATCTAACACTGAAAGAATTTTTCGAATCGGTCCAGTAGTTTCAGAGCCTATTCAATACAAACAAACAATCAAATCTTTCCTCTTTATAATATTAGTATAGATAAGATTGTTCCTTACATTGGTGCGCAATAAAGTATATTCTATTCCATTCTATAAGAGGACTTGCTGTAAAACAATGAAATGTATTACGACTCCTGCCTCACTTATACTATTTATTAGCGCAATGAAAAGTTGATACGATAGTACAGCAGCTATCGTGCACTAATCTCGTCAATCTGGTTATATTAATTTGACAACGTTTATCGTTTATCTACCACCTTAAGGGTCAGGGTTTCCGAACTTACTTTGCGTCGGCCCTCCTCTGATTATAAGTACCTAACATTATCAGTACCTACTTTTTAACTTAATGACGTTTATTTTTTGGACACTCCAAAGTATAAGGCACCTCTCATTTGTCATCTTTTACAGGGGACGCCCCTATGATTGGGAAATCCTGAAGTCTAAATTC